>CM072513.1:79417462-79662462 GCA_036898135.1 Oncomelania hupensis
ACACACAGCCGAGGTTACACAGTATTATCATGACTTTCCCGAAATGCCACATCCGTTGTGCTGACAATGGGTCATATTTCGTCCCCATTTTTAAGTACTTTGCAGTGTTTGAACCCTAACCCAAACCCTAACCATAACCCTAACCCAGCCCTAACCCTAACAGATCGTTGTTCTGACGTCAAAACAAGTAGGCATGTCAATACAAGTTATGTAGATGTTCACTGATTTGTCCAGATAACACTGTGTAAGTGTGCCCACACACACACACACACATACATACTTACGTATGCACAGACCCACACAGAGACAATGATTACCTGGAAATTTCTTTATCCTTCTGTTTCTTCAGGTCTCGTTCATCATTTGCCTTTTTCACTGCTCTCGCTCGTTTAGAATCATTTTCCTAGAAATAAATGAAGCACGAAACGAAATGAAGCACGATGTATCAAACCTAATGGTAAATTGATCCGTATTTGATAATGATATATCAAACCTAATGGTAAATTGATCCGTATTTGATAAAATCTCATCTTGAAGATGTTCAAGTCAAGTCAACAAATATTTACTCCAGATAAAAGGAAAATTGTTGTTGGCCATGGTACAGAGACAGTTTTAAGAAACCACATTATTTGCGAAACATGATCACCTGTCTTAAGCAGTATAATGGTAAAAGATTAAACTCAATTATTTGTTAACAAAAGTTTTAGTGTATAACTGCGCGAAACATGTTAATGCAATCTTGTATAATGCAGGTCTCCACAAAAGCAGTTCATACTCATAACTGCGCTCAACATCGAACACAATGATAACACGCAGGATTCATATTTGTAAGGTAAACATTTCTCATAGGTCATAGAAAGATTTTACTCTTTTCTCAGAACCAGCGCAATGGGCAGTACCCTTTCTTCCCTGTCAAATGCACTGCAAATGCACGTACCTTCAAGAATTTGTCAAACTTGAGCAGCGACTCTTTGAGCTGATATTCCTTCCTCTCCAACTCTTCTCGCCTCTGTTGTAGACTCTCCATCTTCATTTGAAACTCCTGGACAGAGGGGAGATTTTATTTACCTGATGGTTTTTATATAGCGCCATTCTAGCTCAAGAGCTGCTCAAGACTCTGGCATCCCCCGTTGGGGTGCCGGGGGTTTCAGTATAAATAGTATCCCCACTTTCTGGAAATTTAGTGCTTTAAATTCCCACTGTCGCTGTCTTTCTCATTTGCTCTTTCTCATTCCTGCAATGTTCTATCAATCTGCTATACTATCTTCTTCTTTGCTAGACCAGTCACCTATCTTTTTTCTTGAAAACTCTTCCGGGACAAGACTCCTTATTTGTGTAAGAGGGCTGTTGGATCAGCTTGGGAATATTGGACGCTTTCTGCCAGGTGGTCACTAGGGCTTCCTATGATGTTATTATTTATGATGTTATTATTTAGCAATGTAGGCATGTTATATGTATGTGTTTTGTTGATAATTTATAATGATGTTTGTATTCTATTTTGTTTTTGTAAACGGGGGTTCGATAAGTTGGGGTGAAGCCTCAGCCGTCCCCTGCGTGGAGAGCTTTCAATTTTCCCACTAGGGTTGTTTCAGCAGATCTTTTATGCGGATTGGGGGTTGTCCGGTCCTGATTTGGCTCGGAAGAGTCCGCTGGACCTAAAGCAACAATTATGTAATGTAATGTAATGTAATGTAAGACTGGCAGATACAGAATCTAACTCAAGCCATCTGAGGCGCCCACTTGCAGCCTTTGGTGCACAGTCTGACGACCAGTCCAATGAGCACAATCCTGGGTAACCGGGTATATGAGGGAGAAAGGACCTATAGTGGCTGCTGGGTATATTTGTGTAGCCAGCACTCGCATGTCTAGGACATGAGCGTCAGGACCTTTGAAGTCTGTGCGATGGAATGTGTGCGTGCACAGACTATATCTCAGTTTATACTCTCATCCCAAGGAGTAAATTGTCAGATAATTGGACATAATCAAATGTCAGTCACATTCCTCAAACTCAAAAATATATAATTAAATCCTTTAAGTTATTAATAAACAATGAGCGGCATTTGAAAGGGAGATAATCCTGTCAAAGTTCCGCCCTCATGTAGGTGTGGGCTGTAGACAAGATCAAAGAGACATAGCTGCAGCTAACTCAACCAATATTGAACAACATTTGGAAGGGAGATGAAATCGCCTAAAATAATTTTCAAACTATTTGGTGTTATGCAATCTTTTTTCTGTTACTTTTATTTATTTAAAAAAAGAACAGAAATTCCACTCCTGTGAGACAAAAATAAACGTCAAAAAGGAGATTTGAACCGAGGTAGGCCTTGTGTGCCAGGTGAGCACTGATCAACAGTGTAGAGTGTAAGGCACATGTTTACCTCTTTCTGTGCGGCCAGGGCCTGCTCCACCTCTGCCATCTCTCGGCGTTTCTCCAAAAGTCGTGTGGCTGGAGTCAGGTGATCGTCTTCCCGCTCCGGCATCTTGCTGTTGAATAATCATAATTACTATAGGTGATGAAATCAGTATTAAGCTAAGTTGTGACGATGATGGTCATTGGTGGTGGTGGTGGTGGTGGTGGTGGTGCTGGAGGTGTACCCGTGGCTCATCAAAAAAGGATGATGATGACGATGATGATGGTGATGATGATGATGATGATGATGATGATGATGATGATGTAGTAGTAGTAGAGTATATGTTCCTAGAATCTGGAGTGGTCATTTTGAGTAGGTATTATCTTGATTCGGATTCTATGATTTACCTTTGGTACATTTCTACAGCATCTGAAGAAGGCAGTGTGATGCTGTTGAAATATATCAATGGTAAATCATAGAATCTGAGTCAAGATAATACCTACTCAAGATGATGTAGTAGTCTTGCATAGCATAGGTCTCCATGAAAACAGTTCATGCTCATTGCACTCACCAGCAACAATAATTTTTTTAAAATGGCCATTAAATGTCTGGGACGTAAGGCAGTGAATGGGAGTGTTAAGAGGCTTGAATTAGATCCTTATTGGCCAGGGCTTTATGCAGGGAAGAGGGGTTATAAGAACCTAAATAAACACTGAACCACCAGAGCAATCCACACTGCTAAGAACGTTGCATGATCAGCTTCTTGCTGAGAGCTGAAAGTTCTTTCCCTTATATTGAAACTCAAAAAATCATTGAGCTGCAAATGTGCTATAAAAAAAGGTAAAGATAAAGGTGGTCCCATAGCCTTGTGGCCGTAGGGGAGCGTGATGTTGGAGATCACACTTATCTTGGGCCAGCGTAATGAGGGTGATGCCCATCTCTCTCCCTCACTGCTTTACCTTCCCCACCCTTAAGAGAGTATGTACTTAGTCACAGTTGAGTCAACTGAGGGCGCTGTTATTTGTCGCTTCACGTTTTGCTGTCACCCATTCAAGTGCTAACCGCACTGGACGGTGCTTAACTTATGACACAGTAGCGAGTGCTCTAACCACTGCGCTATCCGACACCCCTGCATCAAATACTCTATATAAAAACAATAAATAATTATTTATTCACGAATATTGGTCTTGTAGAGTGCACGTGCATTTTAAAAAAGTAGTTTAGAGGGCTGGCAACTAGTTAATCTGCTTGTGCACAGAATTTGTTTTGATTAGTTCCGGGGAATGGAAAAAAACACAGAAAACTTCTGTCATTCAGATTTCACAATAACGAGAAACAGATGGATAAATATGCACTAAAGATAACATTATTGTAGGTAAAACAAGACTGGTGTTGTCTATATTAGCATGCTCTTATCAGTTTTTCATTATTATATTTGGTTAGTACTTAACCAAATTAAACCACTTCTTTTCATTTGTGATATATGTTATAAAACAGCACAATAAATTCTACTCAAAACTGCAGCAACAATTACCCTGCTGCAAGGTTGCAAAACATCGGTCGATGCAGTGCAGCTAAGTATGATTGAGTTTCCTTGGACAGCTACTGTAAAGACCATCCTGCAAGGCATGATGCAAGGAGGCAGAAGAAGAGGGAGACAGAAAAAACAGGTGAAAGGACAACATTTGAGAATGGACTGGCTTGACACTGAGCGAAGCCATGAGGATTGCTGAGGAGAGAGAAAGATGGACTACGCAGATTAAATGATCATCTGTGGTGCCCCAACGACCTTCGAGTTACGGGATAGGATAGGATAGGATAATGTACTTCATCCATGTCTTCTTCTTTCTTTTTCTTTTAATGTCCATCTATCATATTCGACAATTATTGACATATCTGGGGGTATTTTGTAGGACTGCTCTGTGGGTTCTTCACTGGAGGCATTGGAAGAAAAATAATGTGCGTACGTACGTGCGCCTGTATATACGTGCAATAACTGAATGTGTGTATGTGTTGTTTTTGTACGACTAATTGCTACAGATATTGACAACATCTTTAGCAAAGCATTTCTCAGATTTTTTTCTAATGTTTAATAGAAGCGATAATTATTGTTTTTAATACATGACCATTCTGCATAGCACGTATTTATACATGTATACTTAATTCGTCAGAATGCATACATATGACTGCACCCTCCACAACTAAAACTGCTCGAGACTTACACGAGGAGTTTGTCCTCGAAGGTGGTGCGGAAGTATTCCTCCAAGCTGACAGTCATGGTTGCGGTTGTTGACGTTCTTCAAACGAAAAGGAAAATGGGAAAGCAAGCTGTGTGTAATAACTATGCCTACTAACAATGCAAAACACGATCAGCCGCCATTAAACAACAATGGCGATGTTGCCAGGTGATTTGCATTACTCTCCAAACAGTATTTTTTTAACACAAATAAAAACAAACAATGTTGTTTATAAAAATTATTGGTTGTCATATTTCTGCATTACTATTTCAAAAATGTTTCACTCAATTGTTTTAACAAAAATTACTCTTTTACTATGAATTTTTTAATTTACATTTTGCCCACCAAGTCTGTCCAATCAATGATCTCGGTACAAATCGACATCGCGACCGCGAGCGTCCCTTGCAACGACCTAGATTCTGGGTATTACAAAGTTCAGACTGATATTGCTGTATTGAACATGCAGCGATAAACGATCTGCATGCTGTGGTCGACGTGGTGTGATTCTAGCTTCTTCTTCTTCTTCTTTTTCTTCTTCTTCTTCTTCTTCTTCTTCTTCTTCTTCTTCTTCTTCTTCTTCTTCTTTATTCTTTTTTCTTTAATATTTAGATTATAGTCTTGGGTGCTGTACGTACGAGCATAGGGCCCCCCCCACTCTCTTGCCTCATGACAAATCCAACTTTAAAACGCCACGCCCCCATTGTGCCAGTGGGGATAGTATAAATAGTAAGACCGGCTATTCCACGCCTCTTCTTCATCACTTGTGCGCGGATCACTTCCGCAGGTTTGATGAAACATGACTCGGCGTCTATACTATCTTCAGTTTCTAACTAATCAGTGATACCTTTAAAACTCTTCCTGACCCTCAAGAGTACTGTTGCTTGGACTATTCTGAATCACCCATATATTCAGATTAAACACACACATATACACAACAACAACAACCTACATTTTCGAGTCCGGTACGTAGGCTTCACACTTAAACTGATGCAGTATCGGTAACTTAGCCTATAAGGTTGTAGAAGTAACGCTCTTGATCCTCTTCGTGTACACCTATAGTAACTCGCGGTCGAGGACAGGAAACTGATAAACTATCATGGCGTGTTCGATTTGCGATAAAGCGACCCTTGTATTGTGTGTGTGTGATCGTTGTGCATATGTTCTTCATGTTTGGCTAGCGGGGATGGAGAGAGAGAGAGAGAGAGAGAGAAAGGGAGAGAGAATGGGAGAGAAAGAGAGAGAGAGGGAGTCATAATCCACGCCATCTACCCCAGACCTAACAGTAGTATAGTAGTAAAAGGCCGTTTGTTCTTTCATGTCCACTGTGGACAGCGGTTTTGTGACTGTCAAACATTTAACCTCCTTGGGACAACTGATCAGATACAATTAGTTTAAAAGACTTTAAGCTGTTGCTGTGACTATCAAACATAGACGTAAACACACACATACACACAACAACTACAGGTACGTAGGCTTCACACTTAAACTGATGCAGTACGGTAACTTAGCCTGAAGAAACGGTGATCCTCTTCAGACACCTTAAAATAGCTCTCGGGACAGGAAACTGATATCATGGTTCGATTTGCGAAAGTGGCGGTATTGTTGTTGTGATGGGGTGTTCTTGATGTTTGCTAGACAATGATGAGAGAGAGAAAGAGAGAGAGAGAGAGAGAGAGAGAGAGAGAGAGAGAGAGAGAGAGAGAGAAAGGAGAGAGAGAGGAGAGAAAAATGAGAGAGAGAGAGTCATAATTTCCTCTTCCATACCCCAGACCTAACAGATGTATGTGATAAAAGGCCGTTTGTTCTATGTCATGTCCACTGTGGTCAGCGGTTTCTGTTGGGACTCCAGGGAGTTTAACAGAAGAAGGAGATATGGGGTTGCAAACAGTTAGAAACTAGGGAAACAAGAATTTTGATTGAGAACATCCATTACACTGAATAGTGATGGTTGAACTGCGTGGTGATGAAAACAAGTGATAAATGATAAGTAAGGATGTAGAATAGGAGGAGGAGAAGATATGAGAAGTAGAGTGTATGAGATAGGATAAAGTAGAGTAATGATGCAGATAGGAAGAATGATTGATGAATGAGTTGGATGGTGATATGATGATGATGAAGGAGGGCTTGATTGATGATGAAAACTGATCAACCATGAGGGTTGGATGGAAAAATGGAGAAAGGGATAAAACCAGCCTTCGTGGAAAGACATTTGGCCTGTTCAGATGTTGACAGTGATAAAGAAAAAAAGGTGAATGTTGATCACTTACTCTTGGAGGGGGGGGGTAAAAATTTTTTAAGGGGTTAGGGGTGAAAAAAGCCGCTCGAGGAAACTAGATAGAATGAGGAACGTATACTTACAACAGTGTCAACTATAGAGCTTTAAAAAACTTATATATTTTTTTTCTGAGACTGAGGAAAATGGCCAGGTGGGGGGGCTGTCCGGAACCCCGGAAAGATGGCCTGAGATATGTACAAGGTATGAAATGTAGTTTACAATAGACAATATGCAGGCACAGGATACAAGTACACAATTTAAAACATGATAATAATAACAAGATTGAAAACAAAGAAGAAGAACAAGAACTGGATGGTCTGAATGTCAACAATGCGTATGTACATGTCCACCAGTCCGTGTGGCTTAAATATCTGACAGCAATGGTCCTTTAAGCGGTGTAGCGGCGATAATGCCTTCAAATGTGATTTGGCAGTGTGTGTGTGGGTGCGTGTGTGTGTGTGTGTGAAGTGTATAGAACTATATAGAAAGCAGGCTAATATCTGTTGGGTCGCATTCAGTTCAGTCCCTGAGCGGCGTAGGGCGGTCTTGGGCCAAGGATCTATCTAGGCCCAGTGTGTTTTGTGAAGGTAAAGAACCACATGGGAGAGAGAGAGAGAGAGAGAGAGAGAGAGAGAGAGAGAGAGAGAGAGAGAGAGAGAGAGAGAGAGAATAAGTCGAATTTGAAAAGAAAGCCATAGCTCTTGGGAGAGAAGTTTCCTGAGTAGGATTTAGAAAGAGACTTGTCGAGGTACGGGTTGTTAAGGACACAAAGATATCGGTTTCGTCTGCATATTTTATTTATTTATTTATTTATTTCATGTAATCGTCCTTACGTAGCGTTTTTTTAGCTCAAGAGCTGCTCAAGGCACTGGACGATACAGGATTTAATTCAAGTTTCTTGAGGCTTAGTGTAGGGTAATAATAGCACAGAAAGAAAAAAAGACTTGATTTGAAATCCGACTTTACCAGAGTGTACAGAAGTATAATATTGCCTGTTATTTGTAGCGTATATATTTAGACTTACTACTGTAACTCACACGGTCAGTTTGTTCTTCTAATATTTATATATATGCATAGAAACAGACTTGTCTCGTCTGGTGGTGTTTTAATTAATAGCTGGAGAAATGGAGTGTTCTACCTTTGAAATCATCGGGTTGTTTGTTTGGTTCAACTTCAAGGACTGACACTTATAATTGCTGCTTTCTTTATAAGGTGAGATTTGATTTTTTTTAACCGGCTTCGAGGAGGGAGAGAGAGAGAGAGAGAGAGAGAGAGAGAGAGAGAGAGACAGAGAGAGACAGAGAGAGACAGAGAGAGACAGACAGACAGACAGACAGAGACGGGGACAGAGAGGCAAACAGAGAGAGACATACAGAGGAAGAGACAGAGACAGACAGAGAGATACAGAGAGAGAGAAAGACAGATAAACAGAGAGAGAAAGGGAAACAGACAGAGAACCAGACAGGCAGGCAGACAAACAGATAAGCCTTATGAAGAGAAAGAGGGTGAGGGTGAGGGTGGGGGTGTGGGTGGTGTGCGGAAAGTGAAAGACACAGAGAAACAGACACAGACAGACAGACGGACATCATGTAACAGGTCATACGAAGAGAAAGAGAGAATGGAGATAATGCAGCGCAGCCAATCCTTAAGAAAAGAGGGAATGGAAAGCGAGATCGTTTGTCGTGGTCGTCGGGGCGACAGATCAACGAAAGAAACGGCACACGCCGTTCACCTGTAGGCCTACGCTTGAGAGTGCTGGTATGATTTGCTGCATTCTCATCGGTTCAACTGTTTTCAAGCTTATAACGCTGACGTAAGAGCTGATCTCACCCACCCTTTCACTCACCCTTTGTCCTCCACAACCACAGGCGCTTTTATCTGGACACGCGAGCGCCTATGCCTGTGACGTGTCTCAGGCGCTGGCGTGTCCAGATACAAGCGCCAGTGTCTCCAAACCACCCCCGCCATTTTCCTGAAACAGCGTGTTCCGACTGAGAGTAAATAATTCACTACACAATCACTATGACTATGCAAATATTTCTCCATTAAACGAATTCACTGTGTATGCCAACTCATTTCAATGGGGCAACACAGGAGTAGCTTTACCTTAGAAAAGGGACTGACGTTTGTACATGCAAGCTTAAGCTTACATGTCTGTGACTCTGCTAATATTTCACCACGTCAACGTGCATGCCAACTTTTTACATGTGTGCCAAGGTATCTGCGAGAGACGTATGGATACGATGTAAAATGAAATGTGCTTGAATCATTTACGCCAAGGTGTATGAGAGATAGGCCTATGTTCAATGTGTGTAAAATTTGTATTTCAATATTTCAACTTTCTATGTACATAGCTAATATTCCAAAGTATAGGGAGGAGTAGAGTATAGGTTTAATTGTATAAAATAGATGAGAAAGACAAATAAAACAAGAAGAAAAAAAAAGAGGCTGAAACAGATAAAACACGTACACCAGATTAAAAGATTTTCAATAGATATATATGTGAGACGCGAGATGTTGTGTACGATGGAATCGGCAATAGGATCTGTAGCCTTTCATTATTTTTTAAATACAAATTTATTTATGTAATCGTTCTTATTTAGCGCTTTTCCACATTAAGAGCTGCTCAAGGCGCTGGGATCTAACTCAAGCCGCCTGAGGCGTCCACTCGCAGCCTTTGGGTGCATCGCCTGACGCTCAGACAACTGAGCACAATCCTGGGCGACGGGGTATGGGGAGAAAGAACCTTGCTGGCTGTATTGCTATAGCCGGCACTCACCCGTCTAGGACATGAGCGTCAGGATCTCTAAAGCCCGTGCTATGGAATGCGTGCTTGCGCAGACTAGACCTCGGTTTATACTCTCATCCGTTTGTTTCACAAAGTGCTACGATTTTAGGAGGGTGTTGGTTTTCGTTCCTGTGAGGTCTTTTAATCTTATAGTTGCTGAAAGTAAGACTCACAACGCACGTACGCAGGTAGACTGTGTTTGGTGTTATTTTATTGTCTGTAGGTGTGCTGTGTTTCTATCCCTCCATTTCTCCCTATTATATTCTCTATCCTCTCTATCCGCTCTCATCCCGATACAGGCACCTATGACTCCATCCCGCTCTTCCCACTTTACTCCGCTGTTTGTTGTTGTTGATGTTGTTGTTTTTGTTGTTGATGTTGTTGCTGTTCTTCTTCTATTTCTCGTTGTTGTTGTTGTTGTTGTTGTTGTTGTTGTTGTCCTCTTCTTCTTCTTCTTCTTCTTCTTCTTCTTCTTCTTCTTCTTCTTCTTCTTCTTCTTCTTCTTCTTCTTCTTCTTCTTCTTCTTCTTCTTCTTTTTCTTCTTTTTCTCTTTCTTAGTTGTTATTGTTGGTGGTGTTGATGCTGTTGTTGTTGATGTTGTTGTTATTATTGTTCTTCTCCTCTTTCTGGCCGTCTTTGTTGTTGTTGTTCCCCCCGTGGGGGTGGCGTGGGTTTCAGTGTAAATAGTATCCCCACTTTCTGGAAATTGAGTGCTTTAAATTACCACTGTCGCCGTCTTTCTCCTTTGTTCTTTCTCGTTTCTGCTCTGTTCTATCAATCTACTATACTATCTTCTTCTTTGCTAGACTAGTCACCTACCTTTTTTCTTGAAAACTCTTCCGGGACAAAACTCCTCATTTGTGTGTGAGGTCTGTTGGATCAGCTTGGAAATATTGGACGCTTTTTGCCTGGTGGTCACTGGGGCTTCCTATCATGTTATTATTTGGCAATGTAGGCATTTTATATGTATGTGTTTTGTTGATATGTTCTAATGATGTTTATATTCTATTTTGTTTTTGTAAACGGGGGTTCGATAAATGCGTGGGATGTCTTTATTGTAAAGTGACCGGCTGGTGGAGTGCCTTCATTGTTGCCACTAGGGTTGCTTCGGCAGATCTTTTATGCGGATCAGGGGCGAGTCCTCTTTCAACGAAGTTGTGGTCTTGATTGTGTGGTCCTGATTCGGTTATACTGGTCCTGATTTGGTTTGGAAGAGTCCGCTGGACCTAAAGCAATTATCATGTAATGTAATGTAATGTTTCTCATTCTAGTTCTCTTTCTCATTGGTGGTTGTTCTTTATTTCTATCTTTCTTTCTTCTTTCTTTCTTGGTTTTTTTCTTGTGTTTGTTCTTCTCTCTCTCTCTCTCTCTCTCTCTCTCTCTCTCTCTCTCTCTCTCTCTCTCTCTCTCTCTCTCTCTCTCTCTCTCTCTCTAAATAGCAGTCAATCTATTATATCTGAACACAACGTTCTTATCACTTTGTCGAGTATACAATTCCCACAGTTGAATTGTACTAGAACGGTGTCATGTTAGACTTGTCGTCCACTCCACTTGTTCTATCTTTGGCAGTTGAGAGCTAGGGTCAGTTCACTCTGAGCTCAGAGAGAGACAGAAAGAGAGAGACAGAAAGAGAGAGAGAGAGAGAGAGAGAGAGAGAGAGAGAGAGAGATAGAGAGGGACAGACAGACAGACAGACGGTAGAGATGGGAAGAGAGGGATGAATGGAGAGAGAGAGAGAGAGAGAGAGAGAGAGAGAGAGAGGCATACAGAGAGGAAGAGGGGCACAGAGAGAGACAAAGGCAGAAAGAGAGAGAGAGTGAGGGAGAGTTAAAGAGAGGACAGAGACAGAGATAGAATGAGTAAGCTTGCTGTCAGCACTAGCCATGGTTTTATTTATTTATTTATTTAATAAAGGTCCGTGGTTTTACTTCAATCTAGCTGCTGGTTGTTTCTGTACATAGCACACCCTGGTCGGCGTCATTACGTGGTGAGTCGAATTAGGAGGACTATTATTATGCATTATTGGATTCTATTTCTTTGTGTCCGGGGTAGCGATGCTCTGTGGCCGTTAAGCTGTCACTGAGACATCGACCAAACTTTCACAAGCAGGGAGGACCAGAATGATCCAGATTCCCACTCTCGTATTCCATATCACCACACTCCCCCTACCCACTCTCCACACACAAACGTTATTGAGAGTCATGGCATAAGCAGATAGAGCTGCGCTGATGACACGGAACTGTACAGTGCTTTCAAAACCAACCCACAATCAACACAAGCAGCAGTGGAAAATGTACAAGAGTGTTTTAAAAAATTGAAGCAGTGGATGTTGCTAAACAGATTTAAATTAAATGATGAAAATACAGAGGTTCTTCTGTGTTGATCAAAAACCAGCTTGAAAACGTCAACTGTGCAGTCTGTTTGAGTTGGTCAAATAGACATTGTGCCTTCAGAGTCCGTAATCTTGGTCTCATTGTAGACAAATAGCTTTCCGTGGAAAAGTACATTAATTCAGTTGTCAAAACTTTTCACTACTTTCTTCATATGCTAGGTGAGCTTCGTCCTTTGTTGAATCAACAGACAGCTAAGGCAGTGGTAGTGGCTCTGATACTGCCACGCTTGGATTTTTGCAACTCCTGTCTGTGGGATCTCTCACAATATCAGCTGCAACGTTTGCAACAGAATAAAGCTGCTCGCATTGTCATGCGGAAAAAGAAAGCTGATCATGCCTCACCCTTACTGGAACAACTTCACTGGCTGCCTGTCCAAAAACGCATTAGTCACAAGATTCTCTGTCTGGCTTATCAATGTGTACGTGATGTTGCTCCATCGTATCTGTCAGAGCTGATTCCTCTCTACAACCCTCAAAACGTGTTCTTCGCTGAGCAAGTCAATTTCCAACCTTACAGTGCCGAGTGTACGCACTGGCAAGACAATTAATAAGAAAACGCTAGGTGTTCGGTTGTTTTCAAACTCAGCGCCCTCCCTATGGAACAACCTACCTCAAAATCTCAGACAATCTTCCTCCTTGAGAGCTTTCAGGAAGGGAGTGAAGACCTATCTTTTTAAAATGTAAAAATTGTAGTGCAACAACAGTGCAAATAGTGTAAATATTAACTGATGGCTGACTCCTGTTGACCGCAAGCGCATTGAGCACGATATTCTTCATGGATTACGCGCATTACAAGTCTCTCATCATCATCATCATCATCATCATCATCATCATCATCATCATCATCATCATCATCATCATCATCATCAAACGTCCAGTGCATGTCCCGCATCTCACTTCTCCCAATCCCACTAGAAAAAGAAAATCCAAGATTTCTGTATAGAATATAGTGTGACTAGCAATCATTGTGTAGATTAAGGACGTCTGCACTTAAAGACATTATAGGACGTATACAATTAACATCTGTCTGCTCTCTCTCTCTCTCTCTCTCTCTCTCTCTCTCTCTCTTTCTCTCTCTCTCTCTCTCTCTGGCGCTCTTGTCTCTGTCATTGATCCCTGTGTCTGTCTGTCTCTCTTTTTTGCTTTTTGTACCAATCCGCTTGTAACCGGGCCAGCGATAATGCTTATAGCACTGATCCAACACGAGCGTCAGCAGACTGAGAATAAGAATGCTTTCTATAAAGATTAATCAGTACAATTTGAAGAATGAAAAGAAAAGAACAGAAAGGAAATGAAATGAAAGGAGAGCTAAGGGAAAGAAAAGTCGATGACTTCGAAGAAGGATAATGCGAGAGGGAGATGGGGATTGGGAGAGTGTGTAGGAGGGGGTGGGGGTGGTTAGAAGAAAAAGAAAAATAAGGAGAAGAAGAAGATTTTGTTATTGTTGTTGTTCTTCTTCTTTAAGCAATATTCGATCTCACTTAGTTTAGCCGTCACTTACCTCCCCTAGCAAACTACGTTATATTTTATTTTAGTAACATTTTGTATTTAGTCATTACATTACATGGTTATTGCTTTAAGTCCAGCGGACTCTTCCGAGCTTGTGTTTAGTCAGGATAGTGTTTTTATTAGCAAGCCAGTTCAATGAGAGTTTAGCCACAGAGGTATAATGGCCTGTCTTACGTGGAGGTTGAAAAACGTTTCTTTTTTCGAGGTTCTCATGCCTCGGTCACACAGCACTCCACGTCTTAATCACGCACAAAAAGTTCGGAAAATCTGGTGGACGTGGTCGCACGTGGTAATTTTTGGTCAATTTTGGTTTGGCCGTGCTTTGGACGGGGTATGGCCGTCGGCGGCTGTTCCACTGCTGAAGCACTGCCTAAGCACGGCTAACCACGTCCAGCCACGTGTAAGCCTAAAAAAAAATTTGTACATGTTCTTAAACGAGGGGGGAAAAGGCGGCAATTTATACCGATCCAGATCTTGTACAAAACACCTCCAGTCATTTGCAGTATGCCTGGAAAGAAGGGTTCCTCTGCCAAGAAGATGTCGACGAAGGCTCCCCAAGACTCCCAGGCCCAAGTCACAGTCCAGGTCCAAATATGCCGCAAATCAGAAGTGATACAGAAGTGATTAGGCAGTGATCGGGACGTATTTCGAACTTGTTCGAGACGTCGTTAGGTAGTGCTATGTACGTGGAAAAATCCATTTGTCAGTGATAAGCCGCTAAACACACGCTATTTCCCGTGATTCCGACGCGGTACATGCGTCCAATGACCGTGCTCTGGCCGTGACTGAACGCTAAACTTTCGCGTCTTACCGCGTCTCCCCAAGTTTTAATCACTGCCGGAACACGGATTATCACGCGTGTTTCACGTGTGTTGCACGTCTTTTCCGCGTGTGTTACCCGTGGTTGTGCGCGGGCTAAAATTTTGAGCAGTTCAAAACTTTTTGCCGCGTCCGATGCCGTTCAGATTTCTCCCCGCGTCCTGCCACGTCTATACCTCGACCGTAGCTCGTCTTAACCTCGACATCAACGCGAACAACAACGTCCACTCCACGGGTAACAAATTTTGGCCGTGATTCAGCCGTAAAGGGCTGTGTGACCGGGGCTTCAGATCCCGAACCTAGGTTGCTGAACCTTTGGGCCAAAACAAGGTTCTGAAACCTAGTTTCGGGTTCTGAGAACCTCGAAAACAACACTTTTTTTTGGAACCTCCACAATACTTCCAATTAAGACGGGCCATTAGGCTTCTCCCTTTACATTAAGATTTTGTGTATTATATGGGCCAAGTTTTCCCTTCAATTTAAGCTTTTGTGTATTCAGTCAATAAGATCTTTTACATAAAACGACAAAGCCTGTTTTTTAAAATGTCCTTTTTCTTCTTCCAATTAGATTTGTGTGTTATGACTCGTGTTTCTAATGCCGCTATACAAAAAAAAAAAAAAAACACAAAAACAACAACAACAACAACAACAACAAAACAAACAAACTGTAATTCCGGTAAGAAGACTCTGAACGTGAAGCATTAAGGTTCTGGGATCAGATAACGGTTATACTGAGTATTGGAGACAGGTGAGTTGGAGTCACAATTAGCATACAGCTTGGTTGAGACTAGTCAAAGCCTTCAAGTTGAAAAAGGGAGGAAGCATCTAGTCTCTGCTACGTTGTATCCGTCTGAGGCTTTAGGTCTGGTACTTCTCGGAATGTCAATGTGCGGGTAACGGTTCATTTCACGCGCAGATATTTCCAGTGGATCGGCGCTCTGGGCGGACTTTTGTACTGTTTTGAGTGCGCCAATAGGTTAAACAGCTTTCTGCCCTGTTATGACAAAATAAATCAAAGAATGTCCCACGACGCTATTTTTCAGATTTGATCTGGACATTTTTCCCCCTGTTTGTATTTTGTTGACTAATGGCATGTTGTTGAAGGTTTCGTGGAGGTTCGCGAATCTTTTTTATCCCGAGCCTAGGTTTCTTATGCCAGTTTGTTTGGATCCCGAAATGTGTGTGTGTGTTTTAGAGAGAGAGAGATTGGGAGAGATACCAGGGTAGGAGGGAGGATGGAGAGAGAGAGAGAGAGAGAGAGAGAGAGAGAGAGAGAGAGAGAGAGAGAGAGAGAGAGTTTTCATCTGGGTTATTGCAATGTGCTTCAGAAGGTATGTTATCTCGTCTTGACTTTTGCAATTCTGTCTTGGCTGGACTTCTTGACAACAAACTCCTCAGACTTCAACGCATCCAAAATAACGCTGCCCGTCTTATCCTTCGTCAGTCTTGACGCTCTGAAAACACTACACTGTCTCCCTGTTAAGCCCCGAATAGATTACAAGATTGCCGAACTCTGCTTCCAATGCCTTCATTCTAAAACCACTCCTGCTTACCTTTCAGAGCTCATCAGTCTCTACCGAGCCACACGTACATAAGATGCCTCCCTCCTGACAGTTCCAAAATACTCCCTCAATTCTTTTGAAAAAAAAAATGTCTTTCTCTTACTATGCCCACGTACTGTGGAATTCCTTACCCCCTGACCTTCGCCATTCTCAGTTGCTTCCATCTTTTTTTTTTTTTTTTAAAGCACAGAAAACAAATTTTTTTGCAAAACACCTGTAACCTGAGAGAGAGAGAGAGAGAGAGAGAGAGAGAGAGAGAGAGAGAGAGAGAGAAAAGAGAGCTTGTATATGTGTATGTGTATGTGCGAGTGAGACAGTGGGGTCGGTCGGTAGGGATGTCCTTTTGTAAACTCTGTTAGCTATTTTATTGTATTTACTCTTTATTGTATTTTATGATTTTAAGATTCTTTTATTTTAATTTAATATAATGTTGTTTTACAAACGTTAAATGTTACCATTTACTTCATTCTTTTATATCTTGAACTTGTACTTTTTTTGTATAAATGTACTGCTTATGTTTGCATGTACATTTTCATTTCTTACAGTTTGCTATAACTTTCTTTTGCATTATTTTGTTATGTATTTAAATCTGTATTTTTTTTAATTGTTCCATATTTTAACGTACAGTGAAGTCTCGTAATTACGCGAGTGCTTGTGTGAGAGTATGCGTGCGAGCGCTCTGAGCAGACCTTTTACTTTGGAATCGAGCTTTACCAAAAAAAGATTATTATTATTATTATTATTATTATTATTATTATTTATTATTATTATTATTATTATTATTATTATTATTATTATTATTATTATTATGTTATTTATAAGAAGAAGAAAAAAACCGCAAGCCTTTCAAATTAAAAATAAGCTTGATTACTCAATAATTAGTGATTTGTGACATGTAAGTCGGCATTTTTTCCTGTTAAGATCCGGTAACACATGCCCAAGGTACTAGTATTGTAACACAAGGTACAGGTATTGTATAGTATGGTGTATTGTATTGTATTGTATTGCATTGTGTGTAGCCCTCCCTGTGTGTATTTGACCGACCTTAATACCTGAACTGTTGTTTTTAAAAATAATTTTTTCGTTGAGAACGTTCTAAGTATGTTAGTTAGCTATAGGGTCCAGCGGACTGCAAAGAGCCGGATGAGGACCACATCTTGGTTGAAAGAGGGCTCACCCCCGATTCCTATAAAAGATCTGCTGAAACAACCCTAATGGTAACACTGAAGGCACTCCACCAGCCGGTCACTTTACAATAAAGGCATCCCATGCAAGGGACGCTGAAGTTTTACTCTAATTTATTGAACCCCCGTTTACAAAAGCAAACTGTAATATATAACTATCATTATAAAAATATTAACAAAACAGATACATACACAATGTCTACAGTTCTAAATACATGTAATAATACCATAGAAAGCCCTAGTCACCATTTGGCAGAAAGCGTCCAATATCCACAAGCTGACCCAAAAGACCCCATACACAAATGAGGAGTTTGAGGAGAAGTTTTCAAGAAAAAAGGTAGGTGACTTGTCTAGCGAAGAAGATAATAGATTGATAGGACAGATTAGGAATTCTAATTTTTTTTTCAAAATTTAAACAAAGGTGATTTTGGATTGTTGTGTTAACACATCTGGAAAATCCATGTGAAACCATGTGACTTTTAACAACCCAAGTGTAAATATTTGTAATATCTTTGTTACGTTTAACAGTATTTTGTTATTGATTGTTGTGGTATTTTTTTGAGCGAGTTCTGTTTTGTTTACTTGTTTGTTCTTTTAGTTTTTATTAGTTGTTATTGTTATCTCAACTGTTTTATTTTATTGATATTTTATTGCTGTCATTGTTGTTTTACGCTTTAAAAAAAAAAGCTCACCCAATGCATTTGTGAAAATCAAAGTATTTAATATAACAATACATTTTATAAGTAATTTAACAGTTTTACGTTAACGCCACTGGTGTTTGAAAACGAATATAAATGGCTTCTATATTATTTTGGTTTGATTCTAGTAGTCTATCACAAGTTAACGACCCGTGGAAAATAATAGAAAAAAAAATCCCATCCACTGCCCGCGTTAAACTAGGCGCTCTCACTCTGTATTCCAGACAAAAGGAATGTGTTTCTGCTGCTGCTGTTGCTGCTGCTGCTGCTGTGTGGCTTCCACATGCAGGTGTGCACAGCGGTGTGTTGGCGACAGTTCCTGTTTGTGAAGAGAATGGGTAGTGCTCAGCAACACTGCATAGGCCTAATAATTTTAAGAAGGCATCAGTCTCTTCCTAACGAGAAACCTTTAGACCTATATGAGACACATCCAACAAAACACACCACCATAGCAGTCCCTTATATGCTCTATGTGTCCAGGGACTTTAATCTAACTGAACGAACGAACACACCATACCATTTTATTATTTTTAAAAAAAAAAAATTTTAATTTATTCAAATTTTACTTTATTCAATTCTATGTAATTTATTTATCTTTCGTTACCTTAAGGAACTGCATGCTCTTTTATGTGAATAAATGGTGACTCCATTTTGGAGTATGCAAAATAAATAGTTATTTCCATTTATTTCAGTGAGAAAACAGCCAGGATGTCTCGCGGGAAACCCTAAATAATGTTATCAGCATTTTCCTGAACAAAGACGACGTCATCGCCAGTTCCACCCTCAGCGAAGATCCTCCACACTGATAAGCCTTTATTTGGGTTGTCTGGAACCGTAGTGAGCGACTGTACATAATATTTTCACTGCACAATGCTTGTTATTGATAAACGGACAAGCATTACTATGTGCAGTCATCTGAATTCGCGGCCTGTGTAATCTTAATCCTTATTTTACTCATCTTACGTCTGTGCTAGCCTATGAATGACGTAAGAAACAAAAGTGATATTCATGTAGATACCTTGTGATTTTCAATAAAAGACAATTGGCATTAACTTTTGTGTACTTAAGACTCCAGACTCGAGACGCTTTTACTCTTTCCATAGGCAGCACGGACATTTGTAGAAATAGGCTAGATACAATAAACATTAAGCTTTTAGTTGGCCTACTCAGTGTTAGTAAAAAAAAAAAAAAAAAAAAAAAAAAAAAAAAAAACCAGATAAGCGTGTTAATCGAATGCCTAAGGAGTGCAGACTTCTCAGGAAGTTAATTTAAACTTGTATAATGATGCACATCTATCTGTATAGATAAAATATAAAAGTAAAAACTCAGTATCAAACTGTGTTGTGAAGATCACACCATACCATCACACCGTGTTCGTCTTCTTATAGGCAGCAGCCACACTCTCCACACTCTGCGTCATTTCAACGTCACGCCTACGTCATTGGAACATCTACATCACTTCTACATTAATTTGATTTTAACAGTATCAGTCGTAAGTTGCTTCGACGTCACTCCAGCAGTTCGAGCAGTGACAAACAGCAAAGCGTTGTTTTAGAAATACTAGCTCTTGTGACTTTTAATCTTGAGTGCCCAGCAGTCTTGTGTTGTTTCTACGTCATCTTTGCGTCACATCCGCCATCATGTTCATCATCGTGAAGTACGGTCATAATGAGTCGTTGCTGTGCAACCCCAGCTGTGCCGTCATCAACTTGCTGACCAGCATCAAACGACGTGCAGGATACGGCAACACGAATCTCGTCCTTGACCTTTCCGATGAAAATGGTAAAATTCACGTACCGTGTTTGATTGTGTACCTGTCAGTCTACGCATATGCTTATTTGTTTGTCTGTTTCCGTCAATCATTCTCTCTTGATTGTCTGCTCCTCCCACACGCCATACTTTGAATCTCTTTGTAGATGCCTCAATTTTAATCTACTCAAAATATAACACCTGTCTTTGTTTTAAATCTGTCTTTGATATTTAGTTAGTTAGTTAGTCATTGTTTATATAGTCCAGCGGACTGCAAAGAGCCGAATCCGGACCACAGCTTGGTTGAAAGAGGGTTCACCTCTGATCCGTATAAAAGATCTGCTGAACAACCCTAATGGTAACGCTGAAAGCACTCCACCAGCCGGGCAGTTTACAATAAAGGCATCCCATGCAGGGGACGCTTAGGCTTTACTCTAATTTATCGAACCCCCGTTTACAAAAACAAAATAGAATATATAAATATTATTATAAAATATTAATAAAACGTGTACATGTCAAATGCCTACATTTCTAAATAATAATACCATAGAAAGCCTTAGCGACCATACAGAAAGCCTCCACTATCCCCAAACTGACTCAACAGACCCCATACACAAATGAGGACTTTTGGAAGAGCTTAAAAAAAATTTGTAATGGTAGGTAACTGGTCTAGCGAAGACGATAGTAGATTGCTAGAACAGATTAGGAACGAGAAAGAACAAATGAGAATAGCAGAAAGTGGTAATTTAAAGCACTAAATTTCCACAAAGTTGGAATACTATTTATACATAAAACTCCGGCACACCAAGGGGTATGGCATTTGGTATTTTGTTGCTTTGGCGGCCGTCTTTATGTTAATGTCACGCGTAATTCTTAAAGGGCGTATTTCATGACATACACACGATTTGGCTCTTTTCATGAAATGCGTAGCAACATTGCGCAGTCCAAGAAACAGCCAAATGTATTGCCCATTTCTTGAAATGAGCAAAATTGTGTTGCCCATTTTATGAAATGCGCCGTCGAGAATGTGAGAGTCAGACGTTTGAATGCAAGATTGCTTATTTCATGAAATGGACATTTGAAAGTGATAGATTGATCGGTAGAAATCATCACTTTTTGTTATCGTTTACATCAGAAACTTCGTGCATGACAGGCACTACACATCGACAGTATATAGAATCCATATGCAGATTTTACTCAGTGTTGTTTGTTTTTGCATCGACACCTCATGCAGTCCTGTCCGTTTCCAACGGACAGAACTCTCACAGCACTCCGAATGGTCAGTTCTGCAGCAGTAGGAACATCTTCAACTTTTAACAAAACTTACTTTGCAAATTCCACTTGGTATCTAGAAAGCCAATCTTGAAGAACTCCAGCCTTGGTCCCGACCTTCACATTTCCATGTAGGTTATTTTTTAAGACTACAACAATCAAATAGAGGGGATCACCTCTCCCTCTGTCGAATTCCGACACTTCAAATTAACACATTATCTCCCGCCGGAAGAGACCGCATCACTTTTACGACTTGTTCTTGACGAGATTCTGTCCTCTTGTTTCCTCAGCTGACGAGCTTCGTTTCTAAACATTGTACAGTGGTCTTGTTCTTCTTGTTCTGCATGTTGTTCATCCTGTGGTCCGGCGGCTGTTCGTCTGGCTGTTAGAGAGAGAGAGAGAGAGAGAGAGAGAGAGAGAGAGAGAGAGAGAGAGAGAGAGAGAGAGAGAGAGAGAGAGGGGAAAGAGAGAAAGAGAATTTTTTTTTTTTCAAGGATGCAAAATGGTGCAATCTGAACCTTGAAAAAAGCCATCTGTGATGGTCTGGGACTTTGAGCTTTTTGAACAATTGAACTGACAAACTCTGGAGTACAAAAATTATCCTCTGCCCCTCCCTTAAAAAAAAAAAACCACACACACACACAAACATTTATTTATCAGCAGAGATGTTTTGTATACTATTATTATTCACTACTTTTTGTTGATCGTTAACGGTATAAAGCTTTACCTTGTAGTTTATGAACATCACCGCCCTGCTTTCACTTAATTCAGTCTTGCTGCACTAGGTTCCTCGGCATTACTACCATTTGTGAATTGTATCTTCTGGCAAAACAGTTCACTGCCTCTTTGAAGTCAATATCAACATCCCTGTGCACTTTCAGTAAAGCAAGTCCATTGAGTCTCTGTTGCCCCATTGTAGAGCGCAGGTAGTTTTTCAGGTTGCGCAACTGACTGTTTGAACGCTCACACTCGGCAGTAGTGACAGGTAGGGTGCAAAGGTTCTTTAGCATGATGAACAGGTTGGGATAAAAATCCCTGTCACAATGTTTCAGTGCTTCTGATGCCGTGGATGGGATGATAGCTGTCGCATTCTCAGCAGCACTTCGCCATTTGCAAACCCACCGTTGTTATTCTGCATCAAGGGTAGCGTTGTCTGGTAGGTCAGACTCCCACAACATTGCCAGCATCACCCCTTCTGGAACCTGCATGAAACCATCCTGGTCTGCACCAGACAGAGATCATCAACTGCTAGACCAGCATTTTCGAACCTCGAGTCCAATTCGGTTGACAGGTGTTCCAAGAAATGAATGGCAATGCTAATCTTGAAATATTCTTCTGGAGTGGCCGCAGGTTGGTTGTCACGGAGAGTCTGTCGGGATGCTTGACGAGGAACAATAACACCAGTTATCAAAGCATTTGCCATTTTGCTGACTTCTTCACTTGTAGTCGAGAAAATTGCTGAAAACGGTAGACTGTAAAAACTGACAGCAAATGAAAGTTTTCAAAAGGCGACTGTGACGTGCACGATGTCGATGTCGAAAACTGTCGGTCACTTTGATCTACGCTAAGGCTAACGATTATGACGCGTCGACAGGAAATAATGACGAAGGGACGAACTTCTCTCACTGATCAGAGGGTGATGATGATGATTATGATGATAAACACTTGTATTGCTTGATTCCATTAGAAAAAAAAACATTCCTTTGATGCCCTGGGCAAAAAAACAAAAAAACCCACTATTCATTATTGGAGGGGGCAATATATAAGGCTGCCCCCCCCCCCCCAACATTTTTTTTAGGGGGGGGGGGGCATGGCCCCCCTCCCCCCTCCCGCTTCCGCCGCCTGTGACCTGGGGTTTCCAGGATGGTCTCCCATCCCAAATACTAACCATTCCGGTCGCTGCTTATCATGAAACCACAGGCGCTTGTATCTGGACACGCGAGCGTCTATGCATGTGACGCGTCTCCCTTAGGTTATCTAATAGCGTCTCTCTTTGGCTAGCCGAGCGGAGGTATTTGACTCCCGTCTCTCGGCCACCAACCTGGAGAACACGGCCCAACCCCAGCTGTTATTTTCATTTTATCCCTCAAAAGAGGGACATACAAATATTTGACCTGCAAGGCGGTGAAGCGTGTTGATAGTAAACCGGGTTGCAGGCTATACTAGTGGCCACGACACTTCAACACAAGTTGCTGCCACCGATCTGCATAAAATGCCTGCCGACAATGTAGTCAAAACCGAGAGTTACCATTATCACGAAATAATTGAAATTATCACGTGATAATTACAAATATCATGAAATAATTACAATTATTAAGAGATATTTACAATTATCAAGCGATAATTACAATTATCATTGAAAATTATAAATATCAATTTAATACTGATGAGCATGCGCGGTCCGATACGCATGCGCGGCAGCGGCACAGTTCCCAGCACGCCTGGGGTTTTGGCCCTAGTAAAGCGTGGCCAAAACGGAAAATTAGCAATTAACACTTGTGAATTACCGGTATCTCTGTGAATTACACAGAACACGTGTTAATTACAATTATCACTGATACATGTAAGTTTGGCAGGTTTTGACGCTAGTAAGCCGCCTTACCAGAATTAAGCATGATCACGTGAAAATTATAATTATCAAGTAAAAATTGTAATTATTATGTCATAATTACAATTTTCAGTTTTGGCGCATTTCCCGGCGGATTGCTAGAGCCAAAACTGACAATTAAACATGATCACGCGAACATATCATAATTTGAAATTATTGTAATTAATTTGTAATTGTTGCAGCCAATTGGAAACTATACAAAAGACCTTTTTGAAAAGTGCAACATTGATATCACATCAATTTCAGTTCTTCCATTAAGGCCGTTTATTCCTTCATGGAAGCATACATGTGCACATATTGATATTGACTATAGCCAAACTAAAAAAGAGGATAATCCTGATATATTAGTTACTGATGTAAAAAAGCATATTGAAAGTAATTACAAAAACCATATGAAGATTTTTATTGATGGATCAGTTTTAGATTCTTCGGATAGTGGATCAGCATATATCATTCCTGAAATAAATATCAGAAGGTCATATTATTTAGGAAAGGGATTTTCTATATTTACAGCTGAGCTTTATGCTATTTTAATGGCTTTAAATTTCATCATGACGTCACCTTTAGAATTATTTGGTATATTAGTTTGCGTTGATTCAAAAGCGGTTCTGTATGCATTAAAACAGTGGAACTGTAAAGATAGACGGGAGCTTATCTATGAAATTAAACATATGATACACTGTGTGATTTCTAGAGGAATAAATATTATTGATTTCTGTTGGGTTCCATCACATTGCGGAATTCATTGGAATGAGGTATGTGACAGATTAGCTAAGGATGGAGCACAAAGGTAATCAGATTCTATAACTATAACAAATTTGAATATGTGTAATCATGAAATGTTTTCTTTACTAGAAAGGGCAGTGTATCATGAAAATAATATTTAAAATATATATCTTTACTGAATTGTTCAAGACCACTTTCTAAATTAATATATAAATTAAGAATGAATGCATGGAGCACTAAATACTAAGTAGATGTTAAATGTATATGTAATACAAGTCTATCAGTACATCACCTTCTCTTTGAATGCTCAGTTTTAAGAGATGTATTTAAAGTAAATGGACATAGCATAACTGAATATGGACATTTTGTAGATATGGTTCTATATCATCCAAATGTTACAGACATTGTGAAAGTTATTGCTAAATCTCCTGTTGGTAGACTTTTATAGATTGTTTTGAAATTATGTTTTTAAATAGTTAAAGTGTTTTAAAAGTTACATTTTCAATGTCTAATATCACCTAAATGTGTGAACAGACATTAAATTAAAGATTGATGGATTTGACATATTTGAAATTTTTCAATGATAATTGTAATTATCTCTTGATAATTGTAATTATCCCATGATATTTGTAATTATCACATGATAATTGTAATTATCACATGATAATTGTAATTATCACATGATAATTGTAATTATCAGATTTTGGCGCTAGTAGGCCGCCATATAAAAGCCAGTGTGGTATATAAACAGAAAGTGAATAATCCGGACATCGAGGGGCCGGGTAGCTCAGTTGGTAAGAGCGTCTTGCTAGTAACCGAAAGGTCGCTGGTTCGAATCCCGGATTGGTCAACGTGTGATCATATTATTTTCCCCTTTACCAACAACTGACCCGCTGGTGTCAGTATAAATCGGTCCAGTAGTCACCTATATGCGAAAGTGTCGTGTGACTATAATCTACAAACAACAACAACAACATCCGGACATGAAAACAGTCGGCAGGCAGCTTGTGCCAGTTCCAACAGGAATCATTTCTGCTACCGTTTGTCGTCCATTAGTTCTACACAAATCAAATGATCACAATTTCTCTCCGAGCCAAACGGCTGCGTGTAGCCTAAAGCCATTATTACACTACTTAAAACCTTCCAGTCACGTTTCATAAGCCACCCGCTATTTAAATCACTCACGCAAAATCAATCAATCGATACTGACGTCATGGGAATCCATTTCCGGTCTTGTCCTAGACGTTCGAACAAATCATGTACAGGTGCACTCGGAGTTTCAGAGACTCGATAGTCCAAGATAATAGGAGGAGGGGTGGGGGTGGGATTTTCTGTCATAAATCTTTATTTAGTGATTCACTCGTCCCTTGTTACCGCAGCTGGCACATTATAAAACTCGGAATGGCAGGCTCAAATAACGTAATTAAGTCGCTCGTGTTGCCACAGTGGTCCAGGGCACTTTGCAGTGCGCTTGGCGCAACAAGTTGGCACCTTGGGCTGCTTGAGTCAGATCACAAGGGCATTACCCGTAGGGCGGATCCTCGGTGGCGCAGCAGTAAATACCACAAAGCCTTGGTATTATAAATAGAACTATAAATAGAACTATTTATAATACTAAGGCTGTGTGGTATCTAATGCTGCGCCATCGAGTATCCGCCCAACGTGTAATAAATGCCCTGTGGCCCGATCCCAAATTACAGGTCCTGAGCGTCTTAAGTGAATTAACACTGAAGTTCAACTTAATTCTAGTTTAACACTCGCCATTGGTGAAATCGCCATACGGGGATAAGCATCCTACCGCAGGGGATAGAGGTAGGGACCTAAAATCAACGCTGAATCACCAAACAATCGTACTGCTAAGATGGACACTGAGCGCATTGAGAAGGTATTTAAATTAGCAAGTGCGCTGTATGGGTACAATCTATCGTGATTGTGCTAATCCGAGTAGACTATTAGGGAGGTCAATGAGTCTTGACAATGTGAGACAGCGACAAGTTATCAGAGTTCTTTGTCTTACGTCTTCCAATAACATGCTTGAAATCCTGATAGGTGTAGGCTATCCACGCAACCCGTTCAATCATCAACAAGGCAGGAGTCGTCGTTTGAAGTTTTCCACTTTTATTCAGCATACATCAACAACTGCATACAATCGTTCAATCGCTTTTCACTTTGCAATTCTCGACTATCAACTTTCCACTTTTTACAACTTTCTAAACTCTAACACAACAGCTCTCTCTACTCAAACAGTGCGGCACTATATATAGTCTCTACATACTCCAGAACAGGCGAGAATACCCCCGCATAACACACCACAATCAATCAGAAGTAATTTCATCATCACTTTCTCACGTCATACAACCTTATTTGGAATGGAAGCTTCTATAGTTACCACTAGAATTATCCATACGCTTCGATCGATAGTAAACAACCAACACTAGAAAATTCTCAAATAATATCGATCAACTAAAATTACCAACGTTATACAAATGTTCTTCTAATAACAACGCAAAATCAAATCAAGGATAAATACACTCTGTTATTGCATGCTTAGCAAAACAAAACGATCGCATCTATCGTGCGCGTCACACAAGAGCTATCGTGCGCGTTTCAACGTAACAGCCTACATTGCCAAACAATAACATCATAGGAAGCCCCAGTGACCATTTGGCAGAAAGCATCCAATATTCCCAAGCTGATCCAACAGACCTCACACACAAATGAGGAGTTTTGTTCCGGAAGAGTTTTTAAGAAAAAAGGTAGGTCTAGCAAAGAAGAAGATAGTATAGTAGATTGATAGAACAGAGTAGGAATGAGAAAGAACAAAGGAGAAAGACAGTGACAGTGGGAATTTAAAGCACTAAATTTCCAGAAAGTGGGTATACTATTTATACTGAAACTCCCGGCATACCCACCGGGGGGCGATGCGTGTTTAAGATACTACCAACCAGCGTTACACTACAATAATTATGTCGTGTGAGATGAAAAAACAAAATTGTTGTCAAATATATTTGTACATTCTCAAAGAGAACATGAGTCGCATCTTCAAAGTGAATTTGTAGAGATGTGGATTGTAGATTAACGTCCCCGGACACATATGCGTATAGGGGACTTGTATATATAGTATCTTGTTGTAATAAAATATCATGATGAGATAAGAAGTCATTTTGTCAGTTGAAATCGAATGTAGAGGGAGCGCAAAGCGCAGCTGCAACGTCCAAAAGAATTAAATAATTTCAAGTTGGCAGAAGATGACGGATTCAAGGATGGTTGCCGATGATGTGAGGCCCAGAGGAAGAGGAGATTTGCCTGTGGTGAAGGTCGCCGCGCTGCGAGGGCAGGGTCCCAATTATAGTTTGGCAAAAGCCACACAAATTTGGACTATCAGACCAGGTCTGATATTGAAATTACAACAAGGGGACAAGCTGGAACAGTCCCAGCAACATGTGTTAAAATTATACATGGCGTGTGCAAATGGGGCGGAACATCCTCCCTTAAAGTGTTAAAATGATTCACAAACTGAATCAGCGGGACTAAACCGGATTAAGAATGTAAAATGAAAAATTTTAAAAATTCCGAACAACACCGGCTACAAATAATCCAATAAAAGAGACATAAATCCCATATCTAAAATTATGTTATAAATAAATAAAACAAACAAATCCAGGTTATCTTTGTACAAATGGGGACGCACAAGAATGTGTGATCCCAAATATTAACGGAACTAGCGCCTAGGTTGTCGTTTTGATTTCCAGTCGGCCACATTTCGAACCCTAGGTATCGGAGCATTTGCATCTTCCACGAGTCTGATTTTGTCAACAACAAACTTAACAGCACTTGAAAATTTGTCCACCTCACCCTGTGGAAGCAGGGCCCTTAGGAAGACCTCATAGTGAGTAAGTTCACTAATGTATTCCGCAGCTTCATGACTACGGGATTTAGCCGCACTTTCATTTGCTTTACCGGGAGAGACTTGGGTAGAACGACTCTCCGAGCTCGACATCTCATCGACTAGGCTATCAGACCCCACGGACCGGGTATCGGGAGGAACAGGAGAAACCGGTTCCGGTACTCCAACGGACGGACCTGCAGGAACCGCCGGTGGCGGAATGCAAGCGGAAAGACCGCGCACAGCGCCTTCCAGTCTTTCGATAGCTTTCCAGGGATCCCGGGTAGCAGCCTCAGAGACAACCCCCCGGGATACCTGTTTGTCCGTTTCGCCCGCCCGGACACGATCGGCCCAAGAGAGCGGCTCGGTCACCCCCTCCGACGCCAGGCGAGGGGGAGGTGGACCCGGAGCACGCGGAGTCGAGGAAGTGCACGCGTGGGCCGCCGGGGTAGTTCCAGCGGCACACACCGGTTCGTTGGGAGTTCGACCAAGATCGGTGTCTATTTGTTGCCTGGCCAGGCAGAGAGCCCGGGAACGTGGCATGTAAGTGGCCACCCTGACCTGATTAGCAAGTAAGCGCTCCCGGAGTGCGGGGCAATTGACATTGGCAGCCGAGTGCTCACCTTTACAGTTGTGACAGCGGCGCCGAACGGCCGTACAATGAGCACCCGCATGACCGGGGGTGCCACAAAACGAGCAAACCAAGCCCAATCTGCACTGTTTCCGGGTGTGTCCGAACTTTTGGCACCTATAGCAGCGCACCACTGGTGCCACGAAGGGAACAACGGCAAATTCCCTCCGGTTCAACATCAAGGTGCGGGGCAACGTGGCTGCCTCCATCACAACTTTAACAGAAGTAGAGGCTTGCCCATCCGATCTCGCCAGGCGAGTGAAGCCACGTACTTTGCATTCACTAACCACGCCATCCGGGCTAACTGCACCCTCAAACTTAGCCAAAATTTCTTCATCAGCCACCGAAGATGGCACACCCAGAATAACCCCCTCCACAGTGGGGACAGGAATCGTACACAAAACCGCAATCTGACCCAGCTGTGACAGAGCAAGTAATTTATTTTGCTGATACTGGGAGGAACAGGCTATCAAATAGCCGTCCCCCAGAGGCCGCACCCGATCTACGGGTCCCACGGATGTTTTTAACAAATCTGCTATTTTCCATTGAAGAGACTTAAGTGACAAGGGAATTTTGTCACCAGTCTGCTTCAACACTATAGGGTACTGGCAAGACCCATGCGAAAAGACCAAAGGTGGCCTAGGTAGCCCTCTGTGCCTGTTTTTGTCTTTATTGGCGACCTTAGTCCAACCATTATCACTTTCCGCGATAGGGGCCACCTGTTCTAGGATTACAGGCTCAGAGGAAGAAGTGGGACCAAAGTCACCTGCAACCCCAGCCTCAGAGGCGGAGATTGGCGAAAGATTATCCACGCCAAGCATGGCCTCCTCTGTTCCCTCCGAGGAGGAAGAGGAATCCGACAGAGTACCGTAAGTCCTCTTACGATCAAAAGGAGACTTCTCAGGTAAAGCCTCGGTAGCCAGGCCACCGACAGCTTGAGAATTTGAACAATGGCCCACCGGGTCAGATCCTTCAATCAAACTATCAGCCACATCGATTCTAGCCCTAACAACAGGCGAATCTTTCCTAGGTCTGTCAGCAGCACAGCGGCGCTTAGGAGACATGTAAGATTTTGATTTACTAACATCCGAAACACCCTCCATCCGGAAGGTATTGGTAGTAAACCAAGCCAAGGATAAAAAATGTGAATTATGAGGTCAAAAAAAAAAAAAAAAAAAAAGAAAAAAAAAAAGAAGAAGGGAGATGTAACGGAGGGTTTTTGTGTATTATAATCTAAATAAATATATGTATAACTACTTATGGTGTATTGAATGAGTGTGTGGGTGTGGCTGTCTGACGCTCAGTATAAAGGAGTGTGTTCTACCTCTGTTTACTTTAACTTCTCATCCTTCACCACACACATGCTTTCAGACAAGGACAAAGTCTACACAATCGTTTCTCTTTGCCCTCCTGTTATACTATTTCTCATTCAATTGTAAACATACACATTAAACCATCTTCACATACACTAAATTCACAGATACATTAAATCATACAATTCTTTCCAGCATATAAATAAATTCACACATACGATAGTCAAGTGCACACAGTTAGTGTAATACTCTCACCCAGGCACTTGGGTGAGTGCACGCAGATTACTCAGTAAGTTCACGCAGTTTCTGTTAAGTGCACACAGTTGCTTTCAGAGTCCAGCACTAGCAGAAGTCGTTGTCCCTTTCTGGGGACGTCACTCGACTCTACTCTTTTGCATTAGCATCACTTCGATGACTCAGAGATCATATACTTCACAGTTTCTGTTTACTAACCTATTTCACGGATCAAGCACTCCAGGCGCGGAATTATTAGCCGTCGCTGGAGTCACAGCCACCCACACTGAAGACGCTGCAGATGTCTTCGTGGCGTCGATCCGGAGATTTACTTCGGCACCGTTGTTGCAATTCTGCACCAGTGATGGTATCCGAAGGAGAGGCAAGGCAAAGATGGTGTCCACATCCGGTCAAGCCAGGGATGTCATGGGGACCAGATCCATCCGCCGCACATCAGGGGTTCTTTGCTCCGTAACCGCCCCGCTGTATACAACATGTACACAATCGTAAATTTTTGCTCTTATCCTTAAAGAGACTGTATGTCTTTATAGCTCACATTGAGCAAGGATCATTTCTCTTTGTAGAATGTCTCTACACGCCACCACAATCACTACAATCACTATTATCAGCATTCCTGTGACAATACCTAGTATAGCCACTTTACACACATTGCATAGGCTACACACAATGGACTATGAGACAAATATTACAAACACAGCTCACCTTCATTTTATAACATACTTATACCCATTCATTCATCAATAGATATTCAAATTACACAACTGAAATACGTTCCTATTTCAGCCCATATCTTCACATATGACTGAATATAAAAATGGCATCATAATTACAAACTGAGTCACACATACATGTATACACATGATCAAATAAATATTGACATGAGTTATCGAACTTTGTTTTCAAACATGGGTTCTTCTGTACCCTAAACGTACTACTTTACAAAAAGCAATATTCTTCCTTCTTCGTAAGGATAGCTTAGCAGTTCATTATAAATACCACTAATAATAATAAATAAATACCTGTATTCTTATACAGCTAAAGTCCTAAAGAAACAGGTCTTTCCAGAGCACCCACAAAAAACGTCCTCTCGCTTAGGCTGATGTATAATCTCTGCTCTAACAACAGCTCAGAAACTAAATTATAATTTCTACCAGAACACACAGTGACGTCATAACGTCTTTCTATATAACTGCGTACAAAACGCGTTCGTTACACTACCCCCCTCCCAAAGAAAAAAAGAACCGACCGAGGTTATTTTTTACAAGTTCTGAGGATAGTGTCAAAACACAGCAACGACCACGAAACCTTGATCTATGGAACCGATTGATCACGATCAGCGCGTGACAACAGATCCGCGAACACATTCTGTGTACCTGGAAGTGGTTCAAGAGTGAATCTGAACTCTTGTAAGGACAAAGACCAACGCATGATGCGAGAATTCTTAAAGCGACTTGTATGCAAGTACGTCAGCGGTCTGTGATCAGTCTGAAGGACGAAGTCAACCCCCCAGAGAAATTTTGAAAATTTCGAAATAGCCCAAACAATAGCCAAACATTCCCTTTCTATCGTGCTATATCGGGTTTCTCTGTCGAGCAACTTTCTGCTCGCAAATGACACGGGGTGAAGAGTTTCCTCCAACTTCTGAAGCAGCACAGCACCCAGGCCAGTAGAACTAGCATCCGTGCGCAAAATGAAAGGTTGGTCCAGCCTAGGTAACTGAAGAACAGGCGCAGAAGAAAAAATGTGTCTGATCTTAACCAACGCTTCCTCACAAGCAGGAGTCCACGCAATTGTGCGCGCTTTCGTCTCCTTTGTGAGATCGGTAATGGGAGCCGTGATAGTTGCGAAAGCAGGGACATATCTTCTATAAAAACTCAACAGCCCTAACAGGGAACGGACCTGCTTTCTGGTAGTCGGAGTAGGGATGGCCAAAATCTTTTCTATCTTTTTCTTTTCTGGACGCAGCATCCCCTCTCCCACCACATGTCCAAGAAACTCCAGACTTTTATAACCAGACGCGATCTTAGCTGGTCTTGCCGTCAAATTGTAGTGAAGCAGCTTGTTTAAAACTCCTCTAACATGCACCAAATGATCTTGGAAAGTAGCACTATGAACCAAAACATCGTCAAAGAAATTCATGGAATTGGCCTCATCGAGTTCGAGCATCCTCATCATCCGGGCAAACACTGCAGGAGCAGAAACCAAACCAAAAGGCATTCTGATCCATTGGTAGAGACCAATGTGCGTTGCGAACGCCGTCTTGTGACGATCCACTGGGCTGACAATAATCTGCCAGTAGCCCTTAGAAAGATCAATACGTGTGAAAAACGTACTGTTCGCAAGCCTTGTGAACAACTCGTCCACATCTGGAATAGGCTCCGCATCAAAAACTGTAATTTTGTTGAGGGCTCTGTAGTCAATGCAAAATCTACAAGCGCCATCTTTCTTTTGAACCAAGACAACAGGTGATGAATATGCAGACTTTGACTTCTCGATCACACCCAGATCAAGCATGGCTTGAATTTCTCTTACGACTACCTGCTTGGAAGAGAAAGGTAAATCATAAGCCCGTCGACGAACTGGAACATCAGTCGTAAGTTTGACGTCAAGGAATAGATTTCCATTGAATGCACCGGGTCTCGATGTCAACACCGTAGGAAAATCTGCAAACACTGAATACAGGGACTGACCATCAGAATCAGAGAGATCATTGTTGAAATCGATCTTTGAAATGTCCTCGTCATTGACAGACGACAACATGAGAGGAATAGTGGGAAGACCACCAACATCATCATCATCTTGGACAACACCAATAGCCACTGATGGGACAGTATGCCAATCTGAAACGTCAGCATGAGGAACATCACACTGAGGTCCAACATCCTCGACATCTGGAAGCAAAAAAGTAGAAATGGAAACCAGTCAACCAAAACACCTGTTGACAACCGTGTAGTATCCTCAACAACACCAACAGCAGCATCAACACGACGAAGATATCGTTTGAGCATGTTTGCATGGAAAATCTTCGACTTGCCTTTCACAAGAATTCTATAATCTGGATGAAGACATTCCTGTACAAAATAAGGACCTGACCATGTCATAAGAAGTTTGTTAGAGTCAGTGGGGAGAAGAACAAGTACCTCATCATGAACAGAAAAAGTTCGTGCTTTTGCACGACGATCAAAGTACCCTTTGTTCTTGACAGACGAATCTGCAGAGTTTTGGGAAGCAATTTCACAAACTTCAGAAATAATATTCTTCAGGTCAAAGAGGTAATTGTACAATGGCTTCGCTGATGTATCACTAGAGTTGTGATCTTCGGTCCAGAAATCAGCAATGAGAGAAATGGGACCTCTCGGTTTGCGACCGAACATCAGTTCGAAAGGACTGAAACCTGTACTTTCTGACGGCAATTCTCTACATGCGAAGAGCAATGCAGGAAGATAGCGATGCCAAGCTTTAGGTTGAGAATGAACAACCTTTCGAAGCATAGATTTCAAAGTGCCATGAAACCGTTCAACAGTACCATTTGCTTGAGGATGGTAGGGAGAAGTACGTATGGCTTGAGTACCACACAAAGCATGAAACTGTTTCATCAAATCTGAGTTGAACTGAGAACCTTGATCTGAAAGAATTTCCTTGGGAAAACCTAACCTTGAAAAAATAATCATCAAAGCTTCAGCAACAGCAACAGAAGAAATGTCTTTCATAGGAACAGCTTCGGGAAACCTAGTAGCTAAGTCAATCAAAGTCAGAATATATCTGTGACCTTCAACAGATGGAGGAGACAAAGGCCCAACTAGATCAATAGCGACCCTCTCGAATGGAGTCGAGATAAGAGGCATAGTCGCCAAAGGAACAGGGGGAACTTTTCCTTTTGAAATTGTTTTCTGGCAAATGTCACAAGTGTGAACATAAGCACTCACATCAGCAGAAACACCAGGCCAAAAGAATTGGGACAGAATCCTAGTCAAAGTTCTACGAACTCCACAATGACCAGCTCTAACAACAGCTCAGAAACTAAATTATAATTTCTACCGGAACACACAGTGACGTCATAACGTCTTTCTATATAACTGCGTACAAAACGCGTTCGTTACAGGAGAGATGACCAACCACAATGCACAACGCCAAAGGATATTAAAAATCCAGTTCAGGACCTAAAACATATAAAAATGTGAAAGAATAAAATTAAACTTGCGTGTCGCTTGGGGGCGTCTAGCAACAGATGGTGTGCTACCCACAAGATACAGTCAGTGGCGACAGGTTGTGTGCCCACACACACTGTAGCATCAGTACAGGTTAAGATGGAAAAGTTCTGCCACAAAACTTTGAGAATGAATTCCACGAATAGTGTTCCATAGAGCAGACACGTAATTCACGTAGAAATCACACAAACGCAGAAAGTACAGTCACCACAGAAATATCCATGGAAGAGCACAGCACACAATAAAATATCCAAAGTCATAAGTGAGAATCGACGAAATAGAAGTCTCACAACACTTATAGCAATATAACCAGCCACTGATGTATAAATCGTAGATTAGGAATAAAAAATCCGGTTAAGATGCACAGGAGAAATCACGTCCTCTTCACAACAAAGTCACCAAGCGAGTGTATGATGATGAATGAAAGTGAATTTTGAAGGGCATGTGCCTTATATTGCGAGATCGAGTTGAGGCCTTTTCAGACGTGAACATTTTTCGTTCAATAGAAAACGCAAGTTAGCTGCAGCAGCAGCTGATTAGTTAGTTATTCATTGCTTACAGAATCCAGGGGACTGCAAAGAATCAGGACCACAAAATAAAGATCACAACTTCGCTGAAAGAGGACTCGCCTCTGATCCGCATAAAAGATCTGCCGAAACAACCCTAGTGGTAACACTGAAGGCACTCCACCAGCAGGTCACTTTACAATAAACTTAAAAGACATCCCACTCAGGGGACGCTGAGGTTATTTATCGAACCCCCGTTTACAAAAACAAAATAGAATATAAACATCATTATAAAATATCAACAAAACACATACATATAAATTGCCAAATAATAACATCATAGGAAGCGCCAGTGACCACCTGGCAGAAAGCGTCCAATATTCCCAAGCTGATCCAACAGACCTCACACACAAATGAGGAGTTCTGTCCCGGAAGAGTTATCAAAAAAAAGGTAGATGACTGGTATAGCGAAGAAGAAGATAGTATAGTAGATTGATAGAACAGAGTAGGAGTGAGAAAGAACAAAGGAGAAAGACAGCGACAGTTGGAATTTAAAGCAATAAATTTCCAGAAAGTGGGGATACTATTTAGGGCCTGTACTGAAACCCCCGGCACCCCCACGGGGTAGCAGCAGCTGATGTCGCCACAGTTCTCGTAAAGCCTTAAAACAGCAGCTTTTATTTCCAAACAGTCACTAATTCACAAATACAACAGCAACAATTGTCTCAAAGGAAAGGAGGAATCAAGAGTAAATGGACCGACTGAATCAGCAAATGAAAGTGGCATTGTTTTTCATTGGCTGCCTAATGAGGATGTTTTGCACCTGAGCATTCTGATTGGTCACAGCGGGCACACCTTCGGCAGCGCGCAAATTAAAATACGAGGTTTGCGCGCAAGGTCAAAATTCCCCTATAATGCGAAACTGTCCGGGGACGTTAATATATCCAAAGAATATACAGCTGTGAAGCTGTACATTCTTTGATCTATCCAACAAGGTCAAAATGAGTTCAAATGTGGTCACGTGGCGGTCCGTGACAAGCAAGTCTTCTTGCTTGCCACCAAACATGTTCATGTCTGAAAGCACAGACAAATTATGTAATCGTCAGAAAAGATAGGCCATTGACAGAGCTAAGACAAAATATGGATTTTCTAAAAACCGACGTCGAAAATTTATTACATAGCAGAATATCAGATGTTAAAAAGTGTATGACAACAGCAACACCGTAGGCCGTTTGTTTGGGTGTGAAAAGGGCCACAATTCCACCGTAAATGGGGCAATGGGGAGGGGGGGGGGAGGGTGTCGGTGAGGAACACACGTTGTTAAGAGTGGGTCAACAAGGCAATAATAAAATGTACAAGAGCTGTAACGAGCAGCGGAGAGACTCCTTGATATTCTATATTGGCAATATTTCACCTGAGACAATTAAGCTGTTGCTAAGCACCTTTCTATTACATTTGCTTGCACTACAGGGGCACGAACCTAGTAAAATAGATAGCATAGCGGGACCCTCGATAGGATAGCGGTATCAGCCCTTTGTGTCTATCTATCGATATATATATATATAGATCCATTCTACTTGGTTCATACCCCACGCTAGCACCAGTTTGTAGATCTACCTCTCCATACAAGGGGCACGACTCAGGTTAAGCGCCTGTAGCGATCCTTGATAACCAAGCGATGGATAGAAAAAAGCCTTAGAGTAGCGTGGGGCTAAACGCCCCCCTTAAGCAAGAAATGCTCTCTGTCTTCTGAAGTACGCTCTAAAGAGCCAAAATTGCATGTATAGGTAGGGATGTAGTAAAGGTTTGTATACACAAACATTCTTTCTGATAACGATGAAAAAACAAACACAGTGAATGAAAGAAATAAAAAATTTATTTTGCCGTTTTGCCCCACTTGGGGGGTCAAACGCCCTGGAGGGTGGGGCTAAATGCCGAGACTGGGCGTTTTACCCCACCTTGACAGGCGTTTTGTCCCATGACCTGAAAAGTTAGAAAACAAATAGAACAGAAGCTTTCTGTCTACAAACATTCGAAATGTCCAATGTCCGTTGTAACTGTGTTCCAAGTTTATTGTAGGAAAGGCGGATTCGTGTCATTTTAGGCATGTCTATTCCGACTCTGCCTCAGATTCACAGTTAGGACAGATGAAGTAGGGAAGCCCTGGGGTGCACTCGTCATGTGCCCACAGTAAACATATTTGACACTGGACCCATGTCTCACGAGATCTGGAGTTGCAGAATTGTTCGGCACATACCAAACAAGGCCATTCCTCATTTTCATCACCTAACTCCTCATCAGATTCTGGACGTCTCCTTTTACCTTTTCTATCTTTGAATTTGCTACTCCCAGCCTTTGGTTTGTCCCTTGATTCTGTGTCTTTCTTGTTTGTTTCTGCCACTTTTTTATTTTCTTTAGCCGCTTTTTTCTTTTCTTCTGTTGCTTTTTTCTTGGCTTGCCTTTCCACGAGTTTGGCCTTGTAAGGAGATGAGGTCAGCACTTCTGCCACCTCTCTCTTTCTTCCAGCTGATTTTCTTTTAGGCTGCATCTTTGGAATAGGAGACAGATTAGTGATCATCTCCCTGATGCTGTCATTGGGATTGGAGCTGATGCTGCTTGTCTCGGTAGTTGCAGTGTTTTTAATAATACAGTCGTAGTGACCAACCTCCTCACCGACACTTGTAAATCGCACGATTAAGGAACTGTTCTCTCCTTGGCCATAGCGCTGGATCACTACATTGTTGCTGTTGATCACAATGATCTGTTTTGTCAGAACCTTGCTAGCGGCACAGATTTCTAGCTCGCCTGGGAAAGATTTTGGTTCTGTCATTGCTGCAATGCGTTCCTCAACTGTTGAGAAGTGGATCCATTGTGGTAGATCTGCATTCAATGTGTCTTCATCTAGATCTGCGTAATCACTGAAGTGACTACACATGTATGAGACAACCTGCGCCCGAAGCCCATCAGCCTGGCTTGTTTCATTGATCTTCATGACCGCTGATGTTAGCTCCCCATGCTCATCCCGCACTGCATTTTGGAGGCTTGCATCAAGACCAGTGACAAGGCTCCTGAAGAAACATCTGCCATCCCCAGATGTCTTAATGACTCTCATGTCATACATGCATTCTGCAGCTGTTGAAGATGGGTTGCAGGATGCCTGTTCTTCCAATGTCCTAGGTTGATCTGATGAATCAACGCGGGGCGATATGCAGAATGGCATGGGTTCATTTTGCGCTTGGTGAACTTCTGTTTCATCTTGCAGGGTTGCCTCTCTGGCATCTGGAGATCCTCCATCTCCTGCAGGCATCCCATCAGTAGAGGTCAATAGATTTACGTCTCTTGGTTCATCCATCTCCAGAACCCCTTCAAAGTCAGCGTCCGTGAACACGTTGGGATCAAAGGGTTCCAGACCACAGGTCTTAAAGCCATTCACAGCTTTCTCTGGAAGTGCTGTCCTGAGGAAAGCTTTCCCTGAGAGGGCAGCCATGTTGTGCACAGTGATCCGCTGACCTGGGTTTGAAACCATCCAGTTGTCTGCTTCGGCATTGAAACTGGCTTTCAAGGCTTTGAAATACGTCCGGTCAAGTGGCTGCAGTTTGTGGGTACAGTGGGGAGGAAACGATATAAGTTCAATGCCTTTTTCGCGGCAAAATTGGACAGCTTCAAAAGTTTTATGGCTGTGATGGCCATCCAGTAATATCAGCTGGGGGTTGTCTGGAGAGGCATTCGTGAAGTCCGCGAAGTGTGCAAGCCACTTGATGAACAGCTGTGCATCAGTCCAGCCACTTGGACTAGCATAGCCTACTGATTGTGGTGGAGCTCCATTCATCAAGGACTCTACCATCCTCTTTCGTGGAAAGATGAACATTGGCGCCAAGAAGACACCGGCTGCACTGCAGGCGCAAACTACAGTCACAAGTGTACCCCTTTCAGCACTCGTAGCTTTACCCACCAGTCTTGCCCCCTTTTCAGCCAAAATCCTTCCTGGTTTTTGGACAGTAGACAGACCTGTCTCATCCATGTTCCAAAGCCTTGCTGGAGTGTAGGATTTGGACACCAAACTATCCTTGAATATCTCAAAGAAACGTTGAACTTGGTTCCTATTGAACCCAGAAAAACGTGCTATGCTTGTGGATACAGGCTGCCGGATAGTCAGATTATGGCGAGCTATAAAGTTCCGGACCCAGTCCTTTTCCTGCCATCTTGGTTTCCTTGTTGAAGGGGTGACTAATTTTAGCTTTTTCACAGAGATCAAAGGCCAGGCGTCTGAGGTCCAGAAAACGCAATCCATAAAACCGCCTCTGCATATTGATCACATGTTCTTTCAAGTGAAGTTCAATGTCAGACGGCAGAAATTATTTGCCTCGTCCGAATCTTTGCACGCCTGGATGAACAACTTGTTTGTCCCTGTGTCTTCTCAAGGTCCTCTGAGGAACACCAAACTCTTTACTCGCACGGTTAATCGAATGCCCGTTGTTAATGGCCCGCAAAGCATCTGCCAAGTTTGTTGCGCCATAGCTGCCCCTGTCAATCTTCCTTTTGTACACACGCACCATTATCTGTTGAAAAGAAATATTAACAAGAAGAGTCAATGTAATGTCATGTAAAAGTAGATCTAAACAGACAGTCAATAAAGCAAATAGTTCAGTGGTGGGGCTAAACGCCCTTGAATGGGGCAAAACGCCCGGTGTGGGCATTTAGCCCCACCAGTGCGGTGGCGTTTAGCCCCCAAACTACCTACTTTACAAGCACGTTGTTGTACAAGACCACTCAAGGGAAATCACCCAGTCAATCATGTATCACTGTTTGCGCACTTTATCCTTGTAACAAAAAATGCAGGCATTGATTTGATTCGTCTGTGTTTAGCGTAGTAGCACTAAATAAATGGACACCCTAAATTTACAATTATTTGGTTAAAATTTAAAAAGTATGACAGTTTACTTACTGCAAGATTGAGAGAGCTACGACTTCGCGTCAACGAAGGCCGCCGCTTACATCGTCATGCAAAAGCACTCTGGGAAGCTGACACCACGTGTGTGCTAAGAACAATGGGAGGGCGTTTTACCCGACCTTGCCGTTTAGCACCACGCTACTCTACGTACGATACGTGCTCCACACTAAAGAATAACAGATCTGTACGAGTAACACGAATGAATGAACCTTAAAGTTTAACCAAAGAGCGTATTATAATAAGCTCTTTGGTTTAACCTCTACTACACCCACCATTGACGATATGGCAGACGTGGATAAATAACTATCCAAAGGAAGATGGGGTAGGGACCTAAATCAATACCGAACCACCAGAGCAATCATACTGCTAATATGGGCAATTAAAAAAACGGCCACTTTTATTTTGACCACTTAGTACCTCGGATTCTCTGGCATATTTTCAGTCATTACTGTTTTGAGTTCGAGAGTGCCAGCTGGGAGTGGCTCGAGTGTGTATCTGCAGTCCCTCATCAAACCATCAAAGATCCGTATTTCATATTTTAGTGCTCAATTCTGCATAGAAACTACTCCAAATGACAAGTCCGAGGCACTTTGGGGTTGCCAATATTTCATGTACGAAGATAACGATAGTGTTGTCTACAATCTGGGTGCTACAGAAATGTGCTTCACCTTTCGATAACACAATGCCAATGTCAGAACTCTCCAGTCTTTTTACTCAAATCAACTCAAATAAAGTCTAACCTTACATCCCCCTCTCTCTCTAGGGTTTTGCAAAACGAATTAAAACTAACCTTACAAACTCTTGCTGAGAACGAACATTAGGCAAAACCAGAACCAAGCCCAAGAATGACTCAGTAGAAATATCGAGAACAGTAGCAGAATAGATCCATCAAAGATCTAACCACTCGAAGTGAATTTTGGACTGTTAAGTTCATCCTAGTTATATTACGTTTTGCACATTTAAGTTAATGTAGTGATTAGTTAATTAGATATAGAGTAGAGGAAATAAATGTGTGATATTTACTGTTAACAAGTGGCTGGACTACCTATGTTTCATAGCCTTGCGAGAGCTAGTGTGTCAGTGAATCTTTACACTTTTTTTCCCTATCTCTGTAACCCCATCCTGACAGACAGGACAAAAATATAAATGTATTAAGATTAGTCATAGGGCGATCTAACTAGCCGATCCCCCGCAGACGAAAGACAAGTGGGTAATAGCATTCCATTGCGCAGAGCCCAGCAACAATAGACCCACCCTCACACAATTCATGTGTAAATGGTATACCTATTAGTATTATCAACATTGTTCAGTGGGTACCAAAACGAAAGACCTAACACGGACCTGGAAGAGGAAAACTACAATGGGCTGCTTGCACAGCTTAGTTTGGTGTGGATTAAAAGACAAAAACTTTCAGGAGAATATCTTGGCGGAAACCTAATCCTAAAACAAATCCCGTACGCAAGGGAGGTAATAGTTTTAGTCCAGTCCCCTAGTAATGATATTCTTGGGGCTTACAATTCGCCCGGCCTTCAGCCAGTTCAGAACCGAGGTGCTGTTCTATGCTGACAACGGAACTAAGCTTATTCTGTGTTGTGTGTCTGTCTCAGGTCTGGTGAAAGAGCTGGACGTGCACATGAACGAGTACGCCACCAACTTCCTGTCGTCGCACGCCACCTACATCCTTGTCCAGAAAGACCCCATCATGGACGATGACCGCTCAACACCCACCCCACCCCAGTTCACCTACCGCGCTCTTCTGGAAGGGAGTACAGATCTGTTCCCCAACTTCCGGCTGCACGTAGCAGAAGTGGAGAAGAAGAAGACGAAGAGGGTGGGGAGCAAATCCCCGTCACCAGCCGGTCGTTATTTGTCCAAGCCCAAGAAGCAAGCGGGGGGCAAAGTGGGCATGGTGGTCGGCAAGAGAAAATGAAGCGGGGCCTGTGTTAGGGGAGAGTATCATCCTTTGTGTTAGGGGAGGGTATCATCTTTTGTGTTGTTGGTCATATTTGTTGAAAACATGAACACTTTTTGTTGGTTAAAAATAAATTTTGAGTAATGTGATATATTGGCAACATTTTAAATTTTTTTTTTACATTTTTAATATTGTTTAACATGAATAATTAAAAAAACCTAAGTGAGGAGAAGAGGGGAGGGTTATGGGTGGGCAAGGTAGACCACAATAAATTAAACCACAAATAGTGCCTTTAGTCACTCTAGAACACAAAGTGAGATTTAAGTTATCTCCTCATTTCCTTCTAATGACCAAACTTCTGATTGCTTCATATTGCTTTTTTGTTTTGGTTTCTTAAAGCTAAACATCCATGGGCAGGAATTGGGGTTGGGAGTAGTGGTGACCATAATTTATTTTGTTGCTTGGAAGAATATCTGGCTGTGGGATCTTGAATTAACAAGAAGCTTGCTATTCAACAGCTCAATCATTTGAAGAACCACTCTGCAAGCCTAGGTACATTTTGTATTTTATATTGAAAAATTTACACACAAGTGCTTTTTTCATTGCAATTTATGCAAACTTATTTTGCTATATAATTTGTCCAAGTTTAAAAAAAAATAAATTTCTCCCATCATTATTTATTCCTGAGATATAAAGCTCGGTAATTACGTTTTTGGCTTTGTCCATCTGGCGTCTGGAGGTGACATTTGTGCCCTTTTCTCTGAAACTAAAGGACGGATTTCTTTCAAACTTAGTATTTAGTTACGAAATAGTTGAAACCTACCAGATGACACAAACATTATTCATGTTGGGTGACCTCATCATTGGTGATATTTCTTGTGCTTTTTTATTTTTCTAATCTTATTTTCTACCAAACTACTGAAGGGATTTGGATCAAGTTGGTATGTACTTAGACTTTCCATTTAGCTGTGCCTCCAAGGTAAAACCAAACTCATGCAAATCATCATGATATCATTTCTTTTAGAAAGAAAATTTTCAAAATTGTAATTTAAAAAAACAACTTATTATGTAATTAGTGTATAGATGCCTTTAACCTTAAAACTATGGTATATTGAGTGAGGTCATTGTTTGACATCATCATGGTGAGGTCATAAATTGTTTTTTCTAATTATGCTATTCTATCCCAAAACACTGGAGGGATTTGTTTCAAGTTTAGTATATACTTAGACTTACCTATTCCTTCAACATAAAACCATACTTATGCAAATCGAGTGGCGTAATCATCATGACATTACCTTTTAATTCTTATATTTTACATTTCCGGTAAACTTTGTATGTAATAGGAGTATACAGATGCATTGATCCTTAGTCAAAGCTTATGTATATCGAGCGACGTCATCATGTTGATGTAATATTTTTACTTTCATTTACTTATTTTCCGCACTTTTCTCTTAAACTAATGCGGACGGATTTCTGTGAAACTTTATTTTGTTAGAAAATTGTGAACCCTACCAAAAGACCCCAAAATTATGCATATTGGGTGCCATCACAATTTGTTTTTATTTTTTCTAATCCTATTTTCTCCCAAAAAACTTGAGGGATTTGGTTCAAATATGGTATGTACTTTGCTTTATTAACTACTAAAATTTGATATAATTCATTTTTAAAAAGCTGTATGAAAAGAAAGAAAAAACAAAACATAAAGACATTTGACAGTATTCATTAAAAATGTATGAATGCATTGTACAAGAGTGGCTGCGTGTGACTGAAAGCAATTTGTGTGCAATGCATGGAGACATTTGATATCACATTAAAAGGTATCAGAACCATACACATCGTTTTCTGGTGTATATTTATTCATTGCATAATAACCATGCATTGTCAAATATTTTCTGTAAAAATTATTGTTCATGTCAGAATTGTCTTAAATTTTTTAAAAATGAAGGCGTAACCATGTGTGATGTGAAGATGTCTAAAATTCACATTTGCCACATGTTGCTGTCAAAGGATACCTTTAGGGGAGTGGGTAAGGGTGGTGATAAGGGTGAGAGAAGACTTTCACTGACTACCCTAAACCTTTGTGAACAATCAAATATAAAGCTTTCATATTTGGAGTTTTGAGGCAATAAAAGCACACACTATGTTTGTGTGCACTACAATTTGGCATATCGTTAAATGTGATTATTGATAATTTAAATCTTTCTGTATAAATACTTTTTTTGGCGTGTTAAATGGGATTAATTATTTGTATTCATCTGTATTTATTATTCACATTTATCGGCTTTTATATGATTATGAATACGTTTTTTTATTTTTATTTTAAATTTAAATGTTTAGGTATCGTTTATACTGCTTGTATGTACTGGACACTGTATGTTCTCTGCACGATGTCATTGGTAGCATTTTCATTTGAAACTCAAAAGCTCTTATACGTTGTACCTCTTAATATATCATCATTAAATCTCTTTATCAGATAACTGCTGCCCTCCTGTTAACCAATTTTGTATGTTAATTGTTTTTTATACTCACATGCATCAGATATGTGAATGGCTCATGTAGACGTTTTTCTGAATAGGGTCTCAAATAATTTTATAAAATATATTTTACAAATAATTTTTTTGGGTAATTGTTATTCATTCTAAACTGCTGGACTGTTTATAAATTGATCCACATGTAATTTAGAAAAGTCATACAGATATGTTGATTTTTACATTACCTGAGCGATGAGCCAATGTTGGCTATCGTTGTGTTTCACATTTACCGTCTCAGATCGTGACAAATCTATGCCTTAGTATTTAGATAAATGATCTATAACTTTATGGATGACTGTCTCAAATTTCAATTCTGAAGTCTCAAATAATGTCTTGTGTCAATTGAATGCCTCAATATTGTCCAAGTGTCTCAAATAAAACAACATAACTGTCCATGTTGGTATGCATAACAAAACACCATGACTGTTATTAAACACTGAACAAATACTTCTTAGCATTTTTTTAAATCTATAACTTTATGGATGACTGTCTCAAATCTCAATTCTGAAGTCTCAAATAATGTCTTGTGTCAATTGAATGCCTCAATATTGTCCAAGTGTCTCAAATAAAACAACATAACTGTCCATGTTGGCATGCATAACAAAACACCATGACTGTTATTAAACATTGAACAAATACTTCTTAGCATTTTTATGTCCGTCTTTTTTATCTTAAATGAGAGAAGGTTATGAGAGCGGAACGGTTTTCATTATGAATATGTGTAAGCAATGAATAAATGAAGAAAATATTGGACATTTTCTGATCTTTAGCCCGAGTCTGAATCAATACAGAAAAAAAAAAGAATGAGCAAATTTGGCATTTTCTAATGATGTCCTGAATGAATACAGAAAAAATTTTGTTAAACATTTTTTAAAAAGAAACTTAAACACACACGCACCAATTAATAAGGTAACTAAAACAAGAAAGAATGTAAAGCTATGTAATGCCCTGAGGCACTCTCCAGGTTAAACCCTGCAAATTTGTATCAAAAGTGTGTGGCCACTATTTCTCAGGCAACCCAATAGTTTCACACTCCTTATGTTTCAATGCCCGATTTTTTTCTTCAAAACCATAACACAACTTAAAAGCACAAGCTAAAGCATATGTGACACAGTCCGAAATTAGATTTACGATTAAAGATTCCCTCTATCTAGTCTATCCCCAAAAGAGTATTCCTGGTCTTACTATTTCGCCATTCAAGATTCACTACTATTTCTGTTTTATTTCAAATTAATGCACACTGGTCACTCTATCGTAGCAGTTTGACTTCTCCAAACAAATGAACATGGAAGTTTAAGGTCTATGCTCACACCGTTGTCGATACGGCAGACGGGAATAACTATCCCAGATAAGAGAGAGTATGAGTTTAAATCTACACTAAACCGCCAAAGCAGCCTTACTGCTAAAATGCCACTTTTATCTTGCCCACCCCAGGCTTTGCACCAGGATCATCGGCATGCCAAGCTCTATCAATGAGCTACGGTGGTGGGAGATGACTTGACCTCCCTTTTTTTTTTTTTAATATATAAAGAAAACTTTCTCCTTTATTCATTTTCAATTCTACCACACATGATTTACTAATATTTCTCTTTCACTTTAGTGTGCACGTGTGAGGCTGTTGTAGACATTTACAAGATAACAAAGACCTTACCACTCTTCGTAAATACTATACAGAGTAAACATTATCATTTTAAATTCTAACAAACATGAATCATTTAAGTTATATTGCTTTGTTTTACTTAAAACTGAATGCCCTCGCACCCCAGAGCATCCAAGATGACTAGATCTCTCTCCTTGACAAAACCGCCCAAACCTCATCCACTTCAATGTCACTGCACATGATTCACTAATACAGTTTCCCTTTTAACTTATACTAGTACGCCAGTCATGCTATCGTAGGAGTAAGAACAGGTCGGTCCCTTTGAAAACAAATATACAAATGTCGTCCTCTTCAATTTTATTGCACATGATTCACTACTACAGTTTCTCTTTTAACTTAAAACTAGTACGCCAGTCAAGCTATCGTAGGAGTATGAACAGGCTGGTCCCTACTTTAAAAACAATACAAACATCATCCTCTTCAATTAATTTAATTTTGATTGATCGTTTGATTGATTGTTGCTTTAGGTCCAGCGGACTCTTCCGAGCCAAATCAGGACCGGACAACCCCCGATCCGCATAAAAGATCTGCTGAAACAACCCTAGTGGGAAAATTGAATGCCCTCCACCGGCCAGTCACTTTACAATAAAGACATCCCACGCAGGGGATGGCCGAGGCTTTACCCCAACTACTCGAACCCCCGGTTACAAAAACAAAATAGAATACAAACATCATTATAAATCATCAACAAAACACATACATATAAAATGCCTATATTGCTAAATAATAACATCATAGGAAGCCCTAGTGACCACCCGGCAGAAAGCGTCCAACACTCCCAAGCTGATCCAACAGACCTCATACACAAACAAGGAGTCTTGTCCAGGAAGAGTTTTCAAAAAAAAAAGGTAGGTCATTGATCTAGCGAAGAAGAAGATAGTATAGCAGAGTGATAGGACAGATCAGGAATGGGAAAGAGCAAATGAGGAAGACAGCGACAGTGGGAATTTAAAGCACTAAATTTCCAGAAAGTGGGGATACTATTTATACTGAAACCCCCGGCACTCCAACGGGGGTACTGTTGCCGCAAATTGCACATGATTCACTAAGAACACAAGCTAGTACACCAATCATATTATTTTTATTTATTTATTTTTATTTTATTTACCTTATTGTCCCTTTTTCCATAGGGAAATTCTGGGCCGCCTCGCTTGGGGAAAAAGCGTAGTCGCAGCCTGTGGCGCACCCAAACCCAACCTACCTAACATTAGTTGTGATTTTGAAATTTTGCTGGGGGAGCAAACCGGAGTAGCCGGAGAAAACCCCCCCGAGACGTAGCCCGAGTCTAAATTAAATAATATTCGGAGAAACATAACGCCCTGATGCTGGACTGCACCCACGCCTGTCAGGCGCCATTGGTTTCTGGCCTGTGGACAAGGCAAGTTAGTCCCGCCTTAGCCCACTTGGCCACAACTAATTCATTGATATATAATTTACATTCCTGGTAGATTAATAACCAGAAGCTTTATCAGCAAACGGATCAGTGCAACAGTGTCATAAAATTGTACAATCTCCCAATGGATGCAAATGTTATTACATTACATTACATGATTGTTGCTTTAGGTCCAGCGGACTCTTCCGAGCCAAATCAGGACCGAACAACCCCCGATCCGCATAAAAGATCTGCTGAAACAACCCTAGTGGGAAAATTGAATGCCCTCCACCGGCCAGTCACTTTACAATAAAGACATCCCACGCAGGGGATGGCCGAGGCTTTACCCCAACTACTCGAACCCCCGGTTACAAAAACAAAATAGAATACAAACATCATTATAAATTATCAACAAAACGCATACATTGCTAAATAATAACATCATAGGAAGCCCTAGTGACCACCTGGCAGAAAGCGTCCAATATTCCCAAGCTGATCCAACAGACCTCATACACAAATAAGGAGTCTTGTCCCGGAAGAGTTTTCAAGAAAAAAGGTAGGTGACTGGTATAGCGAAGAAGAAGAAGATAGTATAGCAGATTGATAGAACAGAGCAGGAATGAGAAAGAGCAAATGAGAAAGACATCGACAGTGGGAATTTAAAGCACTAAATTTCCAGAAAGTGGGGATACTATTTATACTGAAACCCCCGGCACCCCAACGGGGGTGCAAATGTTATTAGACAATAATTATACAAGTTATCAGAATCAAAGTAAAAACAATTTGAATGCTGACATTATTCAATTGGTCAAGGGAAAAACAATTCAAGTTATCAGTACCAACAACAAATGCATGAAATATATTCAAATATAGTCTTAAACCCACATATTTCCTTTCAAAGTTCTGTCAAAAAGAATAAAGCTAGCTGACAGTTCAAACACTCAGACTTTACTGTGACAATTTAAAAGCAAAATGACAAGCAAACAGAAGTAAACTTTGAATCACCATTAAATTTCAACACAGAGTGGTGGAAATGTGTGCCATAGTGCCTGATCAGTCTGCTTTGAAACACCAACCTGTTTTCACTCAAGTTCATAATGCCAGAGATTAGAAGGCAACAAAAATAGACAAAAGAAGGTGACCAATCATTAAAAATCTTTCTTGATTGATAGACAAAACTCCCATTCCAAGTACAAATGCTTGTCATCATCTGTGAAGCAGCTCCGTATGATGTAGTCACCTCTAGCAAGCATGCCTGATGGAGCATCTTCCACTGGTGTTTGGTACACATGCATCTACGTTTTGGGGCCATAGCCACCAACCATATGGTTTCCCTTGTCAACTCGAACTCCTTTCCTGTAAAATTTCTGTTCATATCTAAGGCCAGCCACAATGTCCCTTTAAACAAAGAAGAATATTTTCACACGGTACTGGCACCCTTCCTTCAGGACAATTTTCCTGTGCTTGATCTCGACCTTAGGCAAAGTGAGATCTAGCTCTTCATCTGGCCTCCCTTCAACAGCGATGGCAAGTTTCTTCACAATTATATTCAGTGGGTTTGTCTCAATGATAATGCCAGTACTAGCTCCAGCCAACAGCTGCTCCTTGTATTTATTTAAAGCTCTCATCTTCCTGATCCTGGTTCAGAATTTCATCCAGTGACATGCTAACATAGGAGTGTGAATAGGCATAACAGTAAGGTACCTACTTTAGAAAATAACAATCTTCAATTCCAATGCACAGCACATGATTCACAAATACTTTTTATCTTGAACTTTAGTAACCTATTACTCCATGCTATTTGTTGTCATTAGAGATTAAATAGCTACACATCCTTTGAAGAAAAAAAAGCACACACACACAATATGCAAACAGTATCTCCTTCAATTCTGCTAAACATGATTCACAAAGACAGAATTATATAATATATATGTGTCTAGGACTAGCAAGTCTTATTTCAATAAAGCACAAAGACAACAGCACATGATTCTCAGAAACACATCTCTAAAAGTCGTCTAAAAAATGTATACAGGCAAATGATTGACAAAGAGGTCTCTCTGGTCTGCATAATGCAGGAACACAACAGCAAACACACAGACTATAGTAGTACGAATGGAATGTAGGTATATGAAAATCAATCAGTCAAACTGATCAGTTAATCAGTGAAAACCATACCAAACTCTACCGACACCCAGTATATTTGCACAACTACAAGAAAAAGAACTGCCAACATATTTTCAAAGGTGGTGATGTGGCGTCATTCCTTTGGACTTCATTTTACCACCTCAATATTTTACTATTTTAACTTCCCACAGTTTCCCTCCATTTTACTTGGCGCCCAGTGCTTTATGGGAATCAAATCTCCATCCATCCCCCCCTCCCCCCCTGGCACTTTCGCAGACTGGACCACAGAGCAACAAAGTAAGGGTCACTTGTCAAAATAATGTTTAGTGTCATCTTTCTTGCCACTTACCAGTGTTAGGCTTGTCACTGTCAACCTCATGTGTCAACTTTTTATCACTTTGGTTTTGTTTGTTTTTTGCGAGTGGGGGTCAGTGTCACTTCATCATCGTCAGTCTTTTGGGAGGCAGTGTGATGTCTCTCTTCTTCTCAGAGTCAGTTTTCACAGTCATCCTTCTGGTCAGTGCAGCCATCTTGTCAGGTTTCTTGGTCGGACCATTGCTGCCAGCCTGCTTTTCACCCTTATGGGCACCCTTTATGTCACCCTTGCTGGCCACTGTCATGCCAACCTTACTGCCATCCTTACTGGCTGCTGCCATGATACCCTTATTGCCACCCTTCATGTTACCCTTACTGGCCGCTGTCAAGTCACCCTTCATGTTATCCTTACTGGCAGCTGTCGGGTCAGTTTTCTTGTCAGCATCTGCCTTAGTTTTTTCCTTTCTTACGACTGCAATCATCTTTAAAAGTTCCGACGTGGAAGGCTTCCTGCCAGTCTGCTGAATCATCTCTTCGACCAGCACTGTTAACTTTTCAAAGTCCGACTTAGAAAACACATACTTGAAGTAAGTGTCTTTATCATCCTGGCTCCAATATTTCATTTCACTTTTCTCTGCCAGACGTTTTTTCATTGACCTCAACTTCTCCATCTCCGAGTCAGTAACGACATTCTTGCTGGCACCCTTCATGCCACCCTTGCTGGTACTCTTCATTTCACCCTTGCCATCACTGCCACCCCTGACATCACCTTTGCTAACATCCTTCACGCCACCCTTCCCATCCTTTTCATCATCCTTACTAACATGCTTCTCTGCCCTCCTTTTCGCCAGCTCTCTCAACTTCTGAATCAAGTGAACGTCGTCCAACTTGCAATCAGGCTTTTTGTCATCCTTGTTGGAACCTTCCACCTCCTCTTGGCTGGCAGGTTTTACTTCACCCTTCTCTGCCAGAGCGATCCACTTCTCCACGTCCCCCTTCTTCAGTACAAGCTGCTTTGAAACTATTTTGCCACCCTTTTTGACAACTTTTAGGACAGCCTTGGGGGCAGTCTCTGCATCAATCATCACATCACTGGCAGTGTCAGTGTTCCCTGTCACATTCTTGGCTCGTGCCAACAACACCTCAATGTCCTTCTTTGTTTTGACGCCCTTGACCTTGATGGCAGCTTTCACTTCTTCAAGTTTTACACTGCCCACTCTTGCCTTGTTGTTGGCCTCTGATTTCAAAGTCAACTGCTTAGTCAGTGTGGTCACCTGGTCAATGCCATCCTGTGGGCTAATAACCTTCATGTTGTTCTGGCTGTCCGTCTCCTTGTTAGAGGTCGTTTTCCGTGTCATCCGTCGTGTCAGTGCCTCTATTCTGTCAGAGTCAAACTTGCTGTCAATCTTCATGTCAGATGCAGCATGGTCAGATTTTGCTTCCTCCTGTTTGCCAGTGTCCGCCTTTGCCTGCCCAGCATCATTGTCCGATTTTCCAAGCTCTGCCAGCGCAGCAATAGTCCGGGGCAGCAGAATTGAGGAGGATTTAACAACAGACTCTCCTGACCTCACAGTGGGAGGCATCACCTCCCTTTCAGTCGTTGCCTTCAGAGCACAGGTATCAGATCTTTGGGAAAGGCTGGCAGATTTCTCTGTAGCGCTGGTTGTGTCCTCAGTAGGTCCTTGGGTCAAGAGTGTGTAGCGCTGAATGATCATAGCAGCTTTTTGTTCTGTGGTCAGATGTTTTCGGTCGAGGATGTTGTGCAACTGGCCATGAGTGAAAAACTCGGTGGACACAGGTTTAGGTTTGCTACGCCTGCCAGTCTTTCGGCCTCTGTTTGGTTGGTGCAGTGGACTTTCCCGTGGCGGCTTACCTAACAACTCCCTGGCCATCTTGTTGATGCGATCAACCATTCCCTGCCACGGGTCATCCCGTTTGTCTTTCGGGGGGAAGTAGGACTGCCAGTTGGCCAGGATCTTGGCTTTGTCCTCCTTGGGGATGGAGAACAGCTGGTTCACGTCTGTGGGCAGAGCTTCCACCAGCACAATGCCATGCTTAGCATGAACGTTCAGCTCTTTCACAAAGCCAAACCAGTAAATCACCAGCCCTGGCCCATACCTGCACCAACGAATACATCGACACTGTATCAGTAACAAGTAAGCTTTTTTGTTGTTGGCGGTTAAACCAAGCTTTGTCCCCAAGGGGGTGTTTAAAGCTAATAGTACATGTAACAATAATGAATATCATAGGCGGGCAAACCTCAAACAGAAATAAACATGGCAAGGCACACAATAAGCAGCCGTAGTGGAGGACAAAACAGGCCGTGAAGCCTTTGCCAATGTCCTTTCAACAGTTTCATTACTTTATGGGTCTGTTATGCATGCACATTTTTTCTACAAATCATACATTATAGCTATAGAAAATCCCTTAAAGTGTCTTTAATTCGTCCAACTGGTTTTAACAGAATTTATGTCAGGCACGTTTTAACAATTATAAATAAAACAGAAGCATGAAAAACAAGAAATCAACATTTTTTTACAATAACATGTATACATGTTTTTAGTTTTAAATAGTTTTTTTTTTTAAATTGGAAGACAAAGGTAATTGCACTCTTAAGAACAATTTAGTTTAAATTTCTACCTGGCAGTGTATGGAATGAGTTGGTCTTCCAGGTATTCCCTGTGAGTGTCTGGGTCTCCAAACATTGCCTTGCTTTCAACCCAGTTGAACTCATAGCCATTTGACTTGATCGCTGTACAACAAATTTAAAGTCAATAATTTAATATAACATGTTTTTTGACAGAATGTGAAATTAAGTGTTCAACAAACAATATATAATGCTTCACAATCTTTTCTTTGCAATCATCTGCATTGGAAAAGGAACAAAATGATTCTTGTTATTATTCTGGACACATCACTATGTCATTGTGACAATTACAATAACAGCACACAGGTTCAGATATTTTTTATTTACAAGGATAGAAATTTTAGGCTAATCTTACAAGTCTTATCAGCAGTAATAGCAGTAGTAATAATAATAACAACAATAATATTTATAAAAAAAACTTACTACAAGGGAAGATCATGGTGACATCAGGTGTTTTACAGTAGCCTCGATCTCGCATTTTATTCTCAGCTGAAACACAAGCTGAACACATTACGTTAACATCAAACACACACACAGCTGATCAGGATACAACAGCAAAAATATTACACTCAGTGGTATAAAAGCAATGCCATTTCACTATCATTAAATGTTCAGACCTGTGCACCCTGAAAAATGAGCTGGTGTATTTCCCAGGCCCAAAAGTGTAATTTACAAAACTTTGGTGTAATTCACCAACATAAATATTTGTTCACGCCTTTTTAACTTTACACTCAAATATGATTCAAAGCACGATGTCAATTAATGAATCAAACATACCAAAAGCAAGTGGATCACTTCACAACATATCACACAGCACTTCAGTTTCCAGAAATCTGCCTGTTGATTATATATCCGCAAAACTGCCAAAATCAAAATTACAAGATAAAAAAAAAAAAAAAAAAAAAAAAAAAAGATAGCTGTAAAATTGTGCTCAAAGTCGTAATTGGCGTAAAATAAAATTTGTGCGTAAAAATTACGCCAAAATCGTAAGAGTGCACAGGTCTGAATGTTGCTCAAGACCCATTTTACTTCCAAGTAAAATATAAGAAAACAAATATAGGAACAAATATGGAATACAAAACAAAAATATATTAATCAACAATATGGAATCTAGAATGCAGGATTTCAGCTAGAATTGGTTGTGGATGGCAATATTTGAATATCAGTGACCCTACAGCGGCAAAAAATTGTTAGCTGCAAAATCCCACTGTTTCTATCTATCTTACTCTTAAACCAGTTGGGCTGTTGCAGGGTTCATACTCAAATTGTTGTAAAAAATTCAAGGAGTTTTCAAGGAGTTTTTCCAAAAATTCAAGGAGTTTTTAAAAATAGTAAACGCACATAATAATGATTTATAAATAGTCAAAATAAAGGATAAATCTTTTACCCAGTGATATCCATAAATTGTTTGCAACAGGTCATGAATCTGATGGTGATACTGATGTTGATATTGATACTGATTATGAAATCTACACCATATAAATATTGCATGTCGATGAAGTTGCAGTTATGATGATAATGCAGATACGGAGTCTATACACATTTAAATAATAATTGTGAAACATGTTGTCCTTAGATACAAGTTAGAGAACTGTAAAAAGTAAGAAAGAGATACCACCACCGGATTATAAAACAGATAAATGAGTTTTCAGTTATTTTAGTTTTTAATAATAATAATAATAATAATAAAGGATTTTTATATAGCGGGTACTCCAGCCTATGACCAGACTCACCACGCTTTACATAGTCATTACATATAAATACATGCACTCGATGAAACATCACTTTTACTACAATACACCAAAAGACGGGACAGTAAAGGTACAGACTATTTACAACTATGTACAAAAATTACAAAAAAGACAAAAATATACTATTTACAACTATGTACACAAATGACAAAAAAGACAGAAAATAGAATAGCAAAAACCTATTCACAGCTATTTATATGCCCGGTTAGGCCCAGGAAGAAAAACAGTATAACGGGGCGAACGTATGTGACTTAGGTACGAGACTATTGAGGTCACCGAGGGTTTTCTCCGGGCACTCCGGTTTCCTCCCTCCCTTCAATAATGGTACAGGACGCAGTCAATATAAAAATTTCAAAAATAAAAATTTGATTTTCTTTCTGTCTTCTAATAGCGATCTTCCTGCCTTTACACCACCTGTTTGAGTGATGGATGTGTGTTTGGTATGTGTGAGGGTGGATGAGACAGGTGAGCGTGTATGTTGGTATAGGTCGCCTCGCTTTGAGCCTGAATGATTTGGGGTAAAGCGCGTATAGCATCCTGTATTATTATTATTATTATAAATATTTACAGCCGTTTATACACTTACGGATCAGACATAGACAAAAGATGAGAGAATGGCAGCGGGATACAAATCAATCTGAATAATGCAGTTTGAAGAGGTGGGTTTTGAGGGCCTTTTTGAATGCTTGTGTCGATTGTATGTTGCGGATATGGGAGGGAAGGGAATTCCACTGCTTAGGTGCGGAGTAAGCGAATGCACGTTGGCCGTATGTCTTAGTGTGGGTGACGGGAACCTTGAGTGTGCGAGTGTCAGCAGAAGATCTTAAAGTGCGTGAAGGGGAGTAGATAGACAGTAGATCAGCAAGGTAGGAAGGACAAGAATCTGTGAAGAGGTTGTGACAGAGAACAGAGAGTTTGTACTCTATGCGTGCTTGCACAGGAAGCCAGTGAAGGGAATGTAGTAGAGGTGTGATGTGATCGCGTTTCTTGGCTCTGAATACTAGTCTAGCTGCTGAGTTCTGAACCTTTTGTAGTTTGTCAATGATGTGTTTCGGGGAGCCAGCAAGGAGAGAGTTGCAATAGTCAAGACGAGAAAGGACGAGAGCGCAGACTAGGGTTTTGGTGGCAGGGACTGTAAGATAGTGGCGAAAGGAGCTGATTTGGCGTATGGCCGTGTATGCAGAGCGACAGACGTTGGAGATGTGGTTGTTGAGGGACAGGTCATCGGAGAGAATGTAGCCGAGATTTCTTGCTGAGGATGAGAACTGAATGTTTTTCCATCCCTTCATCAATCTGACGGGAAATCTTCTCCAGCTGGATCTTTATTTCCTAAGATTTGCTTCACAGCTCATTTGACTGGATTAAACACACAATTGCCTCCAGGCATTTTTACCGATTCAGTCAGCAAACACGCTTGGAAAAAACGAAGGATGTACGGAAACCGAGAAATGCGCGTGTGCGCGCGACAGCAAGGGAATGAACAATTTATAGTGGAGGTTACTTCCCTATCATTAGCAGACGACAAAAGTTACGATCGTCGAACAGTTGACAACACAAATAATATAATTTTTGTTTTATAAATGTTTATTTTTCAATGGCTTTTTTTTTGGTTGAAAACTTGACAATAAAATCTCTAGGTCAAGCAATGAATAGATACACTGGTTGAAATTTCAAGGAGTTTTCAAGGAGCTGAGGCAATTTGGCTATTTTCAAGGAGATTCAAGGGCCCTTGAACAAGACATGGAAAATTCAAGGAGATTCAAGGAGGTTGAAGGAGCGTACGAACCCTGTGTTGGAGAGGTAGGAGGGATGCAGTGGCGCATAGTTTTCTCGTCTCTTGCTGCTGTTAGGAGGCATAACATGTCCAGTGTCGTTTCGCAAAAAAATCTATTCAGGCCTTTCTTTGTGCCTCCTTCTACTGTCCCTTGCATAACACTTTTTGCAAGGGTGTCGTGCCGCATGGGCACAGTTTTGTTCATCAAATCAAGTGGATGACCTACAGAATAGTTAAAAGTAATTCTTTCGAGTGGAAATTACTATTAACTTTCCAAATATTTTACTTCCCAGTTCTAGGTGTCCAATACTTACATGAAAAAGCTAGGTCCATGTTTTTGGCCCAACGACGAACTCTCCTCTCATACAGAGCACCCGCCATACTGTCAAATCAGCAGTAAATAGTTAATAATTATAATCGAACCACTCAACACTGACATTTTTATTACCATCATTAGCAGCAACACGACACACATAAAATGATGATGATGAAGAGTTTATACCATAAAGCACAAAATCAAACCTAAAGTTCTCCGAACACTTACTCCGAACACCATCAACTTTCACACATCAATAAAATACAAATGTAAATTCAATAATGAAAGACAATCGTAAGAAGTATTTTAATAATAGTAATAAATCCCTTTTATACCACATAATACACATCCCCCACCCCCCTCTTTAAAAAAAAAAAAAAGAATCATTTGACTACGACACCACCAACATCCATAGACAAAATAAACAAAGCGACTGTTCCAGCAACTTCAGTATCAGCGTTTCTTCATATTTACAGTGATTTAAGTCTCTCTCCCTCTCTGTCATACATATTTTGTACAAAACTCACCATTTGCAATCATCAGCTGTTGGCCCAAAAACAAAATCAACTGCCTGGGCCTGTAAAAATCACAGAATAATATGAACAGATGAACGTTATGTTATGTCTTAACTACTTCAATGAAAATGGTCATCATGGCTACCACTATGGAAGATCATTTATAATAACAATCACACAATCACTTCTGGAACACAAACAGGGAAGATAAAAAAAGACAAGAACACCAATAACAATAATATTAAATAAATCAATACATAAATATAAGAAGACCTACGAAATCGATTTCTTGGGCTAGACCTTTCCAGTCGCAGTCAAACGGTTCATCAAACAGCTCAGAGATCATTTCATGCTTGGGAGTGTCTGGCTCAACTGAAGAAAAGATTGGTTTTTAAAATAACAAAATAATTAAAATGTCCATACACAAACTCATCAAAAACAACCAAATAAATAATTTAGAATAATTTGTACAAATAAACAGATTAAAATTGCAGAGGCGAACATGATGTTTAATTCAATTTTTTTTTAAGTTTAAATAGTAATCTCTGAAGGTGAATTAGACTTTTTTTTTCTTTCCACATTTTGTTCTAGATGTTATACTTACTTTCATCTTAAAGATAGTAGTGTGTGCTGTGGGTATGAATGCGTGTCCATTCAGCACTGCATATATTATGTATTATATTACAATATATTATAATAATATTAAAGAAGGCAACTCACATTCTTTCTGCCTTGGGTTCTGGGTCAAATACTCATCCAGGATCAATCGGGCCATTGTGCATGGTGTCGTATCAAACTAAAAGACAAAACAAAAGGGGCAAAAAATGTAATAAATTATAAACAAAGCATATAAGATAAATGCAGACCCTATTTTTACAAACATGGACAATCATCAGTGAATCATTCACACTGAAAATATCAAATTGTGGTTTATAGCTTTCCTTTTCAGTCTTGTATAAAAACAGTGACCCCCTAAGATCACCACGCTTTGGATTTTGTTTGAAGAAAAGCACATGTATACTTCATATAGCATCTTATCATCTTGTATTATATCTATATAAAATAGTTATTATGATTAATTACGTACAGACATTAGCAACACACTGTGATTTTGTCATCTATACCAAATAAAAGTCGGCAAGGCAATATTTTCTCATAATCCTTTGAAGGAATAAGAGAGGCACATTACTATTAGTGACCCCCTTTTCTATTTTTTTTATTTTCTTAGCTTTCAAAGCCTTATGCCCACCTTCATACTCTCTATATTCTTTACCTTGATCAAATAAAATAAAAACAATACAGGATATAAGCATGGCGATCTACAGAAATCAATATTATAGGAGACTAAAGGAAATCAATTATTTTATTTTGAATAGAGAGCAATCCAACACCAAATAGCAAAACACGCCTTGCCCAATTCTACAATAAACCAGGTACTTCATTCCAGCTCAGTGGATTCAGGTGCTTGTCTAACACCAAATGGCAAGTTATGTCAAATGACATGCTGATGGTCAAACCAAATAACAAACAAAATACAATCAATACTAGTTGTCACCAACAACAGACAAGGTAGTAACACAGGAGTGAGATTTAGCGGTCGCCCGAGGCGACTTAAAACCGGCTCGGGCGACCTCACTTTATAGTTGAGCCAACTCGCCTGGCGACCTAAAAAAAATTAATACTACTTGCAGACTTTTAGAAGCTCGGTCCGAAGCGAGAGCGTTTTTAGGTCACTGTTAGTCTGCTACGAGTATGAAGCATACGCGAGGGTTATTTCCCTTTGCCTACTTCCCTTTTGCGCCAAGCGTGCTGTCTGCTTTGTTTGTGAAAAAGACACTGCTACAAATTACGTATCAGGGATCGAAATTAGCGGGGGCCCGGGGCCAAAAACCCGCAAAGTTGATTTCGGGCTCGGAAAGTTGAAAAACGAAGGGCCCACTTGGCCCGCAAAATAATTCGTCTGCTAGAGCTAGCTCTACTCGGCAGTTTCGTATTTGGGCCAAGGGAAGCAACCCACACCGGTGCCCTAAATTTGAACAGAAAAAAACAACAGAGAAAAGAAGCGAAAACCCTTTAATTTTGCACTCAAAAGTGTTAACTCAAGTGCACATAAGTGTAATATGAATAGATGATTGAAAAAAAAAAAAAAGGCAAAATCTGTTTTAGTTTATCAGGAGAGAGAACTGTTAAGTTTAGTTCCCTTTCATGGTTTTGTTTTGAGCTTTTTTGCATTGAGGTCAGATTTTTTGTTAGGTTACTCATATTAAAAATTTAATGATGTGTATTGTGCAATACTCAGTCACAAAACTGAAAAGTATTATACAAGAGACTCGATTTTTTTCTATTTTGTTTAATGGCCATTTCAGGCTCACTAGTCACTGGGCCGAGTTTCAATTCAGCGAGACTATCTAGGTCACAAGATCTCGTTTTTGAGTCAGACCGATCATTGAATGAAACTACCCACCATGCTGCCTCATTCTAGCCTCGTTTTCAATTTGTACACAAACGGCGGTTCCTTCGAATGTGTTGGACGATTTGCGAAAATAAAATCAAATAAAGTAAATAAAAATCATATGTATCATCAAAATCGATTAAAAGCAAAATTGTTCACTTACAGTTCTTCACCCCCTCCCATGATCTGGTTGAAACTCGAAGATTTACCATCGAATTATCACCGTAACAGATTCCAAGTAGCATAAACCGCGTACTTTCCGCCATCTTGATCTTACAGGCAAAGTACCCCGAGAGGCGCCTAGCTCTATCTCGCCTCGCCTTGCGATTGACTAGCGAGCGAGCAGCCGTAGAAACGACCCAATGAGCAAGATCTACCGGGATCTACCGAGATCTCGCTGTTTTGAAACTCGCCCCAGGAATATGTGTGTCACTGAATGTGTGTGTGTGTGTGTGTGTTTTCCCTTTTTTGTTGGTAATGTTTGAAAGTGAAAGAAAAGGCAAATAAAAATGACATCACTCAGCAAAATTGGAAATTCAATTGTTTTTATTTTAGATTATCAGACAAATTGTACTTTCTACTTAATATATTGTCAATAATTCTTTTGTTTTTTGTTTGCATTATTTTTCAAGTTGGGCCCCGAAAGTTGCTTGTGGGCCCTCAAATTTTTTAATCAAGGGGCCCGGTGGCCCCCAAAGAAAAAAGTTAATTTCTAGCCCTGCGTATATTGTCAAGGTGACGGTTGTTGATCCTAAAATGTGGAACTTTATTTCTGGGGTCAACGAACCCCCGCCAAAGAAGGCGAATTCTAGTTCGGAGAAGAGCGTCACAAAGAGTATGAATCGAAGAGAAAAAGACATTTTCAGACTGCATGGCTGAAACGTTCAGATGGCGAAGATCGATCTTGGCTCATTTTCGATAAAGAAGTTGGTCTAATGCACTGTACACATTGCCGTAAATACGCGATTGTCAGGCTGCCTAAAAACCATGCGGGCTACCTCACTTTACTTCCTAGCTAGCCCGGCGGGCTAGTTAGTCTCCTGGGTTAAATCTCACCCCTGTAACACCAGCATAATTTAAAAGAGCTGCAACCTTAAAAGTAATTGGAGCTGATCAAATTATGAAGCTTTAAGGTTAAAATGTAAAAAATAAATTTAGCAAAAATTTCTCAAACCTCCAACGACATTTGTAGAAAAATCATCTCCTCTCCTTTCCTCACTCGCTCATAAAACCTGCACAGTCACATACAACAAATAAAACCTGCACAGTCACATACAACAAATAAAACCTGCACAGTCAAATACAACAAATAAAACCTGCAGTCACATACAACAAATAAAACCTGCACAGTCACATACAACAAATAAAACCTCCACAGTAACATACAACAAATAAAACCTCCACAGTCACATACAACAAAAATAAAACCTGCAGTCACATACAACAAATAAAACCTGTACAGTCACATACAACAAAAATAAAACCTGTACAGTCACATACAACAAAAATAAAACCTGCACAGTCACATACAACAAATAAAACCTGCACAGTCACATACAACAAATAAAACCTGCACAGTCACATACAACAAATAAAACCTGCACAGTCACATACAACAAAAGAACGCTTTAGCAAAACAACGCAAAGTAATAGGCCTGTTTTATTAAACAGGCGACCAACCTCTACGCTAGCTGAATGTCAGAGATTTATCTAGCATAGGTTGTGAGTAGATTTACGTTCTCAGCAGCCTCTTGATGCTTAAATAGGGGTCAGCGTCACTGTTTGACCAACAGCCTATATAACCTTAGTAACAGCCTGAGTGGCAAAAACTCTCATGCAAACTGTTTCTTCCTCACACTCAGTGACTCACTCCAGGGCGCGAAATTAAGGCGTGTCCGGGGCGAATTACCCTCAAATGTTGATTCGGACCCGCTCTTTTCATTTCTAGCGTGCCCGATTTACCCGCAAAAAAAATGTCAACTACGTTACAAAGTTGAGTAATCAATTCATTTTTACTGAAAAAAATCTTCGATGCAAAAATTATTTTTGAGTGAAAAGTAGAAGGCAATAATAAATCTTCGAAAATCGATGTCGAGTACCCATCGCGCTATATGTAGCTATGGATGCGAGGTATTTGTCACTCGAGTTATTACCCTTGAATAATATTAAGTACGTCTTTTTATTGGCTCGGAGTCACGCTTTTTGGCCAATCAATGGGCGATTGTTTATTATGTATTAGGACCCTCACATTTCAGACAGGACCCTCACTTTTTAAAAGTTAAGGGTCCTGTTTACCCTCAAAGAAAAAATTTAATTTCGCGCCCTGCACTCACACAAACCACCGTGTTCCAACGTTGACTCACAAATGATATTGTATGGAACTTAAAAACAAGGCAGCGTGAAAGTTAACAGGGGACAAAAGTGCAAAATGTAGTAACTTAAGTCAGTATGCTCTCAATACAAATTTAACTAATTCTATCCCAGCTGTGCAAGGCAGTCCTTTACTTCTAGCCCAGCTGTGCAGAGGGGTTTCCCTAGAATTCATGGGCACTGCACAAAACACCTCTATAACTTTTGGAACCAATGAAAAGTTTTCAATGAAATTTGGAGGCATTTTTCTGGAATTATTCATTGGGATCATCAGAATCAATACTAGAACCGAATAAGTATGTGTTCTATAGCACTACCTTAGCCGTACAGATAAATACGGGCTTAGTCAGTAATGACCAAGCTGTGTATGGATTGGATGTATCTGTTGCTTGGGATAGAATAGATTAACTACAAATACAACAAAAAATTTTTTACAGGCACTTACATTTTGTAGTACATAGCCTTTCGGGCCAGATGTGCAACAGCATTTTTTTGAGTTTTCATCTGTAGAACACATACCCACATTAAATATGTACTTTAATATATTACAGTTAGCAAGTTACATACATCTCTTTCACACAGTATAGTTCTACTTCTAAAGACTAGGCTGACCGTTAAAAACCTTCCAGCTTTTTAATCAATGTCCCAGTTTCTCAAGAGCAGCTTTAAAATTTCAGTTTATTTTGCAGTTGCTCAGGGAATTAAAATGAAAATGACAATCAATCAAAAGTCATATCCAAGAAGCTATCATTGATCAAACTCCAGTTCCAACTGTCATCTCTTTAGGTGATACCTGACTTTCACACAAACTTTTGTCTCAGAAGACCAATCAAAATACAATTTTGAATCCACAATGAAACTTCCTTATTCACAGGTATACTGTACAAGTTTTAAGATTGTTGTTGTTTTTTTTTGTAAAGATGCAATCAACTTTTCAAGCTTGTTCAAGGAGTAACACTGAACTAAGCATGTGTTACAGGAACATGGAAGTTATTTTTCCTATCCTATCCTATCCTGTCCCATAACCCGAAGGTCGTAGGGGCACCACAGATGATCGCTTAACCAGCATACTCCATCTTTCTCTGTCCTCAGCAGCCCTCATGGCTTCGCTCAGTGTCAAACCAGTCCATTCTCGAATGTTGTCCTCCCACCTCTTTTTCGGTCTCCCCCTTCTTCTACCTCCTTGCACTGTGCCTTGCAGAATGGTCTTTGCAAGGCCTGGTGATCTGGTGACGTGGCCATACCATCGGAGTTTCCGTTTCTTCACCACTGTGAGCAGGTCATCGTGTTGTCCAATGGCTTGTGTGATGGTCTGTCGGACTTCAACGTTGGTGATGTGTTGGGTATAGGAAATGCACAGAAGTCTTCTGTAGCACCTCATCTCCATGCTTTGTATTCTTCGTTGGAGATCTGCTGTGAGGGTCCATGCTTCGCAAGCATATAGGAAGATGGAGATGACCAGAGATCGCAGCAGTCTTACTTTGGAATGTAGACTGATGGTTCTGTCTTTCCAAATGGGCTTCAACCTTGTCAGGGCAGCAGTTGTTTGTGCGATCCTGGAGAGGACTTCCTGCCGAGACCCATTGTCTGACACAATGGCTCCTAAATATTTGAAGCTGTGCACTGTGTTGAGGGATTGGCCTTGTACTTTGATGTCCGTGTTGATGCCATTGGTGTTGTTGGTCATCATTTTGGTCTTCTCTGCACTTATTTCCATTCCATAAGCTCTGGAGGTGGTGTCAAGCCTCTGTACAAGCTGTTCAAGTTCTTGTTCCTCTCCAGCCAATCCATCAATATCATCCGCAAAACGAAGATTGGAGATTGCTCTGCCCCCTATGCTGACTGTGCCTTCGTGATCTGCAAGAGCATCTGACAAGTTATTTTTGTCTGGCATAAAATGATAAAGGCACCAGTCATAATCATATTCATCATCTTCACCACTATCACAACATTTTCAATGCCACTGTCATCAATTTATCTGTTGTTATATCAAAGAGAATTAATTCAGCTTACCGTGATGCACTGTGAGTAGATGCTGAGCAGTGTTTCTGGGGCAACCCTAAAAACAAAATACAGCCCATCACGGCATCAGTTTATAAGATATTACATTTAGAGTCACATTGTCACACATAAGTCATTATCAGGAATTAACTATTTTATACTAAATTTTGAACTAATGAAGCCATAATTTTGTTTTTTCTACTGGTTAAATGATCATCTGTGGTGCCCCTAAAACCTCCGAGTTACTGGATAGGATAGGACTTTAGACTACATAAGACATAATATTGCATTGCCATTATCTGATTATGTTTGACTAAAATCTGTTCACGCACATAAAACATTATTCATCATGGCAGTAAACTGAAAATTTCAATTCTGGAAGTATGGCTAACTGTTTTTAAATGAAGCTAATATTTTGATAATAATATTAATAGCAATAAACTAAGTTTACCCTAAACTTAGTAATACATTAATCACTTCTTCACTAGTAAATGAAATACTCATTATATCTCAATACAATATAACTTATATACCTTGGGCAATATTTGCTGCCCTTTTCGTAAAGTTCTGTCCGCAATTTGCACTGCGGAATCCACATCAACATTTTCCTGTATTCGCTCCCGGAGATCACTAAGTCGTAGTCCAATCTGTTCCGTTCTGGTTCTTTATCTTTGGTCCTTTCACAGTTAATTGAAGCTCCCTGCGAGGCAGCGCCGGTTGCCATCTTATTTCTTCTTTCGTCACGATTTTCTAATAAAAATAGTGATATCGTACTCTTTCACGTCTGTAAGTATGCTAAACCAAAAGACGGTTTGCTAAAGCCAAGCATACGTTCTCTGGCTACGAGGCGGCCCAAATCAAAACACGTCTTTCTACACAGTGCAACATATTTCCCGGGAGCGGAAGCGGAAACCAAGACGTTTCTTTTTTAACAATGGTCCAAATAGGAATAACATTTTTAATTTTGTTTAATGAAAGAAACTGGAAGAATATTAAGCGTAATTGGGGCATGTAGTTTAAAAATACCATAAAAATTGTCTTCAATGGGCTAACAAATGCTGTGGAAGTAAAGGTTTTTCATTCCCATGTGGCGCACGTTTTTAAATGGCTTAGTTGCAATTGTGGGAATTTTGATTTCCGGAGATCGATGGACGCGTACGTTCTAATTCTAACACAAATAAACAATGTTTTCGTATGGTAGGATAAACAAATGTCGTAATGGCGTCTAAGACAAAAGTTTCTTTGCGAAGAAAACCAAAAAATGACATTCCAGATGAAGGGGACAAATTGACAGGTAACCACGATGACAAGGCATTTGAAGATGAGCTTAGAAGTCCCCCACGAGCAGCAAGGAAGCTTGGCAGCCATCACTCGCCGTCTGGGATGCTCCATCTCATCCCTACTTCAAGGCAGTACCGTTCACCGGCGGTTACACCTTCCAACAGCTTTGGACATGGTCTTGATGAGACGTCTTTCAATGATGGTATTCTGTTGTTTTTAACTTTTGTTCTCCAAGGATAGCATCTACTCCACCAAGTTGGAGGTTAAAAAATTCTAAATTGGTAGGCACTGATGCCAGGGGGGTGGGTCGTGGACCCTCATTAAGATTGATTATGAGGGCCAAAGGCTTTTAGCCTGCACGCCGAACTATGCTATGCTATGCTATGCTATGTCTTGATATACCGTGTCATGTGGTCTCTTACGTCTTGTACGCCAGGGTAAAAACGGGAGAAAAAAATAATGTGCACTTACAAATTTCAAATCAGGGTTGTGACTGATGCAGATGAATCTTGCACACGTTTAGTTCTTGAACGAGCAGAGAGGAAGGAGGTTGCATCATAAATGACAAATGGATTAAACAGTCCAAGTGGGACTTTGCAAGATGAAAAATATAGTATTGAATTTTAATTAGCAAAAGTAACACAAACCATTTTTGGGCTTTCAATTTGGATCAAAAATATATATTTAAAAAAAAACTGCTTATTAAAAACACATTTAAGGTTTATTTCTCTTTTATTTCCTAGAACTGTAGAAATGCTTGTGTTACGACCACCACATTTGAATATAAATTGGATTTATATAATTTCTGTTTGTGTGTGATTTAGATATTCCAAGCCAGGAACTACAGAGCAAGTGGAGCAGCTTAATGCCAGACTACCACAGCTCACAAGCTGATGACTCCACATCGGAAGTCATTTGGGACTGCTCCTCTCCCAATGCTTACAAATACTTACGCAGTAAGTTGTTATTATTTTTATTCTCTTATTTTAATTTATTTTATTGGTTTTATATTCAGGAGGACATCCAGCCCTATGCCCCAACATCAGACTATAACGACAGCAAACTCGAGGATTTCTATGAACATCTGCAGGCTGTCCTTGACTATTCTAAGGAAGGACATTGTCATAGTGCAAGGTGACTGGAATGCCAAGATTGGCCAAGATGCATACTACAACTTTAAAGACACATGACAGAGACCTGGAGTTTGCCAGATGTAACAATCTGATATTGGGAAACACACTTGGTCCCCACAAAAAATCTATACGATGGACGTGGCACAGTTCCAGCAGGGAGCATCACAAATAGATTGACTACATCATAGTCAAGAAACGCTTCAGATCAACATTGGCACTAAATGCGCTTTTCCAGGAGCAGACAACAGAAGTGGCCATGATCTCATGATATTGTCTTTCTGTCTCCACTTGAAGAGTGTGAACAAAGCAAAGTGCTCCAGACTGAAGTTCGACCTGGACAAACTGCAAGACCCAGAGATAGCAGAAATATCACACCTGCCTTTTGGACGGGTGTGACAAACGAAGAGAGATGAAAAAGAAAAAGAACACCTCACAGGGAGCTGGTGCGTACGAAAAAGTCAATAGTGACATCCGAAAAGGCATGTGCACAGCAAAGTAGAACTGCATAGAAAATCAATGCCAGGAAATAGAACAAGAACAACAGCAAGACGGCCTACCAGACTGTGAAGCGGCTGAATGTGTTAAACAGCCCAAGGTCTCCACAATCCAAAGCAAATCAAATGTTACACTCGATTCGATGATGGTGTTTTCTTTATCAGTATCTGATTCAGCCCCAATGCTGAATTCCTGATAAGGTGTAACTCAGATTCGTTTATCCACACAGCCTGCTCACTCAGCAGCAACAAGTCAAAGTCTTCGTATGAAGTTTTCCACTTTTATTCAGCACACATCAACACTGCATACAATCGCTTTCCACTTTCAACTTTTTTACTTTCCAACTCACTATCAACAATCTACCAAAACAGCGCGGCGCATAATTTTATAACCTCTCTCTCTTCCCGAACAATTTCGAACACATTAGGAGGTTGGCGTGGTATATCTTGGAATGCTGACCGACCTTCACCTTGTAGTCGTTGATCCCCACCACAGTCTCCACTTCGTACGGGCCTTTCTACTGCATCAGCAACTTATTGTGATCAGTAGTTACGTTGAAACGCCAATGGTAGTATGTCTGCAACGCGCATGATAGATCTAATCATTTCGTTTTGCAAAGTATTCAATAATGGAGTTTATTTACCTTTGATTTGAGTTTGCATTGTTGTTAGGAGAGGCTTTTTATAACGTTGATAATTTTCGTTAGTCGATATTATTGGAGAATTTTCTAGATGTGAGTATTTACTATCGATGGAAACTTCCCGATAAATATCGAAGTATTCCCGGAAGGAGAAGAAATATGTATGACGTAAGTCAGTGATGACGATCTTTTATTTGATTAGTGGTAGTGCGTCATTTCTACTGTGTTCGAAATTGTTCGGGAAGAGAGAGAGGTTATAAAATTATGTGCCGCGCTGTTTTGAGTAGTTGTTGATAGTGAAGTTGGAAAGTAAATTTGAGAGTGGAAAGGCGATTGAGCGATTGTATGCAGTTGTTGATGTGTGCTGAATAAAAGTGGAAAATTTCATACGTCGACTCCGTGTCTTGTATGCTGAGTGAGCAGGCTGCGTGGATACACGAATCTGAGTTACACCTTATCAGGAATTCAGCATTGGGGCTGAATCAAATACTGATAGAAAACACCAACATCAAACGAAGTGTAACACCCAAGGTCTCCACAATCCAAAGCAAATCTGGCATGTGCCTTACAGAAGAACAAGAAGTCTTGGTTAGATGGAAAGAATACTGCTCCGACGTTTGCAACCACATCCCAAACGGAAACCCATCAGTTTTAGTATGTCCTGAGAACAGAGAAGAAGAAGAAATCCTCCCAATTTTCCAAGAAGAAATTGAGGCAGCAGTGCAATCGCTAAAGAAAGGGAAGTCAGTGGGAGTGGATAACATACCCGCAGAACTGCTACAAGCAGGAGGAGAAGCGATGACTGACGCCCTCACCATTATCTGTAACACGATCTGGCAGAGTGAGGAGTGGCCTACACCATAGACAAAGTCACTTGTCATCACTCTTCCCAAAAAGGTAACCTTCAGGAGTGTGAAAACTACCACACCATCTATCTCATCAGCCATCCTAGCAAAGTCCTCCTGAAAATAATACTCAACAGGTTGAAACCCAGAGCTGAACAAATCATAGCTGAAGAACAAGCAGGATTCAGGGCAGGGCGAAGTACCACTGAGCATATTTTCAACCACAGAATAATCTGCGAGAAATACCTACAGCACCAACAACATTTATATCATGCGTTTGTGGACTTCAAGAAAGCTTTTGGCTGTGTCTGGCATGCAGCTCTCTGGGCAACCATGAGAGTGTACAACATCAGCCCTAACATTATTGAAGTTATCAAAAGCCTGTTTGACAAGGCTGCCAGTGTAGCCCTCCACAACAACGCCATCAGAAACTGGTTCAAAACAACAATCGGTGTGTGTCAAGGATACCTACTCTCTCCAACACTCTTCAACATCTTTCTAGAGCTCATCATGTCAGATGCCCTTGCAGTCAGCATAGAGGGTTGAGTAATCTCCAACCTCCGTTCTGCAGATGACATTGATGGATTGGTTGGAGAGTAACAAGCACTTGAACAGCTGGTACAGTGGCTTGACACCACCTCCAGAACCTTTGGAAATTATTGCAGATAAGACAATAATGATGGCCATCAACACCAATGGAATCAACACGAACATCAAAGTCCAAGGCCAATCCCTCAACATGGTGCATAACTTCAAATATTTAGGAGCTATTGTATCAGACAACAGCTCTCGACAGGAAGTCCTCTCCAGGATCGCACTGTAAACAACTGCTGCCCTGACAAAGTCCAAGGTAAGACTGTTGCGCTCCCTTGTCATCTCCATCTCCATACACTTGAGAAACATGGACCTTCACAGCAGACCTACAATCAAGAATACAAAGCAGGCCTTGCAAATACCATCCTGCAAGGAGGCAGAAGAAGAGGGAGACAAAAAAAGAGGTGAGAAAACAACATTCGAGAATGAACAGGCTTGACACTGAGTGAAGTTATGAGGGTTGCTGAGGACAGAGAAAGATGGAGTATGCTGGTTAAATGATCATCTGTGGTGCCCCAACGACTTTCGAATTACGGGATAGGATAGGATATTTTATTTTAACTTTCTTATTTACCACTTTTCCAGCTCCAGGTACTGATCGATACAGGATGTAACTCAAGCTACTTAAAGCACTCAATGGTCTTAAGTAGATCTACTTATGTAGTACTTTTTTCTTTTAAAGTTTAATTATAAATGTGGTTGTACTTTATATTCTTAATGCTCTGCTGTAGAAGTTTTAGAATAAACCTTAGTTCTAGTATTTTACTTTTAGTGGACAGTACATTGTTTTGTTGTCGTTGTTGTTGCATCAATTTGTATTCATCAGATTTACAATAACATAAGTTGCACTGATATTGTTTTGTTCACACCTGTCTTCTCAAGTTTGTTGTAAAATTCTTAATATTGTTAATAGTTTGTAATGTGAATGCTTGCTGATCGTTGTAAAGTTTTTGGTTCTAGTGTAGAGGTTTTTAGATTAAACCTATGTTCTAGTGTTTTTATATTCTCGTGTCGTATTTCATTTTGTCTTGTGTTTTCAGGGCTAAAGAAAGGAGATAACTCTAACCTGAAGGAAATTCTCAAACTCTTTAAGGATGCAGTGAGTACAGCTTTCTTGTTATTACATGCACACACAAGTAAACAAATGGAATAGCATACAAAAAGCTTCTAAATTGCTCTAGGGTGCTGAAAACCTGGATTGTTTCACTAGTCCAATGGACTAAGGACCCAGCCTAAATCAGTAGTCTGCCACACTTTTCTCCGACAATGAAAATGAATGGGGGAGATTTTGTGTGCAAACAACGGTGAGAGACAGTGCATGAATCACTGAAGTTAAATTTAAAAAACAAAACACATCAGCTGTGAGAAAGTCAGAGGGATAGGTAAACAATAAAGCTTGTTCGTTAACTACAAACTTTCGCTAGACTGCACGATTTTATTATTGATTTGTTGAACAGTACTTTGAGCACCATGGAATCCGTTTTTGACTCACATTCATAGCAAAGGGTCTTTGTACTCACCCCCTTATTCATTCCCCCCCCCCCCCCCCCCCCCCCAAAAAAAAAAAAAAATCTTTTGCAAATCTGGGCTAGATGAATCCTAATAGTCCCAAAATTGCATTTAGGAAAAAACAATTTTGTCCGTCCATCAGTCTATCTGTCCACTGTCTGCCATCTGCAGCATTAGCATTTGGCATGTGCCCAAGGGCCCAGGATGCCATACTTGCTGTTTGGGCACCCAGATCTTAATTAAAAGCGCGCCCAACGGGCACGTGAAAAATCCTAAAAGAAAGTTAACTCATTGAAGCTCCTTTTATATAGTCAACGTCGTAATTAAAGATGGAGGAAAACTTCAAAGTGACAGCAACGGAAATATTATGTTGCACATCGCATTCTTATTTTCTCCATTCGCTTTTGGTTGCGATGGGTCGAGAATAGTCTCCCTTTAGCGCATGAAAGATGAGCTTTTTGATTGGCCAGCAATTTAATCAATAACCAATCAGCTCAGTGCCATATGTTTTTGATTTGTACTTTCTTTTTATTGGTTTTCTTTTTAATTTTGTGTTTCTTTTCACACTTTACCAAAATCAGGGAACTAAAATAGATGGTAAATTACAGCCAATTATTAAAATGTAAAAAAAAAATTGATTCATGATAACATGCAAGCATAAAAGCTAAAAAAAAAAGTGTCTGGCTTTATTTGGCATTGCTTTTTCATTTAAATAATGTCTATGTTCTTTCAACCAAAACTTTAAGTTCTTCTCAGATATTAAGCATTGAGACTTTGTTGTTGTTTGTATTAATTATTACTGTGATATTTTTAAACACTTTTTTTCTGTTTCAAGTGTCAAAAATAATAAACAGAATTTTTTTATTTTTGTCATTTTGTAACTGTTTTGTTAGCTTTAACTGGAAGTAATCTCCTAGGAGGTCACTAGTATATTTCACGTTATTTGTCTTTGGCTACTCAAAACCTTTTTCGGCACCAAAAGTTTAAAGTAAGGCACCCAAAGGACACCCTTGTAAAAAATTTAATTTCTAACCCTGATCTGGATGTGCAAACCTTGCAAGTGGATTAATATCTCAGAACCTATTTCAGCTATCACAACAAAACTTGATAAGATGGTATATATCCATGAGACCTCGTAAATGATCAGAGAATGAATGACTTCACATCAAGGTCACAGAGTCAACAAATGTTAGTAAAAAATTTCACTTTTTTCTGTTATTAATTTTGAACTTATGATTCTTTGATGCATGATAGGTATCAATGAGACACACATCCTTTGCACATTTGGTTAACCTCACTCCAAGGTCAAGGTCACTGAAGCTGTCCAAAGTTGGTTAGTATAGGTACTTTGAAGTAACGACCCTAAACTATGAGATATATAAAGTTCAGACTGGTTGTATTTAGAGATGATAGATTGATCTTTCATATGTATTCAGTTTTTGCCTTGATCTTGAAGGTCAAGGTCATTTTAGGCCTTACAAAAAGATACACAAAATAGGTCATCGTACAGTGGAATGGCTCTATTTAACCTATAGTGTGCAACAACATAGGGTAATTTGATCATACATGAGCATGAGAGGTCACATGAAGTTCAAGGTCAAGGCCACTGAAGGTCAGGGTCATCCCAAGATCATTGTTCTTTTGGCATAAGCAACTTTTGCTGTAGTTTATTTAATATTACATGAGTACATGTGTAGGTCAAGAGCATAGAAAGATCAAAGTCTGTATTACTGTGCCTCTGAATGCCACTGTTTTCTTCTTTTTTTTTCTTCTTGGCAGTCATTTTGATGTTATATATTGCAAGTTCCATAAGGAGCATATGAGTCATATGGGCTTTGCCCTTCTAGTTTAAACATCTTTTGAGAACACGGATTTTTTTAATTTTCCATGCTATAATTTGTGTTATCGTTAGAAAAGAAGATAAAAAAAATCTATTGTAATTTGTACTTGCTTTGGACTAATTCTCTTGTTTTTGTCCATCTGAAGTAGTGTCTCTCTTGTCATTGCAGCCGCCAGTCCAAGAAGAAAAGTCACCTCCCTTACACCTACAGGTGCTACGCAGCTCACTGCAACCATACATGCACCAGGAAAAGAAACCTGTTGACCGTGCCAGAAGAAAGCAGAGACTGTGAGATCATGGATCTCTCTCTCTCTCTCTCTCTCTCCTCTCTCTCTCTCTCACTCTCTCTCTCTCTCATCTCTCTCTCTCTCTCTCTCTCTCTCTCTCTCTCTCTCTCATTGTTCTTATATACAAAATACAGATCATATCAGTGGCGTTGGGTGTACCTAGGGTGAGGGGCAAACATATTTTTTTGCCACACCCACCCACTCTCTCAAACTTTCCGGACGATGACAAAGAGAGTCGAGAGAGAACTTATTTGATAGTTTCGGTAAGCACGCACAAACATTTTCCTGGTCTTTCCCTCTCCGACTTCCTCCCTGGCTACTTTCTCCCCTCCCCTTATGCCCACTTCCCACTTTCCCTCTGTATTACCCTCTCCACAACCTCACACACACACACATGCTCACAAACACACACACACCTCCTCATGGTAATGCTGCAGCTGTATTCTCTCTGTCCCCCTCGCTTGCTCTCTCTTTCTCACCACATCCCTGTGTTAAAGCAGCTGCTGTGATCTATCTCTTTTCACCACATCCATGTGTTAATGCAGCTGCTGTGACTTCTCTCTCAACACATCCATGTGTTAAAGCAGCTGCTGTGATCTATCTCTTTTCACCACATCCATGTGTTAATGCAGCTGCTGTGACTTCTCTCTCAACACATCCATGTGTTAATGCAGCTGCTGTGATCTCTCTCTCACCACATCCCTGTGTTAATGCAGCTGCTGTGATCTCTCTTTCTCACCACATCCCTGTGTTAATGCAGCTGCTGTGCTCTCTCTCTCTCTTTCTCACCACATCCCTGTATTAATGCAGCTGCTGTGATCTCTCTTTCTTACCACATCCCTGTGTTAATGCAGCTGCTGTGATCTCTCTCTCTCTCAACACATCCCTGTGTTAATTCAGCTGCTGTGATCTCTCTCTCTCTTTCTTACCACATCCCTGTGTTAATGCAGCTGCTGTGATCTCTCTCTCTCTCAACACATCCCTGTGTTAATGCAGCTGCTGTGATCTCTCTTTCTTACCACATCCCTGTGTTAATGCAGCTGCTGTGATCTCTCTCTCTCTCTCACCACATCCCTGTGTTAATGCAGCTGCTGTGATCTCTCTCTCAACACATCCCTGTGTTAATGCAGCTGCTGTGATCTCTCTCTCACCACATCCCTGTGTTAATGCAGCTGCTGTGATCTCTCCCTCAACACATCCCTGTGTTAATGCAGCTGCTGTGATCTCTCTCTCACCACATCCCTGTGTTAATGCAGCTGCTGTGATCTCTCTCTCACCACATCCCTGTGTTAATGCAGCTGCTGTGATCTCTCTCTCACCACATCCCTGTGTTAATGCAGCTGCTGTGATCTCTCTCTCAACACATCCCTGTGTTAATGCAGCTGCTGTGATCTCTCCCTCACCACATCCCTGTGTTAATGCAGCTGCTGTGATCTCTCCCTCAACACATCCCTGTGTTAATGCAGCTGCTGTGATCTCTCTCTCAACACATCCCTGTGTTAATGCAGCTGCTGTGATCTCTCTCTCAACACATCCCTGTGTTAATGCAGCTGCTGTGATCTCTCCCTCAACACATCCCTGTGTTAATGCAGCTGCTGTGATCTCTCTCTCTCTCTCTCTCTCTCTCTCTCTCTCTCTCTCTCTCTCTCTCTCTCTCTCTCTCTCTCTCTCTCTCTCTCTCTCTCTCTCTCTCTCTCTCTCTCTCTCTCTCTCTCTCTCTCTCTCTCTCTCTCTCTCTCTCTTTCTCACCACATCCCTGTGTTAAAGCAGCTGCTGTGATCTCTCTATCTTTCCCCCCACACCCCATTCTGATTATGTATCTCATACCTCTCTCCTCTAATTCTCTTTATATATTTATGGTGGAGCACCATTTATATAACAAGGAAGGGAATAGAGATGTGACACAGATTCCAGGAAGTCACAGTTGATAGTAGTATATATACTACAAAGTTAGTTCAGGCAAACTTTTGGGACTCCACATGCATCCATGTAAACTGTGAATGTTTTTTGTTTGTTGTTTTTTTAAAACGATAATTGCTATTGGGTGTTCAGATTGGAGCAGAAGCAGAAACAGCTAGAGAAATCCAGAGAACACACCCAGCTCTTGTGTAGCAAACTTCTTTCAGGTAAAGCACTTTCAGGACTATCCAATTAATTATTAGATGTATATTTTACACCTATGTTACAGTATTGTTATTATTTTTTTAATTCGTATTACTTTTTGTTGGGCTTGGCCAGAAACAACTTTTTTAATTTGAACTCATGGACAAATACATTTTCTGTTTTTTTTGGTTGTTTTAAAATGATGGTGAAGCTAAATAAAGAAGAAGGTATTGAAGAAGGAAAAAGAAACTGTTTTAAATGCTGTTTTAGATTTATTTATTTATTTTATTTTTATTTTTTTATATTAAAGTAAGCATATGTTGAAAATGAGATTTTTTGGTGTTATTGAAATTAATTTGCTGTTGATGAGACTTTAAATATTTATTTTTGTTAACTTTTGTACATGCATTTAAAAAAAATTTTTTTTGTTTAACACTTGTATGTGCTGCAGTTTTTGTTTTTCTGCCTCTTTAGTCAATCTTGCCCTCTTTCCGTCTGCCTTTGTCCCCCCCTATAAATGGAAAATTGCTGTTTGTGTTTTCAGCTATTGAAGGACGTCAAAAGGCGGACCCGGAAAGGTGAGCCAAACATTCTTTTTTGCTAACTATAAACAATAAAATTTGATAGTATATGTGAGTGCACGTGCATGTTGCAATGCACTAAAACTCAAACATGATCAAGTTCACTACAAGATCCACAATTATTATACAATACAAATAACCATAATTTATAATATATTCCTGCCTTGCTGTTACAGCGAAAGCATTTCTGCAGACGAGGTGATGATCAGAGCTGCACCTGCTGACACCAACATCGTCAACGGAAACGGCGATGACAACAGCAACAGCAATGACAAAAACGATGGTGATGATAATGGTGACGATGATGATTGCTGGGAAGATGACGATTTGTTCGAAAATGACTCGTTCATCCTGAAATCCACTCAGGATCCAAACCAGCTCCTCAAATCTCATGGCACCAGCACACCGAAACCGGAGTACCCAGTCAATAAACCGGATGATTGTATGCATCCCAGCAAGCAAAGAGAAGACGGGTTTCTCAGCGGCGATGCAAGCAGTTGGGACTCGCAGAACTCCAGCATCATCCCGCCAACTTTTGTTCCAAGCAGGGTGCGGCTGATGGGCAGCCTGATTACAACAGGGCTGGGGGGAATTTCTGGAGGTAGTAACACAGCCTCCTCTTGTAGTTCACCAGTCTCCAGGTTCTCCAGACAGCCCAGAAACTTACGGAACAGTATTACTCCCAAACGTTTGATTCACTCGCTTTCAGCTTCTAAGGCCGAAGACGCTAGCGGGTCTGGCAGGAGTGCTGTTGAAGGTGAGATGGGCGCGTCTGTTGAAGTTTGTATGGAAGCCTCAGCTCACAAAACCACAGCCACGGCTCTCTCAACGCTGCGAAATAACATAGCACAAAACGCCAGGCCTCAAACCTTTATCAGCCTTTCAACTTCCTCTACAGACAGACAGCAAAGTCACACAACCCCACACAGACCGCAGCCTAATACTTTGACAAGCCGCGGCATTGTTTCAATACATAACAGCACTCGTGCAGGCCACATCCCTAGTGTGAACGCTCCTTCCCTACACAAACCTGCTGTTTGCAATAGTGATAGTAAAGTGTCTTTGCCGTCCAGCTCCAATGCTGCTGCAGTGCAAGCTCCAAAGAACCCATTTGCTGTGAGTAGTTCAGGTAAAACGTCGGGTGCGCAGGTCAAGCCCAGCGGAGGTTTTCTTAACTCTGCTGCTGACAAGCCAGTGCAGTCTGTCGCTGCGAATAGTAAAGAGATTGTGAAAAATTGTCAGCCAAATAGTACTAGCAAAGTGACAGGCACAGCGCAGGTCAAAACTACTGTGAACAAAGCCACGACTGTAGCTAACACTAAAACGACTTTTTGTTTGTCGACCACCAAACCTGCCGTCCCATCCTCAGCATCATCTGCTTGTGACCTGTTGGAATATGGGTTATCTGAAGAGCTGATGCTGAAGCTGACAGAATCTGATGAAGAACTGGACAGCCAGGCTATTCAGCAATTCCCTACCCAACCTCGCAAATTGTCCGCGCCCACTACCCTCGCTCATGGCAAATTTTGTGACAGCAAAGTAGGTCCCAGAAATCCTCTTGATAAATTTCTGGTTAAGACCAGGTTTGACGGTGACAGCCCTGGCTGCGGCAGAATGACCGACGAGTTCAAGCATGCAGTTAGTATTAGCAACCCCATCAAAGGAGGAGCAACTGGATTCGGCACTGATCTGAACTCTAAAGGATCGGAAAAAGTTGGTGTTGACGCAAATGATGTCAACACAGAATTAGGCAGTTCTAAAAATGAGCTTTCTGAAGCTGACAACTTTCTGGATGACCTGGATCCAGACATCCTGGCCTCAATCTGCGAGTATGACTCTTTTTCTGAGTCTCCCAAACCTGGGAAACGAGCAAACAACAGCAACCTGCCCAAACACGGACCTACGGAGAGCAAACATCCACGACTTCAGCACCATAGCAAGACAAAGGCCGTGAAAGTAGAGAGTGGTGGGTCTGTAAAATCAAACCCTGAGCTTGTGAAATCCACTTTTGGGTCTGCTGCAAATTCTAATCCTGTTTTTACAGGGAAATCAAATCCTGGTGTTGTAAGATCAAACTCTAACCCAAACTCTGCTGTGAAGAAAACTGGACTGTCTTTCTACCCATCGTCTGCTAAACCAAAGCCCAGTGCAGGAGACAGCAGCGTGTACAAACAACATAACCCCACTGCCTCACTGGGGAACATACGGCCTGCTTTCTCTACCACTGTGGCTGGTCATCATGTGGTGGCCCAGTCTTCCGCAAATCATTGCGGCGCACTGACTATCCCCAGCCATAATTCCCTGCAGCCTTCAAACCCCAAAGCAACTCAGCCAGCCAACAAGGGTCTGTCCTATCCAGCGTTCAATCAGAATAGACGCCACAACCAATCTGCCATTCAAAACCAACTCGGCAACCAACCTAAACCTGGCCCTGCAGCAGTAGAGAAATGTTTTCAATCAGAAAAGAAGTTTGTGTTCAAACCCATCGGATCCAGTTCTGTTTCCCAACTATTTAGCCCCCCGTCTGCTGGTGGTTCTGTCAGGGATCCTTCCAGGCGAAGGCATGGTTCTTCACCAAGTTTGCAGTCATTGGCGGAAAATTCGACGTTGAAGTCTCACACTGGTGTGATAAAATCTGTCTCCGCAAGCAGCATTGTTCGTGAGTGATTACAATTTGTTTTTTATTATGAAAATGAAACTCATGGACATTTTGTCCCTCATAAGTAGTTTGACAAATATTCATTCACTTATATGGCAGTCATGTATTAATTTATTCTCTTGTTGCTGCTCTTACTCTGCACATTAATTTTGTTCCCTCTCTTTTTCTCGCTCTCCCCTTTATTAAATTATTCATTTATTTTATTTAATATTTTGTACATTCTAAAACTTTTTAAAATGTATTTATTTTGTCAATTCTGTCTGAATTTGTACTCATTGCTCATTTACTGATAACATTCAGGTATATATTAATTTTATTTCTTTGTGTGTGTGCAAGGTTGTATTATAAATTTGTAAAACATTTGTGTTGGTCCACACCAGGTCAGCCTAGTTCCAGCCTGAGCCAATTGAATGACAACGACGACGATGAGATGGGCGACGATGCTATGTACGAATCAGAAATCATTGCTTTGCTGGATCAAGCAGAGTGTAAGTGACTCATTTTCTGCAATCCTGTAGTCGCAAAGTTACGTGCCAGCTATATGAGTCGGAATATTTTATTGTTCCTGAAATATGATACCCATTCGTTTGAAATACAGTATTCTGTAATGAAAGATAGTACATTGCCATTAACCATTGTCCGCCAAGGTAAGAAAAACTGGAAAGTGTTAATAATTGACATAAACCAACAGTGAGAAACACACGGATAAAACAACAGAAAGAAAACTGATTTTGGGAAGAAGAAAAAAAAACAATACCAATAGAGCTTCTTTTTTTTTGCGCTCAGCTGTTTTCAGTTTTATTCCAAGTTTGAAGTGAGAAACATATATTATAGAAGCAGAAAATAGTTGTTATAGTTCATAGCTGAAACAGTACACTGTGTGAAAACAGCATTCTCAGTTGATAAGAATAAATGTAGTTGCTGTCGCCTTTCCACAGTTGATGGAAGATATCGGCGCTTGCAATTTGTATTTCTGTGCTAACTAGTGGTTTTTTTGTATGGGGATGGAACAAGGGGGTGAGGGGCGCAGTAGTAGCGTAGTGGTTTTGGGCATGCACTAGAAAATGTTTTGTTAACGGGTTAAGCAACTTCGAGCTTGCTTAGCAGACTTGCTTACCGTACGTTCGGTCGGCATATTCGTATGCAATTTAGCCTTGGAGCACAGTGGTCTGGTCAGCTCGCTAATAATACGGTTATAAAAACCACTTTTTTATCTTCCGATTAAGTTTGCCGCACTTGTGTTGCGGTTTCCTCCATTCTACTCAATGCTGTATATAATGGCTGAAAAATGAAGCCAAGCCATAATGCAGGTCATTCTCCCGATAAAGGTGAACCAAAAGCTAAACAGCAGGCCAGAAAGAAGACTGTTTTTGAAAGTCTACAATGAAAAGTGTTCTGACTACATCTCCAAAAGGGCCAGAGTTCACAAGTTGCACTTTGTGCAAAATTGACTTCACCGTAAGCACATGGCGGTCGCAAAGCTTGTATCAGCAAAATCACATGAAAAGTTTGAAGAAGCTACTAAAGGCCATGTGGCCATCAAAAGCCTTTTCCAGGTTCAGAAAACAATCCATTGGTGCCGAATACATGCATACATTGTAATCTGAAGTATGTGTGATGTTGCTTATGTGAAACAAAGTTTATTTGCCCTATTCCGCTAAACGTTGACTTGAATTGAGAACTCTCCACTTGTGCTTTCGTTTTATACTGTGAACTATTATTTGCTTAGTGTGCACAATGTCATAATTAATGTGTTACAAGACACAAAATCTGTTAAGCAAAAATCTGGTCAAAGCTTCCAAAATCTGGTTTTGACCTACCTAGAGTACTATCGAGACGTTTTTCAGGTAGGCAAGTCTGGGTTAGTACTTGGATGGGTGACTACACTTGGAAGGCAAACACCAAATAACACCATAGAATGAAAACCCCAGTGTGCGGGTACCTGGCAGCTATAGAGAGGAGATGAGCAACAACCTCATTAAACAGGCTCAGAGAAAAGGGAGGTCCTTCGAAAAGATTTTCAGAAGACTTTTGAGTGTATCTTGGTTTTTTATGAATAAAATAGAAGTAAAATAATAATATTAATAATAATGATAATGAATATCGTTCATAGAATAATCAATATCATTGTGTTGTATTTTTATCTCTACAGCCCAAGCCACACAAATGTCTTCACAGGCCGTCAGAAAGTCCACCAGTCCGCAACGCCTCTGCTCTCAGGAAGAGATAGAAAAGAAGCGACAAGCGGCCTTGCAAAGGAAAATGCTGTCCAGAACCAGGACAAAATAAAAATAAAAAATACACATAAAAATTATTTGTATGTGTGTTGCATAAGTTAGCTGGTCTGCAATATGTACAGAAGTTTTACTTTTTTGATTTTGAGCTTGTGCACAGATTACACTTTGTATCCTTGAACAAATCATGTGAACATTTTGAGCTGAAAATGAAATATTTGCTTTATCATGATACAGTGTATGTATTTGATTGTACTTCCTTCACGGTTCGCATTAATTTCTTGTAGACAGTAGATCTACACAAAATAATGTTCATGAGAAAAGACTATTATTTTTATTTCAACTTTGCAAGCCTGAACAGTACTAGTATGACCTATGGGTATAGGTGGTTACAGTAACGGAATTTTGGCTTTTTGGGTACATGTTTTGGCAGGCACAGTGTGGGAACAAAGTATAGTTCTGATGTCAAGTCTACTCACAGACAGTAGTATATATGCTACAACAACAAAGTTCAGCCAGAGCTTTTGGAACCCACAAGCACCCATGTATGACCTCTTGTTGTGATTTTGTGAATTCATTTTAATGCAATGAGATTTGTTTTGTTTTCAAATATTTACTGCAACAGGTGGAATATCTGTTTTTCTTCATTGTTCTTTCTGTTTATATTGTAGTATCCTACCCCCCTCCCCCCATCCCTCTCCCCACTCCCACCATTCTTCCTCCCCACTTGTTGGGGTGCCAGGATTTTCTGCATAAATAGTATCCCCACTTTGTGGAAATTCAGTGCTTTAAATTACCACTGTTTATGTCATTCTCATATGTTCTTTCTCATTTCTATTCTGTTCTATCAATCTACTATACTATCTTCTTTTTCGCTAGACCAGTCACCTACCTCTTTTCTTGAAAACTCTTCAGAACAAAACTCCTCATTTGTGTATGAGGTCTGTTGTGTCAGCTTGGGAATATTGGATGCTTTCTGCCAAATGGTCACTAGGGCTTCCTATGATATTATTATTTAGCAATGTAGGCATTTTATATGTATGTATTTTGTTGATATTTTATAATGATGTTTGTATTCTATTTTGTTTTTGTAAATGGGGGTTTGATAAATTAGAGTATAGCCTCAGCGTCCCCTGAGTGGGATGCCTTCACTGTAAAGTGACCGGTTAGTGGGGAGTGTCTTCAGTGTTACCACTGGGGTTGTTTCAGCAGATCTTTTATGCGGATCAGCCAAGTTGTGGTCTTGATTTTGTGGTCCTGATTCTGCTCTTTGCAGTCCGCTAGACCCTGTAAGCAATGAATAACTAACTAAGTAGCTTTGAGGACAATACTTGCAATGACGTCATTCTTAATGTCCTTTCATTATTAAGTTTACTTATTGTTGGGTCTGATTTGCATGGAATTTTCCTATGAAATTTTTTTTAAAAATTCACCATAGCTGTAGATTACTTGCAATTACGTCATTCTTAATGTCCTTTAATTATTAAGTTTACTTATTTATTGGGTCTGATTTGCATGGAATTTTCCTATGAAATTTTTTTTTAAAAATTCACCATAGCTGTAGATTAATTCTTTACAGTTTGGGAATCTCGTCCAACGGGTTTTTAAAAGAATTAATGTTGGTGTTGTTGAGCCTTCTATAACGTCCTTTCTGGGTCACGTTTACTTATTGGATGTGCTTTGCAATTTTCCTATGATTGTTAAAAATGTATTCATGACATAGCCATATGATAGAATAATACTTGAAATTTTGGAATCTCGTCCAACTGATTTTTAAAGGAACCACTGGACATTGGGCAGTTTTTTTTGGTTAACGCAATCTAAAAGACATTTGAGCAGAAATAATAAACAAGCTCTTCATTGGTGCAAGCACAAGCATTGGAAAATTACCTTGAAATTCGGGAAAGAGTTTGACTGTAGCAAGTTGCTTTGCAGCGAGTGGCTTACTCCCGTTGTTTTGTATGCAAGTACTCATAAAGCAACGTTGGGAAAAATAGGACGTTCAGAGCCTGCGCATTAAGAAATCTTAGGCTACAATCGAAAGGGAGATAAGTCCACAATGTTGGCGGCCATGACGTACTAGCAGAAATGTATCTATTTTTCCAACTTGTCACGTGACAGATTGCTTGTTTTCGCCTTGTGCAATGGAACTCATTGCCTATTTTCGGGTGTACCTGCTTGCACTGGCGAGTACTTTTGTATTACTGGAGTTATTGATTGGGATTACCTGTGTTTGATTGTTTGTTTGCTTGCTTGGTTACATGTATAGTTGTGGCAGAGTCAGTTTTATGTATAGGTTTGCGTGTGTGAGTGTTTATTAACTCTTTCCCTGCCAATCGACGATATATCGTCGATCTGAGCCGCCATGTTTGTGCCAATCGACGATATATCGTCGATTTCAGTATTCCGTTTCGTTCCGGTTTTTTGCGCAGTCCAATCCAAGTTTTATTTTAACCAAAGAGAGATAACTCTTTCTAATTTCGTTCTCGATCGACACGCGCGTTGTTTCTTCAAATTGATTCGTTTTTAGAGTGTTTTTTGTGCGTTTTACTAAGCATTGTGATGGGCACAATCGACAGTGTGTCAAACTCTGCTAATAATCAATATAATTTCAAACTGTAAAGTGTATTTTGATCCTAAATAAATTTTCTTTCTGGTGTGTGAAGCTGATTCAGTGATTGGAATTATTCCTCCAGATTTTTTTTTATCACTGTGGTATGTAGAAATATTTTTATTTTATATTATCATTTCAAAAAATCAACATGCTTTCAAAACACATATTTCAATAACATAATCAAATTAACATTTTTGTGTTTTTTTTTCCTATTCTTCACTCTTTTACCTTTATTTTGATATGAAATATGTCTATTTAACAACTATTATTGAAAGAACAGTAGCTTAAATGCCTAAGGTACTGAACTTTCTTTCCGGTGCCAGAGAAATGTCTGGCACAAACGTGGAAACATGCCTGGCAGGGAAAAAGTTAATATATGCTTATGCATTTGAAAGAAGAGAGACAAGAAGTATAGAATGAATGAATGGTTCTATATTATGTCGGCATGGGAAGTAAGCATGCATGGTAGAAAGAGAGTTTATAGAGTTATTTCCCTTACTTATTATAATAATTATTTCACATGCGCCGATTTTGCGCATTGGATTTGGATGCATTTTTGAGTTCCCTAGTTTTGTCACTAGTTTTTTGAATGTAGATATAAAAAGACATATGGTGTAATACTACTGTGTGCATCGATCGGTTTCTTTGTTAGAATACTTTGCAGCTTCTCATCATACTGATGAGGTAGGGAATATGATTTGTTGTACATTATTAATGCTATTTATTATTGTATTAAATTATTTGTAATATAATTATTTTCTTTGCGTAGTTATTACTTTCAGTTAGAAATATTCAACCAATATGGTAGTGATATTTTCATTCACTGCTACGTAATTATGGCTGTGACCGAAATGTTTAGACTTGGATGATAGATATGCTGATCATCTAGTTTTCCTTATGTTTATTATTTGATTTTAATGTTTTTATATTTTGATATGAATAATTTGTAAGTTGACTGTATGATGGTTTTTCTTGTTTATTTCTAGATAATTTATAGTGTTCCCCCTGTGTTAGTTCCAGGGGTTTCATTATAAATAGAATCCCCACTTTCTGGAAATTTAGTGCTTTAAATTCCCACTGTCGCTGTCTTTCTCCTTTGTTCTTTCTCATTCCTACTCTGTTTTATCAATCTACTATACTATCTTTTTGTTCGCTAGACCAGTCACCTACAATTTTTCTTGTAAACTCATAGGGACAAAACCCTTCATTTGTTTTTGAGGTCTGTTGGATCAGCTTGGGAATATTGGACGCTTTCTGCCAAATGGTCACTGGGGCTTTCTATGATGTTATTATTTGACAATGTAGGCATTTTGTATGTATATGTTTTGTTTATATTTTGTTTTTGTAAATGGGGGTTTCATAAATTAGAGTATAGCCTCAGCGTCCCCTGCGTGAGATGTCTTTATTGTAAAATGACCGGCTGGTGGATTGCCTTCAGTGTTACCACTAGGGTTGTTTCGGCAGATCTTTTATGCGAATTAGGGGCGAGTTCTCTTTCAGTGAAGTTGTGGTCCTGATTTGGCTGTTTGCAGTCCGCTGGACCCTGTAAGCAATGAATAACTAACTAGCATTTATAGTGTTATTATTTTGTTCAGTTTATTATATTATTTATTGATTGTTGATCATCCTTAGACCCCCGTTGGGGTGCCGGGGGTTTCAGTATAAATAGTATCCCCACTTTCTGGAAATTTAGTGCTTTAAATTCCCACTGTCGCTGTCTTTCTCATTTGCTCTTTCTCATTCCTGCTCTGTTCTATCAATCTGCTATACTATCATCTTCTTCGCTAGCCCAGTCTCCTACCTTTTTTCTTGAAAACTCTTCCGGTATAAAACTCCTTATTTGTGTATGAGGTCTGTTGGATCAGCTTGGGAATATTGGACGCTTTCTGCCAGGTGGTCACTAGGGCTTCCTATGATGTTATTATTTAGCAATGTAGGCATTTTATATGTATGTGTTTTGTTGATAATTTATAATGATGTTTGTATTCTATTTTGTTTTTGTAAACGGGGGTTCGATAAGTTGGGGTGAAGCCTCAGCCGTCCCCTGCGTGGTATGTCTTTATTGTAAAGTGACTGGCTGGTGGAGAGCTTTCGGTTTTACCACTAGGGTTGTTTCAGCAGATCTTTTATGCGGATCGGGGGTTGTCCGGTCCTGATTTGGCTCGGAAGAGTCCGCTGGACCTAAAGCAATAATAATGTAATGTAAGGTAATGATCATCCTTAGCGTTCATTCAGTTTGACTGAAAGACGTTTATATTTTGTAAAGCCTATGATCATTAGTAGTTTTGTTAATATCTATTATAAAAACCCGAAATGCATACACCTTGTTTGCATATGCAGTTGTAGCAAGTAAGCGTAATTTTTAGATTGTTTTATTTCATTTAGCTTGTACTATTTTTTTTGTTTGATTGTTGGATAGTTTTTGTTAATGGGAGGTTGAATTAATAGAGAATGGCGTATAAACCATCACCACCAGCTTGATGTCGTTTGTTTTGTTCGTCCAACTTCCTTTGCCCTTTCCTTCCCTGCTTCCTCCCTTACCTGACCTGCCACTCCATGCACCCACACCCATGAGGGAAATTCTTTCACACCCAAGCCTTCAAACATAGTGATTGTATAAACATGCTTGAAAGGTAATTTGGCCCTAAACGATCAAGATCTGTAGAGACACTGCTTTGAACTTGTTACGTTGAAACGTGAACGAAAGTATGTCGGAAGCGCGCACAATAGATCTAATCGTTTCGTTTTGCAAAGTATTCAATAATGGTGTTTATTTACCTTTGATTTGAGTTTGCATTGTTGTTAGGAGAGACTTTGTATAACGTTGATAATTTGCGTTAGTCGATATTATTTGAGAATCTTCTGGATATGCGTGTTTACTCTTGATAGAAACTTCCCGATACATGTCGAAGCAAGAGGTCGTTCTGGAAGATATAAAAATATGTATTGACGTAAGTCAGTGATGACGATCTTTAATTCTGATTGGTTGGTTGTAATGCGTCATTTTCTAGAACGAGCTGTCGTCATCTCGAAGGAGAGGAAAAATTATTTATTCGATGCTCCGTGTGTTGTTGAGAAAGTAAAGTTGTTGATAGTGAAACTGAGAGTTGCTGTGAAAGTTGTTGAGTTGAATTGAGAATTGTATGCAGTTGTTGATGTGTGCTGAATAAAAGTGGAAAACTTCATACGTCGACTTTGTGACTTGTACGCTGTTTGGACGGGCTGTGTGAATAAACGAATCTGAGTTACACAACTATCAGGAATTCAAGCATCGGGGCTGAATCAGATACTGATAGAAAATACCAACATCGAACTTGAGTGTAACATTTTGGGGGTCAAGCCGCGATTCACGCCATAGCCAAGGGTTCAACTGCTACAACAAGCGAGTCAACGTTACGAGAGGCAGTCATCGAGGGTAGCCGCCAACGAGTTGCGTCGAGAGGGGCCAACATACTGGGACTACATCCGATAGGTTCGGGTTGACTGCAAGGGCGTGTAGTCGCTGAAGAGTTGCTTCGTGAGCGAACAACAGATCGGGACTACGTGGCTACCGTAAGACTACGTCGAGGGACAGTCTCGGAGCTACATCGCCAGTGTTACAGCGAGCGTCGAGCGGACGTCGCGTCTATTTCAGCACAGGAGCGTATACATCAACACCAGCGTGGTGCAGCGTCGCATACGACGAGGACAGCGGGGCCTGCGTCAACGAAGGCGACTAGTGACAAGCATCAGCGCTACTGCAGAAAGCGTGCTGTTCTAGAACAGTCTAGTAAGGTACAGCACAGTCAAGAACTTTCCAGAAAAAAAGAACTCTACAGTCAAGAACTTTCCAGAAAAAAAGAACTCTACAGTCAAGAACTTTCCAGAAAAGAACTTTCCAGAATAGAACTTTCCAGAAGCATCAAGATGGCTGACTTCTGGCAGAAAGGGGTTGAACTAAATCTAAAAGGCAAACAGCTGACGGAGTACGTCAAATCCCAGGAGAGAATACAAGAACGAGAATTAGAAGAGCAGCGTCGCCGTGAAGAAAGAGAATTAGAAGAGCAGCGTCGCCGAGAAGAAAGAGAAGAGCGGCGTCAAGAAAGAGAAGAGCGGCGTCAAGAAAGAGAAGCAGAAGAGCAGCGACGCCGAGAAGAAAGAGAGATGGAAGAGAGACAACTAGAAGCTGATCGTCAGTACCAGCTAGAGTTGGCGCGTATCCAGAACAATCAGCATGCGCCACAAGTCACCAACGACCATACGGCTCCAAAATTGCCAGCTTTCGTCGACGGGAAGGACCAGATCGACAGCTATCTGGCGAGATTCGAAAGGTTCGCCGAAAGCTCCAATTGGCAACCTCGAGACTGGGCGATTCGACTAAGTGCACTTCTGACAGGGCAAGCGCTCGAAGTTTACACCAGACTGTCGAACGATGACGCCAAAAACTACGACGTCTTGAAAGAGGCCCTATTGCAGTGCTACAACTTTACAGAGAAGGGCTACCGTAAACGCTTCCGTGAATGCCGGCCTAAGTCAGACGAGACGCCAAAGCAGTTTGTGGAGCGCCTGTCGTCATATCTACACAAGTGGGTGGAGTTATCAGGCGAAACGAAGTCTTACGACAGTCTCCATGACCTGATCGTGAAGGAACAATTTCTCAATGCCTGTCACAAGGACCTAGCGACCCACTTAGAAGAACAAAAGCTGCAGACGCTTAAAGATGTGACTGAGGCTGCTGAAAGATATCTCATCGCTCATGGGAAAACCCTGGGGCCACCCAGCGCGACGAAACATTTTCAGAAGACTGCAAACCATGTGAACCAGATCCAGGGAAGCCAGACGAGCCAGAGACAGACAGACTCCACGCCTCCTCCCAGGGAAGGGCATTCAAGAGGCTGTTTCACTTGCAACGCTACAGACCACAGAGCAGCTAACTGTCCTCAAAACAAAAGTAGCGGACAGCGGAGCAGTACGGACAACGCAGCGGTGGGCAACCGGCAGAGGCGGTTTTCCAATCAACGGCAAACCAGTAGATCTGACCATCAGGTGTGCGGCGGGAGCGTCATTCTTCCGAGTGAGACCGAGCGCACAGCTACCCCTGCGGACGTGCAAGAGTGCATGACCGATGGCCAACTTCTTCTTGCCAACGGGAAATCCATCCCCGTCGTCGCCAGCGCAGCTGTGACCGTCCAGAACATGCCTGTTTCAAAGGGACGCGTCGGAAATCATGAAGTGACTGTTTTAAGAGACTCTGGTTGCAGTGGGGTCATCGTCAGAGAAGACCTAATCGCTAAAGAACAGTTCACTGGCGATTCAAAATGGACACTTATGGCCGACAGCAAATGTTTGAAAGCGCCAGTTGCGAAGATTCATGTCAACACCCCTTTCTACATAGGCGAAGTCGAAGCGGTTTGCCTGAAGAAGCCGCTGTATGATTTGATGATCGGGAATATAGACGGCGCGAGACGACCCGACGACCCCGATCCAGAGTGGAGTCCTGCCTCAACTCAACACGTCGAAGTTGTGGAGGAGGATCCATTGCCATTTCCCGATGGAGACCTTACAGAGCTGCTACGGGACAATGTGGTTACTCCGGCTCAGCCCTGCCGACCAGATATCGTCGGTGCCGTTACTACCAGGGCCCAGGCCAAGAGAGACAAGACGTCTACGCCACTGAAGGTCGCCGACAACTCCAAAGCTGCCATCGTGGACAGAGATAAGCTTATCCAGCTCCAGGAAGCTGATAGCACTTTAAACAAGTATAGGAACCGCCAAGACCACGTGACCAAGGGCAGTGGCACGGTCTATTTTGAGGTGAAGGCCAAGATCCTGTATCGAATCTTCCAGCACCCGAGGGTTAACGGAGGGAAACCACTACGTCAAGTATTGGTACCGTTACCCCTAAGGCGCCAGGTGATGGAAGTAGCTCATGACTCTATCATGGGAGGTCACCTGGGTATCAAGAAGACGTCGGACAGAATCCAGGCGGTATTCTACTGGCCAGGACTTCATGCGGACGTCAGCCGTTTCTGCCGATCATGTGACATTTGCCAGAAGACCATACCTCGAGGAAGGGTCCCGAAAGTACCTATGCAGAGGATGCCTTTGATCGACCGACCTTTCAAGAGGGTGGCCTTAGACTTAATCGGCGAAATAAGACCTCCGAGTGAAGAAGGTCATCGGTGGGTACTGACTTTAGTGGACTATGCGACTCGGTACCCAGAAGCAGTGCCACTGAAGAAGATTGACACTGAAACTGTAGCAGAGGCACTGGTGGACATGTTCAGTAGACTTGGAGTGCCTGAAGAAATTCTGACAGACCTCGGGACGCAGTTCGTCTCTGACTGCATGAAGGAGGTCAACAGACTGCTGAGCATCCGGCATTTGACTACGACACCCTACCATCCGATGTGCAACGGGCTTGTCGAGAAGTTCAATGCTACGCTGAAGTCTACCCTGAAGAAACTGTGCAGCGAGCAGCCCAGACAATGGCATCGCTACATTAACGCCTTACTTTTCGCCTACAGAGAAGTACCGCAGGAGTCCACCGGCTTTTCTCCGTTCGAGCTGCTGTACGGAAGAACCATCCGAGGGCCGATGCACATCCTAAAAGAACTGTGGACGAAAGAAGTAGACACCCCAGAGGTGAAGAACAGCTACCAGTACGTGTTTGAGCTACGGGAGAAGCTGGAGCAGACTCTCGAGATAGCCAGAGAAAACCTGAAGAAATCCCAGGACTGTGGAAAGCACTACTATGACCGTAGGGCTGTGAACAGGAAGTTCAAACCTGGCAACAAAGTGCTGGTGCTGCTACCTACCGATCACAATAAGTTGCTGATGCAGTGGAAAGGCCCGTACGAAGTGGAGACCGTGGTGGGAATCAACGACTACAAGGTGAAGGTCGGCCAGCATTCCAAGATATACCACGCCAACCTCCTTAAGCTGTACGTGGAAAGGCCATCGGAGACTGTGCACGCAGCCACAGCAGCTGTGACCGACGACAGCTTTGACAGCGAAGAACTGTTGGAACTGGGAGACTTCCACAGCAAAGAAGGCATCGATGATGTTAAGCTAGGACCGAGCTTGACGGAAGGTCAAAAGTTGGAGCTCAAGGACCTTATGGGCGAGTTTCCCCACAACTTCAGCGATGTCCCTGGCTCTACAACTTTGGTCGAACACGAAGTCCACCTCACTTCGAATATCCCTGTTCGATCCAAGCCCTTCCCGATCCCTTTCAAGGCCCGTGAATCCTTGAAGAAAGACGTCGATGAGATGCTGAAGATGGGCATCATTAGGGAGTCCAGTTCCCCTTACGCATCCCCTGTCGTGGTCGTGAAGAAGAAGGACGGGAGCAATAGAGTATGCATCGACTACAGAAAGGTTAATAAGATCACCGTCTTCGATCCCGAGCCGATGCCTACGGCAGCAGACCTCTTCCGCCAATTATCGGGGAGTAAAATCTTCTCAAAAATTGACCTCAGCAAGGGTTATTGGCAAGTCCCCGTGCGTCAACAGGACATACCAAAGACTGCTTTCATAACTCCTGATGGGACGTACGAGTGCCTAAGGATGCCCTTTGGCATGGTCAACAGCGGAGCTACCCTGAAGAGAGGAATGAGGAAGATGCTCAAAGGGATGGACAACGTCGTGTGTTACTGGGACGACCTGCTAGTCCACACCCAGACCTGGAAGGAGCATCTGCAGACCTTGAGGGAGCTGTTCCACCGTCTTCAAGAGGCCAACCTGACCGTGAGACCCAGTAAGTGCATTCTGGGGACTGACAACGTCGACTTTATCGGCCATTCGCTGAAAGAAGGACAAAAGGGGCTTCTGCTAGAAAACGTCACCAAAATTCTGAATGCTCCACGTCCCCAAACCAAGAAGCAGGTGCGATCTTTCCTGGGGTTGGCTGGATACTACAGGGAGTTTGTACCAAACTACTCCGCCATCACAGCACCCTTGTCGGACCTGGTGCGGAAAGGCTGTCCAAACCAAGTGCAGTGGGGACCGTCTCAGGAGAGGGCATACCAGACTGTGCGCGACCTCCTTTCGAAGGATCCGGTGCTACGACTGCCTGACACTTCCAAAGAATTCGTCTTAAGAACAGACGCAGCGGATGAAGGCATCGGCGCCATACTGATGCAAGAACACGAAGGGAAACTATTTCCGGTCAGTTACGCCAGCAAGAAGCTGTCCAGGGCTGAGAAAAATTACTCGACCATGGAGAAAGAGTGCCTTGCCATCATATGGGGAATCCGGAAGTTCGAACTGTACCTTCAAGGAGTGAAGTTCGTGCTACAGACTGATCACAAACCGCTAACTTACTTGAACTCTGCCAAGTTTGTGAACAGTCGGATCATGAGATGGGCTATGTACTTGCAGAACTTTAACATGCGAGTAGAATCTATCAAAGGATCGGACAATGTTGGTGCGGACTTCCTCAGCAGAGTGTGTGAGTAAAGAACATTGACTGTGTGGATGAACTGTGAACATTGACAATATCCAGATAGACTTGAAGATGAAAACCATTGACTCTGTGTAGATAAGCTGAGCGCAATAACAGTATTCAGAAAGCCTTAAATTAGTTTCAATTGTGGACTTTGTTTGTGCATTACGTTTCAACGTTGTTGAAAGAAATTGGGTAAATTTCTTCTTGAGTGGGGGGTTATGTTACGTTGAAACGTGAACGAAAGTATGTCGGAAGCGCGCACAATAGATCTAATCGTTTCGTTTTGCAAAGTATTCAATAATGGTGTTTATTTACCTTTGATTTGAGTTTGCATTGTTGTTAGGAGAGACTTTGTATAACGTTGATAATTTGCGTTAGTCGATATTATTTGAGAATCTTCTGGATATGCGTGTTTACTCTTGATAGAAACTTCCCGATACATGTCGAAGCAAGAGGTCGTTCTGGAAGATATAAAAATATGTATTGACGTAAGTCAGTGATGACGATCTTTAATTCTGATTGGTTGGTTGTAATGCGTCATTTTCTAGAACGAGCTGTCGTCATCTCGAAGGAGAGGAAAAATTATTTATTCGATGCTCCGTGTGTTGTTGAGAAAGTAAAGTTGTTGATAGTGAAACTGAGAGTTGCTGTGAAAGTTGTTGAGTTGAATTGAGAATTGTATGCAGTTGTTGATGTGTGCTGAATAAAAGTGGAAAACTTCATACGTCGACTTTGTGACTTGTACGCTGTTTGGACGGGCTGTGTGAATAAACGAATCTGAGTTACACAACTATCAGGAATTCAAGCATCGGGGCTGAATCAGATACTGATAGAAAATACCAACATCGAACTTGAGTGTAACAGAACTATACAAGTTACAGTTATTGTGGAACACAGGTGTAAATGGTATGAGGTTTGGATTTATTTGTCTTTTACAAAAGTGTAAAGTGTTAATATTTGGCCTCCATATTTGAAAGGGGAGAGCGAGCATTCATTTGTGGATCCTGGTGGTTGCCCCTTGCTTATTCTGTATTGCATCTGTGGTAGATTCTGCTTTAGTGCTGGGTAATTTCAGCACTGCTTGTTTTATGTTTGTTAGTTTTTCCGGAGTTATTTCCTCTCTGGAACTGAGTTATTCCCTCCCTTGAACGGAGTTATTCCCTCCCTTGAAATGAATGTTGCCTTATATTTTGTATCCTTTAAGAAGAAAAAAACAAACAAAAACAACGCCTCATAACTTTCTGCGCTTGATGAATATTATTATTGTTGCTTATATTTTGCATTCATTTTTTTTTTAAACTAGACATGATCATGGTTTTTGTTTGATGTTTTATTTTCATTTGCTGTATTATAATCATGCTGGCGTTCCATTCCAGAACACTTTGTGTTGAAGCATGTAGAATGTTTTGTTTGTGTGTGTGCGTGACACTCGTGCAGGCGGGTACCTATGAACGTATGCATTGACATTTGGAGAGGTTTGTGTGTGCGTGGAAGGGGGAAAACATATTTCCAGTGTAAATGCATTTGGACAAGCAAAATACTGTCTTGTGTGTTTTACCTGTATTATTTGTAGCAAGCTCTCAAACGTCAAATAAAATCAAATGAATGAAAGAAACAATAGCCTCTTTGGTAAAAACAAAGGAATGGATGACTTGTAATGCACCCAATTATCTTCCATCATGCCCATTGTATATAGAATGTTGAGTGAGTGAGTTAGTCATTGTTTATAGGGTCCAGCGGACTGCAAAGAGATCAATCAGGACCACAACTTGGTTGAAAGAGGACTCACCCCCGATTCGTATAAAAGATCTGCTGAAACAACCCTGGATTATGAGAGTTGACCAATCTTTGTTACTGCTTGATGTGACCTTTTCAAAATGGAAAGCACTTTTTCATGTTTTTGGACAATCAAATGTCTTTACGTTTAATGCTCATGATGGCAGAGCTGGAACATTAGTGCAGAATCACATCCCCTCATGGAGGTGCTGGGAGTTTCTGTATAAATAATATCCCCAATTTCTGGAAATGTAGTGCTTTAAGTTCTCACTGTCGCTGTCTTTCTCCTTTGTTCTTCCGCATTCCTACTCTTGTTCTATCAATCTACTATACTATCTTCTTCGCTAGACCAGCCACCTACCTTTTTTCTTGAAAATTCTGCCAAAACTCATTTGTTTTTGAGGTCTGTTGGGTCAGCTTGGGGATATCGGACGCTTTCTGCCAAATGGTCACTAGGTCTTTCTATGTTATTATTACTTAGCAATGTGGGCACTTTATATGTATGTGTTTTGTTGATATTTTATAATGTTTATATTCCATTTTATTTTTTTTTAAACGGGAGTTCAATAAATTAGAGTATAGCCTCTGCCTCCCCTGCGTGGGATGCCTTTATTCAATATAGTAAAGTGACCTGCTGGTGGTGTGCCTTGAGTGTTACCACTGGGATTGTTTTAGCAGATTTTATATGGATCAGGGCCATCTTCTTTCAACCAAATTGTAGTCCTGATTTTGTGGTCCTGATTCGGCTCTTTGCAGTCCGATGGACCCTGTAAGCAATGAATAACTAACTAAAAAGGGCAGAATCGCACACGTAGCGCAACACACCCTCACACTGCACATGCGTGCATTTATACAGTCTGACTGGAGCAAGCAACATGATAACCATTTTGTTTCTCCTGATTTTAATATAGCACATATGTACAATTTGTTTTCAGAGTTAACAAAGGAATGCGTGAAAAGTATTAATATATAGTTTCATAGCAAAAATGTCCCTGTACAGTTTAAAATCATCATATTGACAACACTGACAGTCTTCTGAAATGTTCATCTATACATTTACACAAATTTTTATTGAACACAGTTTATTATTTAACAGTATCTACACATTGGGGTAGTAGATTATTATGAAAATACAGTACAGACGAGAAAACAATAGTTGATGGAACGAATGGAGATCAGTTGCAAATTAATATGGAATCGATTTGATATGGAATCAAAAGTTAGTACCAGCAATTTTAATTAATAAGTATCATTACACATAACAAACTGGTTACATAAGGGGTGAGGGTTGGAAGAGGGGGATCTCAAAACATTGAAGACTCCTCTCTCTCTCTTCTCTCAACAATCATATAGTTGTACAGCATTTCTCCTGCTGCCAAATCTTGGTCACATCATAGTTGATAAAAGTTGTCTTTCCCTTGATTTTAAATCTTTTTCCCACTAATTCCTTGATGCACCTTGAGCATAATAAACCATATGAGTACATAATTATATACTGTGTCTACATAATTTTAAAAAAAAATCTGTACTATCATCGCCCGTGGGACTGTAGATACATGTATTTGTACAGAGAAAAAAAATTTAGCAAAAAATACATCATAAGCCAGATTTTAACTGAGGAAAACCAACAATAACCCAACAACACTATGTATCTTATCCATTCAGAACCCAGATTCACTGTTATCATCAATTGTAAATAATGTCCACTCAGTTGATTAAACTTCTGTTGGCTGCCATTATTATATTTATGGAATATTTCTTGCACAATACATACAAGTTAAAAAGAAATCAATCTCTGCACTTTCGTAACTCTTATCTCACAATGAACCAAAAAATGTAGTTTTAAAAATGTCAAATATTTTCCCCAATTTCTCCAATCAATGACCCACAAAAAAGTATTCTTTGCAACTCAAGATTTGTGTGTGTGTGCGAGGTAAAAACAAAACAAAAAAACTCTAGCAAGTACTGGGTTGTTCTTGGACCTTACAACTTGTCCGTGGATTCGAGTAATTCATCATATATGTGATCTCCTGAATTTAATAATTCGAGGGAATCAAATAATATTCTCCCAGAATGAAGAATAGTTGGCATACAACATGTACACTCTTACCGGATATAAGCCACAAAGAACGTCTTCAGTTATACTATAAACTGGTACCACAAACAATAATTTTGACTGACATAACATAAAATTAAATTGTGTACACACCGCGACCACGGTACTCATCAACATTCTTAATAAATGGAGATTCAGGCACACTCATTTCAGAATGTGTATAGAAATGGCAAACATTCGGCAGTTTATTTTTACTTCTATCAAAAACTACTGCCTGCTCTTTGTCTTGATTCCATCTCACCATACAACTTGTTGGTATCCAGAAATAGGAAAGGTAATAAACCACTCAGTATTTCTCTTCCTATCCTAACTACCCACACTCTTTCTTTCCCCGAGTCTTTCTTCATTTCCAGGGCTCCCCATTTGCAATGAATCTTAGGAGTGGGCTCACTTCCATTTTACAATGTTAAGGATTTTTTTTCATTCCTTGTTAAGCGTTTTAATGAGTGGGAAAAAAACGATGGATGAAAGCGTACTGTGACATCACTTCCTAAGCATAGTGACGAATTAGGAGCTTTGTGATTGGTTGATAGTGTAGAAGGTAAACCAATGAGCTAACTTTTCGTTGCGTGGCTGTGTTAATTTTAAATATAATACTTACCAAAACAGTAAACACTCTTGTAAGAAACAGTTGTTTGTCGGTCACTCGTTCAGAAAAAAATGCATTTTTGCCTCGCTTAACATCACGCTCACAATCTTTTTGCGCCGTAGATAGACTTTTTAGGCGTGTTTTCAGCACCATTTGTAACATTTCAGACATACTTCTCATACCTGATCGGCAATTCTAAGGTGTGATTTTAGGGTCTAAGCCATGATTGCGCCATATCTCAGCGTAATGGAGAGCCCCGATTTATGCACCTCTCAAAAATAAAATTGAATGGGCCAAATACAGAAGAAAAATGTCTTTTCCCATGATGATTATTGATACACAACTACACACACACACAAACCATATTTGCATATAATCTTACACACACACACACACACACAAGCATTCATACACATCCACACACACCAAAAGCTGTACACTCTTTCACACACACACACACACACACACACACAACAATGTGACAAACTCCATAAAAGCCAAAGTTCAAAAGAGTAATCTGGGACAGGATTGAGTATGCAGGATATTTTGTTCTCTTGATTACAAGAGCACAAGATGTGGGGGTTTTCCCCTTGTCCTTATACAACAAAGTTTTCATAATCATTTATTTTCAAGAACATGAGATAATATTTCTCTTCCTGATACGAGAACTTTAACTTTACATACAATTTATTCCTAAATATGAGAACACCGCATTAAGGTCACTGGTTGATTGATTATTTTCAGGAAACTGAACAAGTAGTAGGGCCAATCCAATATGATTCACATGCTCTTTAAGGGAATTGCAATATTTAACATGGAAATGGCTATCCAAAAGAAAAAAAAAAGTGGCATTAAAATGCAAATAATACTGACTTTTTATATTTCTATGCTCTTGACCTTGAGATGATCTTGACCTCTGGCTCCAAATACACTCATGTAATATGAAATAAACTTCAGCAAAAGTTGTATTATGCAACAAAAAAAAACAGTGACCTTGGGATGACCTTGACTTTAAGTTACCTTGGGATGACCTTGACCTTCTGATGACCTCTTATAATTCCACTGTACGATTACCTATTTTTTGTATGTTTTTGCAAGGGCTAATATGACCCTGACCTTCAAGATCAATGCAAAAACGAAACAAATATAAATCTATTACCTCTAAATACAACAAGATTGGACTTTGTATCTCTCATAGTTTAGAGTAAAGGTTACTTCAAAGTACCTATACTAACTGACTTTGGACAGCCCAAGTGACCTAGTTTGTTATTTATTCATTGCTTACAGGGTCCAGTGGACTGCAAAGAGCCGAATCAGGACCAAAAAATCAAGACTACAACTTCGATGAAAGAGGAATCACCCCTGATCCGCATAAAAGATCTGTCGAAACAATCCTAGTGGTAACACTGAAGGCACTCCACCAGGCGTTCACTTTACAATAAAGACATCCCACACAGGGGATGCTGAGGCTGTACTCTAATTTATCGAACCCCCGTTTACAAAAACAAAATAGAATACAAACATCAATATAAAATATCAACAAAACACATACATATAAAATGCCTACATTGCCAAATAATAACATCATAGGAAGCCCCAGTGACCACCTGGCAGAAAGCGTTCAATATTTCCAAGGTGATCCAACAGACCTCACACACAAATCAGGAGTTTTGTCCCAGAAGAGTTTTCAAGAAAAAAGATAGGTGACTAGTCTATTGAAGAAGAAGATATATAGTAGATTGATAGAACAGAGTAGGAATGAGAAAGAACAAAGGAGAAAGACAGCGACAGTGGGAATTTAAAGCACTAAATTTCCAGAAAATGGGAATACTATTTATACTGAAACTCCCCGGCACCCCAACTGGGGGTTATTAATCTATAGATGTGATCAATGTGCATATATATAATATATATGTTAATGTCAAAGTTAGAAACCAGGCATTTCTGGAAATGATTGACAGTTTTAGGCATTTCTGATAATCCCTGGTTTGATCAGCCATTTACAGAAATGCCTGCAGGTATTTCCTGGAAAACACTGAAAAACCAATCTAGTTATTTCCCACTCTGCCTGACAGTAAGTTTACATTCATTCTTCTGTTTCTTTATTTGCATACAATCTTTGACTATGGAAAAATGAAACTCTGATACAGAATGCAACGTACAAAACATAATGGTAGGAAATTCACATGGTTGCCACACAGCATCATGGCACTGAGATGTTATCAAACACTTTACACACAAAACCCTCGCATTTACAGATCAGCGCACAATTCTCTTCAAACATGGAAATAATAACAAACAGCTCACGGGACACTTTTTACTAAACAATTCTCACTTCAAACTTCATATAACTACTTTCTTTCAATTAATTAATATAATACATTTTTTTTAAACCATCTGAAATGATCTCGTGCAAAAACAATTGTAACAAAACAATCGTGACATTATTTTATGTAATAATGTTTTGCCACTTTGCACAGGCAGTTTCTGATATGTTGTATTATTATTATTAATTTAAAAAGACTTATAATATAATATAATCAGTATTCTAGCATTCCAAGCTTATTAGTAAACACATCTTGATATGATTTGATAAAGGTGAGCATAAGCTCCTTGCAACTCTGGATGATTATATAATATCATATAAAGGCAAATGTAAAAAATGTCACACATTACATATAGTATATATTTTTTTTAAATTTGACCAAAAAAGCGGAAAAGGGCATTTCAAAACAACGATTAGATACCAAGGCAACAAAATCAATTTGTTATCAAGGACTAAAGAGCGGACATTTTGAATAATATGATATGCTATGATAATGATATGTTACTTCTATAATCAAACAACAAATTTATATATAGCATAATTAATTTTGGTGTGTATATGTTCATATGTACTGCCAGTCATAAAAACAGTACAAACTAATGCTTCGTTTCAAAATTCAAAACTGCAAGATATACACACCATCACAGTCGTTGAGACCTGGCATATGGATATGAAATCGTTTCAACGCTTCTCAATTTAAAAAAGACATTTTCTCACACTCCGAGCACTGGAATGATGTAGATTTCCTTTTCACTGCACATACACGAATTTCTCGAACACAGCACATATTCCCCAAACACTTTCAGACACTTTCCAACACTCCCAAACACCTTCTGCTTTCTCTCACTCCACAACAACACATGCACACAGGCATGCGTGTGCACACACACGCCCACACACACACACATGCATGTATACACACACACCCTCAATCAAAACACAAGCGCATACTTTCTGTTTGCATTATTTAAAAAACAAGGAAAAGGCATTGTTTTTTGTTGAATGAACCCAAAAATTGAGCTTCCATTGAGATAAAACCAAAAGGTTAAAACACAAAAGTGATATAACAATCAGCCTACTAAAAGCACATGGGTCCAAAACAGTTAAATGAGTTTGTGCTTCTTCTTTCCTATGAACAGAAGTTGCGCAAAATTACAATATTTTCCCTACAAGCAACTTTTGAACCGATGACCCACATTTTCTGGAGAGTGGATACACATGACTTACACCTGCTTCAAGAACGCAGAACTGAAAGAGCCACTAACCTTTACACAGATATATATTTGCTTCGCTTTCTTCTCAAACCCTGATAGTACTTCTTAATTAAAACTCCTGTCCAGTTTATTCCAGCGGTAATTTATATTTTGTTAATTGACTAATTATTTTTTTTAATAGCTTTGTGCCAAAGTTGGGGCTATAGTAGCTAAGCATCATTTCATGTTTCAACAACGGCAGATAAATATTGTTTTTATTATTGTGGACTGTACAGCTCAGCAGAGTAAAGTCAAGTAAGCCAAAATATGCCAGTAGCTCTTGTGCGTGTGTAACACAGAATTCTGTTGTTAAATTTCCGTTTCGGTATGGCTGGCAGAAACACTCCCAAAGTCGCTGTGAGAGTTGTTTAAATACACCACGTTGGGAGGGTAGCCCGGCCCTTGGTTCAGGCGGTCGCGACTACGGTTCAGCTGCTCCCGGCTTCGGTTCAGCTGTTCGCGGCTTCGGTTCAGCTGTTCGCGGCTGCGACTCAACTGCTCATGGCTGCTGCTGGAATTGTTTCGACTGCCTGACGTAGTACTACTGAGGCCATGCTGATAGGGTTGACCTCGGGGTAGATACTGGACATCTTGGTCAGGAGCGTCATGTGTTGTTGGCATGTAGTTGGAGGGTGGTGGTTGGTAGGGGGAATTAGACGGTTGGTAAGTGGACGGCAGCCGGTAAGAGGACGGGGGAATGTAGGCGGCTCCTTGCGGCTGGTAGTCGGGGAATTCCGTCTCTTCATAGGACGGGGGATGCTCCATCGGCAGTGGGGGACTGTAGCGGGGCAGGTTTGGCAGGCGGTGTGTAGGGTCCATGGGCGGTGTGCGAGGTTTGTAGCCGTACACCTCACTCTCATCGTCACGCACCGACGGCTGATGGGATGTGGGCAGGAACTCTTGACTGCCGCCCCCTAGCACCAACTTGCTGGGCAGCGGGCCTGCACGCTGGTTCTGGTAACTTCGGTAGTCATCAGGGGCGTTGGAAAACGGCACAGACCCGCGATCGAAGCTCTGGTCAGACGCCAAGCTGGAGCCCATGCTTTTACGCGGGACAGGGGAAGGCCTGCCAAAGCCAGAGCCAGAGCCATCGGACGTGGGTGGGGAGGGAGAATGCTGGAGGTTACGAACAGCAGCAGGGATGGGGGGCTTGGCAGGGGGGAAGGGAGGTCGGGACTGGGTGGGTTTGGGGGCTGTTTGGGGTTTAGGTGGAGGAGGCAGGTTGGGGCGTCGAGGAAGGTAGATGTTGGCGGCAGGAGACTCCTCCCCTGAGTGCTGACTGAAGCTGGACAGGGACTTGCTCTTTGCTGCACTGGCTGCCAAATCCTCGTTCTGGTACACGTCCTCCCGCGACCGCGCTCGCCTGCCATCCAGACCCATGCCTGGTAAAGGAACCCGAGGACCGCTAAATTCATTCTGGTACACCCGACTGTCAGGGGGTGATCTTCCCGCGGCCTCTTCACCTTCTTCTTCTTCTTCCTCATCTTCAAAGCTATCCTCCTCCTCCTCCTCTTCTTCTCCCTCCTCCTCGCTGTCTTCAAACTCTTTCTTGTCCATATCTGACTCACTTTCTTCCCGTCCTCGACTTTCCCGCTCGCTGGCTTCTTCGTCATCCCGATAGCGCTGCCCTCTGCGTGTGTATCTCTCACGTTCTTGGTTGCGCTGGTTCTCTCCACCTCTCCCTCCCGCTTCCTCCCCGCGGCCGTCAAACCTCCTCTGTCGATCAGGGAAGCCTCCCCTCGGCGGAGTGACTCTGCCGTTTCTATACGCTGTACGGTTGAGGCTTCCCACGCTGCCGTTGTAATTGTCAGTGCCTCGCGATCCTTTGCTGACCTCTGACGAGACTTGCGACATGTCCTCCAAATCCTGCAGCCGCTGCCTGGACCTGAGCTGACCCTCCGACAGCATGGTGAGAGTGGATTTTGACAGGTGGCCCATGGACGAGCGGATAGAGGCGGTGCGTTCGAACCTTTCTTTCTCGCGTCGTTTGGACTTGACGCACCACAGCACGCCCAGAATGATGGCAATGAGCAGGATGACGCCACCGATGCCAGCTCCAATGCCAATTGCCATCGCCTTCACAGAGTCTGCTAGGCCCACTGGTGGCGAGATGTACGGATCTGGGAAAATGAAGAAGTAGTCAATAGAGAATACAGGTTACCAATATCTTTAAATAAATTAATAATTAAGATACGAATTTTACAGCGCATTTTGGTCTTCTAGAAGCGATCTCCCTGCCTTTACACTTCATGATTGAGTGACCAATAAGCTAAGTATGCATGTGAAGAGTATGTGCATTGCACACAAAAACGGAAACATGTAATAACATTAAACTCCACAGAGCAACTGCCACAACCACCACCAAAGAAACCACACCACAAAACATGCAAAGCATTCAATTCAAGCAGGACCAACATGGCGTCAAGGGCTCAGACAGATAGGAAGGTGCTAGATCGTAAAAACCGTGGTAACAAAACTTGGAAACTTTTGTATTCTTTGAGCATGTTATGGCAGCGGTAGTAGCGGTTTCACGTTGTCGAAATTTGCACTTTCTGAGCACGTCGCCGACTGCATTGTTTTGTGCTTTAATAATTTTATAAAGCGCAAATTCAAACCAACAGTTTCCTCTAAGTGCTCACCTGCATTGACATACACTCATGTGCGCAAGCTTACCAACAAAAACTACATTTGTTTAAGAAGACATTACTGTATAAACATACAGATATAGCATAGATAATAAAACAGTAAAATACAAACATGTAGATGAATCATCGGAACAATAAAATGTATATTTTGTAATAATTTTAAGGCATCTAATAATAGTTAAATGCAGTTAAATGATACAAACAGCAATATGAAATAAAAACGATGTTTACCCATTTAAGATGTAATACTAAAATGTTCACTAAATGATATGATAATATGGTTTACAAAAATGTGAAATGGTTTACAACAAGATGTGAAATAATAAATCAATAAATACATTTATGAAGTTTGTCCAGTAAAGTGTTGGAAAGATATTTAAATGGGAGTGACGGTAACCAATCAACCTTTTTGTGGCACCCACTGTTAAGAAGGGTCTTTTATATGACAGATCCTGCTCAGTTCTAATTAGATAGTTTTGCAGAGAAGCTTCTTCTTTTCTCTTAACCTCCTGTTCTCTCCATCATGTTTAACGCTATTAAAATCTTTCACTTCTCCATCTTTCTCGTGTAAACCTTCTCCATCAACATCATTATCATCTCTCTCTCCTCTTTTCACCTCTTCTTCATCTTCTCCACCAATACCCTCCTCTCCTTACCAGGGTGAAGAACAACTGAATCAAGAAATCTCTGAAAACTGGCCGAGGCCCAGGGACCGCCTTAGACCCCGCGGTGGGGTCCAGGGGCCAAGCCCCGGTAGGGAGTCCTGGAAGAAAATGAATTTATGCAATTTTGAAAGTAATTTAGGGCCTCTCCTGAAAGCAAAAAGCACAAAGTAAACATGAATAGAAACAACAACAAAAAAACAGGTTTTATGCATATGCCTTTCAAAAAAGGTAAGAATCTTGATTTGTTGGTTACTCGTTCAATCGCGTTGCGGGACATCATATAATATGATGTCCCGCAACACGATTGAACGAGCAACCAACAAATCTAATTTCGGCAGAGCAAGACATTGTTTGTGATTTCAAAAGACTGCTAAGACATTGAAAAGAATCGCTGAAGCGTAACACAAAGGAAGGAGGACGCGCTCGCTTTATAGGCTACTGTTCCCAGTCGTGGTCGCCCGATTTTGTTTTCTTGCTCACAGTAGCCTATGTAGTAGGCGTTATAGCATAGCTTTGTATAACAGTCACGGGCGGGCGCTTTCTCTGAACACATTGAATGACGAACAAAATAACTTGGATGCGGCACGGAGGTGTTCCGCAAAAAATATATCGGACGAAAAATAAAAATCTCGGAACTCAATAATTTTTTATCAGAAATGCAAATGCCTTCCGCGGAAGTCCGCGGATCCGAAGAAAATTCTCCACCCTGCCTTACCTTTTCTATAATAACGGTCTTCTAAAAAATCGGGGAGGAATGCGCTCGAACGTCTGTTGAAAACAGCATGTTATATCAAAGACTCAATGACAGGTTGTAAGATTAGGCTTGTAGCCTAAAATCTCCATCCTTTATATATTTATATATCTATATATATATTAAAAATATCTGAATCTCAATCTGAATCCTTCCTCACCTTTCTCACAGATGAAGGGGTACAAGAGGTTGGTGCAGTCCTCTTCGTAGATAACATAGGCCTGCTCCAGGACGCTGCAGCGGTTGGAGCCCACCTCCGACATCACCCACACTCGGTCTTTGCCGTCGTTGTTGCTGCGCATCAGACGCAGGAGGTAGTTGAAGAAGCCCTCAAGACCACGCGCCTCGCCCAGGAAAGCTCCCACTTGCTGTCAACCCAACACGCTATCAAATCACTCTCTACATTTCAAACACAACATTTTCTGTTCAGTCTCGCATGATAGAACTTATCACAGGTCGTTGCACTTTGATTTTCACACAATACATATGTGCGTTATTATTATTATTATTATTATTATTATTATTATTTTATGTTTTAATAATGTATATATTTTTAAAATTATCATTAATTATCATTACCATTATTGCTATCATCATCATCTCTCTTCATATTATTACTATCATATAATTTTTAATTTTTATTGTTTAAAATTATTATTATTATTATTATTATTATTATTAATTTTATTCTAATTATTATTATTATTATTCTAATTATTATTATTATTATCTGTCAATAAAAAGAGACACTGACTCTGCAGAAGTCTCTAGCTTGAAAGTAGTTCAGTGCACCACCCATGAAACGATAACACCGATTGCTCTCTAACTTCCAGCCTGGCAAACATTTCCCTGCAAAACCAGCAATCAATTATAGAAAGCAAATTCCAATCTAGCAATAATTTATAGACATATTCATCAAACTATAAATAATTTAGAAGCAAATTCTCCAAACGAGCAATAATTTATATGCAAATTTAAAAAATACAATTATTTATATGCAAATTCAAAAATCAGCAATAGTTTATATGTAGTATTGTATATGCAGATTCACAAACAACAGCAATAATTTATGCTGATGTGAAAAAAGCAATAATAAGCAATTAAAAACCAACACTAATTTAAATGCAAATTCAAGAATCAATAATAGTTAATATGATAATTCCAAAACCAACAATAATTTATGAGCGAATTCAAAACCAGCTTTGCTAGGGATCAAAACCCCTGTCACCCAAGTTGTGCCCAGGCGCCACAGGTTACCGGGCCATGTGACCAACAGAACTAAAATCTTCTATATACCCTCCTTACCTTCCACCACAGATCTGTTGTCAAGGCGCGGCTGCCAGAACTCCACAGCCACCATTTTGGGGTCGTCGTAGTTGTCCCAGATCTTTCCGCTGATGAAGGACCGAAGCTCCGACCCCCACCAGTTATTTCTGGCATCAATTGGCTGGTTTGCAGTACTGCTCACAGCCAACAGAAATAATAATAATAATAATAATAATAATAATAATAATAATAATAATGGATTTTTAAAGCTCGCATATCTCTTGCAGAAAAAAAGAGTGATTCATTCTCACACATTTACACACATATGTAAAATAAAATAATGGAACATAGAAAAATGGTGGAATATTTATAGAATCGTCAGTGGGGGGGTGGGGGGGGGATGACGGGTGAGGAGGGGGGGGAGGGGGATGTCAACAAAGAAAATAAGGAATGATACACACATTATTTGAAGCTTATTGCATCATAATAAAAATAATACTGCATGCATTTTGTAACTCAATTTCAAATATTTTTTTTTAAGATTTTGTACTTTAAAAATTATAATTTGTATTTTTGCTATTCTTACATATTAATGTAACTTATCAAGCACTTTTGTTTCACAAATTTAAAAAAAAAAAACGAAAGCAATTGGACGAGCCACTACCGCTAAATACAAGAACTAAATTATGCTTGGTACCTGTCCAGTGCACTGACACTTGATTGGGAACTCTGAATCTGACAAGAACCAGGGGCAAAACAAAGCAGGCCAAAAAATAAAATAAGAGGTACACCGTCCTTGCAAAGCTGGCCCAGTAATAAGGGACATGCCTAACACATCTGTCCTCTTATGACAGAAAAGTTAAGCCATCCACATAGGTAACAACGTAATGGGGACTGAAGCTTTTCAATGGGCATGACGCGGGATGTTGAATGATGTAAAACAAACTGTAATGCCAAATTGTGAAAGAGTGTTGAAAGGAAACAGGACGCTTGCCTATTTACAAAAAAAGCTTACACACAATAATTTTGAAAGAGATGTTCAACATTGATCCTCAACCGGATGTCGACATGTGCAATCGAGCTCTTAACTCCAAGACCCTTACATTTATTTTCTATCTGTTATTTTTTAATTTGGCCCTGTTCTACACTGAAAAAGGGAATTAGTATAATCAATAATAATAGTAATAATACTAATACTACCCCTAATAATAATAATACTGGAAGCTATACATGCCTTATCCCTAAATCAAGACTCAAAAAGCGGTGATCTGTAACCAACATAAACGCTCACATATTACACTCACTCATATCCTACATACACAACAAACACACATTCATCACTCAAAAGTATGAGGTCAAAAGGTGAGTCACTATTGTAATATCTCTGAAATATTTCTGTAATAATCGGGGAAGAATTCGTGATTTCTACTCAGCTCCTTTATCATTTTTACTCCTAATTAATTTCCATCTCGCCGATCACTCCCCGAACAGAAAAAAAAACAAAGCCTTTGGCTGAAACGTTGGGAGACCTTCTATCTTTCATCAAAAATCTTTACTACCACAAAAGTTGTTTAAAAAAAAAATTTTTTTTAAACTTGTCCATTGTTTTAAGATCCTGGCAGTCAATTTTTGCTCTACTAATAATTGGTGTTCACTGCTATTTTCCTTTTTTATTTTTAATTCCTAGTTTTTTGATGCGTCAAAACAGCTAAGTGACTCACTCTGTCATGAGGTAGGATTCAATTTCAAAGTCGTTTTCATCGTTCACGAGGTAGTTGTTTTCAAAGAAGGGTCTGCCATGACCAACTTTGATGGTGGCTTCTACCAGGGCCGTGGCGTTGTTGCTGAAAAACCCTGACCTGGTGTACTCTTGTCTCGCCTGTTGGTTGTCACTGTTGTAACATATTAACATCATCATCATGGACATCACAGTCATCATCAACATCATTATCATCATAGACATCACCATCAGCATCGTTGCCATTATCGTCATCATCTTCAACATTATTATGAATTTTTTTTATCAATTTTTTATTTTATTGTCTACTGATGTACATTTGCTTTTCGACTGCTTTATTCACTAAAACCATCATAAGCCTTGGAGGATGGTGCTAAGTAATTACATAAACCATCCCTACCACCACCACCACCACCACCACCTCCATCATCATCATCATCACCACCTTTTACTATCATTATCATCACCACCTTCATCTTCATCATCATCATCATCATCATCTATGGGATATGATTTACCTATAAATTCAGAAGGTAAAAAAGGTAAAGGTAGTCCCATAGCCTTGTGGCCGTAGGGGAGCGTGATGTTGGAGATCACACTTATCTTGGGCCAGCGTAATGAGGGTGATGCCCAACTCTCTCCCTCGCTGCTTTACCTTCCCCACCCTCAAGAGAGTAGGTACTCAATCACAGTTGAGTCAACTGGGGGCGTTGTTATTTGTCGCTTCACACCTTAGCGGTCACCCATCCAAGTGCTAACCGCACCGGACGGTGCTTCACTTTCGACACAGTAGCGAGTGCTCCAACCACTGCACTATCTGACACCCCAAATTCAGAAGACAAAGGCATAAAAGCACAAATTATTACTGCTTATTAGACTTGCTTACCGACAGTATAAACCGATGTCTAGTTTGAGCGCACACACATGCCGTCACACAGACTTTCAAGACATTCAAGCCTTAGACAAGTAAGTGCCAGATTCATAAATCCCTATGATCCAAGTCTCAAGTATGACATCACTGCTATAGAAGAAATCATTTTCTCCCCTATCACTGGCTGCTTAGGTCTGTGCTCCGTTGTCAGGGGAGCAAGATGATGCACCAAAGGCAGCAGGTTGGCGCCTTGGGTGGCCTGAGTAAGATCCCCTATCGGTGAGCACCATGAGCAGCTTTTAAGGAGGAAAAGCAGTAACATAAGAACAATATAAGGTGTGCAGTCTGGCAGCAGTGTGGAGGTGGAGGGGGAAATATAAGACCGCAATGATAATAATGATGATAATATTATTGATAATATTAATGAAGAAAGCTGAGCGTGACTGACCTGCTGTAAGCACTCAAAATGTTGTGTGCGGTATTGTTGTCGCAGTAGTTGAACGTGAAATTGACCTTGACGTCGCGAATGTGGACAAGGTCACGCCAGTCTCCAGTCGAGTAGTTGTAGATGTAGTTCTAAAATGAACAAAATAAAATAGAAACATGAAGAGAGAGAGAGAGAGAGAGACATTTGACATTTGGACATCGTCCGTTTACTTTTCCAAAAAGCATAATTACACATTACAAACACAAACTTCTTCGGGCCACCAGCCCATAGAAGAAATGGTTGGTCACGTGGTAGGTAAAAGTTCAATGGGCATATAATTCTGTCATCATTATAATGGTGTATCCTATTATGTCATACTCTCATAAAATTCGGTTCTTAACTTTAGGGCATGAAAAACGAAAAGGCTTAATCGCCACATAAAAAATTTTGATCCTCTCTGCAAAACATGTTGATAAGACCGGATAGAAAATGTCAAATACTTTGCTCTTAAGTCATCATACAGAGAGCAATCAGAAATAAAATGATCTTCGCTTTCCACAACATTGCAGTATGTACACAGTGCATTTCCTTCTGTTTCGTTAAACATTATTCTAAAGAATGAGGCCTTCAAAGGTAGAACACCAAGCCTCAGCTTAATTATACAATCTCTGAAACATTTTATATGCATAAAATCAAGATAATCTTCAGTCTGATACATTTCTTTAAACATTCTATAATTCTTATAAGCTTCTTTTGTCAACACAGAGCTATCCCATTCTTGTATAAAGGTATCTTTCATTCTCTGTTTCACTAGGCTAACAAAAGTATTTTCGCACCCAACGCTCTGTTGTGTCCAAGCATAAGCGAGACCAAGAGAAAATAAGGTGTTTTTAACTTTAGTTACCCAGCATAATTTTCCCCTATCATCTAAATTAATTAGCATCTGGTATGCTTGCTTGGGTAGCCTATCTGAGTTTAATTTTAGAAGCTTTAGCCAATATTTTATGCACCTTACACCACTGTTAACATACAGTGGGAAGCGTCCGGTCTCTCCATAAATAAACTTGTTGGGTACTCCTAAGGGTACGTTGAGAAATCTTTTGCAAGCCAAGGTATGCACCCTCTCTATATTTTCTAGCCTGTTTAAACCCCACAACTCTGACGCATAGAGCAAGATTGGTTGTACTTGTGCGTCAAATATTTTAAAATAGCATGTTCTGGATATTTCTTTTAGCTTTGAAATGTTCCTTACGCATTCAAAACAAGCCCGCCTGCCCTTCACTGCTAGTGCATTCACACCTTTGTTAATACTCATCTTTGTGGTAAAAACAAAACCAAGATAGTTATATTCGTTGACTACCTCTAAATAATTTCCATCAAGATGCCATTTTTCAGATTTCCCTAAAAATCCTCCTTTACGAAAAACTATTACTTTAGTTTTGTCTATATTAATGTTTAGGTACAATCTTTTGCATGCATCATTTAAAATATTGATCTGATTCTGTAACCCTCTTGGAGTGATGGACATCAGCACAATATCGTCAGCAAATAATAACAGGAAGAGATCTATCAAGTTAGGTAATAATTGAATGCCATGCATACCATCAATGTTCACAGCTGATGCTACTTCATTAATAAACAAGGAAAAAATTTCTGGGCTTAAAATGCAACCTTGTCTCAGGCCCACTGGGCAATCAAAAAAATCTGTGAGCTTGTCTCCAGTACGTACACAAGATAACACCGTTTTATACATAGAAACCACAGCTTTCATAAATTTCCCATCAATATTATTTTTATGCAAAAGAATTTCAAACAGGGGTTGGTGTTGCACAGAATCGAAAGCCTTCTTCAGGTCCACAAAACAGGCATACAATTTTCCTCCTTTTTTACTTAAATATCGCTCAACAATAGCATTTAAGGTGAAAATGTGATCGGTGGTTGAATAACCTTTCCTAAATCCTGCCTGCGATTCTGTGATTTTACTATGTTCCTCCACCCATTCCACTAGTCTTTTATTCAGCACAGACGTGTAACATTTACTGACTAAACTTAGTAAAGATATCCCTCTGTAATTATCAGTAACACCGGAATCTCCCTTCTTGAAAATTGGTACTATAATAGCTTTCGCCCAGCCAGCTGGGTAAGTCCCGCTATCAAACAACAAGTTGAATAATTTAGTGAGGAATATCACAGTTATTTCCCCTGTCATCTGTAACATCTCCGCTAATACTTGGTCAACACCGCAGGCCTTGCCTGGTTTAAGCTTTCTGATAGCGTCTCTTATTTCTTGTGCCGATATAGGCCTATTTAATTCAAAGCAAACGTCATTTTCGTTAAGTATACGAATGTCTATGGTTTCTTCAAACATTTCGTCCTTTTCTACCACAATATTTCCATTAAAAAGATTCTGGAAATGGTTGAACCATTCCTCTTCAGAGATATCAATACAAATTCCACTTTTCTTTACGCCTGAGATTTTCTTTACCTCTCCCCAAAACAGTTTCCCATTTGTTTCTAATGAAGCTAAGTGTTCTGCTCTTTTTCTTCCAAACTCAGATTTCTTTTTGATTATCAATGACTTATACTGTTTTCTCGCCTCTACGTACAGCTGCCTATCATATGCCTGCCTCGTGTACCTGAATGTAGCTAATCGCTGTCTGGCAACACTCTTGGCTGTGGCACACTGACAATCAAACCACTGCACTTGCCGCGTGGCTCCGCCCACTCTCAATCTCTTCATCATACACTCGCTCGCAGTGCGTAAAACACCTGTATACAGCGCTAGGGCATCATCAACATTATGGTCAAGCAACGCGTGGGCTCTGTTACACATATCCTGCATGGGTTGTGAATTAAAATTAATTACAAATTCTTCCTCTTTACTTTTATCCCAGATTGTTTTTGAAATCCATTTGTCATTATTTTTCTTTTTAGTTACATGTTGGGCTTTAAAAGTCGTCACAACAGGGAAATGAGGGGAGTCTATAAATGGTTCAATCTTGAAATTTACTATAAAATCTGATGTACATAAATCTCTAGACAAAATAAAATAATCAATCACACTTCCACCATTTGCACTCACAAAAGTTAGAGCATCATCAAAATCAAATTTGCATAATCCGTTCATAATAACACAATCAATCATGGAGCACAACTCGAGCAAATTTCTACCAAACACATTTATATCTTCATCATCAGACTTTCTCTCCCATTCTTTCCTTTCATACTCATCATCAAAATCTTTTTGGGCATCTATGTCAATTCTCAACTCATCAAGGTCAACTGGTACTGCATTTTCTTTACCCGTTCTTGCATTCAAATCGCCACAAATAATCAGTGAAAAATCATCATATCTCTCATACAGCTCGATCAAACATTGTTCAAGAACATCAATGCCAAAGCCTTGGTCAGTGACCTTCCAGTAGTCACTGTTATGTGGGTGAATATAAATACAAACTAGGCAAATATCCTTTAATGAGCCAAGAAGTTCCTTTTTCAACTTTAAAACAATCATATGCTTGTATTCTGTATGAATTTCTTCGATAAATTTAGAAATAGCTTTGCTAACGAATACCAACACTCCTCCAGACCATTTTGCAGTTACTGCGTTGCTCAATTTAACAGCTTTAGAACAAAAAACATCGTAGTCTTTAAAGTGTGCATAAGACAATTTTGCATTGATAACAAAAGTTTCATTAAGTGAAAAAATATCAAAACAACTCAACGCTTGCACAACATCAGAAATATCCTGCTTGTTTAACCAACCTTCGCAATTCCATGTACAAATAGAAAAATTATCATTTGGGCCTCGGCCACCCCCCTAACTTCTTTTGTCTCCACTTCCCCTCCCCCCTCCTTTTTCCTTGTCCCTCAACCCTCTGTTGTCGTTCCCTCCTCTGCCTACCCCACCACCCCCTCTCCCTCCTTGCTGCTGCGACTTGCTGCTTTTGGTCCATTGTTGAAGACTGGTTTGGCCCTTGTCGTCGCACACAGCCAGGCCTGGTTTAGATCTCACACAGTTCGAATCATCAGGCCTACTACTCAATGAAGCATGGCGCGACAAATTCCGTGTCAGCACAGGGCTTTCCCTAGAGCCAATGTTCTTGTTTACACCACGTGTTGACCCCGGGTTACTGTTACGTCTGTTTCGGTCGGCAGATGGCCTTGACAGGTCAGGGTCGTGTCGCGGTACGCCCATGTCGACTGACTTCTTCTGTGCGCTAGACGTAGGCCTAGCGCTGCTCGCTGCCGCTGTCACTGCCACAGCATCGTCTCGCGTGTCGTCTGCTACGCTGTTATCGTCTCGGTCGTCGCTGCGGTTCGCTCTGTCTTCTGCCAGGGGTGGGAAGTTGGCCTCCATAGACATTGTAAGGAGGTTGTAATTCCAGTTGTCTGGATCCCTGCTTCTGTCAACGCCCCCGAAGGCCCCCTCAGAGTGCTCTTGTTGTTGTTGTTGTTGTTGTTTACCTTCGTCGTAGAAGTGTTCGTTGTGTGCCGTCAGCTGATCGTGTGTGTCATTCTCGTTGCGTCTTCTCTGTTGTAATACCAGATCTTCTGTGCCTGTATCGAATGTGTAAACACCGTCTTTCGTAAATAATTTATCAAACTTGATCTTGCACTTCTCGCCTGTACTGCTGAAGATTTCCTTGGCCTTCTCGTGTAATGCACGGCGTTTGTGTCTCATCGTCTTAGAAAAGTCTTCATTAATGTAGATTCTCTGGTACTGCTCAGAAGTCTTGAGTGTGCGTGCCTTAGACAAGATCAACATCTTCTGTTTATATGATAACAGCTTAACAATAATGGCGTTGTCAGCCCCTGCTCTATGTGCACGTTCAATGTCAATGTTGTCCTTGATGCCTAGCCCATTTCTGATTACGTCTTTTACTTTCTGTTCGCACATGTCCCATGTTTCTCGCCCAATCTCTCTCTTGATGCCATAGAAAACTAAATTGTTGCGCCTGCTGTGGTTTTCTAGACTGTCACACTTGTTTCTTAGCGAGCACAGTTCTGAGCGTAAATCAACGTTTTCAGCTTGCAGGTCACTATACACAGACTGTAACTCAGACACACTGCTTTGCAGTTTCTGTTGTGTGTTATTTATCATGGCAAGGCTTGAATTAATTGAGACTTTCAATTCATCTATGTTCATCAGCACTGCATTGAACTGACTTTCATACTTGCTGTCAGTGACATTCATTTTGGCGTTAATGCTGTCAATTCCTTTCATGATGCAGTCAGTGGTGATGGGTTGGGATACGTCGTTGGGGTGTTGGTGCTGTTCCTTCTCATCTTTATCATTTCTTGACTTTGTAGGGGAGTTGGGGCCAGGATTCTGTTCCACATCGCCGCAACACAGTAGCAAACACACTACAAATACAGTCACGCCATTGTAGCTGCTAGTTGACCCAACACTGACACGGCCAGACCGGCACAACAACAATGGCACACCACAGTACTCACGACGTTTGCACCACGAATAAAGTTCCAAATTGTCACACACTTTACACAAAAATCGCCCCGTAGCCTGCCGATGTTGTCCACTGTCGTTAGGCATTTTTGAAGGCCGCTGCCACCTCGCTGTATATCCACAATGGTCGAATTTTCTTGCCTTCTCACACAACGTTTTCAAAAAGCAGCCATTGCAAGTCCGAGAGAGAGAGAGAGAGAGAGAGAGAGAGAGAGAGAGAGAGAGAGAGAGAGGGAGAGAGGGAGAGAGAGAGAGAGAAATAAATGACTTCATTAAAAAAAAAGGGTCCCTCATATGTCCAATCTGACACACATCAACACATTCATGCTCAAACCTCTCACTGTTCTCATTGTCGCCATACCTGAAACCAGTGGAGGTGCTGATAATTATTAAGGGCCCATAATGCTGAAACTTCCCCTTCCCTCTCCCTTTTTCTATCTCTCTTGTCTTTCCCCTCTCTTCTTGATCCAACCTATTCCTGTTGCAATAAAAAAAAAAAAAATCTAAGCTTTGACCATACCTGGAACATGTACAGGCGTTGGTAGTAATGGCCAGTGATGTTCAGAGCTTCTCCGTGAGTGCCCAGAGCAAAGACGTTGTTTGTGATATTGCCGTTCATGGCGGTAGCGATGGTGTTGGTGTGCAGGAACAGGTACATCCCTCCCTTGTTCTGCGACACAAAGTTGCTGAAGAATCGGAAAATCAACGTGCCCTGAAAAAAAAAGAAAAAAACCAAGAAGGAATAATTATAAAGTAATGAATGAATGTAAAAATAAACAACATAGCGAATTATAGAGTAAAAAAATAACAACTATTTTAAACAAAAGGTCGATCAACCTTGTCTTTGCATTCACACAAGAGTACTGAAAGGATTTTTTGAAACTAAGAAAGAAAGGTGTTCCTGTAACCTTTCTATCGTTGTGGAGAAGAGAGGCACTTTGGGACCTCTCTTTTCTATGGGCTAGCTTTATGAGGGCTGTGCACAATCTCTTCACAGAGTAAAATCAAAGCAGAGAACACACGTTTTAACGACTGACCTGCAAGGAGATGTCGATGGTTGGGGGCGAGGTAAGGTTTAGAATTCCCACGCCGTTGTTTTCCAGCATGCACTGGTCCACGTAGAATGAGGGGTTCACCTCCCCCACGTTCTTATAGCGCAGTGCTCCCTCCTGGTTGTGGCTGGAGATGGACTTGGACAACATGTGCTTGTAGTTGCTGTCTGAAATTTTATATTTCAATAATTACGATTCATTTTGGAGTTCCATTCGTGAATCAGAGAATGGTGAATATTTACAATGATTTGATTTCAATCTTTTCGTTTATATCATTTTATAAATTAACAATTAATAAAGAGGTTTAAAAAAAATATCTTGACAAAAAGTTCTAGAGGTTTTTATTGATGATTTGTCCCTTCTCTTTCACCATGTCAAGCCTGCTCTGTATTAATATACACCCACTGCCCTGAACACCACTTGCTACAAGGAATGTTTATTTATTTATTTATTATGGTCAATTTAACACTGCACATATATTTAACCGTTCTATGCACTTTCATTTGTTTGGCATTGTTGGGCCAATATAGCCCTGGGTCAATACTGGCAAATATAATTATGTAGGAATCACAATTATATTCTCCTGGATTTGCCATACTGAAGACAAAGACAGAAAGAACAAAGATTGATGTGGAGTCATTGGACCAAGTGTTACTATCCCAATGCATAAACAAAACCACTTTGCCTATTATTGGCTGTGCTCTCATACACATAAACTCTCTCTCTTTCTCTCATGTATTTTTATCTGTGGTAGTCGTCAGTTGTGTCTATTATGTTTTGTGCGCTTCGTGGATTAAATTACCTACAAATCTCAAACATCATCATCATCATCATCATCATCATCATCATCATCATCATCATCATCATCATCATCATCATCATCATCATCCCTCTTATGCTCCTACTGGATCACACATGTAAATATATACACTATACTACCTCCCACTCTCATCCCCCACCTTCTTACTACCTCGCATATATAAGGAGACCTACCTGGATACGTCAAGCCAGTGAGAGGAACCTGGACCACTTCAGCGATAAATCCGTACGTTCGCTGGCTAACAGAGGCATGAAGATGGACGGCCAGCGTGTCGCCGGAACTGAGATACAACTGTCCGATGGCGACACCGCTCGTGTTGGCTCGGATTTCTGCAATCAGCGAGCTCATATCGCCGGTGTTGCCGTCAAAAATTTCGACAACGTTGCGGGAGAAGTCCTCATGGAACATGTTGATCTGCAAGAAGCGAAGGCCGATTTTGGTCCCAGGGTTGCCGCTGCGGATGACCTTGACGCAGTCACGACTGTTGGGCCCGTACTTGTAGTAAAGGATCATGCGAGTGCTCAGCTCTATGATCTGTGAAACGGGGACACACAATAATGAATGTAACATCACTTGTATGCAAAACTCAAGCATGACAATTACACCAGCTATGAAAGTACATCAGTATTAGTAAACCAAACAATATGATTGTGTTCTGAATCATACGCTGTCAGCTGGAGTAGTATAAAACTAAAAAATTTGGGAGACGGGGGGGTCAAAGGGGCGGGGTGGGTCGGGGGGCGGAGAGGGTCGGAGGGGCATGGGGGGAATGGGGGGGGGGGGCTTTCCCTTACAACACAGCCAAATTAACTGTATACAAGTCAAGTCAAAGTCAAAACTCTTTATTTCCATAAAACCCCTTGGGGAACATGAACCCAATTTTAAAAAAAGAATAAAAGTAAAACATACAAAAATAATGGAACAAACGACATATCAAACATGTATGTACATATTCATATTACACATGGGGGTGGAGATTAAGGGTTTTACTATTAGGTTTAAAAAAAAAGTAATCATTTAGTGACTACTACTTCTATCAGTAATCGGAACTACCACCATCATCTCACCACGACAACTCAGAGGGTGTGGTTTAGGATGGAGATAAAAATAGACTGCTTGACCACTCCCATGCCCCTCAGTTCCCCTATCTTTCTGGCTCCTACTTGAATTTCAGGCAGATAGGCCACGCTATCAGACCTCTTTCAACATCATCCCAGCACAGTGTGTGCAGAGCGTGTAGAGTTAGGAAGTGGAGTCCAAGTTATTAAAAAATTAAAATAAAATGTTCTATAAGATTCAGTCCGACAATACTTACCAAACAGCACTTTTACACTTCAAAGATTTGATACTAATATGAATTAAGACTCACAGGATTCTAGAACCTTCTAAACAGGTCAAAAGAGGAAGGGAACCGACACAGACAAAATATTATAAAACAAAGAGGAGAATCTCAAACAAACACCGTCTCGTTCAACATAATAAATAAAATAAAATAAAAACGTTTTCTGTCAGAATCAACACAAAAATTACAACGTAGAGATTGATTATCTAGCTAACTAAACACACAAACTGAATCAAGCCAAGTTCAGGAATGCTGCTACACAAAGCTAAAATGATGAGAAGAATGCACACTTTCTTCTCTGTTATCATGACGCCATTGAGGAAAGCTGGGACCAACAGCGCAGAGCGCTAGTTATTTGAGGTCAAAGCAGGCTATTTTTAGGAGTCAGTCAGCGTGCTAAAAAGCCTCAAATTAAGAGTGATACACGTCCCTTTAGCTGCACCCCCATCCCCGTAAATTAAACTCTATTTTTTTTTAAAAATAATCCAACAGTATGTACCTTTTCCATACGGCAAATCTCCACCAAGCCATAGACATGGTAAGGAATGGTGCTGTCTCCCAGAAGTAAAAAGGAAGACTGGCGCGGGCTGGATTCGCCGTTCAGGATCAGGAAGTTGAAGCCAAAGCCCAGGTTGTTGGTCACGTTCAGTCGCTCCGTCTGCAGAATGCGGCGTGGGGCGATGACGTCCAACCCGTTTTCAGCACAGTTTGTGATGTTCAGGTGGCTCATGATTGGGGTCACGTAGGTCGTCTGCACTGCCCCCACCTGGCATTGGAGAAAGAAAAATAAAATAAAATAAAATAAAACAAAACATTAGCGGAGTGACATACTTTGTGTGTATTGCCCCACCACTTCCTCCAACTGATAACATGAATAAATCGATGCTGTGCTGAGGTCATGCAAATTGCCTGGACTGCCTGCGTCTAATAATACATTTAAATCAATCAATCAATAAATAAACAAAAAAGCAGATCGCAAACTGATTTCCTTTCAGTCTTTCCATAACAGTGAAATCTTTAGATTGCAACACTTTGAGCTCAAATAAAAAGAAAGGTGTACTTGTAGAATCCTGTATTCATATTTAAAATTACTACTATCCATCAGTATCCATATTTACGCAACAAAAACCAAACAAAACATCTTCCCTGCTGACTCACAACAGCAAAATGAACACACCAGAAAATACAGGCTTACTTTGCTATGTCAAAACTCCCCTCCCCACTGACCTTTTCGCCATGCAGCATGCCAGCACCGATGATATCCACGTACTCCAAGACAGAATCATGCGTGCCGATGTCAGATTCTAGCGGCTGCTCTTGGTAGGACTTCGGGGCAAAGCGGATGTTTCCCCAGTACTGCTGTTTGGGGTCCAGGTTCCTTTCCCCGCACACCACAAAAGTGTAGTTGGACGCCTTGATGCAGCTCAGGAGGTTGTAGTTGTAGCGGCGTGTGCACTGACGCAGGTCCGTCTCCTCGCCACTGCAGAAGTAGGATTCGTACCAGAACTCTTTGATGAAATACTGAGGCTGGCCGTAGATGTAGTGGTCGTACAGGTGAGTGTAGCGCACCCTCACATTCACCGTCTCCTTCCCTAGCTGTCGGCAGGCCACCTGTGGACAATTTGTTGACTGACTTATTCAACAACCTCTTGGCGAACTGAAATTCCACATATCACGTCACAGGCGTAGTAAATGTTTCGTTCATGAACAATGACCAGCACACACACACACACGTGCATAGCGATAACATTACAATAAAATACATATAGTCACACACACATGCATTATAAATATAATATTAAAATAAACATATATAAACATGCACACATGCATAATAGCGATAATATTAAAAATAACACATATTCACACTCATAATGATAAAAAAATTAAAATAAAAATAACATTTTTTTCACTAGAAGGGCAAAGCCCAAATGTATCACAAGGTCCTTATGGAAATCGCAATATTTAACATGAAAATTAGTGCCCAGAAAAAACCAAAATGAAATGGATGCATTAAAATCCCAAGTAATACTGATTTGATCTTTCTGTGCTCTTCACCTTGAGATGACATTGACCTCCAGCTCCAAATACACTCATGTACTATCAAATAAAGTACAGCAAAAGTTATACTATGCAACAAAAAAAAAGCAGCGATCTTGGGATGACCTTGACTCTCACATGATCCCTCATGCATGTCTGATGAGAAAACCCAATGTTGTTGCATAGTATTAGGTACTCCAAGCCCTTCATTGGCTCTTGTCCGCTCGGCAGTTTTGACTCAGTTTTCACTTCACTTTCAACACTTATTATTAATGTAAAACTGCATCAAAACGAACAGTGGCTGTATTCAAATAAAAATTGAAAGCTTTATCTTTACATCTATGTTGTTTTTAATGCATGTTTATGCGAAAGATTCCGAGAAAACAGCTTTTGAATACGCCCCTATCCGAGCGCTGAATGCCGCTGCGAAAAAGTTGTCACCGTCGTTTGCTGAGAGGTGACTCGTTTCAAAGTCTAAGCGCTTTGCGATACTTCATTGGATGGCCTAAAAATAAGAACCAATGAGAAGTTCGGATACTTAGCTTCATTTACATATAAATATGGTGGGCAACGAACGTGTAAAAGTTTTGTTACGAGCCGAACAAAGTGGATAAAGCGGTTTTGATGTAAGTTTGATTTTAACTAGAAGTTTAAAAATTAGCAAAAAATAAAGAGCAGACTTTCCTTTATAAAACTAGGGTATTTATTAATTTGTGCATTACTCTATCGCGGAGCGCTTTGCCGTAGAAAAGTGTACCCAAACGGTGTTCGGGTTTTGTTGCGGCCATGGCCAACTCGTAGGCCTATTCAGCGACACGAGTGCTGAGCGTAGTAGCACACTAGTAGGCCTATAATTTGCCGGCACGCACTGCGAATTTGATGATTTCCCAACTTTGAAGCACCAAAACGGCTGAACATTACATGGGATAGGCCTGAAGAAAATTGGGCTTGGAGTATAACATATGAAGGGGTTACCTGTCAAAAATCAGCTTTCTGGTATCAATATTGGCTTCACTTTGAGACTCCAAAGTTGTCAATTTCTTCAATTCCAAAACGTTGCCAAAAAAACACCAACATTCAGCATTTTCAAACATTAATAACTTTTTACCTATTTGTCCTATGGGGGAAAAAAATATACCACTGTGTTCAGAATGAAAAGCTCTTTAAATCTATGTCAGTTTTGTGATGAGGAAATCATTTTTTAAAAATGGCTTTTGACTACCTAATAGTATGGGTTAAATAAACAGCCATTCCACTGTACGATGACCTTTTTAAAAAAATGTTTTTGCAAGGCCTAATACAACCTTGACCTTCAAGATCAACGCAAAAGCGGAACATATATGAAAGATCAATTTATCATATCTAAATACAACAATTTTGGACTTTATATTTCTCATAGTTTAAAGTCAAGGCCACTTTAAAGTATCGATACAAACTGACTTTGGACAGCTCCAGTGACCTTGACCTTGGAGTGAGGTTGATCAAATTTGCATAATATGTGTTTCTCATTGTAGCTATCATGCATCAAAGAATCATAAGTTCAATATTAATAACCTAGGAAAAAAAAGTGAAATTTTGTGAACAATTGTCTTTCTTTTTTTTACTAACAGTTGATGATCCAGTGAACTTGACCATAAAGTGAAGTCATTCATTCATTCACAGATCATTTTAGAGGTCTTGTGGATATACACCATCTTACCAAGTTTGGTTGTGATAGTTGAAATAGGCTCTGAGTATTTGGCCACTTTAAAGTTTTTGCACAGACAGAAGGCGGACAGGCAGATGGATGGCCTTTTTTTGTTTCTAGATCATTTTTGGACTATTTAGGTCTCATCTCGCACAGATTTGAACAAATCAGAAAATTTCTTTTTGCTGGGGGTGAGTACATAGATTCACATTGCTACACACTCAGTCAGTCAATAAATGTGAGCAAGCAATTAAAAAGAAAGAAGCAAATAACATTTATTATTTTAAGTTATTGTTCTAATATAGCTTTTTTATATCGTTCTTGTATAGCACTTTTCCAGCTCAAGAGCTGCTCAAGGCGCTGGCCGATACAGGATCTAACTCAAGCCGCCCGAGACGCCCACCCGCAGCCTTTGGGCGCATGATCTGATGCCCGGACGACTGAGCACAATCCTGGGCAGCCAGGGATGGGGGAGAAGGACCTATGTGCATGCTGGGTGTGTTCTTGTCACCGGCACTCACCCGTCTAGGACATGAGCGTCAGGATCTTTAAAGTCCGTTATGATGGAATGTATGCGGCACAGACTAGACCTCGGTTTATACTCTCATCCGAAGGAGTAGGAAACTGAAGTAAAGTGTCGAACCCGGGACCTTCAGCTCCGCAAGCCAAAGCTCTACCATTAGGCCACCGTAACTCCAGGGCTGCTATAGGGGCTGGCCGATACAGGATCTAACTCGAGCAAACCTAGGAGCTCATTTACTGCCTTAGGTGCATCTGGCTGATACCCAGATGACTGAGCACAATCCTGGTCAACCAGGGATTGGGGAGAGAAGACCTAGTGCTTGCTGTGTGCATTTGTGAAGCTGGCACACAAATAGGACATGATAGCCAGGAACGTAAAAATCAGTGAGTAGGAATGCGTGTCCGCAGACTAAACCTCAGTTTATACTCTCATCCAAAGGAGTATAGGGTACTTCCCTGTGCATCAGAGTCATGCTACTTTTTTTTTTTTTTACGGCACTCCAAGCTGTGAGCCAACTTCAAAACAAAACTAAATAAAACATCTTTCTCTTACCATGGCTGATTTCTCATTGAACTGGCTGTCACACATCATGTTCCAGGTCTTAGTGGAGGAGTTGTACATCTCCAGGAAGCCGGAGTCCTTGAACAAGGTTCCATCGCCTCTCAGTCTGATCGTGGTGCTGCCTGAAACGGCTCGCTTGGAGAGGTCATGCTTGGAGTCCTGCTCTTTCACATCTCGCTTCCTTCTGCCGACGAGGTCCATGCCTGGCTGAACAGGCTGCATCTTGATACGGTTGTATTCCACACCGCGAGCCACCAATCGACCCAGGACCAGGATCCCTACATTAGGTCTGAACTGCAGCTCGGTGCCGGCTGAGATGGTGAGGGTGGCGTCTGGCATAATGGTCAGATCTCGCTCTACAATGTAAGGGGTGGATTTGTAAGGCAAGATCTGGTCTGCCAATACTTTCCCCCCCAAACGGTTGATGTCCAAAGGCGGGTCCACCTCCTGACCTCCAGAAGGGTCAGAGTCAAACTCGGCACGAGTGAGGTAAGGGAAGAACTTGGCCACTGCGTAGCTGTTCCAGTCGTCAAAGTCAAAGATGCGGGTGGTGATGGCATAGTAGTCGGTGGTGCCCCAGTAGTTGTAGGTCATGTTGATGGGGTTGCTGAGAGAGAGAGCTGTGATGCCGGCCACCAGTTCGTAGCCCAGCTCTGGGTTATAAAACAAATTCCTGTTGGCCTTCATACGCTGCACGCCTCCGAAGCTCACAGCGAACGTGGTGGGGCTGAGGCCATGGCCAGGCAGGTTGAGGCCGTCGTAACGGTTGCCACGGACGTCGTTGAAACTCATGCTGCCTTCTATGGACTGAGGGAGCTCAGAATGGCTCAAGATATTGATGTCCACCATGTAACGGCCCACGTTGTCGCGGATGCTGTTGCTGACCAGGCTGAGCTGCTTCTCCATGCCGGACAGGGTGAGCAGACCCACACCAGTGGGGCAGCGGTTGCTTTCAAACTGGTTGTTGTCGATGCGCACGTCGGCATAGTAGCCCTTGATGGCAAACAAGAAATCTTGGTTGTTCCTGAAGCGAGATTCCACGACCGTCACCTTGTGCTTCATGCGGTCAGAAACTGAATTCACTCGTGGCACCTGCGCAGCACAGATACACAAAAAAACACTGATCACATACACAGCAGACTCGTAGAACTACACTATTGACAGGGTCACGCGTATTACAACATGATATAAACACTTATACAGTCTTTTATGCCACTTTTGATAACTGATGATGCAGTGTTTGACTTAAACTCCTGGCTACAACAGAGTCAAACTGACAGGATTATCTCCCTTCCAAATGTCGTTCAATATTGGTCGACTTAGCAACAGTTATGTCCCTTTGGTCTTGTTTACATCCCACAGCTACATTAGGTTGGAATTTTGACATACATCCCACAGCTAAATTAGGGTGGAACTTTGACATACATCCCACAGCTACATATTAGGGTGGAACTTTGATATACATCCCACAGCTGCATACTGTGGAACTTTGACATACATCCCACAGTTACATTAGCGTCGAACTATTGATTGAGTTGAAATTTTGCTGATATTGACATAGACCTATGTAAAGGAATAGGATCGCGCCATCACTGATGGACTAGAGCTGCTAGGAATAATTCCAATCTTTTGAAAACCAAACTGGACCCAATGTCATTGAAAATCGAATAGAAAAAGAAAGGTCTAATTTAAAATGCATGTTAATGTGTCACTTTCCTATTGTGTTTTCTTATTGTTTTTTTTTGGTGTGAGTGTGTTCTGGTCGCATAATAATTATATTTACGTTAAATATCATGTAACCAGAACTCAACAAGACAAACACTGATATAAAACTGAACAAGCAATATACAAGGAGATACATTAAGATAAGATAAGATAACAATTTTATTTAACAAGGGTAAAAGATTAAGCACTGGGTGTGCTTTTATGATGACTACATCCCCATTAAAACATTAAAACAGGAAGAAGAGTACAGAGGAGAGGAAAAGAAAGATGACGTTGGCAGTGTTGCTGCCGCTGCTGAAGGTGGCGGGGATGATGATGATGATGATGATGATGATGATGATGATGATGATGATGACGACGCTGATGATGATGATGAAGATGATGATGATGATTATGATGATGATTATAATGATGATAATGATGATGCATGCAACTGATGCTACTGCTGGTGATAATGATGATGCTGTTGATAACAAAGATGACAAAGGCAATGAAAATAAATAAAGACACAAAAATAACAATAAAATGAAGAACAAACAAAAGAGAAAGAAAGAACGTGCCCCTACTCAAAGCTCCAAAACTGACCTCAATTTCCAATCCCCCGCTTTTGGAGTTCTCTAGGAAAGTGTGGTTGATGTTCCAGTGCCACACGTTGTTGGCAAAGTCCACGTGATTGTGTTCCGCCAGAATGCCCCGCGCATTGTTGATGAAGGTGCAGAGAGTGACGTTGTACTGCACCGTGGCCACACGCTCTGGCACCGTCATGTCTTCGTACGTGGGGATGTAGTCATCATTAAACTTGGTTACGCTGGGAACGTGCATGGCCTCTGTGATGCTGTCTCGCACTCCAACCTGCACGACAAAATTGGAATGAAATGGGGAACTGACGATTGCATCCAACAAACCGACTTGCAAAATTAATAACCAACACTTTCTTACTAGCACACCTGTTCTAAGCATACTCTTATATATAGTTAACACATAAAGGCAAAGAAACAAAATAATGTTAAAAATCTTGGCTTACTTTTTTTTTCTATTCAGGAAATTTGTTTCTCAAACTGTAAGTTACAGTAACCAGTTTCTCATACCGTAGACAGTTTTTCGTAAGGTAACCAGTGTTCATACTGTAACAAGGGGTTCATACTGTGACCAGTGTTCATACAGTAACCAATTTTTCGTACTGTAACCGGTGTTCATACTGTAACCAGCTGAAAGTCTGTGGTCTGCAGCTATAAGGATTAACACGAGCTCGGTCCTATACTTCTTTCTTTTCTGGGGAGTAGTACTTTTGTGCATCTTGATCCCATGCTTCTCCGTTGAGGACGTCACCACAATATGACAACCCCCAAGGAGTAAAAACAAAAAGCTTTTAAAACACACACACATAGATTTCACGCTAAAGAGAAAGAAATGGACACATAACAAAAACAAACTAAAAGAATGCTCATTGGGACAAAAACAAAAAAAAAGCAAGACAAAACCACACAAAACACATTTTGGAGCTAAGATCTTCATCAGGCAGACAAAATAATAATAGAACAAAAACATAACTTCCCAACATACTCCCCCAACCATCTTCACCCCCCACCCCGCCCCAAAAAAAGAAAAAAAAAGAAATAATTTGTACAGTATTGTTGTTTTATTACCAAAAAAAATTAAATATTAAAACTCTCGACTGGACACACAGAAGCAGTGTACCTCTTCAAACTTGATGGTTTCCATGGCAAAGCGGTGGAAAACTTCAAGTCGTCGGTTGGTGGGACTGTTGTAGTGTTTAGTTTTCAGTCCCTGGTAGTTGTGAACGAATGTGGAGTTGTACACCAGCGTTGTCAGCACCGGGCGGCCCGCGTTGGACTCCTCTGTTGCAACAATCACGCAGAGAAATCCTACACCATGCTCTTGCTAGCTGTTATTCTTAAAGTATGTCTGAGGTCTAGATCAAAGTGACGCAAACACTGATATAAAATGTCTAAGTCAGGCTAACAAAGGAATATTTGCTTACATATTCATAACCTTTAGTGAGTCTTATAAATATCTGCAGAAAAATTAAGTCAAAACTTCGTATTCGCCAAAAGGTGGTATGTTGTAAGCAGTGGGTGACTCCTCTCCCTTACAATACCTAACAGTCACGAAAAATAATGGAGTCATCGGTTGCGTGACTCAGTCTTATTAGCATGTGTTGAAGCGTTTCATGCTCTTTAAAGCCGTTATTCCTAATTCATACATCATGCTCTTTCTAGCTGTTATTTTTATTCCTTTTAATGACTGTACACAAACTGAAATATTGTTCTTTGAAAGCCAAAATAAAATAAAATAAAATAAAATGTACTCACGACAAATGATGGCAAATGCCAGACGACCAGACCTCAGCCCGTTGACAGTAAGCTCGATGGTCAGTCGGGGTGAGGTCGACATGATAGGGAAGTCCACCAAGTCCTCAGGAATCAGCCACTTCTTGGTCTGGGGATTGCCAATACTACCCAGCGAAGAGTCGTAGATGATGACTCGTTCCATTTCGGGGTCAGGGAAGTAGTCCAGCATCTGAAATTGCACACAAAAAACATCCATCAGTCCCTTGTTCTTGGTAGCTCTTCCACGCAAAAAACATCCGTCAGTCCCTTGTTCTTGGTAGCTATTCCACAAATTGTCATACTGCCAGCCGCTATTCTGCTTTCTCCATAATTCTGTCGTGATATCTGGTTTAGTTTCATCACTAAAACTATACACACACAACAAAGGACAGGAACTCAATCACCATCACTTCTCCTCTGACCAGATCACACATTCTGATTAAACATAATCCAGATGTTTGGAACCTCCCTTTTCACAGGGATAGCTGTATGAGGACAGTGTACATCTCCTCTTCCTCATTTTTGGGTTCTAAAGAGAGCCAGTTACCCATTCATAGCTGGAGGAGGGGGTTGTGGGTGGTGGTGGTGGTGGTGGTGGTGTGAGCTTGTTCCAGTCTTTTGTGTAGTTGGGTGGTTGTTTGCCTTCCAGGTATACGATCACCCATCCAAGTACTAACCCCTCTCGATGTTGCTTAGCAAGAAACATGTCTAACAAAGGCCCAAACGACTACATTATTGCACCACCAATAGTATAGCAAAACAAAGTATTGTTATGTCTGTACCAACCTGCACTACAATGCGGTAGTAACTGTAGTCAGTGGATACCTCTGTGCGGTACACAGCCTGCCTGTCCACGCTGATCCCGGGAGGGCAGAGGAGAAAGGTCATCCCACCCATGCCCAAGCTCAGGGACGCTGTGTCGGTGATGAGGCTGCGTCGTGTGCTGTGAATCATGGTGCGCACGCTCAACGCATCGTACTCGCTGAAAAACGGGTCGTAAAGGAATCCCGCCTTGCCGTTAGAGGTGATGTTGGCGTGACGCAGGTCTAAGCGAGGGTAGCGTGTCACCACACCGTTGCCCTGATTGTTGTGGATCTGACAGAGATCGATGAATTATTTATTTATTTATTTATTTATTTATTACTCTATATTCTTAACTAACCCTTTTCCAGCTCAAGAGCTGCTTACGGATACATCAGAGCCAGATGAATATCAGTAGTCTGTCTACATCATATAATCTGTCCACATCATAGAGACGGATGAAATACATCATCACTCTGTCTACATCATACAGACAGATGATTAATCATCAGTTTGTCTACATCATAGAGACATGAATTTATCATCAGTCTGTCTATACAGCATAGAGACAGATGAAACATCATCAGTTTGTCTACATCAGATGAAATATCATAATTCTGTCTACATCATAGAGATAGATGAAATGGTTGTCTACATCATAGAGACGTGAATTTATCATCAGTCTGTCTATACAGCATACAGACAAATGCAGCAACATCAGTTTGTTTACATCAGATGAAATATTAGTCTATCTACATCATAGAGATAGATGAAACATCATCAGTTTGTCTACATCACAAAGACAGATAAAATATCAGTCTGTGTACATCATAAAAATATGGAATAATATTTGTCTGTCTACATTATAGAAACATGAATTAGCATTAGTCTATCTACATCATTCTTGTGAGTAAATACAGGATTATATGAGGTTTGTCTACTCTGTATCTCTGTTGAATGTGGCTCCAACAGAAAGATGAGACATTCATAGAGGTAGGTTATTATGATGACACTAATTATCATGATTATTCATGCGGTGATAATGATGGTTATTTTCCTGCCTAATCTAAATGCTAGCTCTTTGGTCATTACCAGAAAAAGCAAAAATTTTAACAATAAACAAAACTAGCGGACGGATAATCTAATAAGATTTAACTTAAAATGAAATAATATTCTTTCTCCCTCTCTCCTACCCTCATCCATCTCCCTCTCTCTCTTTCACCCCTCCCTCTTTCTCTCGCAACCTCCCTCTCCCTCTCTCTCTTCCTTCTCTCTTTCTTTCTTTCCCTCTATCTCTCTCTCCCTCACACACACACACATACTCAAACTCTGCAGATCTCTTAAACTGTAGTTTAAGCTAGCAGAATCACTTCTATGAGAACCCCAGCAAAAAAAATAACAAACAAACCAAAAAACGGGTACCTGTACTCTTTCCAAGCGAGCCGTTTCATAGGGGTGCACAAACATAACATGAATCCCGTCGTCCAGCGAGTCGGTGATGGTGACAGCGGTGATCTGGTAAAAGTTGTAGTCAATGCGCAGCGCCGGAGTAAAGCTCATGGTTTCTGCATCCAGTAGCCCTGCTCGCTCGATGTGCAACTCGCGAAGCTGCGTATCTGCTTGCTGAGCCAAGCGCGCAGTGGCTGGTAGGTTCACTCCTGGAGAGATAAAAGGAGAGCGTAAAAGAATAAGTGTTGGATGCGTTTCTACAGTCTGCCCCAACAGCTAGCAACAATAACCAATATAGGAAAAGTGACGATGAACTTGGGTTTACAAACTGACCAAAGGTATTTCTTGTGCGTTCATTTGGCAATAAAATATTTGGTTATCTTGTTGTGTCTTTGAATGGGGATTTCTTTTTTAAAACGGTAAAGCTCTCCTGTACAATTTTATTTGACCACGTTCAGTATGAAGTACATATCTGCTACAAATTAGGGTCAATAACCAATTAAAAGTTTTGGCAAATTCCTTGCTCCCCTGTAGCCCAGAAAGGCCATACCTAACATAACAACTACTCAGCAGCTTGAATACTGACCCTTATTTGCATCTGCGAATGTTTTCAATAATGATGGGTTTTCTTATCTACCGCTAATGTCCAGGTCTCTGTTACACAATGTGTTAAGTACAAAATAATCTGAATAGAGCAACAACAACAGCAACAACAACAAAAATCCAAACACACAATGTCAAGAGGATAGAAGGAACCACTTAAGCACAAAATCAGTATCTCTAAACTCTCAAAACCTCAATATCTCTAATCTCACAAATCAATATCTATAATCTTGTGCCGTCAACCAAATAAAATACAAACCCAAAAAATCATAAAGGGGAGAGAATGACTGACCTGCCCAAGTGGGTTCTTGGCAGCGCAGGTAGACGTCGCGGTCATGGTTACACAGAATGTCCGGCGGGCGCACGGAGCGACACTGCGTCAAATCCTGGTCCACGTCATCGCAGGCTAACCAGGACATCAACACACGCATGTCAGAGGGAGCCACCACACGCAGAAACGCTGATCCGTGGTCAGGGTTGTAGATAAGTCCCAACTGCAGACACACCAACGCTGCCTCTCTAGCTGTCCAGCCCTGTGATCAGACAAGGTAAAGACCGTGTGGTGTGGACAGTGGAACATCCAAGCATAAATACAGGTTTATGGCAAAATAGAATGGAATACAATGATGGTATATCTATCTTCAGGGTAACGGGTAAATCTACCAGCTCACTGGTTAAGCGTTTTCCTTGGTACACCATTGAATCCTGTGGTACCCAAGATCAAAGCTGCCATTTGTCATTGTCCATCTTGGCAATAGCAGACATGCCTACCCTCAATTTGAAGTTTCCGTATTAGCTTTTTCAAATTTCAGTATTACTATTACGATTTCCGTATTTATTTTTACTACCTATTGTTTTTGCACTCATCCTTTTTGATATTATGCGAAGAATCCAGTGATAGATTGATTTGCTGCCACAATGAACTTTTTCTGCACATCTTCGCTTGATGTCGTTCCTATCACCGGCGGGGATGCCAAACTGGTTGGCACAAATCGTACTTTTGAGTCAGTGCTGCCGCGAATAACGAAAGGACACTTTTCCGAATACAAGTCAAGAAATTTCTGCCCCTTGCGCGTTTTTTCTGAAGATTCAGATTCACAATCACTTTTCTTAGCGATTCGTTTGAACGCCATGTTTTAAATTCTGTCTCACGAGCACCGATCTTTACTGTCTGTCTCACGAGCACCGATCTTTACTGCGACTGTGCAAAAACGGGTTCGGCAAACTTCGGTGCCTCTACCGGAAACTTCGATGTCACAGTTCTCCACTGCGACTGCGCATTGCAGCATTAAACCTTCGGAAAAAGGTCATGCGGTGCATTACCACAGGCCAACGATTTCGATTTTTTTTTCTTTATCATTTTTTAAAATTTCCGTACCGTAAAACAAATATCCGTATTTTCAGTAGCGCTTGCCGAGTTTTTCAAATTTCCGGAAAAAAATACGGAAATTCCGTACGGGTAGGCATGTCTGCAATAGTATGAATGCTCTGGTGATTCTGTGCTTATTTAGGTCTTTACCCCGTCTTCCTTAGGATCGTTATCCACATCTGCTGCATAGCTCACTGTGGGCGTGTATACAATACTGCAGTGCTCATTCAAACACACCAAAGCTTCCTAGATCCGCTCTCTCTGTCCGGACCAGGACAATTTTGGAATACAGGAGAAGAAGAATTAACAATCATTGCTCCAAGATAAAGCTACAAAATAATGTTACAGGATACTGCTACAACCGAAATTGACAAGTCAAAAGATCTTAATACGTAACCGCATCTTCCACAACAGCCTGTATTACTAAACATGCTGATTTTAAAATCTTGTTTTGCTCTATCATGAGAATGAATGATCAATCCTCACCTCATCACACACGGTGCCCCATTCTCCCCCGACCAATACTTCTAGTCGACCTTCGTACAGGTCGGAGCCGTTGGACAAGCGGACTGAAGCAGTTCGATTCTCCAGGGGCAGCTGGTCCACATCTTCCCATAGCTTGAAACGCACCGTGCCCATTGAGCTCTCTCCGTCCGCTTTTAGGCGCCTGCGACATCACACCTCTCTTCTTTAATTTATTGACTTTTGTTGTGCCGCAATTGATATTCTGTCATTACCTTGCTTCTTTGTTATGCTATTATTTATACACTCTCATTAGGCACTATATAATGTGCTACTGGAAACAAACTGAGCAATCAACAATGAAAACACAGACCTACCCCAGAATAACCATGTTGTCAGTGGTTTGAATCTATAATTGATGACAAAAACGGCGAAAATGATGACAAAAGCACTGACAGATACAGCAAAATGATTGTGTCATTTAATAAAATGGATACCCCCACCACAACAGCAACAGCATTCACTTACCCGTGAACAACAATTCCCACAGCTGTCTGAAACTGCAGAGAAGCCAGCGGCGCCAGTGTAAGCGTACGGCCAGGAAAGATGTAAATATCCTGATCCACGACGTACGTCAGGCCTTGACGGACTGTGAAGTCATCTCGATCCAGCAAACCGCCAATCTTGTTGCCTCGATTGAATGACCACCGAAACCTGCAGGCAAAATACAATCAGCGAAGAAATCGGTCAAAAGTTTGTTGGTTTTCTGTTGTCGTTTCTCATGAGAGGTTTAAAATTAAATGTGTAAATGCATCAGTCATGGCTGGGTGGCTTATAACAACAGTTGGCTAGAGCAGCTAGTTTCTAATGCCAAAGGTTGTGGATTCCATCCCCGCTGGATGAAATTTTCAGGTCACACAGGGTATCTCTGGATGCTCTGGTCTCCTACTTAAAATTCTTAACAACTAATCGCCAAATGCTAGTAGAGTCAATTTGCATTGAATATTTTGTTCCACAAATAAAGGATAATATTTCCGTTTACACATTTACAGAATGCAGAAGAATAATCACTTTCAGGATCATTGCGGCAAACTCAAACATAAAAGAACGTTACATTTGAATTCTTAGACTGGAAACATCATTTACACTAATTCATTTAATCATTCTTAATTAGAGCTTTATTCAGCTCAACGGCTTTTCAAGGTGCAGGCAGATACATGCTTTAACTTAACTCTTTGCCTGCCAGGCATGTTTCCACGTTTGTGCCAGACATTTCTCTGGCACTGGAAAGAAAGTTCAGTACCTTAGGCATTTAAGCTACTGTTCTTTCAATAATAGTTGTTAAATAGACATATTTCATATCAAATTAAAGGTAAAAGAGTGAAGAATAAGAAAAAAAACACACAAAACATGTTAATTTGATTATGTTATTGAAATATGTGTTTTGAAAGCATGTTGATCTTTTTGAAATGATAAAATAAAATAAAAATATTTCTACATATCACAGTGATAAAAAAAATCTGGAGGAATAATTCCAATCACTGAATCAGCATCACACACCAGAAAGAACATTTATTTAGGATCAAAATACACTTTACAGTTTGAAATTATATTGATTATTAGCAGAGTTTGACACACTGTCGATTGTGCCCATCACAATGCTTAGTAAAATGCACAAAAAACACTCTAAAAACGAATCAATTTGAAGAAACCACGCGCGTGTCGATCGAGAACGAAAGTAGAAAGAGTTATCTCTCTTTGGTTAAAATAAAACTTGGATTGGACTGCGCAAAAAACCGGAAGGAAACGGAATACTGAAATCGACGATATATCGTCGATTGGCACAAACATGGCGGCAAAGAGTTAAGCCCCCCACCATCCCTTTGGTCCCCCCCCTCCTCCTGGAGCGCCCACTTGCTGCCTAATATGCATTGTCTAGCGCCCCAAGCCATTGAGCAAAATCCTGGGTGACTGGATGAGGAGAGAAGGGAAGAGACCTAGTGGTTGCAGGCTGTGTTGGTGTAACTGGTACTAGGACATGAGCGCCAAAATCTGGTAAACGTCAAGCGACGAAATGTGTGCAAGCGCACACTAGGGACCTCGGTTTTTATACTCTCAGCCCAAGGATAATGAAAATCAGACTCACTGTGGCACGTTGGTAGTAAGCTGGTTTTCTTCGTACACCTGGTCCGTCTTGTGTGCAGGGTAGTAGCTGATCTGGGCCAGGTTATAGCGGTCGTCCTGGTCAAAAATGGTCCTGTGCACCGCTTCAAACTCGGACGTCTTGGTGATCTCAATGTCCCAGTAATTCTCAGTGGCGTCAATCACCACCGAGGGGTCCAGGAGATGAGTGGCTAACTCGCGCACCGAAGTCTGGCGGTTCCTCAAGACGTTGCGTTTGAACTCAATGTTTCTGGAGGAGACGACAGCAACGGCGTTGGCGCGGTTTCGCGGCTGCACGTACTGGAACGACTCTTGGATGTAGTTGTTGATCAATTTGTTGAACTTGAAGTACATTTTCTGGGTGGGAGCGGAGTCTGTGAGGCGCAGGTACACGGCGTAACGACCGTAGTTGCGCTCAAAGGTGTTGGCGAAGATGTTGTAGTTGACAGGGAACTGTCTGTACCACTTGCTGATGAGTAAGTCATACTGGTTGTCGATTCTTAGAGTCCCCAAGGAGTGGTTGGTGAAGGTACAATTGGTGATGATACCCACAGTGCCCAGCAGAGGCTGCATGAAGATGGCATGGCGGTAGTTGGATGCAAAGTCCGTAAAGGCCACGCTAAAGTTGGTGAGTGGCGGAGCCTGGCCTGTTTCTGTGGTGATGTTGCATGACAAGTATTCGATTGCTTCGTCCCAGTTGAAGGAAAACCTGCTCTCGTTGACCAGCACTGACCCACCTCGACAGTAATTCCCCACACGCAAGCCGATCAGCTCGTTGAAGGAGAACTCCCCCCTCACCACCTCCATCTTCTGCATGATCTCAAAGCGCGATCGGTTGAGCCTCAGGTATTCTGTGATGATGCCGTAGCCTTTGTTTGCGATGAGTTTAGTGTTGTTGATGAGCTGGTAGCCACCCGAGTAGGTGATGTTGATGCCCGAGTGCATGTTGCCTTCCAGTCGTGTGTTGTTGATGATGACTTCGCCGGCACCCTGGTAGACGCGTATACCTGCGCCAAACTGGTTGCGGCTGACTTCAGTGGTGTTGAAGAAGACTTTGCTGCGCATATCCTGGATGTTGACACCGTAGCCCACATTGTTGTTCACCGTGGAGTAGATCATGCGGAACTCATCCTCTGTGCCTGCAATGACACATTCCTTTTCTTCAAAATTTTGAACACTGTGCACCTTGAATCGCCATGCATCATGAAACATAAGACAGTTTATTGTCCAAAAAACACAGAAAAGTGCTTTTTCTGATAGTGCCAAGCCTTCAGATTGTCATCATAGTGCGAACATAGAGATATGTGTGCTGTTTAATTTCTCATCTTATTGTTATTATTGTTATTTACTGACCAAAGTATCCACACACACAAAAATCTCACAGTGATTCACCAAATTAATGAGTAAAATCCAAAATAATACTAGAAAATGAAGTCACATTTTTTAAATTTAAAAATTTGCTAACAAGTTTACCTCTCATAATCACTTTTGAGGAAACTGCAACTAAATAAAAACACAAAACAGCATCAGCACAACTATAAACCACAAACTAAAAAAAGAAACCCCCCCAAAACAACCAGATTGTTCTTACCTTCAGAAGCTGACACCCTGATTAAAAACCTCAGGCAAGGTTGGAAAGTCTGGCAGCCAGAGCGGGGAAAGCTGTACTCAAATCGTATCACCATGGTGCTGGACCGAGTGCGAACAGACTGCGGGAAGGAGCCATTCATCACAGGAAACTCCCCAATCACTGAGTTAAGCGATGAGTCACCGATGATGAACTTGCCGGTAGCTTCGGGGTCCCTCTCCATGATGAGGAAATGAAGGTTGATTTTCTTGTTGTTGATTGTTGTGAATGTCTGCGAGGACAAAAGGATAATTAAAATAATTTTTAAAAAAAGCAACTAAAGCGAACAAAAACGCCTGACTTGTGTTTTACTACTACTACTATTGTTTCCCCTCTCCACAATATTCCAATGATCCTGTACTTCACACTTTTTCTGGATTATTTCTGGCAGAGAGACACAGGCAGAGTAAAGAAGTGGACTATTTCTGCAACAGCACCCAAGTTTTTCAAACCAAAACGTTCTGCCGTTTCATTTTCTTTCTAGTTTAGCAAAACAGTTTAAGTGGTGCTTCAATAACAGTTAATAAAAAAACGAATGGACAGCAACAATATCCCCCCCCCCCCTTCTCCCCTCCTCTCAATCTCCACCTTCATCCTCACACCTTCTACCCTCTCTCTCTCTCCACCCTCAACTACAGCAACGTACCCTTTGACAATACGATCCACCCAGCATCCTGTTATCGAAGCTGACGGCGTCAACATGCTGAAAAATGGGGTAGGTCTGTGAGGTACTGAGGTCCGGCTGGAAGCAGAACCCTTTGTCATACGTAAAGTTTTTGCGGAAGTCGTGGATGGTGAGATTACTCATGTAGAACTTGACGCCATCACCCCAGTTGTTGGTGACCGTGGTCATGTTGATCAGCGTCATGCCCACAGATGTCTTGATGTACATGCCGTGACCTGAACCACAATAATAATCATAATAATAATAATAATACATAATGCATAACCAAAACTTGCAGTTTGCTCCAGTTCTCATTCACATACTTTTACAAACACTAAATTTCAAAAATTCACAATAATGTTAGGTAGGTTGGGTTTGGGCGCACCACTGGCTGCGACTACGCCTTCCCAGGGGGAGGCGGTCCAGAAATTCCCAATAGAAAGGGATAATAAACTGCAGCAAAAAAAAAATTAAAAAATGTTAACGACAATGAGGTGGAAGAGGCATGTGGCTTCGAAGTTTTCTATGTCTCTTTCGTCTTGGATGCCATGTCGTTTTTACGCAAACGGAAATGAATGTGACACTGGACGCATGGGCTATACATGAAATCCCACCAAATGCACTTACTGCGCACTCAGGATTGCTAAAATGTTCTCAGACAAATCTTCACCCAAATTTTTGTTGGGACTGGGCCCATTGGACAAAAATGCGTTAGGATTTTGAGTTTTGCGTAAGACGTATTAAAAAAAAAAAAAGCATAAGACTTACGCAAAATCCGTAAGGGTTGACATGTATGACATTCAGCTTTGGCCTGGTCACTACAGGGATCAGTTTACTAGCGCGCCCTGCGCCATTGACGCATAAAAATTAAAAATGACCCATCTGCAATTCTTGCCAGGGGCCGAATGGCACTTCGATTTTTGGTACCAGTGCGCCACCACAATAACAGTGCACTGTATTGGAGGCGACAAACGTGCTTTTGCTAAGGCAAGTTCAGCGATTGGCTATGAGGGCCCGGATGTTGATCTTTCAGCCAATAAGAAGTGTTGTACGATTCTTCGAAATCAGAATTTGCTATCGTTTGCGCGTATGTTGTGTCCGTGCAAGGAGGATTTTGTGTTTTTCTTTGTGCCGCTTTGAAAATACCCCACCCCCCTCCCCCCCCCAAAAAAAAAAAACACAAAAAAACAACTAAACTTGAGGTAGGACAGTCTAGACTGTCGTTTGCTGCTGTTAAACCACAGTCTACCGCCGCTAATCCTACGCAAGACGATTGTGTGAGCCCTGAGTCAAATCAAAATACCGAAGTGTCGGACGCAGATAGGCCTACGCGATCGTGTTCAAGTTCAGTAAACTGATCCCTGTTCTGGTTAGTGTTTTGTTGGTAAACATGCTTCACAACAAATGCACACTCACAATAATCTATTTTGTTTTAATTTCTGTAATAATATCTCCAGGTTATCTTTTACATATATATACGTAAATTACTGCTGAAATCATGGCCCATTGAAATTTGATCTGAGGGGCCCAATGGCCCATAGCTTTTTTGTGTCAGGCTGAACCCTGTCACTATATAAAAGAGCCCGGAATTAAACATTTGCCTTGCCTTTTCTAGCTGGCAAGTCGAAAATTATAGAGGATTATTAGTACAAAGATGTGTAAAGATGCCCCTACCTCTGCCCTTCTGAATGGTGCAGTTAGCAATGTGGATGGGCCCGGTGATGTCAGTGAGATTAAAGGCATCATAAGCAGCGTAGCTGACAGTCACGTTGTTCATCAGAGGCACCAAAGGGCTGGCGCTGATTGCTGCCTTTGGATAGTAGATTCCTGGTTCTCGAGTTCTGAAAACAGAACAGCCTTTTCTTGTTGTTGTTGTTGTGTAAATGTTCAAAACTGTCTCAGCACTGAATAACAATAACTTTATATTAGCTTTACAGAAAAATAACAATGTTTTGTTGTATTTTTAAATAAGTCTGAAAAAACTTTGAAATAGACAGGGGGAATCAGAACCAGTCAAAATAATGTCCATTTGTCTGTCGTTTGGAAGACATATCTCAGGAACCACTGAACAGATTTTAATCAAACTTCATAGGGATCTTTCGTTTGTTAGTGGTTGGCATCCCGTGGTATCATTGTTCAGGGCTCGAAATTAGCGGGGGCCCGGGGCCAAAAACCCGCAAAGTTGATTTCGGGCACGGAATGTTGAAAAACGAAGGGCCCGCTTGGCCCGCAAAATAATTCGTCTGCTACAGCTAGCTCTACTCGGCAGTTTCGTATTTGGGCCAAGGGAAGCAACCCACACCGGTGCCCTAAATTTGGACAGAAAAAGAAACCAGAGAAAAGAAGCGAAAACCCTTTAATTTTGCACTCAAAAGTTTAATATACACTTCAATATCGTTTTAATATAATAAACAAAAGGCTATGGCACAACATAAGCGCAAAATGTCCATCTTTGCAAGTACGAAAGTACATATTATCCCCATACAGTTGCTAAAACAATCGGCGATGGCGTATTTTCCAATTTTCAGGCTCACTAGTCAGACAAAATTTCATTTATCTCAAAAGTGGAAATGTGTGACATGTGCCTTTTTTCCCCTGTAGTCTGCATATGTGTGTCACTGAATGTGTGTGTGTTTTTGTCCCCCCTTTTTTGTTGTTAATGTTTGAAAGTGAAAGAAAAGGCAAATTAAAATGACATCACTCAGCAAAATTGGAAATTCTATTGTTTTTATTTTAGATTAGCAGACAAATTGTACTTTCTACTTATTATATTGTCAATAATTCTTTTGTTTTTTGTTTGCATTATTTTTCAAGTTGGGCCCCGAAAGTTGCTTGTGGGCCCTCAAATTTTTCAATCAAGGGGCCCGGTGGCCCCCAAAGAAAAAAGTTAATTTCTAGCCCTGTTGTTGCTCCACCGCAAATGTCAAAGTCAGTGGAGTCATTTTGCTGCTAAACACATTTATACAGGCACTTCAAATCACAGGCCAATCCTTCAGTAGCAACACGGTTGTCGGTCAATTGGTAAGTCCGTCAATCCAAATGTAATTTCTTTTGTTCCAAACACACTTTGGCCTGGTCTCAGGAATAACTGAACTGAAATTCATCATTTTCACTTTGTGGCTACTTTAACTACTGCTAAGCAAGTTAGATCATTGGAATTTGTACTTTCTCCGTGTACTCCAGTTTCCTTCCTCTTTTCCATTGGTTGCAGTCAACCTAAACTTTCAAAAATAAAAATTGATTTCTATTTGTTACGTTGAAACGCCAATGGTAGTATGTCTGCAACGCGCATGATAGATCTAATGGTTTCGTTTTGCAAAGTATTCAATAATGGAGTTTATTTACCTTTGATTTGAGTTTGCATTGTTGTTAGGAGAGGTTTTGAATAACGTTGATAATTTCCGCTGGTCGATATCATTGGAGAATTCTCTAGATTTCAGTGTTTACTATCGATGGAAATTTCCCGATGGATGTCGAGGTGAGGGAAGGTTCCGGGTATGTGTAGAAATATGTATGACGTAAGTCAGTGATGACGATCTTTAATTCTGATTGGTTGTAATGCGTCATTTTCTAGAACGACCTGAGGTCATCTCGAGTTGAGAGAAAAAAATTATATATTCGATGCTCCGTGTGTTGTAGTAAAAGTTGTTGAGTTGAGTTGAGAATTGTATGCAGTTGTTGATGTGTGCTGAATAAAAGTGGAAAACTTCATACGTCGACTCCGTGTCTTGTATGCTGAGTGAGCAGGCTGCGTGGATAAACGAATCTGAGTTACACCTTATCAGGAATTCAGCATTGGGGCAGAATCAGATACTGATAAAGAAAACACCAACATCAAACCGAGTGTAACACTATTCCGACTTCTGTAATAATGATCTCTTCAGATCGTCTACCTTTGAGTTCCATTGAAGAAAAAGTGCGTGATGGCATCCTGGATTATTATTATTATTATTATTATTTTTGAAAGGTTAAGGTAGTTGCTCTTCACCATTTTCCAATCATGCTTTGCGCTGTATCTAAAACTGGCAGATCCGATTTGGATAATTTTTGTCTGGCAGATAGTTGAGATAGTGGCCAATTATTCCAGTGTTCCTTTTGCTTCTTTAGGATAAAACCCAGCCACAACACCGCCAAGAAATAAACCCAGCCACAACACCGCCAAGGAAATGAACGCTTTTAAAAATGCTGAATTCTCAGTTATGTGTGCGAGTGTCTGGAAATACATTTGAATGGTGTACCATCTAGTTTTTTTTTCTTATTGTTACACTCAGTTCGATGATGGTGTTTTTCTTTATTAGTATTTGATTCAGCCCCGATGCTGAAGTCCTGATAAGGTGTAACTCAGATTCGTTTATTCACACAGCCTGCTCAATCAGCATACAAGTCACAAAGTCGACGTATTAAGTTTTCCACTTTTATTCAGCACACATCAACAACTGCATACAATTCTCAACTCAACTCAACAACTTTCACAGCAACTCTCTAAATCACTATCAACAACTTTACTATCTCTCAACAGCAACTCGGCACACGATTAAATAACCTCTCTCTTTTCTCGAACAATTTGGTACACGGTAGAAATGACGCACTGCCACCAATCGAACTAAAGATCGTCATCACTGGCTTACGTCATACACATTTCCTCTACTTCCGGGAACATTCACGACCTTCGATATCCATCGGGAAATTTCTATCGACAGTAATAAACATGCAGATCCCGAAAATTCTCCAACAATATCGACTAACGCAAATCATCAACGTTATACAAAGCCTCTCCTAACAACAATGCAAACTCAAATCAAAGGTAAATAAACTCCATTATTGAATACTTTGCAAAACGAAACGATTAGATCTATCGTGCGCGCTTTAGACACACTTTCGTTCGTTTCAACGTAACATAACCCCCCACTCAAGAAGAAATTTACCCAATTTCTTTCAACAACGTTGAAACGTAATGCACAAACAATGTACAGAATTAAAACTTACTTCAGACTGTCTCATTTACTGTCAATGTTCTCAGTTTATATACACAGAGTCCATGTTTTTCATCCGCAAGTCTTTCTGGATACTGTCAATGTTCACAGTTCATTCACACAAGGTCAATGTTTCTCATCTGCAAGTCTGTTTAGATATTGCCAATGTTCTCCACACAGTCAATGTTCTTTCAACCGCAAGGAAACGACGCCCTCGTCAGTTGCGGTCGTCATCGGCCCAGGGTCAAAGACAGTGATCTCGTGGGCTTTCCTGGAGTCAGTGCATCCTCCGTTGTCTTCCTCTCCCGTCGGATGTCCGACGCAGTCGACGTTGTCAGCTCCCAGAATGCATTCGCTGGGTCTCACGGTCAGGTTGGCTTCTGCGGGACGGTGGAACAGCTCCCTCAAGGTCTGCAGATGCTCCTTCCATGTCTGGGTGTGGACTTCATGTTCGACCAAAGTCGTAGAGCCTGGGACATCGCTGAAGCTATGGGGAACTTCGCCCATAAGGTCCTTGAGCTCCAACTTTTGACCTTCCGTCAAGCGTGGTCCTAGCTTAACATCATTGATGCCTTCTTTGCTATGGAAGTCTCCCAGTTCTAACAGTTCCTCGCTGTCAAAGCTATTGTCGATCTCAGCTGCTGTTGCCACATGCACAGTCTCTGATGGCCTTTCCACGTACAGCTTAAGGAGGTTGGCGTGGTATATCTTGGAATGCTGACCGACCTTCACCTTGTAGTCGTTGATCCCCACCACGGTCTCCACTTCGTACGGGCCTTTCCACTGCATCAGCAACTTATTGTGATCAGTAGGTAGCAGCACCAGCACTTTGTTGCCAGGTTTAAACTTCCTGTTCACAGCCCTACGGTCATAGTAGTGCTTTCCACAGTCCTGGGACTTCTTCAGGTTTTCTCTGGCTATCTCGAGAGTCTGCTCCAGCTTCTCCCGTAGCTCAAACACGTACTGGTAGCTGTTCTTCACCTCTGGGGTCTCTACTTCTTTCGTCCACAGTTCTTTTAGGATGTGCATCGGCCCTCGGATGGTTCTTCCGTACAGCAGCTCGAACGGAGAAAAGCCGGTGGACTCCTGCGGTACTTCTCTGTAGGCGAAAAGTAAGGCGTTGATGTAGCGATGCCATTGTCTGGGCTGCTCGCTGCACAGTTTCTTCAGGGTGGACTTCAACGTAGCATTGAACTTTTCGACAAGCCCGTTGCACATTGGATGGTAAGGTGTCGTAGTCAAATGCCGGATGCTAAGCAGTCTGTTGACCTCCTCCATGCAGTCAGAGACGAACTGCGTCCCGAGGTCTGTCAGAATTTCTTCAGGCACTCCAAGTCTACTGAACATGTCCACCAGTGCCTCTGCTACAGTTTCAGTGTCAATCTTCTTCAGTGGCACTGCTTCTGGGTACCGAGTCGCATAGTCCACTAAAGTCAGTACCCATCGATGACCTTCTTCACTCGGAGGTCTTATTTCGCCGATTAAGTCTAAGGCCACCCTCTTGAAAGGTCGGTCGATCAGAGGCATCCTCTGCATAGGCACTTTCGGGACCCTTCCTCGAGGTATGGTCTTCTGGCAAATGTCACATGATCGGCAGAAACGGCTGACGTCCGCATGAAGTCCTGGCCAGTAGAACACCGCCTGGATTCTGTCCGACGTCTTCTTGATACCCAGGTGACCTCCCATGATTGAGTCATGCGCTACTTCCATCACCTGGCGCCTTAGGGGTAATGGTACCAATACTTGACGTAGTGGTTTCCCTCCGTTGACCCTCGGGTGCTGGAAGATTCGGTACAGGATCTTGGCCTTCACCTCAAAATAGACCGTACCACTGCCTTTGGTCACTTGGTCGTGGCGGTTCCTGTACTTGTTTAAAGTGCTATCAGCTTCCTGGAGCTGGATCAGCTTATCTCTGTCCACGATGGCAGCTTTAGAGTTGTCGGCGACCTTCAGTGGCGTAGACGTCTTGTCTCTCTTGGCCTGGGCCCTGGTAGTAACGGCACCGACGATCTCTGGTCGGCAGGGCTGAGCCGGAGTAACCACATTGTCCCGTAGCAGCTCTGTAAGGTCTCCATCGGGAAATGGCAATGGATCCTCCTCCACAACTTCGACGTGTTGAGTTGAGGCAGGACTCCACTCTGGATCGGGGTCGTCGGGTTGTCTCGCGCCGTCGATATTCCCGATCATCAAATCATACAGCGGCTTCTTCAGGCAAACCGCTTCGACTTCGCCTATGTAGAAAGGGGTGTTGACATGAATCTTCGCAACTGGCGCTCTCACACATTTGCTGTCGGCCATGAGTGTCCATTTAGAATCGCCAGTGAATTGTTCTTTAGCGATTAGGTCTTCTCTGACGATGACCCCACTACAGCCAGAGTCTCTTAAGACAGTCACTTCATGATTTCCGACGCGTCCCTTTGAAACAGGCATGTTCTGGACGGTCACAGCTGCGCTGGCGACGACGGGGATGGATTTCCCGTTGGCAAGGAGAAGTTGGCCATCAGTCATGCACTCTTGCACGTCCGCAGGGGTAGCTGTGCGCTTGGTCTCACTCGGAAGAATGACGCTCCCGCCGCACACTTGATGGTCAGATCTACTGTTTTGCCGTTGATTGGAGAAATGTCTCTGTCGGTTGCCCGCCGCTGCGTTGTCCGTACTGCTCCGCTGTCCGCTACTTTTGTTTTGAGGACAATTAGCCGCCCTGTGGTCTGTAGCGTTGCAGGTGAAACAGCCTCTTGAATGCCCTTCCCTGGGAGGAGGCGTGGAGTCCGTCTGTCTCTGGCTCGTCTGGCTTCCCTGGATCTGGTTCCCATGGTTTCCAGTCTTCTGAAAATGTTTCGTCGCGCTGGGTGGCCCCAGGGTCTTCCCATGAGCGATGAGATATCTTTCAGCAGCCTCGGTCACATCTTTAAGCGTCTGCAGCTTTTGTTCTTCTAAGTGGGTCGCTAGGTCCTTGTGACAGGCATTGAGAAATTGTTCCTTCACGATCAGGTCATGGAGACTGTCGTAAGACTTCCTTTCGCCTGATAACTCCACCCACTTGTGTAGATATGACGACAGGCGCTCCACAAACTGCTTTGGCGTCTCGTCTGACTTAGGCCGGCATTCACGGAAGCGTTTACGGTAGCCCTTCTCTGTAAAGTTGTAGCACTGCAACAGGGCCTCTTTCAAGACGTCGTAGTTTTTGGCGTCATCGTTCGACAGTCTGGTGTAAACTTCGAGAGCTTGCCCCGTCAGAAGTGCACTCAGTCGAATTGCCCAGTCTTGAGGTTGCCAGTTAGAGCTTTCAGCGAACCTTTCGAATCTCGCCAGATAACTGTCAACCTGGTCCTTCCCGTCGACGAAAGCTGGCAATTTTGGAGCCGTATGGTCGTTGGTGACTTGTGGCGCATGCTGATTGTTTTGGATACGCGCCAACTCTATTTGGTGCTGACGCTCAGCTTCTCTTTCTTGCCGCTGCTCTTCTCTTTCTTGACGCCGCTCTTCTCTTTCTTCTCGGCGACGCTGCTCTTCTTTTTCTAGACGCTTCTCTTCTAATTCTCGTTCTTCGCGGCGACGCTGCTCTTCCTTTACTAGACGCTTCTCTTCTAATTCTCTTTCTCTTTCTTCGCGCCATATTCTCTCTTGAGACTTGACGTACTCCGTCAGCTGTTTGCCTTTTAGATTTAGTTCAACCCCTCTCTGCCAGAAGTCAGCCATCTTGATGCTTCTGGAAAGTTCTTTTCTAGAAAGTTCTTTTCTGGAAAGTTCTTGACTGTGCTGTACCTTTCTAGACTGTTCTAGAACAGCATGCTTTCTGCAGTAGCGCTGATGCTTGCCACTAGTCGCCTTCGCTGACGCAGGCCCCGCTGTCCTCGTCGTATGCGACGCTGCACCACGCTGGTGTTGATGTGCACGCTCCTGTGCTGAAGTAGACGCGACGTCCGCTTGCCGCTCTCTGTAACACTGGCGATGTAGCTCCGAGACTGTCCCTCGACGTAGTCCTGCGGCAGCCACGTAGTCCCGCTCTGTTGTTCGCTCACGAAGCAACTCTTCGGCGACTACACGCCCTTGCAGTCAACCCGAACCTATCGGTGATGTAGTCCCAGTGTGTTGGCCCCTCTCGACGCAACTCGTTGGCGGCTACCCTCGATGACTGCCTCTCGTAACGTTGACTCGCTTGTAGCAGTTGAACCCTTGGCTATGGCGTGAATCGCGGCTTGACCCCCAAAATGTTACACTCAGTTCGATGATGGTGTTTTTCTTTATCAGTATTTGATTCAGCCCCGATGCTGAAGTCCTGATAAGGTGTAACTCAGATTCGTTTATTCACACAGCCTGCTCAATCAGCATACAAGTCACAAAGTCGACGTATGAAGTTTTCCACTTTTATTCAGCACACATCAACAACTGCATACAATTCTCAACTCAACTCAACAACTTTCACAGCAACTCTCTAAATCACTATCAACAACTTTACTATCTCTCAACAGCAACTCGGCACACGATTAAATAACCTCTCTCTTTTCTCGAACAATTTGGTACACGGTAGAAATGACGCACTGCCACCAATCGAACTAAAGATCGTCATCACTGGCTTACGTCATACACATTTCCTCTACTTCCGGGAACATTCACGACCTTCGATATCCATCGGGAAATTTCTATCGACAGTAATAAACATGCAGATCCCGAAAATTCTCCAACAATATCGACTAACGCAAATCATCAACGTTATACAAAGCCTCTCCTAACAACAATGCAAACTCAAATCAAAGGTAAATAAACTCCATTATTGAATACTTTGCAAAACGAAACGATTAGATCTATCGTGCGCGCTTTAGACACACTTTCGTTCGTTTCAACGTAACACTTATTTTATTGGGATTGGGATGGGTGGGGAGTGAGGATTGAAAAAGGGGAAATACCCACACACCCACACCTTATCATGCAGCTGAAGTAATGCTGTCACTAACCATTTATGTTCGTTATATGGAGGGAGAAACCAATCAAAGCAAAGTCAGTTGTACGAAACGTCATCAGTCAGGGAATCGAAACGTGAACAATTTTTTTAAAAGCTATTACAAATCGTACTAAAGGCATAATACGTGAAGGCGTTGTTTTAATTAATCATTTTGTGTAGTGTCGTGTTGCCTGTACTGCTGCTGTCTGAACGTCTGTGTGTCATCCTTGCTGCAAACCAACTGTAAACTGTCAAGTAAGCCCGTTCACACGTCTCTCTGCCTCTCATCTCTCCACAAATTACTATGCGGATGAGAGTATAAACCGAGGTCTAGTCTGTGTCGCATACATTCCATCATAACGGACTTTAAAAATCCTGACGCTCATGTCCTAGACGGGTGAGTGCCGGTGACAAGAACACACCCAGCATGCACCTAGGTCCTTCTCCCCCATCCCTGGCTGCCCAGGATTGTGCTCAGTTGTCTGGGGCATTATTACGGTGCGCCTAAAGGCTGCAAGTTGGCGCCTCCAGCGGCTTGAGTTAGATCCTGTATCGGCCAGCGCCTTGAGCAGCTCTTGAGCTGAAAAAGCGCTATATAAGAACGATTAAATAATAATAATAATAATAATAATAATCACACATTAAAATAGCAGAAATAAAGAAGAAAAATACTGACATTGACAACAACAATAAGAGAGAGAAAAAGAGCAGGAGAGAGCAAGAAAACTCAACAGGACAACCCAGATAGAGACTTAGACCGAAAAGATCAACAGGTACACGGACTGAGAGAGAGATGGAAAAACACAAGGGCATAATACTGATCGAAATACACACCTGCCATGAAAAGTGTCCAAACCAGGGTACTCCAGGTCCAGGTACTCAAGCCAGGAGTAACTTTCTGTCACATACTCGTTGTCGTTAGGCCTGACCCGCACTAGCTGCGATGTAGAGTTGAAAAACTCGATGCCTCGCCAGTGGTCCACAGCCAAGCCTGGTCGCAACCCCTCACATTCAAAGCCCACCACCTGTTGGCCATCTGTGACACAAGCATCCACGTTCAAATCCTGTGGGTGAGAGTACAAACCGAGGTCTAGTTTGTGCATGCAATCACTCCACAGTAAAGATCCAGACGCTCATTTATTTACTTATTCATTTCATCTTTCTTAAATAGCATTTTTTGAGCTCAAGAGCTGCTGGATGTTCTGGATTCTGATGTCCTAGACAGGTTAGTGCCAGCTATATAAATACACAGAGCAAGCAATAGATCCCTTCTCCCCTTGCACACCTGGTCACCAAGTTCGTCAGATGATACGCCAAATGCAGCAAGGGAGCACCTCAGGCGGCTCGTGTTAAAACCCTTGAGCTGGAAAAGCATGTTATATAAGAACAACATAACAATCCCTACCTAACCTACTGGTTAACAGTGAATGGTGACTGCAGGTCAAACTCAGAATCAGAATCTTCATTGTCCTCATAAATTACAAGGAAATGCCAAGTGACAAGTCAAAAGTTTTAGAAACGTTTCTCTGGTGGTAAGACAAGATCACTGGCAAAGGGTAGGCCATTATGTCGCACTATAGTAACCTGGAGCAAACTTTCTTCCATGATGACGATGATGATAATGATGATGACAATGACGATGATGATGATGGAATATGACAATCAATGATGTGATAATGGCATGATAACAATAAACAGTCCACAATTTTGATGCTTTGCTTCATAAGGATAATGATATTTATAATGCTGCTGATGATAATATTAATAATAATATTAATATGATGATAATGATAACAATAATGCAGATGATAATGATGTTAATGATGATGGTGATGATGATGAAGATAATGACAGTGTACATACCACATATGTGTGCTCCAGTTTTGATGCTGGTTGCCCCGGGGCACTGGAAGAGACTGTTTTCTGTTCCCACACAGCCCGGACGCTCCCAGAGCATGTAGTCAGTCAGATTGCGGGCAAAAGAGTGGTATGTGAAGTTGCCTTTGAGAAAGCCTAGGTGTCGACACGTCACGTTCACATCTATGGCCGTGAAGCTGTCAACCACACACATTTTTAATTTAATACAATTGCAAAGTAAAGGGTACACCACGACACCTCCGGCCTATTATCATTGGACCTCTGATTCTGAAGTGTGTGTGCTTGCACAATCATGCTTGTCAGCGTGAAAATGATCAAGCAAATGGCAGGCAAACAAAGTGTTTACACTGTGGATTTGAAAATAATGTGTTGTATCAAATTCCCTATGATTGACAGGAACAACAGGTGTGCTGCCTTGGCTTTACAGCGAATCAGATCAATCTTTTACACTACATAGCATGATCACAGAAGAGCTTATAAAAACCCATTATTGAGGTGAAAGCGCCCAAATAAGCATGTACGCAGCTTAAAAAGACATTCCGTCCCAGTCCAATGTCACTTCAGGAGTTTCCAACAATACAGTCATTACACATCAAACTTTACAACGGGCCAAGAACCAATTAAATTGAAAAGAAACAGCCACAAAAAAGCCACTTATACTGTACCTGCAGTGTGAGTCACACACACACATAATGATCGAGTGTTCAGAGCCAGTATATATTTATTCTAAGGGAGGTAAATCACCCAGTGGCTATAGTCTACGATTCTTTGAATTATGTGGAATGAAATATAGATTTAATTTTTTACAAATATTAGACAGACTTTTTAAAAATCAATATATAATCAACAGTCATGTCTTAGCATGAATTGGACATTTTACAAGCTTTAGTGCAATTCTGATCTAGATCTCAGATACACTTTTTATAAAAGAAAAAACATTATTTAAAAAAACTGACTTTATGTAATTGGTGCAGATGGCTCTCCAGCGGCCCTGGTACAGCAGGTCAAGACGTCCATCCTGTGTGGTGTTGCCGTTGGTCAAGCGAGCGTCGTAGTTCCAATCGCCCGTAGGAGCTCCAGTGTCCGCACCATGTAACTTGGTCATCAGGATTCGACCCCCTGGCTCGTCGCTGCCCTGTGCATGAAAAACATCATCAGTGAGCCAATGCCTGTTCATATTCTCTCTGGATGAGACAACTTATTTGATGTGCTTTATTCAAACTTTGTATCTCCCCAGTATATAATATATTAATTATGCTATTAAGATGTGTGAGACAATGAGGCAATGCTGAGTGTGATAGTCTGTATATATAGGGTATATATTCTTCTGGAATACATGGAGGGTTCATAAAGGTTTACAACTACAAGTACATTAATTCAATACGGTAAAATGTGAATTACAAATGAGTGTCACTTACTCTGGCAATAAGCGTTCCATTAACAATGATGCCAAACCCTGGGCCAAACTTGAGGACTGCGCCAGGCTCTATGTACAGGCAAGCACTGGCTGGAATCTCAATATTGCCGTTGATGATATGGGGATTGTCACGTTGAAGCAATGCCCGCTTGCCTTCCACAAGGCCACCTGACGGGTAGTGGTGGACGTACGGGTCTTGGCAGTGTTTAGGGATGTGTCTCAGGTACCACACGATGCCATCAGAAACAATCGGCCTGTCACCCACACTTGGGGGAGGGGTGACAGGTCGCATCGTTTCCTGGGCCAAACATCGGGGAAGAACTGTCATGAACAACATTGTCAGTGTCAAAAACCACAAACATTTGAATTTGAAGCTATGTGTTGACCGATGGTGGATGCCAAAAGCCTCAGCACTACTGACTGAGCGGTCACATCTTTGATCACGTAGTTTGGTTGTTTTTTGATCGCACAAAGTGACACTTGTGCATGCTTCTGTTTTTGTTGTTGTTGTCAGCCCTGCAGCTGACTGTCTCGCTCCCCGTTTCATTCTGCTTGCTGGCGATCGCAACGCTTCACCTGCAATTTTGTCACCTGTCCGCTTCAATCGCAGCCATGGCTATACAGAATCCCCGTTTAACCCCCTCGATACGTCCAAATGAGGAGGATATTTTGCACAAAACAGTGATTTCCGGGTTTTTGTTAGCACCAGAAGCCAACATGGAGGGTACCTGTATCTCTCGTTCCAATCTCGCGTTATGTCTCATGTCAAAGGTATGATGTCCCCGGCGCGTCACAGGTTAGCGTCTATTTTTAGACACTCAGGTGTCCCTTCCTGTTGGGACTTCGTTCAGATTGCTGGCGGGCGAGACTGCACTCTCTGGTAATGTAAAACCTGACGAAAAACACTAACGGGGGCACATCCTCGCAACAACACAAAACACTTCTTGTTTTTTTCTCCCAAAAAGTTTAAAATATTTTCGGTTTAATAATTTGAGTTGTCTTCGTTAGTACAATCAAAGATCAATTAGCTTGTAGTAGTAGTAGTAGTAGTAGTAGTATGTTGAGGACAAAACAGACCCTCAGGCCTTTCTGAATGTCCCATCTTTCATATGATTTACATGGGTCTGATAGTGCATGCATGCAATTTTCCTGAACGCATTACCGTTCATCAAAGTAAAAGAACAATTTTTTGTACTTAGGCAGCTCATCCAACTGGTTTTTGAAAGAGTTAATTGAAGGTGCTTTCTTAAGAGAAAGGGGTAGTTCGTTCCAGTTAGTAACAACACGACTGGAAAAATAAAGCTTTTTATAGTGTTAGTTCTGCAGTGGTTTACAAATATCTTCCCCTCCGCGTTACGCGTTGAATTACAACTAGGTGTTGAGAAAAAGTCAGTCCAGTACAAATCGTCAATTTTATGGTACATTTTTAAAGTTTGAATCAAGTCTCCTCTCACTCTTCGTCCAAACAAGGAGTGTAAATCTAGATACTTAAGTCTATATCGTGATAACGCATGTTACGACACTCTTTAACCAGTTTGGTTGCCCGTTTGGGTTAGAGTTAAGAGTTTAGGGTTAGGGTTAGGGTTTGGGTTAGGGTTAGGGTTATGACGCCTAAGAACTTCGTGAAAAAGCCGGCCCGACATGACCTGGTGCATGCGCAAATGCGCTCGGATAAACTAGGAGACCCGGAACTTGAAGGATGTGACACCGGCTTTTTCACGAAGTTCTTAGGCGTCATAACCCTAACCCTAACCCAAACCCTAACCCTAACCCTAAACTCTTAACTCTAACCCAAACTTTAACCCTAAACCTTACGAAGACTATGATAGCACTGTGCGCATGCGTCGAATTTTGTAACGCGTCGACCAATCAGAATGCTCCCATTCGCTCCCAGCCCAGCTAAGATACTAGGAACTGTGAGGATGTCACACCGGTAAGGATTTTCTCAAAAGATAAGTACTTGTCAAAGACAACCCCTAAATCCTTTTCCTCTTCACACTTTTCTACACGTGAACGTTCTTCCTTTCTCTGCATCACATACCTGCATCATTATATATTTTGGTATCATCCGCAAAGATTTGACACATGCTGTTTACACACTTTGGTAGGTCATTTATAAAGATGGTAAACAGGATTGGGCCCAGGATACTTCCCTGAGGGATACCAGATGGATTGTAGTACTACAATTATAAAAACTGATGATTTAATGTTGTTGTTCTTTTATAGGTGTTGATCAGGTTAATTTGGACTGTATACATTTGATTGTTATAGTCAATGAGGAGTGCACCGATTATGACTAACATAAATGGAGGTGACGAAAAAAAAAACCCGCGGAGCTAGAGAATGAAGTAGGTAAATAAAATAGGTGAACAAGGACGAGCTTGAGAACAATAAGAGGAAGAAGAACAAAAGCAAGAAGACGAAGCAGCGGCAGCAGAGCATGAATATTAAGAACAAGAAAAGATCTAGCCTATATAACAGTTAATTAATTACCAGCTACACAGCAATTAATTAATGCGACACTTAAAGAAAGTTTATATGTAATTTAATTATATCTCAATGGTACGGGATATATATAGCGCAATATTAAGACAAATAGCCACTTGCAATCAAATGTTATCGTCGTAATCATCAGCGGCAGCATAATCCTCATCATCATCTTCGTCGTCGCCATGATCATCGTCGTCGTCGACGTCATCATTGGCTAATTGTTCCAGTGAACAGAGTAGGATCGACAACAAAAAATATATTTAACAACAATTCTGGATCCGGAGTCCCCTCTATAATGAAAGTTGACGGATCAACCGTAGAATTACTTAATTAACAACCTAATTCAATTCAGTCATTTATCATTCGGCGTCGACGATATGGCAACCACGCGCATAAATTTAAATTACGTCAGATACGGAGGGGGGCGGGTGGGAGAGAGACAGACAGACAGACAGACGTAAGACAAAGAGGGAGGAAGTGTATGTGTTTGTGTGTATAAGAGAGAAAGCAAACTAAGAACAAATAACTATAAAATGAGCGAAAATGGAAATAAGAGAGCGAAAAGGAGCCTAAAATATTCCCCCTTTGCTCTTTTCGCTGTCCTTTTCGCTCTTTTCGTATTTTCTGTACACCGCTCAAATTCAGCCATACACACTGTGCAACTTGAATGAAATTGGCGATGAGCTCCACTATCGTTTCTCTTGTAATATTCCTTTTTTAAAAGACAACCGTAAAGTATTGCTACCAAATTATTATAACCACCACTCAAATATACATAAACTTAACAATCTAATTAACCCAAATTCTTCAAAGAATAGAAACAATTTATGTCGATTTATTGACATTATTTTTTCACTGTTCAAATAGTATGATTGGATTGAATAACTTCTTTTTGTACGTTTCTTCTCTCACGTTCATAACTACAGTATAATGTGTGTGTTTGTGCCTGTCACAATTGTCATTAGTATTCATATTGTGTACATATTGTTTTGTATGCATGGTATAATGTGATCACAGCTTTTTGATTTTGCTTTGTCTGTCTTCGCTGAAAGCCCCTCAAGAGAGACTCTGAGAGAGAGAGAGAGAGAGAGAGAGAGAGAGAGAGAGAGAGAGAGAGAGAGAGAGAGAGAGAGAGAGAGAGAGAGAGAGAGAGAGAGAGGTCGCAGAAGAAAACAAAAACCACTATGTATTTATTTTATTTTATTTGGAGTATATTACACATAAATATAAAGCTTCCCTAATGTTTACTGGGTGTTATATTTATTTATTTATTTAAAGTACATGAATAGAAGTTTTTGCCATCTACATGTTGTTGTTTTTTTAATCTGATATAGGAATATGCGATTTTCAGCTATGTGATCCACAGGCAGCACTGATTCGGTCTGCAACACCCGTTCTGGACGCGAGAGCGTCTTTTTAAAGATCGCACGTCTCTCTCTGTATTAGAGATCGAGACGCTAAATTAGGCTTCGGAACCTCTCACATTCAGATACAGGGCGCCTGTAGCCGCTGCCATCTTCATTTTTAAGCGGCAAGCATCTTCTATATATTAATCGAGCAGCCTTTTCAGATCACGAGGGGCCGTTTTAGCCAACCAGCGGCATTGTTGTGAAGTTAATTTCGAGCTTCAGTTGGCTCCAAGTTTTACAGATTACAGCTGAACTGTCCATATAATTGCTTCCACGCGAGTTTTGCCATTCGGCGCTCGATCACCCGCTGCCGAAACAACGAAACTTAACATTCTTTTCGATCGCAAAACGGCTTTAGTTTGCATTTTACTGCGTCCAAAAACACTGTAAAAACACATGTGTGAGACGGTATTTTTAGAACCAATCATTTTTGTCCTTAGCCCTGCCATCATTTCCGCATACCATTTCTACCAAGGATTTCGTATTTTATTCCAAATCGCTTTTAATCGATCGGCGTTCGCTATATTGTTGTTTAATCCAGTTTCAAGTTTATAACACTATTAAAATCGGCGGGTTCAACATGTTTTATGATATGGGACCTAAAATCAGTTTATAGAATTATAGCATCCCGTGGTTCAATGGATAAGGCGTTTGACTGTCAATAAGATGACCCGGGTTCGAATCTCGCTTGGTCCTTTTTTTTTTTTAAATAAAATTTAATAATACAGAGCGAGAGAGATATAAGAGAGATATAGATAATAAATAAAAAGAGCGGAACAGAGGCAACTGAAGAACAAAACGAGGTGCAAGTAAAATGCTAAAAAAAAAATAAAAAAAAATATATAAATAAAAATAAAATCATAGCACGGGTATTAATAACTGCTTCATATTCTTTTTTTTTTCATTTATCCATGATGCGTGTACTTCTTAGAACACTTAACATCTTATGCTTTTTAAAAAAAAAATTAGGTATAGGTAGGTCTGTTTAAAAAAAAACATTTAGAAAATAACATTATAGTTTTATTGTAAATTTCATAGCATAATTAATTGTCATTCGATTCATCAGAAAAAAAATATTAAATTAAGAGCAAACTTTACATTAAAAATAAATATTTAGAATCTAAATTAAAACTGAATTGTTCCCAAATAAATATCTGTAGGGACTAAAGGTCCATATTTACATTTACATGGCTTGGTGCTTTTTTTAATGATTGCATCAATTTGGTATTTCATTGGTATGTATTATAAGGAAAAAAGTTCTGTGCATGCAGTGATAGCATTGCCTTATTGTTTTAATCACATGCATGTGCAATAAATCAGTAATGCTGTTCTCCTCAAATAAATGATTATTGTGTTTTATTACAATTATAAGTTTATTTTTAATCTATGTCTCTTTTTAGTGATTCACCACTGACAGTGTACTTCAGCCTTCCACTTCCAGAATCATAAACACAACAAAGATTATTATATCAAAGATACTTTTATACAATGTGAATTAATTTTCGAGCTAATGTTAATTAAAAGTATCTTTGATATACTGTATATCTTAGTTGTGTTTATGATTCTGGAAGTGGAAGGCTGAAGTGCACTGTCAGTGGTGAATCACTAAAAAGAGACATAGATTAAAGATAAACATATAATTGTATTTTACTTTCAAAATACTTAGCAGTTCCTGTTGTGTTTACAATTTCTTCCACTTTCAGGCAATTGATATTTCCTACATGTAGTTATTGTACCAACACCACAACATAAACTATACACTATGTAGGCTACAATGGAACATTATAGTCTCAAATAAATTTGACTTCACTCAGTGGCTGACAGCTTGGACACCCAAAGATAACCTATAACGGGCATAAAATCAGCAACACAACAACAAAATATAATAGATACTTTTAATTATACAACAATACAAGACAAATGAATTTTCGTGCTTTGCTCTTCTTCAGATTAAAAACAAACATAAAATGACAAAATGCTGCAGAATGCACAAAAAAAGTCACTTCCAGGAAAATTTTTGAAACGGGCATATAACATCAGGCCCAGCAAATGGGTCATCAAAAATTTATTTGGACGGGTAATAACTGCTAGTCTTTCTTAATAAAGCCGTATACCGTATATTGAGGGGTCACTCATGCAGGTAGCCAAGCGTGCCTAGCAGTGGGCAAAATCGTAAAGATTAGCATTAGTCACGTAGAGTATGATCGATATGAAAGTGATGGCGTCACGTGAAAACCACCAACAGTTAAGCGAATGTTGCATCTGGGAGGTACTGGCCTATATATAATAAATGGCAGGTCTACGTGTAACAGACATTTGGAGAACAGGTTCACCCGTCCTTAATGTGTTCGGGGATGTAAATTTTACACAAAAAAAAACCAACAAAAAAACAACAACAAAAAAACAACAGACATTTAATATGAGTTTGCATTGTATACTCGTAAGCAGAAAGGTCTAAATACAAGGCTTATCGAGGTCGCTGAGGCTAAAGTCTGCCCCAAATGAAGTCAATGAGAGCCACGTACTTTCTCAGATCACTCGTTCATGCTGAAGAACTTGACCTGGGTCGGATGATGTCATCGCGCGTGCTTCTCGCGACAACTGCCATCGAGGTGCGCATGTCTAAAAGTGAGTTGGACAGCCAGGTGGGTTTGTTCTTCTTCGGGTTAGAAGCGTTGGCCATGTGCAGACAGGTAGACAGAAGGTCCGACAGATCATCCAGAGCCTACTGTGCTTGGAAGCCTCGGTAGTACTGCAGCCTCGTTCCTGCTCTCTCTATAGCACGCGCAGCGCGTGCAGCACGTTCCGCAATGAGAGCGTCGGCTTGGTGCATGCGCCGCTCGTGCCTGGCTTGCATGCGCACGATGGCCATGACGGCATGGCGACTGCGACGTTTGAAGTCAGCGCCCTTGTACATGCTCCCGTAAGGAGTTTGTCCGGTCAGAGAGGCGCTGTTTATTGCTCCAGGCAATGCTGGGTTGGACGTTGAGCTCTCGTGACTCTTGTTTCGTGATTGTCCGTTGCTGTCAGACCGATCACGATGTCTGCTGTCATCACCCGCTTGACTCATGGTCCACTCATTGATTAAAGCCTTCTCCTTACCTGAGCGTGAAGACAATTCCGTTGTTTGCTGAGATTCAACTTGTATCATGCTCGGCGACGCCATTGAAAGCTTGTCTGAGTTTTCTTCAGCAATGACTGGAGGTGAAAACTCCTGGGATTCCGCGGTGAAGCGTTCGTAGCGAGCCTCACGGAATATTGCTTTACCTACAACCCCCGTCCCGATTTGGCTAGTTTCTGCGTCAGCTTCAGGTGACATTGTGGTGATGTCAGCAACACTCGTCATTGAGGCTGTGACGTCAGCAGCTTGCATCGTTCTGGTAGTGACCCCAGCAGCACGCAACCTTGTAATTGTGACGTAATCAGTCTGCGTCATTGAGGTGGACACTTCATTATCCTGTAGCTGTCCAGAGCTACATAACTGTTCATCTTGGTGACTCAACGGTGACCGTAAAGTGGTGTCTTGTTTGGTTTCTACCCAGCGAGGTTTGTCTGCTAGTGCTACAGTATCTGCTAAACGGTGTCCCTTTATGAAAGGCAGTGGGAAGTAAGAATGACTTGCATTATCAAAGTCAAGCCAATGGAACTCTTTCGAAAGACCTAAGATTGAACTGCCCGTTAGTGCGTTCACTTTAGATATCTCGCTGGTTTTGCCTTTCAGGCTCGGCCTATTGAACTTGGAGTCACTCAGATCCTTCAAACCAAGTTTCGTCTGTTCACTTCGCTTCACACAAGCATGCACGATGCCATCGCTCAGACCAACTTCGTCTAAGCCGTGTACGTGTTCTTGCAGAGAAAGAGTATTCAACTTCAAATCATTCTCCGACAGTCCAAGTTTGTTCCTATCACTCTTCTTCAGACCAAGTTTCTGCAAACCACCGTCCTTCAGTCTGACGGACTTGTCGCGACCTTTCCTCTTTATTGGCGATCTATTGTTTACTTCAACGTCTTTCGCCTTCATTTCGTACTGTTGTTGCCCAGCCACCAGTTGGTACCGTGTTGCTGGACGTTGTTGATAGGGTTTCGCTTCCATTGACGTTTTAGACGATGAGTTGTGTGGTCGACTCAAAGACCAATGGTTAGGCGACAGCGACGATAACTTTATTGACGACAGTGTCGATGTTTGTATTGATGGTTTCAATGCCTCCACTGATGACGACTGATGCAGTAAAGGGTGATGACAACGACCGCGTTTCTGTTTCTCCTGGGTGAGGATCCGTGCGAAAGTGGGCGTTCTTTGCAAGATTGTCTGTAGATCTCGTCTCACGCTGTTCTGTTCCCACTCAGATCTGTCAACAGATATCATCATCATCATCATCATCATCATCATCATCATCATCATCATCATCATCATCATCATCATCATCATCATCATCATCATCATCATTGTTGTCGTCTTCATTTTAATCTTCATCGTTACCAGATCCTTAAGGTCATTATTTTGTATTGTTAATCTCTGCGTGTTTAGTTTGTGTGCGATACGAGCTTTGACAGGCAGCCAGTGGAAAGTAAAAGCGAAGCGTTAAAACAGCGTAACCTATAGAGACAAACTGATATGTGTCATCGTTAATATCAATATTGTTAATTTCATTTAAGGTCTGTTTACGTTGTGATTTTTTTTTTCAATTTCGGTTATAGAGCGCGTTAATAAATTTGCTTTCTATACAAGCTTTGCACGGTAGGCAGTGGAAGGTATAAAAAGAATGTTAGCCTCATAATATGTAATTGCTCATATTGAGATGAATAAAGTTGTACTGCATTTTATTGTATTATATTGTATTGTTTATACACAGAGATCTGTCCTGACTGCCGTCCTGACTGACCGCTTTTTGCAGGCTTGTTTAGCCAGTTCCAGCTGTCGGTCGTGCCGACGTAACAGGCGTTGTTCACGTGCATTCTCCTCGCGTGCTTTCAGGTGCTCACGCGCATCTAGTGACCCACTTGACGTCACGCCTGGCCCCGCCCAATAGCTGTCGTGGAACAGGTGACTCACTTCGGGGTTCATGGTTACCGCTGCTGTGGGAAAGATATCATAATAAATAAATAAATAAATAAATAATCTGCGATTCGCATACAGCATAGACTTATTAACTTTCAACGTACTAGCTATTGCAAAGTTCAACGCTGAATTCTTTTTCTTTCTTTTTATGTTGTTTTTTAAATTTATATTTTGTTTATCATCGGATACAGTTTACTAATATTATGATGATACTCCTTCGAATGAAAGTATAAATCGAGGTCTAGTCGGTGCACGAACGCATTCCTACTCATGGACTTTAAAGATCCTGACGCTCATGTCCTAGACGAGTGAGTACCGGCTACATAAATACACCCAGCACGCACTAGGTCCCATCTCCCCATTCCCGGTCGCCCAGGATTGTGCTCAGTCGCCTGGGCGTCAGATTATGCGCCCAAAGTCTGCAAGTGGGCGCCTTGTGCGGCTTGAGTTAGATCCTGTATCGGCCAGCGCCTTGAGCGGCTCTTAAGTTGGAGCGCTTTATAAAAGTGATTAAGTAAATAAATTAAAATAAATAAACAAATGATGAAATATATAAATAAGGAAGACCGCAAACCATTCAAATGTATTCCCAGACACGCCCACACACATTTGCTTGTTTTTATAATTACAGCAGGCTCGTAGTGGTAGAATTTTATTATGTGCATCATTATATGTTAATAATTTACCTCTGTATACAAACATAAACCGCCCTTCCTTACATAGCGTCTCCTCTTTGTAATGTAATACTATTACATATCATATATTATGTTCATACCCCCCTTCCTATCTTATCCCATCCTATCCCGTAACTCGGAGGTCGTAGGGGCACCACAGATGATCGTTTAATCAGCGTACTCCATCTTTCTCTGTCCTCAGCAACCCTGATTGTTTCGCTCAGTGTCAAACCAGTCCATTCTCGAATGTTGTCCTCTCACCTCTTTTTCGGTCTCCCTCTTCTTCTACCTCCTTGCACCGTGCATTGCAGGATGGTCTTTGCAAGACCTGATGATCTGGTGTCGTGGCCATACCATCGGAGTTTCCGTTTCTTCACCACTGTGAGCAGGTCATCGTGTGGTCCAATGGCTTGTGTGATGGTCTGTCGGACTTCGTCGTTGCTGATGTGCTGGGTATAGGAAATGCCCAGAAGTCTTCTGTAGCGCCTCATCTCCATGCTTTGTATTCTTCATACCCTCAAACTATTATAATGACTGGAAAGTTATCTTAATTACATGTGCACGATATGAACGGTTCTGTCAACCAAATGACATTAACTGTAAATTGTTATGTACATGGGTCTATGTGCGTTAGTACAGTAGTAAAAAAGAACTGGAAGAGACTGTGTGTGATAATAATAATTTTATGTCTTGTTCTATTTGTTTTACAAGGTTTTTTTTCTTCTGTTCTTGATTTCTTATTCGCTGAGATGCAGTGTGCTGTATGAATTCTCCGTTGTTGGTAATAAAGATTTATTGTAGACTTGACTTGACTTGACTAATACAAAATATGTTCTGATGTGCCCTGTTCTGATGTGCCCTGTTCTAAAACTGGCTAATTACGGGCACCCGTATCTGAATGTCAGAAGATGCCGAAGCATGCATACTATTCTAGTGCTGTATTCTTTAGGCTTCAACATCTCTACATTCAGATTCCTTTATGGCCAACAGTGTCACCGCTCGAACGACAAACGGACCAACGAATTGCCACAGCAATATGAGCCGCTAAACAATAATGTCCCTATGAAGTTTGGACTAAATGTGCTCCATGGTTCTTGTAATATATGGCGTGCAACAGATCGGCAGACCGACTGACATAATAGTGTTCGTTGTGTGACCCGTCCAAACCAAAATATTCCAACGTAAGATTGGGAAGTGGACGCCTCGGGCGGTTTGAGTTAGACCCTGTATCGGCTAGCACCTTGAGCAGCTCTTGAGCTATATAACAACGATTAAATTATAAATACATCAATAAACAAAAAATAAATTCATTCATTCATTAAGGCAACATTAATTCATTCAGTAAAATATTTCTTTTAAAATGAAGAAGTTAGGAAAGAATAGTTGATATATACTCACAGGTTGACATCGATTTCTACTTCACAGTAAGTTAGTAACTTGGGAGCCAGCCAAGAAGTGAGGAGAGGAACTCTCATGCTGTGCAATGCAGCACCGCTCTCTCTGTCTGTGTCTCTCTCGTATCGGTCTCTGACAGTAGTTTATGACTGCAATACCTATAATGACCCACTTCACCACGATAGAATAGTACCGGTCTAAGTATCGTTACAGAAAAAAGGGTTTTCATCACACGCACCCTCCAGTGCAAGACTTGACCCTATGGTCCTAAATAGGTCCTACTGTGGTGTGATAATAAAACAAAGCAATTCCATTTTTGGTTACTGCCTATGAATAAAGTAAGGAATTGGAAGAGGAAGAAGAAGAAGAAGAGAAGAGGAGAGGAGAGGAGAGGATTCTTTATTTAACGAAGGTAGTAGAATAAGCAGTGGTCTGCTTTTTTACATCTGGCCCTCGCCTTCAATTAAGACTATTCTACTGAAACTACAACAGAGAGAGAGAGAGAGAGAGAGAGAGAGAGAGAGAGAGAGAGAGAGGAGAGGGAGAGAGAGAGTGAGAGAGAGAGAGAGAGAGAGAGAGAGAGTATATACAAATACCACGGAATTTAATACCTTTCGAATTCGAAACTTTTATAATCTCACTGAGAAATTACATTGTGGTGCCAACACAGTATTAAAACAAAATGGCATAAAAAGAAAACATTTATGTTTTACACAAATACATTTAGAGTACTAAATCGCAGCATGCAATTTATTAAACAATCTTACACACAAAAAATATCACAAAATACAACCACAGCAACAACCCAAAACGAGAGAGAGAGAGAGAGAGAGAGAACATTCAAAAGCCTCGTCTTGGAGAGAGAGAGAGAGAGAGAGAAGGGGCGGGAAGGGGGGGTGAGAGGAGAGGGAGATCCTACTCACCAATGTTTGTGAGAACTCCCAGAAGTGAATCTGAACTGTCTCGATCAGTAATGTCTGCACCCCTTCTGGAACTTTCCGTTCGTTCTTTATGGCTGGGAGGGGGGTAGGGGGGGGGGGTGAGGGGAGTGTTGTCGCTTGGTACACTAACACATCATGACAATCTGGTCTCTCTCTCTCTCTCTCTCTCTCTCTCTCTCTCTCTCTCTCTCTCTCTCCCTCCCTCCCTCCCTCTCTGTCTCTCTCTCTTCCTCCTCACTCTACTTTCCATTTATCCCATTACATTACATTACATTACATTACATTACATTACATTACATTACATGATTATTGCTTTAGGTCCAGCGGACTCTTCCGAGCCAAATCAGGACCGGACAACCCCTGATCCTCATAAAAGATCTGCTGAAACAACCCCAATGGTAAAACTGAAAGCTCTCCACCAGCCAGTCACTCTACAACAAAGACATCCCACGCAGGGGACGCCGAGGCCACACCCCAACCCATCGAACCCCCGCTTACAAAAAGAAAACAGAACACAAACATCATTACAAATTATCAACAAAACACATACATATAAAATGCCTACATTGCTAAATAATAACATCATAGGAAGCCATAGTGACCACCTGGCAGAAAGCGTCCAATATTCCCAAGCTGATCCAACAGACCTCATACACAAATGAGTCTTGTCCCAGAAGAGTTTTCAAGAAAAAAGGTAGGTGACTAGTCTAGCGAAGAAGAAGATAGTATAGCAGATTGATAGAACAGAGCAGGAATGAGAAAGAGCAACAGAGAAAGACTGAGACAGTGGGAATTTAAAGCACTAAATTTCCAGAAAGTGGGGATACTATTTATACTGAAACCCCCGGCACCCCAACGGGGGTCATTTATCCCATGGGACATTCTTTCAAGAGAGAGTGTCTACAAATCGTTCAACTGACCATGTCCCATTTATCCCATGGGACATGGTCAGTTGAACGATTTGTAGACACTCTCTCTTGAAAGAATGCTTTGACTTTAAAGGTGAGTCCGAGGTCCTTTTATTTTCTTTTTCAAACTTGTATTACACACTAGATAGCACGATCACGAAAGAGTTTAGCTGTCAAATAAACGTGTACGCAACTTTAAAATACCCCTTTATAACGTCACCTGTCGAGTGTAGTCAAACGATACAGCAGACCGAAAACCAAGTCGCATAGGAACACAGCTAGAGGAAAGCCGCTGCTGCTGTTTGAGTGCGTTGTGTCACGCATATATAATTTCAGGGTTTTCGCATCGGTATATGTATTCAAAGGGCGGTAATTAAGTCACCCAGTGTCTATAGGCCTACATAGTATTGCAGACGGCGTTTTGAGATGGGTGTGTCGGATAACGCAGTGATTGGAACACTCGCTACTGTGTCGCAAGTTAAGCACCGTCCAGTGCGATAAGCACATGGATGGGTGACCGCAAAAACGTGAAGCGACAAATAACAACGCCCCCAGTTGACTCAACTGTGACTGAGTACCTACTCTCTTGAGGGTGGGGAAGGTAAAGCAGCGAGGGAGAGAGATGGGCATCACCCTCATTACGCTGGCCCAAGATAAGTGTGATCTCCACCATCACGCTCCCCTATGGCCAGAAGGCTATGGGACTACCGATACCTTTTTTTTTTTTTTTGACTAGTCGGACTCGAAGTTCAGATTATTTTCGTAAATATTAGACACATGAAATGTATGAATGTAGTAAGCAAATAGTCATGCATCTATTAGCGTGAAATAGAAATTAATTGTATATGGTTTTGTCGCAATTTTGATCTTGACCTCAGACCCACTTTAACTCTCGCTCACTCTCTACCTCGCTACTCGTGTCTGAGTTTTCTTACGCGCTTGTGTGCGCATGTGCAACCACGGACCTGTACAGGTCGGTGGAGGACAAAAGCTTCCATATATTATTGACCTTCGTCCAGTGTGTAGAGTGGTCATCAATCGTCAAGACACCACTGTTGTCCTTATCGTGTTTATGGACAGTGCAATGAGTGGAATGATCGACGCCCAAACACCCTCTTAATATAGGCTTAGAATGTTCTGGAACTAGATGACCATTGTGGAATGTCATTTACAAACTTAATTGCTGAGCTGAGGCTTGAGTAGATCGAGGTTGATAAACATGTGTCAGTGTAAGCCATGAAAAATATAGTTTGTGCCTGTGGGTTAGATGTCCAGTTTTCAATACAACAGAGCCACGGGGGCCTGTATCGGGATAGAGAGCGTCTTCTCTACATATTTATTATACGATATAATAGAACCACACGTGCTTGCATCTGTACATGCGAGCGCCTTTGCCCATGATGCGTCTCCCCTCGCTTGGGTATCAATAATATATTATATTAAACATAGGCGCTCGCGTGTCTAGATTCAAGAGCCTGTGAATAGAACAGAGAGCAACGTACGCGAGTGACGATCTCGTTTCATGCGTGTCATGACAAAGAAATTACATTATAATTGATCTAAATATATGAACGCCTTATCTGTTCGTTTTCAACAATCCTTGTAGCGATTACAATGGGTGTTCACAATAGCCTGATCCTTTTCCTTATAATTATCATAATTAAGATAACACTTACGGGCCCTCCTTTGGAGGTTTTGTGTAGATCTAACGACGTCTTTGATTTTATTAGGTAACGGAGGAATGCACTCTTGTTGAAATGGGGAATCGCCTGAATAAAATATACAGGCGAGCGCATTCACACAAACACACACACGCACGCACAGCCGCACGCGCGCGCACACACACACACACACACACACACACACACATTTAACCTCGACACCCCTTCTAACATGGTATCGCACTCACGCGCGCGCACACAGACACACACGCAACCCATCATCAGCCTCCCTCCCAGCATGCATAATTTGACAATTGAAGCACAGACTCTTAAATATTTCGAAGATATCGAAAACTACACTACTGGAGACAAAGAGCAAAATAGCACGTATACGTCACATTCTTCAACAGATCAAAGGGCCGTAACTTAAAAAAAAAAATTAAAAAAAATCAAATTATTGATTCGTGTTCGTGGGGGTGAACCCACTGAACTAATGGGGTGAACCAACCTGTTCACATTGAAACTACAATTCTATCTTCCTCCGAAACTTGGGGGTGCTAAATTTATTAAATGGAATGACAGCTTCAAGTTCGAATACAATTAGGTGAAGTGTCATTTTGGTTCATATTTTATTTTATTTGACACATAAGGCTATCGTCCGTGCCACAGCTTTTTGGCTTAATATGCTCTCGAATAAAAATAAATTGTTTATTTATTTAAGTTATTTATTTAATCGTCCTTATATAGCGCATTTAAAGCTCAAGAGCTCTCAAGGCGCTTGCAGATACAGGATTTAACTCATGCCGCCCGAGGCGCCCAATTGCAATCTTTGGGCGCATAGTCTGACGCCCAAACGACCAAGCACAATCCTGGTTGACCGCGGATGGAGAGGAGGGACGTTGATCGTGAATAAATGAATTTAAAATGTATAAAGCGCTTAAATATTTGCACGCCTAAGTGCATGATTGAATACCGTTTTATTCTTTATTTGTGTATGCGTGTGTGTGGCCGCGAGTGTTTGTGTGTTGTATTTTGTGTATTTTATTTATAGACGTAAACATTTCCCCCCACGAGTAGTTCTGACAAATCCCTAGCTCGTATGGACTTTATTTAATCGAATATTCGTATGGACTTTATTTAATTGAATAGTCTTCTGGGAAAATGCAAAGAATTAAAAGATGATGACAAAACTGGTGGGAAAAAAAAAGGAAAATGCTTGAGTAAACACTATTATATAACCTTTGGAGATTTTTTTTTCTTCTTCATTGGCTAAAAAACCGGAAAAAGAAGATAAAATGAAATGAGCAGACTATATTTACCTCAGAAAAAAGTGTAAATTTTAATACATCTATATAAACTATGAAGGGGAGCTGGCAATGTATAGGTTGGAACAGAAATGAACTCCCTGTATGCTCTGATGTTGCAACAGCAGGTTCCGTGACTTCTTTTCATGATATGTTTCATGCAACTCGTCCAAGTAATAAAACCCAACAAATATTCCACCTCCCACCTGCTTACCCTATCTTAATTCCTTCCTCTTCCTCTACGTACAGTCCCAACCCCCTGATTTGAGACAGCACAGCAACTGCAGCCCCTCATGTCTATCCCCCTCATAGACATAAATATGATCCCCCTATAGGCCCTACAGCTACATGTAAGGTTCCCATATTTATATTTTATATTTTGAATATCACGCAAAAGATAACAATGACAGAGTGGAGTAAAGTTTTTTGTTTTGTTTTGTGGCAAAGGGTCAAGGTTCAAAAAGGGGGAATAATGCATACGGAGGAACACTGAGAGTGGAAATAAAAGTCAACAACATATGGCAAACAAGTCGGTTTGAAGTGTGTGAGAAAGAGTGCAATCTGACTTGGATTACAGCCCTTTCTTATGATTTACAGCACAGGAATCGCCCCTAACTATGAGAGCCTACTAGCGCCAAAACCTTATAATTACAAATAATTATCATGAGATTATTACAAATATAATGGGATTATTACAATAATCAAGTAATAATTACAAACTATCAGTGAAAAATTATAAATATCTTCGCGTTATCATGTTTAATTTTCAGTTTGGGCTCTACCAATCCGCCTGGAAATGCGCCAACACCGCTTAAAATTGTAATTATCACATAATAATTATAATTTTCACTTCATAATTACAATTTGTACGTGATCATGCTTAATTTTGACTAAGGCGTCTTACTAGCGCCAAAACGTGCATTTACAGGTATCAGTGATATAATAGTAACTAACACGTGTTCTGTGTAATTTACATTATGATGGTCTACTACCGCCAAAACCTGATAATTAAAAATATCATGTGATAATTACAAATATCAACGACATATTTACAATTAATACGTAAAAATTTTAATTATCAAGTGAAAATGACAATTTTCGGTTTTGGCCCATTTCCAGACGAACTGCTAGAGCCAAAACTAAAACTAAAACATGATCACGCGAAGATATTTGTACTTTTTCAATTAGATCTATGTTTGCAATTATCCCTTGATAATTGTAATTATCAGGTTTTTTGATAATTGTAATTTTCCTATTATGTTTGTAATTATCTCATGCTATTTGTAATTATCAGGTTTTTGGCGCTAGGAAGGCGTGGCAAATACTGATAATTATTATTAATTAACACTGTGGATTAGCGGTATCTCTGTAAATTACACAGAACGCGTGTTTATTTCAATTATCTCGTGACAATTGTAACTCTCAGTTTTGGCGCTAGTAGGCCTTGCCTATCTGCACAGATAGTCTTTGTTACAAGGACAAACAGGACCCTCTCTCCCCCCCTCCCCTCCCGCCGTAGCTCAATTGGTAGAGCGTTCGCCTGGCACACCGATGACCCAGGTTCGAATCCCGTGGTGGGCGATATAAAATGGGGCCATTTTTACTGTCCATTTTAGCAGTATGATTGCTTTGGTGGTTCAGTGTTGATTCAGGTCCTTACCCCTCTTTTCCCTGGGATGGTTATCCCTGTCTGCCATATCGCCAATGGTGGGTGTAGACGTTAAACCTCAATGTTCATTCAAGGACAAACAAGATTTACTGCCCTTTATAATAGTTTGTATTTTATCCTAATGCGCTGTACAAATGCGGTCACAGGAGAATTCAATATTTGTGCTAATTTGACATGATTTTCCACTATATGTTAGGAGAAACTGATAGGCTAATCATTAGTCTTTGCTATTGATTGGTTCTGAGTTAGTCACCGTTTAGCTCACAACTCCAAAATGATTGAGCTATACTCACCACCACCACCACCACCACCACCATCATCATCATCATCATCATCATCATCATCATCATCATCATCATCATCATCATCATCATCATCATCATCATCATCATCATCATCACCATCGTCGTCATCATCATAATACTGGATTAATTCGTCGTCATATTCTCAAAGATATAAAAGTAAACAGTAAGATATAATATAGGCCATAAGGCGGTGACAGCAAAGACTATTCAGCTATTTTCTTTGGTGACAAAGGTGATAGCAGATTTACGAGAAGTGGCCAATCAATACTCCTTTGGGTCTCTTTTTGTACTGGCTCACGATCGAGTACCAAATACCCGTGATCATTATTGCTGTACCCGGAATATCTCAGCTTTTTGGAGCGGAATGAGATGATGCTGATGATAAGAATAGTCACACAGAGTAACTAGTGCTGTAGAGGAGCCGCTGTGACATCGTTTCGTTTCGTTTCGTTTCGTTAAATAAATTAATGTCCCCGGACACCTGAGCATATAAGGGACGTAAATATGAGGGATTAAAATAGTAAGATATGACCTTTATTATTTTAAAACTCTTTCCAGGACCACTTTTAAAATCCATGGTGATGAGGAGACGGGACTTCGTTTGTTACATTCACACGCTAGCATGGAAACAATGGATATGATAAGAGTTTAAAATCTGTAAGTTTACTTTACAATGTTAGATTAAGATTACAATGCAGATGACAGAATATGTCACTGCAAACTAAGACGACAAATATACAAAGTTAGGCGATACGGGTATGGCTTCCCTTATTTAAAACGCTATAGGGGAAAGGGTCCACATAATTATAATTACTCTCATTAACGATCTGGATAAATTAGGTCGTTGGATAACTTTAAACTATGTTAAACTTATAAGAAGAAACAACATCTATGTTTGGGCTAGTTAGACTAAGAGCCACAATACAGTGGCACTTCCACCCGTGGGATGTATAGAAAAACAATATGGGGATAGGAGGGTCCGCATACATTCCTCCGGTCAGGCCGGGGTGCCACACGCTTTCACACGATTTACTTTGCTATCTAATAGCACATTCTCATATATAAACTCGTCTAACTATAACATAACTATAATTTCTCACGTTAAAAGGTGAAGTTAAATTTGGTCATTTAATGGACTTTAAAACGATGATAAAAGTTTCAGTAAAAACATACACGTGTATTGGACTCAATTAAACTAAGAACCACACTGCGGTGGCGCTTCCAACCGTGGTTTGTGTAGAAAACAAATGGGGAATAGGAGGGTCCACATACAGTCCTCGGGTCAAGCCGGGGTGCCACACGCTTTCAAACGTTCCTGACTCAATACTCTTTCATACCAAAAAGAAACAAGAGGCAATCGGATGATTTAAAAACACTTTCTTCCCTTCAATTCAGTCTTACGTAAACATACCTAGGGTGTCGTCCTGACCGCCAATGACCCACGAACCAGTGCCTACGCCTAACCTTGGGTCATAGAAGATGGCCCACAGGCGACTGGTGTATGAGAGCGGTCGCCCTGATCAGGAAGCCCAGACCCCCGGACTGAAAAGTCAGGCGGAAGCCACTCATATTCAACGGGTGTCCCAACCCCGAGACGGTCTCCACCACCTCAGTGAAGTACACCTCGTTAGTTCCGGACAGGCAAAAAGGCTGTGCTCAAAGCTCACCGGGGACCCACACAGGCACACGGCCGGTATGTAACGTGTCATCCAGTGTCCCGAGCACAGCCTAAACGCTATTTGTTTTATATGTGTTGGGATATTGGCGTTGAGAAGGACGGGGGATTCGTTTACCGGGAAGACCAAGAGAATCTCCCGGCACTCCAGGAGGAGAACTCCCCCGCCCACTCCGCCCACAGTCGTCTACGGACACCCCCCCCCCCCTGCCACCGACTGGAGAACCGGCGCTGAGAGGTCAGCCCACCCCTCCCCCCTCCCTCCCGAGGAGCCGAGAGCGGCGGCCCTGTCCGCCCGCTCGTTTCCAGGGATGCCCACGTGGGACGGGACCCATGATATGGTAAGGGAGATCCCCCTAGCAGACAGTGCCGCCGCAGCGGACAGGATATCGTCAACCAGACCAGGTCTGGCGTCCGAATGCCCCCGTTCTAGACAAATAATAGCTGATTGAGAGTCGGAGACCACATCCCCGTGCCTGTTGGTAAGTGTATATCCGCCAACGCGGTTAGAGCATATTTTATGGCTAAGAGTTCTACCGTGAGTGTGCTCGAGCCAGGCGGTGCGCCATAGGACCACTCCCCAACTCCCTGAATCACAAAGGCGAAACCGCCCCCCCCCCCTCCCTCCCTCACGCACCGAACCGTCAGTAAACACTCTAAAGGGAACAGGGGATGCCCTCCAACCTCTCCCTGGCTGTGTGATCAAGGGGAGATCAGCCCCCCTGGTCAGGTCTTCGAACGCTCCGAAGCATTCCAACGATGGCGGCTCCCATGGTATCCGGCATGGGGGAACCTTTTCAACCGGAACTGTCGAACCGTCTGTGTGACCAAGCAACGGTGCCACGCATTCACCGATACCGATGGTGACATCGTCAATGTTCCTAGTATCTTATTTCGGCTGGGAGCGATTGGGAGCATTCTCATTGGTCGACGCATTACAAAATTTGACGCATGCGCACAGTGCTATCGTAGTTAGTAAGGATTAGGGTTAGAGTTAGGGTTAGGGTTAGGGTTACGACGCCTAAGTATATCGTGAAAAGCCGGCCAGACTTGACCTGCGCATGCGCAAAGGAGCCCGGCTAAAGTAAAACACCCGGAAATTTGACGAGGTGACACCGCATCTTGTGTAATTCAAGAGAGACAAAAAGTTTGTGTGTACAAAGTACATGTAGTACTAGTGGAGGCGCATCTCCTGTAATTCAAGGGTGACGAACAGTTTGTATACAAACAAGTGCCTTTCGTGTTACCATTAGGGTTGTTTCAACATATCCTTTATACGGATTAGGATTGAGTCATCTTTAAACCAAGTTGTGGTCCTGACTTGGCTTTTTGCAGTCCGCTGGATTCTCTAAACTGTGACTAACTAACTCTGAGTACTTAGCCACTTTAAAATTTTTGCACAGATGGCGGACAGAGGACAGAAAGAGGGATGGAAGGACATTTTTTTTTGGATAGAATATTTGGACTCTTGCGCAGATTTGCAAAAATCTAAACATGTTTTGGGGGTTTTTTTGAAGGGGGAGGGGGGGGAAGGGAGAGGGGTTAGTTATTCCTTGCTTACAGGGTCCAGCGAACTGCAAAGAGCCGAATCAGGACCACAATACCAAGACCACCACTTCACTGAAAGAGGAATCACCCCTGATCCGCATAAAAGATCTGCCGAAACAATCCTAGTGGTAACACTGAAGGCACTCCACCAGCCGGTCACTGTACAATAAAGACATCCCATGCAGGAGACGCTAATTTATTGAACCTCCGTTTACAAAAACAAAATAGAATACAATCATCATTATAAAATATAAACAAAAACACATACATATAAAATGCCTACATAACATCATAGGAAGCTCCAGTGACCATTTGGCAGAAAGCGTCCAATATTCCCAAGCTGATCCAACAGACCTCACACACAAATGAGGAGTTTTACCCCGGAAGAGTTTTCAAGAAAAAAGGTAGGTGACTGGTCTAACAATGAAGAAGATAGTACAGTAGATTGATAGAACAGAGTAGGAATGAGAAAGAACAATGGAGAAAGACAGGGACAGTGGAAATTTATAGCACTAAATTTCCAGAAAGTGGGGATACTATTTATACTGAAACCCCCGGCATCTCCATAAGAGGAGGGGGAGGAGGGAAAAATGTGTGTGTGTGTGTGTGTGGGCATGTTCGTGTGTGTGTGTGTGTGTGAGTATATAGACTCACACTGCTATGCATGCGAGTCAAAAAACAATAACAAAGAGAAAAATAGCCTAGCTTTGTTTGCAATCAAAAGCAGAAAATTCTGTTAAAAATTTTTTCTCTCTGACTCTTTCTCCCTTCACCCTCACAAACAAATAACAATCAAAAGCAGGTTTAAACAAACATGTTGATATTTATTTCATTTCAAAGTATCCATTATCAATGGACGCCGGACAAAGAAACAAACAAAATATTGTTAGCAAACCAACAAGTCCATCAAGCCCTGTGAAGTTTTTAAAAATAAAATTAAAAACTATTTCACTTCACTCCTGTTTTGTAGTGTTTAATGTAAAAAAAAACAAAAACAGCAAATACATCAACACATTAAAAGACAGAAAATTAAAGATTAGAAACAACAACAATAGTTTTTAAAAAAAAATGCAGTGACACCTCACCAGACAAGTTGACAATATTAAGAAAATATTAACCCTGCTGACACAAACAGTCCAAACAACCCAATTCAACTGGAAACTACAACTTCAACTGTATCTTTTTTTTCACAAACCAAAAAAGGGAAAAAAGAAAAAAACAAACAACAAAACACAGGGCTATAACAAAGTATATCTGTTTACGTCAAAATTCAATCTGTGTTCAACCTGAATGCAAAAATGACCCCCAAACCATGACCAAAAAACCCCACAAACAATAACATCACACTCTGTTTCCAGAAACTTGTTCCTTTGTCAAACGCAATACGTCAACCAAATTGAAAACACCTTAACAAAGTTAAAATGAATAAACTAAAGAATCAACCCAATAACACAAATAAATAGTTTTAGTATTTATTGCTAAAAATAATAATTTAAAATGTAATGTAAATTCGGTTTGGAGAGGAGCAATAACATGCTCGTTTTCAAAATGCCTAAAATATGAATTGTTGCATTTTAATCATGCATTTTTGATGAGCAAAAAACATACATTAGTGAAGGAAAGACTAGATTGATTACACACAGCTGAACTCAGCCTGTCTTTATCGATGCATAGCTTACAGTTATTATTCGTCAACATAGTCCAACTTCAAATCTAAGTGTAAACACACACTGGTGCCCAGCTGACAGTCACTGTTCACCAATAAAGCCCAAATTTAGTTAAAAAGTCTTCATACATTCTGATGCACAACCCAAATCTTGAAACAGCGTTTTCAATGGCAATGGTTTAGCTGGTATTTGTGAAGAATTTGGAGAGATTGATTTGTTTGTGGCCACAGTTTCTCTGAACAGGTTTTTGAGGTGCTTTACCAACACTGACTGAATTTTGAATGCTGCACACTGGCTTCACAGATTGTGCATCAGCAACAATGACTGAAGATCATTGTCCAACTTTTCTGTTCCGAGAAAAACCATACTGTTCTCGGCGTACATATTTTTTCAATAGCGGAAATTCATTGAACTGCGGAAAATTACAAGCCCTGTAAAGAAAATTAATCAAGTGATTAAGACCAATAATTTTTTTTCATTTATTTGTTAAAAATACTCATTTAAAAATGTAAATTTGATAATGACAGAAGTAAAAGCTCTTTGAAAACGTTCAACGCCAACAAAAATCATCTATATGATGCAACTAACTGAAAATTATTTTGCTGTTACGACACTATAAACTGTTAACACAGTGACAGACAGAGAGAGGATAGTGAAACTGTTAACACAGTGAAATGAAACTCAAACCAATAAAATAAAACATGAGAAACTTCCTAACGAAACAAACAAAATCTCTGTATCAACGTTATAGTTCATTAAAGTAAGAAAACAACTTTCACAAAGGACCTCTTTCTTTTTCGCTATACTGAATGCATAATCCAAATTCCTGTGGATACTTTTTGAACTGCGTGAAGACAAATTTCACCACTTTGGGCTGCTCATTTCACGCACGCACACATAAACACAAAAGTGAAAACTAGAGAGCCATACTTCCATTTTTCTTGGTTCACCTCTGAACTGGTGAAAATAGCCTCTAAGTTCTAGTTTTTTGGTTCATTCATCATCATCAATCATCCATCACCCTTGACCGGCTCAAGTTTAATTAAATTAACTTTCCAAATTTCCAGCACAAAAAATCTGCTTGGGCCCTCTCTCTATGTAGATCTTCTTTTAGCTTGAAACACACACAAACACTCTTCAATGATGCATTGAGAGTTTAGACAATTTTGTCATTTCAACAATTTTGTCTCAACCTGTGCTGCTAGAAAGTACAACACTATGTTTTATTTGATATTGTTCCGCAAAGTTAGATCAGTCGCATGGATGCGGGAGAAATGTTTTATGCTATAAAGAGCAAGAAGACAATACATCGCGATTAGTTAGTTATATTCATTGCTTACAGGGTCCAGCGGACGGCAAAGAGCCGAATCAGGACCACAACTAGGCTGAAAGAGGACTCACTCCTGATCCGCATAAAAGATCTGCTGAAACAACCCCAGTGGTAACACTGAAGGCACTCCACCAGCTGGTCACTGTACAATAAAAGCATCCCACGCAGGGGTTGCTTAGGCTATACTCTAATTTATCGAACCCCCGTTTACAAAAACAAAATAGAATACCATCATCATTATAAAATATAAACAAAACACATACATATAAAATGCCTACATTACATATATTGATTGATTGATTGATTGATTCTTGCTTTAGGTCCAGCGGACTCCTCCGAGCCAAATCAGGACCGGACAACCCCCAATCCGCATAAAAGATCTGCCGAAACAACCCTAGTGGGAAAATTGAATGCCCTCCACCGGCCAGTCACTTTACAATAAAGACATCCCACGCGGGGGACGGCTGAGGGTTGACCTCAACTACGCGAACACCCCGGTTACAAAAACAAAATAGAATACAAACATCATTATAAATCATCAATGAAACACATACATATAAAATGCCTATAGTGCTAAATAGTACAATCATAGGAAGCCCTAGTGACCACCCGGCAGAAAGCGTCCAACACTCCCAAGCTGATCCAACAGACCTCATACACAAACAAGGAGTCTTGTCCAGGAAGAGTTTTCAAGAAAAAAGGTAGGTCATTGATCTAGCGAAGAAGAAGATAGTATAGCAGAGTGAAGGACAGAGCAGGAATAGTAAAGAGTAAATGAGGAAGACAGCGACAGTGGGAATTTAAAGCACTAAATTTCCATAAAGTGGGGATACTATTTATACTGAAAAACCCCGGCACTCCAACGGGGGTACTGTTGCCGCAGTGAAACTGTCTTGCCTATAAAGGAAAGACAGGTTTTCAACTGTGGCTTTCACTGTTCCCTTTATAGGTTTGAACAATCTACAGTGGCAAGATTGCTCATGACCCCAAGGGGTACATTACATATAAAATGCCTACATTACTAAATAATAATATCATAGGAAGCCCTAGTGACCATTTGGCAGAAAGCGTCCAATATTCCCAAGCTGATACAACAGACCTCACACACAAATGAGGAGTTTTGTCCGGGAAGAGTTTTCAAGAAAAAAGTTAGGTGACTGACCTAGCAAAGAAGAAGATAGTATAGTAGATTGATAGTAAAGAGTAGGAATGAGAAAGACAGCGGCAGTGGGAATTTGAAGCACTAAATTTCCAGAAAGTGGGGATACTATTTATACAGAAACCCCTGGCAACCCAATGGAGGATAATACGATAGTAATGAAAAGAAAAGATACAAAGTGAATCCAATGCATTATGAATAAACTATGTATGACATGTATCAAACCATTAGTCAAAATACATACACTAAAAAAAAGGCAATTTGACTGATCACAAAAACTCTGTTCATTTTATCTATCAAAACATCTACATTACAAAAGAACTTGTTCATTCAGTCATTGATCTAATTATTCAGTGTGCACTGCTCATTACATTTTAGTTTATGGAAGTATATATATATATATATATATATATATATATATATATATATATATATATATATATATATATATATATATATATATATATATATATATATATATATTTGTTTTATTATTCACTTCCAACATTCGTCCTTCGAAAACACACACAAACACACATATGAGCATACATACATGCAAGCCAAGTCATTAAGTCGAGTGCATTTGTTATTCATTGCTTAAAGGATCCAGCGGACGACTGCAAAGAAACGAATAAGGACCACAAAATCAAGACCGCAACTTGGTTGAAAGGGGACTCACTCCTGATCCGTATAAAAGATCTGCTGAAACAACCCTGTGTGCAAGCACACATACACACACTGACACCACCAAGGCAAGTCACCAAAGTTACGAAATGGCGCGCCAAAGAGAAACATGCATTTTATACATGAAATATCCATGCTGATAGCAAAGCCACACAGATCCCCCCCCCAAAAAAAAATCAAAGACAAGTATTTCCGAAAACACAGTGTGTATATTGTGTCATGTGTGTCTCAAACCCATATACATACACTACAGATTCAAAAGATCAAAGAACACAAAGAAGACTGAAAGGACAAAGAGCCAGTGAGAATTTATATATAAATATATATATATATATATATATATATATATATATATATATATATATATATATATATATATATATATATATAGAGAGAGAGAGAGAGAGAGAGAGAGAGAGAGAGAGAGATATATTAATAACAGATAGATATAATTAAACATCTCACAAAAAGATTAATAAGATCACGGGAAATTAAAGAAAGAAAAGGCAAGGAATGAGAGAGAATGAGAGAGAATGAGAGAGAGAGAGAGAGAGAGAGAGAGAGAGAGAGAGAGAGAGAGAGAGAGAGAGAGAGAGAGAGAGAGAGAGAGAGAGAGAGAAAGGGAATACCAAGAGAGAAAGTGATAGAGAAGACCTAGAATTATAGAGAGAAACAGACAAGAGCATGAAAATACCCAAAATGAGAGAGAAAGACAGATGAAAATAAAAGAAAGAGAAAGAATAAACATTTAAAATCACCCCTTTTTTTGGACCCCTTTGACAAGATTATGACATCAGGTATGATAAGAACACTTTCAAATACACATTAACACACACACCAAATTACAATTTTCACATTCATAGAATCCATTACGACTTAGGTGACAAAAATAATACAATAAATACAAAACTAAAAACAACTAAAGTAAAAGTTCTGATTTTAGACTTTTGATACATGGAATAAAACTTGGATTTTGACAAAAAGGCACAAACCAAAAACGATAAAAAAATTTTTTTAAAGGACCTCAATACGTGCCAAAAGTAAAAAAGACAACAAAAAACCATAAATAAACAACATTTTTAACAGCAAAACTTGTTTTATACTACACACACATCTATGCTAAACCACACTTTAAAACTTGAGGACACATTATTTTCCTACACTGATAACGATATGCATCTATTATAGGTTAAAACAAAGGTTTGTTTGTTGTTTGTTTGTTTAATTTAACGTCTTTTCATCCAAATGATTTTAGACTTTAAAAAAAAAAAAAAAGGCACTTCTCACTTTTTTTCTTTTCCTTCCTTTCCAATACCTTTCAGTTTAAAATGAAGAGCGGAGAACTAGGATCATGAATCCATTTTTCCAGACTGGTTCCACTATTCTCTTTGCTGTCATCTTTCTCAGATCTCAAGTGGGCCAACACAGGCTGTTAGGTTAAAAAAAAAAACCAGTTACACCGATGCAGGCAAAAAGGCCATGCGCCAAACTAAGGCAGCAAAATTGGCACCTCAGGTGGGCTTGGGTTAGGCCCTGGTTTTGATCAGCCAGCATCTTGAGCAGCTCTCGAGCTGGACGCAAAAAAATAAAAGCGTGCTATACATGAACGATTAAATAATAAACATGAAATAAAACGACACTAACATGTATACTTCCAAATAAAAACATGAAAATGTTTATCACAGATATTTCAGTCCACCTTCTTCAACGTCAAGGTAGAGAGAGAGAGAGAAAGAAAGAGAGATTGACATGACGTTCCTTTGCAAGGCAAAACTAAATTCAAGCCAGCGATTTAGCCATTTTGACAATTTAAACAGTGTCCTTTGGGCTTTGTTCCTGGTTGCTTACTAGATTATCAGCGCTACAAGACAACAACACAGCAAAACATAATACAATCAATACAATAGAATACAATACAATGCAATACATCACAGGCAATACTAGACTCGTCATTTCATTCCTTGTTGAAGATAATTGTTTTGTCAAGTTCTGTAGAGTATATTGTTAAACATGAACCAAATACAAGACAATACAATACAATGCAATGCAATACTAGAGCCATTCTTTTCTTCTTTGCCTGAAGATAATCATATTGTCAAAGTTCGGTAAATAGTGGAACATTAGCGGGATACAACCCAAGACTCATACCAATACCAGACAATACCAGACTCATCGATTTTGGAATCTTTGTTAAAAGATCCTGGTGTTTTCTAGTCCTGTGTATTGTCGAAACATTAACCCAATCAATACTTTTAAAAAACTGTGATGTTGGATTCTATGCCCCAGTCGGCTTTAAACTCTTGAAGAAGCACAAGGTAACATGGATGGCTGCTGCTGGAGCCTCGACATACAAAGTTAAAATCTTGACATCGTAAAAAGCTCCAATGGAATAAAAAGAGGAAGCACGCCGAGTCTTAGACTCTCCTTGAAGAAGCATTTTTTTTACTAAGTGAAATACCTCAGTGAATTTTGCCATTCTGCTTGGGATCTGTTACGGCTACTAAAGTACAGAATTTATATATAGTTAGTCATTGTTTATAGGGTCCATCGGACTGCAAAAAGCCGAATCAGGACCACAACTTGGTAGAAAGAGGACTCAACCCCGATCCGTATAAAAGATCTGCTGAAGCAACACTAATGGTAACACCGAAGGCACTCCACCAGCCAGTCACTTTACAATAGAGGCATCCCATGCAGGGGACGCTGAAGCTGTCCTCTAATTTATCGAACCCCTGTATACAAAAATAAAATAGAATATAAATATCATTATAAAATATTAACAAAATGCATACATATAAAATGCCTACATTTCTAAATAATAATATCATAGAAAGCCATAGTGACCATTTGGCAGAAAGCGTCCAATATCCCCAAGCTGACCCAACAGACCCCATACACAAATGAGGAATTTTGGGAGAGTTTTCAAGAAAAAGGGTAGGTGACTGGTCTAGCGAAGAAGATAGTAGATTGATAGAACAGATTAGGAATGAGAAAGAACAAATGAGAATGACAGAAACAATGGTAATTTAAAGCTCTAAACTGCCACAAAGTGGGGATACTATTTATACAGAAAACCCTGGCACCCCAACGGGGCTGCAGATACCAAGCAGAATGGAGATATATAAACACTCAAAGCATGAGCCAAGTCAACAAAGTCTATACCATTTACAATATTATATAAATACAGGCATACACACAACATCACTAAATAACGCATGCTGTTGTTGAGTAGCAATCTCATAAAGTTATGGATTACAACAAAAACTCTTGTGAAAGGAACGAATACTACTCAGTTCATTACATAAAGACATTCTTCTTAGGCATCCATTCAAAAGTCAAGACTGTGCAAGAAGAACAACAGAAAGTAAAAGGCCATGCCCAAAGAAAAACAGACATATAAAAAGAAGATGAAATAAATAGCATTAATTATAACAAACAGACGTAAAATTTCACAAAATATCGAAATAAATGTGATAAAAACCAAAATAAATATGATATTCTATAACAAACATAATAGCCTGACAACAGTGCAAAATAATTGTGAAGAAAATGGCCTACGCACGGACTACAAAACGGTAAAATGGACGGCATTGGATTGTGTGAGTGGAAAATAAAATAATAATTTTTGAAAAAAAAAATTCACTTGTAATATTTTCTCTTTTGAGTGAATGTGAATATCTTTGTGCAGGATTCTGACACATGAAAAATTAAAAAGCAGTAAAATAAAAATACAAATTCATAAAAAGAGATTCTGAGTTATTAAGAAAAAAAACCAGGATAAAAGCAATACAAGATTGTTGTTTTTTAAATTAAGGTAACACTTTTTTAATGTCTGATTTAGTTTAGACAAATATTTGCAACTGTGGATCAACCCCTTGCTGTGTATATTTAAAACAAACAAATTAAGCTAAAAATCATAAAATACAAATCAAGGCATCAAACAAATAACATAAAAATTAATGACTACATCTTAAATAGAAACCAGACAAAACAAAAAATACAAGAATAAAAGGACTCAAAATAAATGTTACATCTTTGAAATTTAAAGTTAAAAGTTATATCAATTTTACATTGGAATGTTATCTCCAAGCATTTCAATCAATTATGACGTACACTTGGGATGAATCTTGAAAAACACAGTTTGGCAAATTTTTGTTTCATCCAAACAAATGAACAAATGATATTACCACAATACAAATTTGGAAAGAACTGAAACAACTTGCAATACTTTTTTTGAATAGAAAAACTAAGTTCAGTCATTCACTAAGTTACAAGACTATAAAACATTCGATGCATTCCTCTCTTGCCTTGTCCAGAAGAAAACACAGGTGCATGTACATCAAAATATTTCGACAGAAAAACCATTTAACAGTGATGTTCAAAATCTTGTGCAAAAATGATGTTTCTGTCCGAACATAGATACAGGCACACACACACATTCTCACACACTTTCTCTTTTACACCCACACACAGACAGACACACATGGACAGACAAGCAAGTACATGTATGCCTGCCAAAATTTTACCCCAAATTGCTAGATCCAGACAACTTTTAAGTAGTCTGCCTACAAATCACAAGATTTTGATAATATGCCTCTTTCTGCCTTTCCCTCGTGTGATAACAAGTGTCTCTTTATCTGCACAAGCAATTGTCCAAGTCCAATCTTCATTAGGACATGAAGTTATCCATCTCCTTTTAAAAAAACAAAATATTCCAGTTGATAACAATACAGCCTCCTTATGTCTTTCCCTTGTCTGATAGTAAGTGTCTGTTTCAGTGCACACCCAATTTCTCAATCTTCATTGGAAAATGACGTTATCCCATTCCTTTCTTTAAAATAAAAAAAAAAAGTCCCACTGATATTGACACGAGAAGACCTAAGTACAGCGCACAGCAAACATTACTACTTACTTGTGCCGAGTACGGAGAATATAGTTCACAAGTGTAAAAAACAGATGAGTTCTGAAGAGAAGATGAGTTGGATGCTGTAGTCTGTGCTGTATAACATTAGGATATGGATGGAGCAACATTTCTCAGTGCGCCATGAAAAAATCACACCGCTGTGACAGAGGTGGAACAGAGACAAGTCCTGAAGAGAAGATGGGTTGGCTGAAGTTGTCCGTATCATGTAACATTTCACATCAAATCTGGATGGAGTAATAGTCCCCATAGGAAAGGAAAACGTTGCACCAATCTGTTGTTACAGAGTGGGGACGGAGATGGGCTCTGAAGAGAAGATGGGGTAGCCTAGGGGAGGGTCGGCAGCCTGCACGGTGAGGTTCCGCAGGACGGTGGGGTGTGCCTGGATAGAGTAGCGTTCCTCGTCGTCGTTGGTCATGTACAGCAGCTCTAGGCTGAGGTTGGCCCACTGCCCGCGAACCACTTCAGCGTTGAGCCGGCCTACATTGACCAACAGCTCCTTCTGCAGTGTCAGGCTTCTGCTGGTGTACGTACTCTGCCACATCAACAACAACATTCATTCAATAATAGCTCTATTAATATGAAACAAACGAAGCTTTGGACAAGGACTGAAAACAATTCGAGAGACCAGAAAGAGAGGAGGAAGGGGGAGGAGAGAGGGAGAGGGGAGAAAAAGAGAGAGAAAGAGACTTAAGCTTGAATGCCTTGCATGGCCTTGGGCCCATATGCACATTTAGAGGTGCCAACCCCCTAATCTTCTTGTCAGTATTTCGGGACCCGTTTATCAGTAATTTTTAACGCTTGTCAGTATTTGTTTTCTCGCAAAACCCAGCCTATGACACTATAAAGTAACGACAGGCTTACTTCTGAAACAGTAGGCTATTTTCAGTCCTCTAAAATCACCATGAAAATCAGCTTGAATGAATGATACTGATAGTCTTTCCAATAAAAACAATGTCAGCAACAAAACAGTTCCATTGTTTCAAGGACTTAGCAGTTGCCTTTTTGCACTTTTTTCAGAAGTGTTGGAGAGTTTTGTTTTGTAGCAGTCAGTATTTGAGTTTCTTTATTTCAACTGCAGCATGGCATTCAGTGTCTTACTTCCCATAGTCCCCCTAAAAGTCAGTTTTATTTTTTCTAACCAGAGAAAAAACCCTTTCACATGAACAGTTGGATACAGGGATCAGGAGAATCCTCAGCATGACCTTGGAAAGTAAGCTTTGTGTCTAATTAAAGTTATGAATGTAGAACCCTTGCTAAGTAGCTAATTAACCAATTTTAATGTGCTGTAAAAGATAGTTTTTAAATGATGTGTATTTAGTGACTGCACTGCAGATAACTGGAAAGTTATTCCATAAAATGGAACCTGAATAGTGAATATGACAGATGGGTTTTAAACAAATCAATTCTTGGGAAATGAGATATTTAGTTTGGCAGAAAATCTGGTTGTTTGCTAGAAAAAAAGAGAACAAAGATAGGAGGGTGCATTACCAGAAGAATCATGTGCATAAAAATTCCTTTACTAAATTTTAATTGGTTGGCAAGAGGTAATATTTTGATCTGTTCGTAATCATTCAGAGATTTTTTTTTAAGAATAACAATTTTAATTGCACGTTTATGAATCCTAAATAAAGGCTTAATGGTGTTGCTAATAGCAGAATCCCAAATAGTTGAGGAATAATCAATAAATGGTTGAATATGCCCCAAATATAATAGTTTACAAGAATGCAGATTTAAATAATATTTAATCCTTGATAATTTTAAGTCCTTCTGGAAATAGTTTTACTAACATTTAAAATATATTTGAACCAAGACAAATTATTGTCTAATGTCACGCCAAGAAGTGTATGACATTGTACTTATTTAACACGTTACCAGAGCATCAGGCCTTGCAAAGACCATCCTGCAAGGCATGGTGCAATGAGGCAGAAGAAAAGGGATACAGAAAATGGACAACATTCGAGAATGGACTGGCATGGCACTGAGCGAAGCTATCAGGGTTACTGAGGACAGAGAAAGATGGAGTACGCTGGTCAAACGATCCTCTGTGATGCCCCAACGACTTTTGAGTTATAGGATAGGATAGGATAGGATAGGATAGGATAGGATAGGATAGGACTTCTTCAACTGTTTTGTTGCAAAGCTTTAAGGGAGGAAGAACTTTGCCTTTTTTGTCTAGTTGTAATTAGCATGGATTTAGTTTTGTCTGGATTAAGTGTCATGTGATAAAATTCTGCCCATGCCTATAGTTCATTTTCCCCCGATTTGCGAAGAGGAAGCTAAATTAAGCATTTCTGTATTCTTGGAGTTTAATGTGGTGTCATCCACAAATAGTTCAGATGAAACAGAAATACAAAGGGAAAGACCATTTATATAGACAGAAAATAATAAAGGCCCTAAAATCGATCCTTGAGGTACTCCAGTAGTAATAGCCTCAAACTGTGGTTTTGGGATATTTTCATTAACGCACTGCTCCCTGTTAGAAATGAAAGAGTTCAGAAGATCAAGTGATTTAAAGCTAATACCACATAATTGTAATTTACATAATAGGAGGTCATGGTCAATTACATCAAAAGTTTTTGCGAAATCAATTAATAATGCTTCGGAAAATGTGTGTTCATTAATATTATTAAGCCATTGTTCTATCATAGATGTAAGAGCTGTATGACAAGAATGCTTAGCTCTGAAGCCAGATTGATTTTCATGTAACAGGTTGTTTTTTGTGAAATGATCTATAATATTATTGTTAATGTGTTTTTCAAGCGGCTTAGATATGATAGAAAGAATTGAAATGGGTCTACAATTTGATGGGTCAGAACTATCACCAGACTTAAAATGCGGAATAACTTTTGCTTGTTTAAACATGATAAGAAAACATCATTTGTCAATACATAAGTTGTATATATATATATAAGTTAGAGTTTCAGTAATAAGCGGAGCAGTTTTAATATTTGAATTTGTTTGCTTGAGGTTTCTTAAAGTTTTATAAACTAATTCAGTAAACAAAAAAGAATATAGGTTATTATTGTTAATGTTTTGGACTTACAAAGTTTTGCTAATTTATGTAGATTATTTTGTTTTGATTTGTCAGCAGTTATAATTCTATCAGACAAAATGTAAACTCAGGGTATGAATGGAAATATTTTAATTACTGCAGATGAAGGCGATTTGTTTGCTAAATAATTACTTGCTTTCCAAATCGTTTTAAAACTGTTTGTGAATTATATTAATTTTTAAAAAAAATATATGTTTTCATTTTTTTCTCTTGAGCGAAGTTAATGCATTTTTTTTAAAAATTCATTTTCATTACCATGTTTTTTTAAAGTCTTTAACATTAATAATAGTTTGTTGTAATTCATTGTCTAGCCATTTTGCTTTAGAATAAAATTTAACTCGTTTTGTAAAAATAGGAGCATTTTTGTTATATATATATTTATAAACTAGTGGTTTTGTACCCTGGCAAGCCAGGGTACACAGGTTGCTGTTTAAAATGTAGACAGAGAGACAACTGTTGTCTGCGAGTTTCATTTGGACGATGATACCTCCCCATACCCCCCTTGATACCTCCCCATACCCCCCCCCCCTGATATCTCCCCGTCCCCCCCCCATAATGCCTCACCATACCCCCTTGATACCTCCCCGAACCCACTTGATACCTCCCCATACCCCCTTGATACCTTCCGTACCCCCCTTGTAACCTACCTGTACCCTCCTTGATACTTCCCCGTTGATCGTTTCGCAGGTATGGATGAAAGGAATCGACAGTTCAGTTCAGTGGATAGATTTACGTCCCCGGACACAGTGCGTATAGGGGACAATGGGAATCGACCATCACCTTATACATACCCGTATCCCCGTTATGCCTACCCATGCCCCTTTAAACCTACCCGTAGCCCCCTTTTACCTACATGTACCACCCCATCCCGATCCTTGGTAATAATAATAATAATAATAATAATAATAATAATAATAATAATAATAATATTAATACTACTACTAGTACTACTACTACTAATACTTATACTAATAATAATATTGGATATAGAATAATACAAATAGAAATCATTAAAAAACACCAAGGTTTTAAAAGAAAATTTGATATAATAATAATAATAATAATAATAATAATAATAATAATAATAATAAATTAATAATAATAAAAATAACAATAATAATAATAATAATAATAATAATAATAATAATAGTTTATTATTATTATTATTAGTTTATAAATAATAATAATAATAATAATAATAATAATAATAATAATAATAATAATAAATTAAAGGTAAAAAGCCTAAATTAAAAAAAAAAATATCCATATTGTAGTGTATTAAAAAAAAATTTAAAAAAAAGGCCCGCGTGAGATTTGAACTTGGGTTGTTCTGCACGGAAGGCGGATGTTTTACTAACTAAGCTATCAAGGATTCCTAGAAATACGTCAATTATTTGGTCTATATGGGAAAACATGCTGAAACCTCAATTTGATTTTTAATGGAAGCGCGCGGAATGAGGCTATTGCAGTTTGTGGACATTTTGTTTATTTATTTATCTCAGAAACGGTTAAACGTTCGGTAAGGAAATGTCGGCTATAACGATTTCGCTGGTTTTGAGCGCACAGTAGGCCGACTCGCAGAGCCCGGCACTTGCCCAGATCAGCGTCCAAACCGGACAAACTTTATAGTAGAGGCGAAGAAGGACTTCCGGCTAAGCAATTTATATATATAGATGTGTTATATCAGTTTCTTAAAGCACAATCTGGATTAGTAAAATTATATACATTAATTTGAGAGATTGCTATTATATTATGAGTCTAATGGAACATCATCTTCTTTAAATTTATAAAATGATCTATATGTTATAATTTTATGACCTGGTTTGGGTATTTTAGCTCCCTTCTTTTTCCATGTAAAACACACTGGGTAATGGTCACTGCAACCATATACTGGTAAACACACTTATGTAACATGAGCTTTGTTACTTGTATAAATATGACCTATGAGTGTATTAGTATCAGCAATTACTCTTGCTGTTACTAACTGAACAATATTACAAAGCTAAATAATATTTATCCAGTGTTTGTTTGATTTATACAGATCAATATTAAAATCATCAAATATAAAAAAAAAAACCTCTTTGGATTTTAATAACACAGCATCAATCATAGGACTGGTGATTAAACCAGTCTACATCTTCAGTTGGATGTCTGCTTAAAAATCAAATGATAATGAGAGCTGCATGTTTTATGTCAATTAGAAGCCAAAAAAATCTGTATGATGCTGTTCAAGAAGATAAAGATGCTTGTATTTCAGTGTTTCACTTATATACACTAACAACCCTGTTTCGTTATCTTTTTCTCTGTGATGTTGTAATAAAGATTAACCAGGCACTGCTATTTCTGATTCATATGACTTGTCACATAACCATGATTCAAAGAAACCAAAAACATGAAATGGTGTGTTGTGATTATTAAGAATGGATGATATTGCATGTGTTTTATTGATTGCATGACAGATATTCAGATAATCAATGCGGAGTCCATCTTTAAATGGCCAGGTGGTACCAGACATTGTGTAATCGTATACAACAACACACATATTTTATGGAGATAAAAAGATGTGGTGCTTTGAATTAAATGTTTACAGAGATAAAAAGTGCTGGTGCTGTGAATTAAACGTTTACAGAGATAACAAGTGCTGGTGCTTTGAATTAAATGTTTACAGGGATCAAAAGTTCTGGTGCTTTGAATTAAATGTTACTACACACACTTTAGCACTTTAAAAATAAGGTGAACTGTAAAAGGTGTCCTATCAAGGCAATAAAATAATAGACTCATAAATAAAGTCAAAGCACAATAATGAGCGTTGAAGTCCTCACAATTGTCCGCCACCAAGGAAATTCAGAGGAAACTAAAACTGACTCGTGGAATGAAGGTTAACACTTGCATACACTTAAATACTTGTAAAATTCTAACTAGAGCATTGTATTGTTACAGTTGACAATTAAATTAGATTTTTTTTTTATAATGCAAGAATGTCAGTTGAAGTCCTCACAGGTGTCACTGTCACCAGGAATATTCACAGAAAAAAAAAAAGAAGTGGTTCTTTGCAAAATCACAACTTGTATTATATTTACCGTAAATCCTCCAAATAGTGGGGTTAGAAATAAAAATGTAGATATAATAATACTTATTAAAATAAAATAAAAGTATGTTATTTTAAACCGCAGTCAAATGTTATAAAAAAATTTTATGACAACGCAATCGGGACAGGTAATCAAAGAGTACTTTTTTCTTATTATTATTTCTGGGTGCTGACTGATTCTATTTTGTAAGATCCAAAGGATTGTCGCTGTGCACCTGCTGTGATTTCTGGATGATGTGTGCTGGCAGCAGAGAGAGAGACAGAGACATATATAAAGAGAGTAAGCGAGAGAGGGAGTAGGGGTGGAGAGAGAGAGAGAGAGAGAGAGAGAGAGAAAAACAAGAGACAGAGACACAGAGAACTACCAAGAGTGTGAGAGAGGTTAGTGGTTGAAGTGTGAGACAGACAGAAAAAAAGAGCGAGAGACAGAAAGAAAAGAAGTTTACAGAGAGGCGAGAGAGAGGCACACACCTGCACGCTATTATGTCCCAGGGAAAAGAGGTTTTCTCTGTTGTCCAGCACAGCGGCCTTCCACTCAGCATCTCCATCAACGCCCACGTACCACTGTGTATCAAACTCTCGCAGACTCTCCTCCAGCTCCTCCTGCTCCTCAATCTCCCCCAGCAACATGGAGTCTACCATCAGCTTGAAGCCCAATCTGTGGGGGAAGGAAGGGGAGGGAAGAAAAAGAAGATTATTTTGGAACATTCTGGGCTGTCCAATCCTAAAACTGGTGTCTGTTCATGCAGGGTGGTTGAAGGGTAACTCCATTTTCGAATATTGCTGAGAACTTGTGAAAACAGTCATACTTAGTGCTGCATTTGCTTGACACACACTGTATTGTGATCCTTACAGTGGTACAATATAATTGCTGATCTCCGATTTCATTTCCCTGTGACTAGAGCAGCCCCGTAACGGCTTGTTATCTGACACTGCATGAGCAAGCAAAACTGACATGAGACTTGGGAACAAGTGTCAGGTGCTATCAACCAATAAAATGCAGGGGTTAAGAGTTCAGTCAAGACAAATCTTGCGCCTCAAAGACTGGAAATTGGGGTGCAATGTTACAATGAGCACAATTCCTGGTCATCGTCATCATTTTTTATGTATCACCTGAAGGCCTTGAGGACGATGGCAAACAGCTCTCTGTCTTCAGCCAGCCAGTCAATCATAGCGTTCCACGGTACATCACCCATGTATGACTTGTACAGGTAGCTGGCTCCCGTCATCTTGTCTGTTCATATAAAAATATCATCATCATCATCGTCTTTATCGCCACCCTCACTATCTTCATCGTCATCATCACCTTTATCACCTCCTCTGCTCTCATCATCATCAAAATATTTTGTATCATCATCATCACCCCCAGTGAAATCCAACATCTCCATCATCGGCAGCAGTATCTTCTTCTTTATCACTTACCCCCATTATTATCATCATTTTCAACCAAATTCTTCATCATCACCATCAGCATTGTCATCAGCCTCTGCATAAATATTACCATTATGTTCTTTTATCTCCAACCTACTATTTTCATCATCATCATTATGATCATCACCTCCTCGGCTCCCAACATCATCATCAGCATCATCATCAGCAACAGCATTTTCTTTATCACCACCCTCCCCTCCCCCACCACCCCTCTCCTATCTTCATCATCATGATCCTCATCGCCTCCTCCTCTATTACCATCGTCATCATTCTATCATCATCATCATCTCTCCACTATCATCCTGATCAAAAGCAGCAGCATCACCATCACTGTATCACACACACTGACCTGGGGTGTCAAAGGCAGAGTAGCAGGCCATGATGAGCTGGGAGTAACAGTTGGTCAGCGCATCATCTGCTCCCACGTCCACAGCCACTTTTTCCCCCGGCAGGCCCGTGGCGCTCCAGTCAAGCAGCGACAGCACATGCCGGTACCAACTGACAGGAAAGTGCGCTATATGAGCGGCCAGCTGGGACTGCTCAATGGGCAGCTCCCGCCACTTGGTGGGCAGTGACATCAGGGAGGAGTACTGGCACTTGAAGTCCGGAGACCCTGCCAGGTTGGTCACTGGCTTGTAGATGTGGTTGCCACCGGGGTTGAAGCGAGAGGGTGGAAAACCACCACTGCCAGTACCGGTGCCACCAAAGCGGGTGGTAGCTTGCGGCTTGGGGCGGTGAACGTCGCTGGCGGGCATACCAAAGTCCAGTTCATCCAGAACATTGTCGATGTCAGACTTCTGGCGCTGCGTCTGCTGCACCTTGGGCTGGGACAGGGCCGAGTGCGCCACCTTGGCAGGTTTCAGCGGCTTTTTCTTGCTCTGTCGAGGCCGGTCTCCAAGGTCATCGTCGGACCACAGGCTTTCGGAGAAACTGTGGATGGAAGAACTCCACGAGGACTTGCGCGTGCGCTCGATGGAGTGGGCCGATGGCGGACGATTGTCCTCCAAGGCAGGAAAGGCAAAAGAGTTTTTGGGACGGGCGCTGTCCGCCACCAGCGGCGGTAAACAGGATGCGGCGCTGTTGCTCAGTCCCTTGAGCGGCTGCAGAGGGGGGAGAGAGGTGGTGGCGGCCATGTTGTTGTTGAAGCCGGCGCTGGTGGGGTTGGTGGTCCAGCGCTGGTTGTGGTTGATCTCCATCGTCACACGCCCCCGGCCCTCCTTCCCCGCACCCCTTACATCCCCACCGCTGGAGGCTCGCACCACCAACGCTTTTCCTGAGAGTGGCCGCTTGGCTGCAGCGCTCTTTTCCTTCTCTTTCTTCTTGGCCTCCTCTCTCACTTTCACCTGCACCGAAAAAAATCAATGTCAAAGTTGAAAAGCCCTTACAAAAATACCATTGTGGCTGATGGCTAATGAGAGACAAAGACAGAGAGAGAAAGAGAAAGAGACAGACAGAGAGAGAGATACAGAGAGAGACAGACAGAACCATACAGAGTGAACTGTGTACCTTGTTGACATGATGCAGCAGTAACCACACCAGTGCCCTGACAAAGAACTTGAGTGTAGTGGGCACAGCCTGGGGAGAGTCGATGATGCCTGTCAGCACGTTGCGGGCGTCGGAGTAGGTCTGCACATCCACCACGTCGCATGGAGTCAAGCAGTGGAGCGGGTACCGGTTCAACCCACACAGGGACACGCCACTTTCGTTTTGGAAGGCGGCCTCAAAGATGTCGTCCAGTCGCGCGGCCTCTGCAGTGTGGCACGATGTTTCTTGCAGCTCCAAACCCTTTATGGCGATGGTGCAGAACGCGTGGCCACGCTCCAATGCTGACACCCACACCAGGCGATCCTGGAATCGAACCAGGTAGTGGTTGCCCGGGTGAGGCTCTCCTGAAAACAGTAGGAAAACATGCAAACCATCAGCATGAGCATTAGCCATTTATTGCACTCTAAGGGGCAATCAACCATTCACTTGAATGTTCACCGTCTTCCCCATGGTCTGTAAATCAACGGCCTGAAACATGCTACAATTATTGTTCTGTCTAGAATTCTTTTTATCTTTGTTTATCTGTCTTATAAAAATCAGTGGTCACCTTCTTACGGAACTATCCAGAATTTTTGACAACTACAATTTGCAAACAACTCAGATTAACTAGATATTCATTTTGATTTTTCTGACCAACTAATATTAATAATACCGATAATAATAATATCGGATGCTATACGCATTTTATCCTTAAATCAGACTCAAAGCGCAGTGATCTGTCACCAACACACACCAAGTTACACACAATCCTACATACACAATGAACACACATTAATCGTTCAAACATGTCGTATAAAGGCAATCACTATTTGTGCTTGCAGAGGAGAAAGAACTAACATTCAACGTTCGCCAAACGCCCAGGATTCAAACAATAAACGCACATAACGAAGGGCGGATAAATGGAAGTCATATTTATTAACATTGGCTTATTTGATGCAACTCAACTGTTTACGTTTTCTCAATATTAAGAGACTACATTAGAACTACATCGTCATAAGTGTGTATATGGTAAAAGACTTATCCAAGCGGAAAGCAAAAGAATGCAAACAAAGTTCTTCAACCAACGACAAGACACTTGATCCATGAATACTAAAAAAGACCGGTTCAACTTTTCTTTTACAAAATTACTTTTTGTTCACCAATAAACCTAGACGCAAAATGACTTGATCTTCCTTTCTCTAGCCTACAGATCAATATTAACCAGAAATGTGAGAACAGTGAGCCAGTTATATAGGCCTGCTGAGGCACAGCCAATTGCCTTCATTGAAGCGATCTAGAGGGGATTAAACTAGTGAACATTGTTTACGACATAGCCGTCACTGAAGCATGTATGACGTAATACCCAAACTACTCCTCATAACATTGCTCTTCCAAGACCACTAAATATCAACCAAAAAGAGTAAATACATTACAATGGAACCTTCTCCAACAGTTAGCAGAGAATAATAAGGAGAAAACTACAATACAAACTGACATTGAAACACACACAACGAACAAGTAAGTCAAGTCAAAATCAGAGTCGAAGTCAAATGAGGTCAAGGGTCAGTGAAACAAGATGATTGTTCAGTCAGGTACATACATTGTAAAACGTAAACATAATACACAATTAACAAGAATACACATCTCATTAAACACAGGAATAAAACAAAACATGGTTCCACAGAATCAGAGGACAGAACAGTTTCTCCAAACTACTCTTTTGCATTTTACATAAACATAGTCAATCAACATGCCTAGCTGGCATGCACACTATTAAAAGATACAAAGAAACTCATTTTGTACAATTTTGAACATTTTTAGATTGACTGCATACAATTGAAGGAGGGGAGAAAACCAACCAGAGTACCCCCCAAAACACACCTCTTTGACGGCATGGGAGAAAGGACACTAACCTAGGTAACCTAGTTAATTTTCCTATGAAGTTTGGTCAAAACCCGTTCATTGGATCTTGAAATATGGCTTCCAACGGACTAACATTTTTGTTTTTTATGATTCCGGACTATTTGAAATTATTTCCAGGTAAGACTGAAAATATATTTTTTTAAAAACAAACTGCAGCCAGTTTACCGAGACTGCCCGTAGCAAATCCTTTCTGTAGGGCTTTGGCCAGCATGGGAGCCAACTGTCTATAGTACACTGTGTCGTCGCACACGTTCGCTGACGACCCCACCGCCTCCGGCCAGAAGCGCTGTGGACGGGGAAAGGCGATGAAGAAGATGGGAAGGGTGAAGATGGGGAGGAGAGGCGCTGACAAAACGGCCGCCGTCACCATGATGACCAGGACTACTGGAAAGAGGAGCAGGGAGAGGAAGAGTGTGAGGGCGGTGGAGCCACGTCGCTGCTTCTTGTCCGTCCAGGAAGAGATGAGGAGGGAGAGGAAGAAGTAGAGCTTGTTGGACAGCTGGTAGGCCCGGTCCCTCACCAGCCCCGCCACCAGCAGTAAGATAGGCAGGCCAAGGGTTGCCGTCATCGTGGTGTTGGAGGACAGGGTGGTCATGATGATGTGGACCACAGAAGTCTCAAACAGGGCGTGTGCTGTGCTCTGCCATGCCTGTATTAACCACAACGGACGGACCTAGTAATACACTGTAACCATTTTTATATAACCACACAATAACAAAATAACAACAACAATAATAAACAACAACAATAATAATAATAATAATAATAATAATAAGAGTATTTATAGAGCGTTTCTTAATAATAACAATACTTACAATAAAAAGATGATCAATGCGAAATTCTCACGCATTCACATGCCAATAAAGACATACCCATCTATAAGCCCTGACGATGCCAAAGGTATACCAGACGGCCTGCACTGTGTTCATGCTGAGAGTGGCTGACTGTGACATGACATCGCTCTGTGACACGCTGACTGACATATAGGACACCATAGTAAGTGGAGCCGCTGCAAAAAAAAATCCCACGGTGCATCAAACAATCACAAACAGCTGGTGTATTCAATTCATGTTTTGTAGCCTTCATTTTGTCTTTCGCTACAAGGGTGCTGGTAGGACTTGCCCGTTTGCTGGTGGCCAAATGCAAGTAAAGAATTGGTCAGACGACCTCAAATGTGAGTAAAACAACAGGCAGACAACCTCAAATGTGAATAACACATTGAGTAGATGACCTCAAATGCAAATAAAACATTGGGCAGACGATCTCGAATGTGAATAAAATATTGGGCAGACGATCTCGACTGTGAATAAAACATTAAGCAGATGACCTAAACTTTGCAGGTCTACTTGCTCCCTTTACTTCACTCATCCCTTCCATTTTTTTCCAAAGATGAAGTTACCGTTTCAAGCTTAACTGAATTTGTGCACTGTCTCTCATCACATGCAGATATTGTTCAGTTACATTTTATAACGAGAAAGCTGTTCAACAGGGCTGTTGACAATTCTTTCAATAGTCAGGTGGGCAAGCTGAACATTCTGGCTTTTGACAGTGTCAGGACCCCTAATGACAAAAATGGCAGGAGGGCTAGCTTACCACCATACAAAAACAAAGACTAAAGCTAACACTATACAAAAGATCACTACAGGCCTCACCCCAGTTGAAGACCAGGCGGCGCAGGAATCCAAGCACAGCCAGCCGTCGCTTGGCATTGAGGTATTGGCGTGTCTTGTGATGACAGGCATGAGGGAAAAAGTAATTCCTGATCAGGCCCAGGAATAGGTACACACTCTGCACATCTCTGGAACACTTCTCCAGCACACAGAGACCCACCACCACCCAGCCCACCACCGATGACTTCACCTTGTCATGGTGGTAATTGATGGCTGCAGCAATACCCGTCACTATGACCACCATTGCAGCATGGTAGATGAAGGTGAAGGGGCCCCAGGACCAGCCGAAGCCCGAGTTGGGACGGAACTGTTTGGAGTCTTTGAGAAACTGGGAGGTGGACACTTTGTTCTTGGCGCGGCAGGCCTCCATGGCCTGGGTAGCGAGTAGCGAGAGGTCGGTGCTGAGCAGGTAGCCACAAGCAGCACATAGCACCACAGTGCCAAAGCAGGACGGGATGTAATAGGCCCCCAGGAACACACACACCGACACCACCACCGACACAGCCAGTCTGAAATTGTTTTGTTTAAATCATGTCAGAGAGCATAAACTCAACACACACACACACACCCACAAATACCCCCCTCACACACACACACGCAAAAGAAAGGTGAAAGAGTGAAGTCTAAATAAGGGGCCAAAGGCTTGATAATAATAATAATAATAATAATAATAATAATAATAATAATAATAATAATAATAACAATAATAATAGTATTTATTTATTTATTTAATAATTTTTATATAGCGCTTCACCAGCTCAAGAGGCGATTAAGGCACTGGCCGATACAGGATCTAGCTCAAGCTGCCCGACTCGCCCACTTGCAGCCTTTGGGCGTGCAGTCTGATTCCCAGATGATTGATCACAATCCTGGAAGACCGGGGAAGGGAGAAGGGACCTAGTGCATGCTGGGTATATTTGTGTAGCTGGCACCCACCCTTTTAGGACATGCGCTATGTTATGTTTGAGATGCGCGCTATGTTATGTTTGAGATGCGCGCTATGTTATGTTTGAGATGCGCACCATAGATCCGATCAAAGTATGCAATAATAGAGTGTATTTACCTTTGATTTGGTTTTGCGTTGTAATTGGGAGAAGCTTTGTATAATGTTGATAATTTTCGTGGGTCGATATTATTGGAGAATTTTCTAGGGTTGCTTGTTTATTATCGATCGAAGCGCGTGGATAGATCTGGTGGTGGCTGCGAGATGATTCTGGCCTAGGCGAGGTTATATGACGTAAGATAGTCCTGATGACGAATCTTATTATGATTGGCTGTAATTGCGTCACGCTGGAATGTTCGATCGTTCCCTGGAGTATAGAGAGACTATATAAGTGCCGCACTATTTCTGAGTTGAGTATTTAAAAAGAAAGAGTTGTAAAAGTGAGAAAGTGGAAAAAGCGATTGTATGCAGTTGTTGATGTACGCTGAATAAAGTTGGAAAACTTCACACGACGACTCCTGCCTTGTTGCTGAGTGAACAGGTTGCGTGGATAAACGAATCTGAGTTACACTTATCAGGATTCAAACATCGGGGCTGAATCAACTACTGATAAAAAAACCAACAACGAGTGTAACACGCGTCAGGATCTCTAAAGTCCATGCGATCGAAGGCGTACGTGCACAGACGAGGCCTTGGTTCATACTCTCAATCCAAGGATTAGGAGCGCAGTGTGTTTTCTTCCTTTTTTTCCCCCAGGCCATTAACGCCATTTGGACTGCTGTCTGTACAGGCTGCAATGTTATTGCCTGACATTCGAGTACATGGCTAACACCACTGAGCTAACTGCGCTCCATAATAATAATAATAATAATAATAATAATAATAATAATAATAATGAGGATTCTGATGAGGGTAACAACAATGATAATGATGATAATATAAAACAATGATGACTACAAGAACAAGAAGAAGAAGAAGAAGAAGAAAAAGAAGAAAAAGAAGAAGGATGATGATGATGAATATGATGATGATGGTGATGATGATGATGATGATGATGACAAAGATAGAAGGAGGAGGAGAAACTGGAAGAGGATAACATCAACAATTGTGGCTACACAAAAACTGTGATGTTAATGATAATGAAGCTTACCTTAGATTAGAAGCCATAGGTGAGCCCCCCAGCATAAATACATGGACCTGCTCGCTCACCCAAAGCAGCAAGGCCTCCAAGGGTGGCAGAACCCCAAGCAACCACAGCAATGGCAGACATGCAAACACGATGTGCAGTGCCTGGTTGGTGCCCTCAAATGATGAAAAGTTCCTGGAAGAATAATACAGACTTAATCTCGCTCAGATATGCTAAAGCATTGGTAGGCAGGCAGGCTAAAACGATGCGTATGTAGCAGGGATGCTGAAATCCTGCGATTTCAACTCACCCAGCAGACTAGCAACTCAGGTATCATTCTTCAATACTAGTCTATAAATGACTTTCACTGAACATCACAAAGTAGTTTGCGATTCACTGAAACTTGCAAGAATCATTGAAAATAGAATGGGTGGAGGGACTGGACAGCAGCTAAATAAGATCGCTTGACAGGTTGAGTCAGCTACAAGGTTTATATCACCTAAGTGCATTTTGTGCCAGCATTTAGTGACCTTTCAGTTTCAGAACCTTTGTGTAATGTCTAGTATTAAGTATTCTTAAATTACGATAACAAGTTCCTGACACAGAAAGTCGTACGTCATGCAGCTCTGATTTTCTCAATCCACATCAGTACAAACTTCACCACATGCGCACAAACGACAGTACTGGCCAGATGAGAGAATAGCCATAAGTATAAACCAAGGTGTAATCTAAAGATCCTGACGCTCATGTTCTAGTCAGGTGAGTGCCGGCTACTAAATACACCCAGCAAGCACTAGGTCCCTTCTGTCCCATTCCTGGTAGCCCAGGATTGTGCTCAGTTGTCTGATGCACTACATAATTCATATAAGGCAGAACGTGTGTGCCTCGGTCGGCTTCTATCCTCTATCAGCCAGCGCCTTGAGCAGCTCTTGAGCTGGAAAAGCCCTACCTAAAAACGATCAAATACATTAAAATATTAATAAATCTTACCCATTGCAGTGTATTTTAGTATTTTACACACGACTTCGAGAAAACAAATAAATGCATAAACAAATAACCAACTAAGAGTGTCAAGTGCGAACTTACCGGTGCAGTATGTGGAAGGCAAGACAGAGAAGGACGTAGAAAGGCCGTGTGAGGGGTGACATCTCGTAAACGTCCATGGTGCGGAAGATGGCAGGCTCAGGAGGCCCGGTGGCCGTCAGAGAGTACTGGGCAATGCTCAACGTGAACCAGCCAAAAATAAACAGCGACGCCGTGGCTCCAGCGTTGTTGCCAAAGAGAGAGTTGAGCGTGAAGGGCAGCAGGTACCACAGCGTCAGCCCGCACATGGCCCCAGAGATCAGGCCGTGAAACAGAATGTTGATCTTGAACAGTTTCGGGGGCACCACAAACTCGATGGTCTCTGCGCCGCAGCAGGACTGAAAATCCACCTCGTCTTCCTCGGCTAGAAAGTTTTTTTTCTTTTTGGTCAGGATGCCAGGCCTTAAAGAGCTCTCTTTCTCCTTCATGTGGACCACGGTGGTGATGGTCTGCACAACGACCACGAAGATGGTGATGCAAGCGGCATACAGACAGCAGTACAGCAGCAGGTAGTCGTTGACCTCCCCATCCGTGTATGCCAGCTCCAGCACCAACGTGAATACACCGCCCAGTAACCATGGTAATGCCCACAGCAACACCTGACACATAACATGCACCATAAAGGAGATGTATTATTCAGGAAACACCTTATAGAAGAATGAACATTTAATTAACAAAAAGTTTAATGTCTGCATCCACCATTGAAGATATGGTGAATGGGGATAATATCCATCCCACAGAAGATGGGTTTGGAACCTAAGTCAAAACTGAACCACCAAAGCAATTATACTACTAAGGTGCAGTACAGTGAAAATGACCACTTTTATCTTGCCCACTAGGGGATTTGAACCTGGGTCATTGGGTTGCCAGGTGAAAGCTCTACCACTGAGCTATGACAGTGGGTCACCAACATTAGTAAAATACTAAAATAAGCCATTAGGATATTATTTATTAATTAAATTTATAAAGTAACATAAACATGACATTCTAACATAAGTTCTTTTAAAACCAGTTGGATGATTTATCAAAATGTAAAGAGATTTCCTAGTATTGCTATTAAATACGATCAATGATTTGTAGGAAAATGTGCATGTGTAACAATTAACAGCTCCATAAAGTAAATTTATAGGGTAAAGAAAGAACATTCACCAATGCTTCATACCAAAGAAATTTAAAAGCTAGTCGACTGTTTCGTATAATTAACACTTTCTCCTATAATTTTTTTTAAAAAATTGAACAAAACTAAGAACAACATCAAGAACAAGAACAACACAAACAACAACAACAAAAGCAGTCAACTATTCAACAATCTCTTTTTTTCTTAAACCAGTGTCCTGTAAAGGTGAAGTGACATGAGCAACACAAAACATTAAACATAATTTGTGAAACATGCTAATATTTTCATGTTCTGACTTTGTTTCATGCTGACCATGTCTAAAACATCTGTTGCGCAACGGTGTAAAATTATAAATTAATTATTCATTTATTGATTGATTAATTATTCATTTATTTATTGATTACTTAACTAATACACATATAAGTAATAAAGACAAATTGAAAATGTTAACATTTATTTCTTAACTGCAAATAACATCAGAATATAACACCTACCATGTGAAATAACAAAACTTGAATGATTTATTATCTTAAATGTTAAACCACTCTATTTGTTCTAAGTATAAATTTATTTATTTATTTATGTTATCATTCTTATATAGTGCCTTTCAAACTCAACAGGTACATAAATTACTTACATGCATATATGTTGGTAGGGGCAGAGAGGAGGAAGGGGAATTATACAAATGGCTAAAGTAACAAAAAGATGTAAAATTAATTAGTGTAAAGTATAACGGAGAATTTAATATTATAACTATGACTGTTTCTAAGATCAATATAACAAAACAATATTTCCTTACCTGAATGAGATAGACATAAGCTGGTGCATCATATCCAATACGTAACTTGGGTCCACCAAAGATGGTCTGTGGCAGTCGTTTCCACAGAAAATCCTGTTTATATTCGTTGAGCAAAGGCACGCCACCCCCCATCTTGATGCTGACTATCCAATTCTTTGAAGACCGGAGTTACTTAAGGAATGCCAGAAACCACTTGTCTTTGTCTATCTGAGATGCATCGGTCTAATCAATTATCCCCAGCCCTCTTTTTCCTGACCCAGATACAGTTCTGCCAGACACATAAAGACACAAAGGATGGTTAGTGACAAAGGATAACGTTTTAATAAGTAAGCCAGTGAAAGATTGCAGCCTCTCCATAAAAACCTGTGCTTCAAAGACATGAAATATCACGCTTAATGGCCTGCTCTATTGATCTTTTTGTGTCTCTATGGAAAACAAAGGCATGATTCTGGTAAGTAAATTACATTGTCATTGGTTCCTAAAAGTCTAAAAGATCACAATTCTCAAAGACTTAAAAATTTAAAAAAGAACAGAAAGAAACAAAACATAAAACTACAAAAGCCAAAAATATATATAAATACTCCTTGGTGATATAATTTAGGAATAAATGAGCAAGGTTGAGATTTTTTTTTCAATCAATAAATGAAATTCGTAAAGTCTGGCACTGTGTTAGCACTGAGAAAAATAAGGTTCAGAGAAATAACATTAAAAAAACAACAACACAAAATTAGTTACATTTTAACTTAAGAATCCATAGAATAAAACTCAAATGTCATTTCTACCTACCTCCATCGTTTATTTGATGACAAGCTAACATTTTACGACGTTATTATGTGTTTATTTTCATCTTCTGTATCAACCAAGCAAAGGACAACATTTCTAGTCCGGAGGCATTTAGCTCAGCTGTCAATCAGTTTCGTATAAGTGATTTGCACTCAAATCGACCGTATCTAAAATTTTGTCTGCAAGCAAATAAACAGAAATGTTCATTTTTTGCATCACATTGATCTGGTTGAATTGATTTGTGGATTAAAAAAATCAATCTGTAGAGTCAGCCGAAACTATGGCTTCTTTTTGAACATTCAATTGCTTTCAAAATGGCGACCAATACGCTTGTGAAAGTTAGTGTTGAGGCGCTGCAAGAACATCAAATTCAAGAAGTTACTCTAGATGGACAGGAGATTTATGCTCCGTAAGTGCTTATTTACTATTGGGGCGGACATTACACAGAAAATGTAGTGCATACTTTATTTTTGATCAGCGAAAATGATAATAAGATTTGAGGTGCTGAACGTCTGTATTTAATAATAATAATCTTTAACAGTATAGTATAAGTATACTGTAAGCTACACAACGCAGCACACACGACACGGGATCTCCAATCTCGCGATTACCAAGCGTCATGCACTTTCTTTCATACTCTTATTCACTCCCGATATAATAAACATGGCATTATTACTCCCGATATAATAAACAATACTTAAAATGCATCCAAAATCCAGTCAATATTGACCACACATACCTGTCTATCCTAACTAGTAGTAGTTCCTACGGTCGGAGGTGGGGGGACGGGCGTGTGTGTGGAAGATTCCAATAGACACTACAATGCGTCACACTGCACGTCACATCACAGACAAGACGTCACTTCCTCCTAAATACATCTGTGCTCTTATTCTGATTCATTCTTACATGCATGTCACTGTGGTTGTGAGTGATAATCTAAAATCATTGTAAGAAGTAAATAGACATTAAATAAAAAAACTGTTAACTGTGAACGTCTCCACTGCTAGATCATTGATGTTCATAATTTTAGTACTAGTATTCTTTATAATAAATTATAATACTTTTGGCAGCGGCTCCGTACACAGTGACTGTGAACGGAACCAAAAAGCTCCGTACACAGTGACTGTGAACGGAACCGAAAAGGCTCCGTACACAGTGACTGTGATCACACAGACTGATTATTACAAGTATATCGCTGTTCTGTTACGTTTGTTTAGTATACAAGAATTGCTTCTTGTTCAGACTATTGTCATTGCAATAAATGTTTATGAATCTTTTGGTCTCGGTCTGTGTTGGAGGGTAGAGAATTTCGTTTTTTCTCCTATTTCTCATTCAAATCAGTATAATTGATTATTCAATTTATTGTTTGTTTATTTTTATTTACTGCTCTTTCTTACATGTTCTCCTGTACCCTTATTGCAGTAAGGTTTTGACAGGCATTCTTTTCTTTTTTTAAGTTTTATTATTTTGGGGGAGGTGGAGTTAAACTGTTAAGTGTGAAAATTATTGTATTGCATGCACATACAATTCCTATTGTTTGTAGGAAGCTGATACAAACACAAAACAGTTTGTCATCTTTCACTTCATTATCATCATCCCTTTGGGATCCCGTTTTTTTGTGTGTATAAATAGTATCCCCACATTGTGGAAATTTTGTGCTTTAAATTTCAAGTTATTGTCATCATTTTTTCTTTCCCTTCCCTTATCTGTTTTTTCTGGTAGCATGCTAATTTTGCAAATTCTCTCAAGCTGTGCCAGTGTGGGTGTGTGTGTCATGCCGACCGCGTTAGTTACTTGACAGTTTCAATTTTTGCGATGTGAAACTGTTGATATGCAAGCTGTGATTGTGGCGTGTATTGTGTGTTTTTTGTGTCACGTGACTTGTTCTCGTGGATTCACGCGTAGGGCTACTGACTAGAAGTCACTGTGTACGGAGCCAATAAGCTCCGTACGCAGTGACTGTGTATCTAGCCTGGCGGTTCCGTACACAGTCACAGTCAACCTAGACAGAAAATTCCTCCTACTATAACTACCACTACTACTACTACTACTAAAACTACTAAAACTATTATTATTATTATTAGTAGTAGTAGTATTAGTATTATTATTAGGCAGCGGCTCGTGGATTCACGCGTAGGGCTACTGACTAGACGTCACTGTGTACGGAGCCAATAAGCTCCGTACACAGTGACTGTGTATCTAGCCTGGCGGTTCTGTACACAGTCACTGTGTACGGAGCCACTTCGAATACTTTTTCAGGAGTAGCTTTTATATTTGTTATATATATATAATGTAACTTAAGAAAATGTGTTTTAATTATTATTTGTGGTAGTTTTCTTCAAACATCCACAATTACTTGAACAAGTAGTAGTTCAAATTTTTTATATAAAATATTTATTATTATTAAAATTTAAAAAAAATAAAAACACACAATTTCAGGCAGCTGTCTATGTCAGAGAATCTTGCCAGACTTGCCCACAAAATTGACTTTTTCCAAGATGAGTCTGAAAGCAAAGGCAAGCCAGCATCAGAGGGGGAGAAAGAAGTTGTGGAAGAGAAACCTTTGGTGCCATTCATGCCGTCACTGTGGCCCTGGGATAATGTGCGCAACCATCTGAAGTAAGTCTTAGTGGTGCTTCTTCTGTTCTACTTCCTCTTCTTTATAATGTGAGAAGTGAGAAGTCTGCTGCTGGATAACAGTTCACATGTTTCTGGGGCATCACAAAAGTGAGAGCTTCATGTAATGTGGGGTTTTGAAAAAAAAGGTTTCTCTTTGAAAAAGTTTTATTGTGAAAATGATTATTTGTATTTGTAGTCTTTGCTTTAGAGTAAGTCATTTTATTTCTGTTTCAAATAATAATATACAAGTATATATAGACTACAACGATGTTTTCAGACGTCCCACTCACTTTCCACTCATATAATGATATACACATATGGGTGAAACCCTGAAAATAAAATGTGCATATTGCTATATGATGTTCTGTGTGCAGATGTACGCTGACAGAGATGAGCGTTCTGCTGGATGTGCTGAACTTGGTGAAGGAGAAGCAGTACCTGGTGGCTGACCCGGTGTCAGCCGACAACATCGAGTCACGCAATGCCACACAACTTCTGGCTAAGAAAAAGGTTAGTGCCCGTTCTGTTCTTTCAATGTATTAGCTTGTTTACTCATTTGCTGTGCCCTTAGTCAAGTCAAGTCAAGCAATCTTTATTACCCAGAATTCATACAGAAGTCATACAGCACATTGCATCTCAGCTACGTCTTGTGCAAACAATACAAACATTTTTCAAAAGAGATTAATTCCCTTTCCCTTTTTTCTTCTCCAACCCAATTCTGTCCAGCTCCATTCTTCAGCAAATATATTTTAGTTGCTGTGCCAACAAATTCTTGCCTAGAACAGATAAAGATTATTGCGCTGTCTTTTGCTCTGCCCAAAACAATGTTATTTTCTTTCATTATAAAACACAAAATTTGTATTTAAACTTGAAGACAGAAAGCAGCATATTAGGATACATTTTAAAAAAAAAGAAAAAATAAGCTCATAATCAGGTTTTCTAGATGTTAAACTTCTCACCGGAATAACTTGCTGTTGATTTTTATAAAAAAAGGAAAGAAGCTTAAATCCGTCATGAATATTCAGTAGTTAACTCATTGGTTGCCAGAGCTTGGTGGCGGCCTCAGCTCTGTTACTTGCGGGTGCAGAGCGACTGAAGAAGTCGCAGGCAGAGGCCAGCAAGAAAGGCAGCTCCGACTTTCACAATGAGTTGTCCACCCTGCGCAAGAACTGGCGCCTGAAAAAAGTCAGCACCAACATCGTCGGTGATCTCAGCTACAGATCTGGTGTGTATATATAGTATTATAATGTAACTATAAGACGTAAGACCTTTATTCATTCGAAGCTTTACTTTTACTTTTATTTTTATTTATTAACTCTTAGCGTCCTATAAGATTTTCTGTACATTTGCGCCTATATCCTGTAAGGATTTCAAGTTTATTGCAATAAATTGGGTTATGAATTTGAAAAAATTGCAAAAAATTTATTTATTGTCACATTAACTTCATATTTTAGGATATGTTTACAAAATGGTTATTCTATGTACCCAAAGAACCATTTTGACTTTAGTACTATTTTTACCTGTTGGAATCTTGTAATTAATTCATAATTACAGGTATTTTATGGACTATGTTAATAAAACAACAAGACAGTGTGGATTGCATGTGAATGTGTGCACAGACAGTCAACACAGACAAGAAAACTCACTCTGGTTGTCCTTGTGCTCTTTCAGCAATAAGCTCATCAATAAGCTTACCAAACTCACTATGACTGTCGGAGCTATCCCCTGCTATCATGGCCGAAAATTTGGCAAACTCAAACCTCAAACAAAATCGTTAAAAAAGTACACAAAACCACGTCAAACTTGCGAAAACGATAGCGGAAAACACACGGGAACTTTTCCGGAAGTTGACTAAACCTTCTCTCACGCACTGGAGAGTTCCTATTTCCTGTGATTTCATGACTAAAAGGTGCACTAACGAGGCGCGCATTACTGCGCTATAGGACGCTAAGAGTTAAATCAATCTTATTAATTTAATCAATCTTATACAACGCTTTTCCCACTGAAGAGCTGCTCAAGGCGCTGGCTGATACAGGATCTAACTCAAGCCGGCCAAGGAGCCCACCCGCAACCTTTGGACACATAGTCTGACGCCCAGACGACTGGGCTCAATCATAGGCGACTGGGGATGGGGGGAGAAGGGACCTAGTGCGTGCGGGGTGTATTTGTTTAGCTGGCATTCGCCCGTCTAGAACATGAGTACCAGGATCTTTAAAGTCCATGCGATGGAACGTGTTCTTGCACAGACTAGACTGTGGTTTATACTCTCATCTGAAGCAGTAGGGGCGCAATGTCTCAGGGTAATTTATATATATATATATATTTTTTTTTTTTTAATTGATTTATTATTATTATTATTATTATTATTATTATTATTATTATTATTATTATTATATTTTTTATTAATATTAGTATTATTATTTTACTCCAGGAGAAGTATAGCAACACATTGTGGAAGGTGTACAAAAGTTGGTGTATTGTCCACAAGGGAATTTCACATGTAGGGTTCTGATTTCAGGTTCAGCTTAGGGCTAAGAGCTAGTGTAGAGAGCAACAGAAGATATTATTACAGTATTAGTACATGCCTGTATCATTGTGAGAGGGCATGGCATTATGGTGACATTAACATTCAGGGTGGTTCAAAAATAAACCCCCTAGTAAACATTGCTGATCACTGTTATGAATAATGTTGCATTTGCATGAAACAAATGTGTTTTTTGAGCCATACAGTGGTAGAATGTAACTTCTGGTCTCTGCTTTACTTCACGGTGATGAGAGCGGTCACATAATGGCAGGTTTGCCTGAAACTCAAGTCTTATGTCTTTTGTCAGCTGGGCATGCTCACACGGCTGTTCATAAGCGGTACTTTCAGGCTATGGCTAAAAATAACCCTTGTGCTGTCCCTTATAGCTGGCTGAACTGATCCGAGATGCTGGCTAAAAATAGCTTACAGCTGGTGGCTGAAAGTTTACTTTCAGTGGAGGAAGTTTCAGCCGTGCTCACACAGTGTTTTAAGTGACGGGCCATTATGTGACATCATGTCACTGTGAAATGAAATCGAAGATCAGCAATTAAATTATGCCACTATACTGGAGATCACAGGACGTTTTGTTTTCATGCAAATGCAGTTCTATTTACCAGAGATGAGAATCTTCCGCCTTTTAGCGGAAATCCGCTCTTTCGGAAGGTCCCAGGGTCATTTTTGAGATCGGTTTAAATCCGGTGAGAAAATTTTAGTGTATATGACTAGGGTGAGTTGTTGATTTTCGATCTCGCAGCTTATTCCCACTCGTTATTCTCATGCGGATTGTTGTTATTTGGTTCGCTCTCACTTCGTTTTCGTCGATACACCAAGCTGCCGAGATAACCCGATTTCTCTTTCTTCCGTTTGTCCTGGTAAACGTGCAGTTTAGCCCTCCCGTTTTTCTGCGCATAAGATTCCGGCTGTTTCCAGACACTCCCGCTGATAGTGACGTCACTCAAATAGGCGCTTGAAGCCCTTTCTCATGCGCTGAGTTGTAATGCGAACGTTGCAACAGCCAAAACATCACGTGGTTGATCAGCCATTGTCTAGAACAAAGCGCGACTTGTAAAATGCTTCGAAAACTAAATCCTGGAGAAAAGGTTCTTGCTACCCACATCTACAGTGGTGTAAAAAACAAGTGGAACTTTTTAAAGTAGTTAGAAGAAAAGTTGAACACAACAGTGTTAATTCGTTTGAAGGACAAAAAGATCGAAAGAAATGTGGCGTTGAATGCAGAGGCAGAGAAACAAGCCAGACTGGCTCATAAGAAAGCTCTGATTGCCCGACTTCAGGTGTTGGTGTGGAAGAGAAGTGAGATTAGAAATCAAAAGCCACCAGCCAAGAAAGCAAGAACTGGATAGTTGCCTTGCTTCAGTTATAAAATACATGCGTACATAGTTCATTCAATAATTGTGTGTGTGCAGACTGTATAGCATGTTGGTATCTGCCAGTTTTAACAATTCTGCCGTGATTTGACAAAACCGAGTAAGTCCACCTAAGGTCGAAAATGAGTTTTTTGCGCCATCAAACTTGTAAGAGAATGACGCATCTTACCTGTAAAAATCAAATCCGAACTATGTTTAGATTTGGAGATATCATAGAGTAAGTCCTTGTTAAAAAAATTTTAAGTGGGGGAATAAACTGATAAAACCAAGCAAGTCCCCTGCGATTTTGTTTCGGCGATCCTCTGGCTGATGCTCGAGTTGGCATGATGACGTCATTTTCTACAATAACCTGACAAAGAAAAGTAAGTCCTCCCGACCAATGAGAAAGCGCCTTAAGATGAAGTGGACCAGTGAGAATCCATGTTATTGCTGCTGTGCAATATTATTTTCCTGTGAAAATGATGACGAAATTTCGGTCAGCAAAGGACGTGTTCGGCTTTTTGAAAAAGAGTTTTCTTCATGTACTTTCCTGCCCACCATGAAGGGTCCTGTAGATCTTCCGCCTACGCGGCAACTTCCACGAGGTGTGGAAATAAACAAACAAACTATCCTATCCTATCCTATCCTATCCTATCCTGTCCCGTAACCCTGAGGTCGTAGGGGCACCACAGATGATCGTTTAACCAGCATACTCCATCTCTCTCTGTCCTCAGCAGCCCTGATGGCTTCGCTCAGTGTCAAACCAGTCCATTCTCGAATTTGTCCTCCCACCTCTTTTTCGGTCTCCCTCTTCTTCTACCTCCTTGCACTGTGCCTTGCAGAATAGTCTTTGCAAGGCCTGATGATCTGGTGACGTGGCCATACCATCGGAGTTTCCGTTTCTTCACCACTGTGAGCAGGTCATCGTGTTGTCAAATGGCTTGTGTGATGGTCTGTCGGACTTCGTCGTTGGTGATGTGTTGGGTATAGGAAATGCCCAGTAGTCTTCTGTAGCACCTCATCTCCATGCTTTGTATTTTTCGTTGTAGATCTGCTGTGAGGGTCCATGCTTCGCAAGCATATAGGAAGATGGAGATGACAAGGGAGCGCAGCAGTCTTACTTTGGAATGTAGACTGATGGTCCTGTCTTTCCAAATGGCTTCAACCTTGTCAGGGCAGCAGTTCTTTGTGCGATCCTGGAGAGGACTTCCTGTCGGGACCCATTGTCTGATACAATGGCTCCTAAATATTTGAAGCTATGCACTGTGTTGAGGGATTGGCCTTGGACTTTGATGTCCATGTTGATGCCATTGGTGTTGTTGGTCATCATTTCGGTCTTCTCTGCACTTATTTCAATTCCACAAGCTTTGGAGGTGGTGTCAAGCCTCTGTACCAGCTGTTCAAGTTCTTGTTCCTCTCCAGCCAATCCATCAATGTCATCCGCAAAACGAAGATTGGAGATTGCTCTACCCCCTTTGCTGACTGTGCCTTCGTGATCTGCAAGAGCATCTGACATGATGCGCTCTAGGAAGATGTTGAAGGGTGTTAGAGAGAGTAGGCATCCTTGACGCACACCGATTGTTGTTCTGAACCAGTTCCTGATTGCGCTGTTGTGGAGGACTGCACTGGTAGCCTTGTCATACAGGTTTTTGATGACTTCAATAATTTTAGGTCTGATGTTGTACGCTTTCATTGTTGCCCATAGAGCTGCATGCCAGACTCGGTCAAACGTTTTCTTGAAGTCTATGAACATATGATATAGATGTTGTTGGTGCTGTAGGTATTTCTCACAGATTATTCTGAGGTTGAAAATCTGTTCAGTGGTACTTCGCCCTGCCCTGAATCCTGCTTGTTCTTCAGCTATGATTTGTTCAGCTTGGGGTTTCAACCTGTTGAGTAATATGTTCAGGAGGACCTTGCTGGGACGGATGATGAGGCTGACGGTGCGGTAATTTTCACACTCCTGAAGGTTACCTTTTTTGGGAAGAGTGATGACAAGCGACTGGGCCCATGGTATAGGCCACTCTCACTCTGCCAGATCTTGTTACAGATAATGGTGAGGGCATCAATCATCGCTTCTCCTCCTGCTTGTAGCAGTTCCGCGGGTATGTTGTCCACTCCCGCTGACTTCCCTTTCTTTAGCGATTGCACTGCTGCCTCAACTTCTTCCCGGAGAATTGGGAGGATTTCTTCTTCTCTGTTCTCGGGACATGCTAGAACTGATGGGTCTCCATTTGGTGTATGGTTGTAAAGGTCAGAGCAGTACTCTGTCCATCTGTCCAAGACTTTTTGTTCTTCTGTAAGGCATATGCCAGACTTACTTTGGATCGTGGAGACTTTGGGCTGTTTGAAACTTGTCAGCCGCTTTACAGTCTGGTAGGCCTTCTTGCTGTTGTTCTTGTTCAGACTGTTCTCTATTTCCTGGCATTGATCTTCTATCCAGTTCTCCTTTGCTGTGCGCATGCCTTTTCGGATGTCATTGTTGATTTTTCGGTAGACATCAGCTTCCTGTGAGGTGTTCTTTTTCTTTCTTTTTTTAATCTCTCTTCGTTTATCACACAGATCCAAAAGTTCAGGTGTGATCCACGGCTTCTTCTTTGGTCGGTGCTTTCCAAGGATCTCAGTGGCGGCATCTGTCACAGCTGAGTTGAAGGTGGTGGTCATGGTGTTGACATCTACTTCACCAGCCCCCAAAATGAGCAGTGGTGCAAATTTCCCTTCAATTGTGGCCTGAAATAGTTCTGCCACCTCCGGGTCTTGCAGTTTGTCCAGGTCGAACTTCAGTCTAGTGCAGTATTTACTCTCTTCAAGTGGAGCCGGAAAGACATCATCAAGAGATCGTGGTCTCTTCCGATGTCTGCTCCTGGAAAAGTGCGTGTCCTGCCAATGTTGATGCTTGATCTGAAGCGTTTCTTGACTATGATGTAGTCTATTTGGTTGTGATGCTTCACCCTGGGACTGTGCCATGTCCATCGTCTGGAGTTTTTGTGGAGACCAAGCGTGTTTGCCAGTACCAGATTGTTGTATCTGGCAAACTCCAAGAATCTCAGACCCCTGTCATTTGTCTCGTTGTTGCAGTGGGGTCCACATGTGTCTCCCCAGTTGTGGTGCGCATCTTGGCCAACCTTGGCATTCCAGTCGCCTTGCACTATGACTATGTCCTTCTTCGGCACTTGGTCAAGGACCGCCTGTAGATTTTCATAAAAATCCTCCACTTCGCTGTCGTCATAGTCTGATGTTGGGGCATAGGTCTGGATGATGGTGATGTTGAAAGGGGCTGCTCTCAGGCGGATGGTAATGAGTCTACTGGGCGGCAACCCTTGACAGTGGCTAGAATGTTCTTGTGGACCAAGACCCCAACGCCGTGTTCGTGCCTGTCATCTCTACCGCTGAAATAAAGCTTGTGGCCCTTTTCTGTCGTTGTTTCACCTAGGCCTTTCCAGCGCAGTTCGCTAATGCCTAGAACGTTCCATCGATAGCGGTCCAACTCGTGGGCCAGTTCTTTTAATTTTCCTTCCGCAGTTAGGGTCCTGACATTCCAGGTTCCTATGACGATGTTGTTTCTCGTGCGGATCTTGCTAAATTGTCCATCAGTAGCATACTTAACACCTCCGTCCTGGTGGCCAACAGAAGGCGCGGTCCTTGAGCCGGGCGACGACATATCCGGTATGGAATTAGTGGATAGTGTCATCATGCATGTAGTGTGTCTTGGGCAAAAAAGGACCTGGCGGTGCCCAATCCTCTCCAGACTGTTGGGCACAGCCGAAATCCACGAATACAGTGTGGCTCGCCTTGGCCCCGAGCACGTGGTCGTTGAACCTGTAGCAACGTGAGGTTCCTCGCCCTGGCCGGTGACTTCTGTGTAGAAGACTTTCGCCCAGTGATGCCGTGCTAACATTACCCCTGTTAGTCGCCTCTTACGACACGCCGGGAAACGTTGGGCCTATTCTATTCAGTGCCCGAACCCACAAACAAACAGCAATAAATATATTACAGACACAACAAGGGCAACAAAATACAAGACATACACGTGGTGTAAAGGCAGGAAGATCGCTACAATAGGAAACTGAAAAGAAAATAGTTTTGTATTTTTAAAATTAAATTGGCTGCATCTAATATTATTTTGAAGGGAGAGCAAAAATGACCATGACTCCTGCATACCAACCCAGGAATATTAAGTGAAGAATGGCTAAAAACAATAAACAGGCACACATATACACTCACTGTGTTACGTTGAAACGCGAACGAAAGTGTGTCGGAAGCGTGTACGATAGATCTAATCGTTTCGATTTGCAAAGTATTCAATAATGGAGTTTATTTACCTTTGATTTGAGTTTGCATTGTTAGGAGAGGCTTTGTATAACGTTGATAATTTTGGTTAGTCGATATTGTTGTAGAATATTCCGGATCTGTTTGTTTACTATCGATCGAAGTTTCTTGATGGTCGTAGATAATGGAGAACATTCTTTTGGCAGGAAGAGAGAAGTATGACGTAAGTCAATGATGACGATCTTTAATTCTGATTGGTTGGTTGTAATGCGTCATTTTCTAGAACGAGCTGTCGTCATCTCGAAGGAGAGAAAAAATTATTTATTCGATGCTCCGTGTGTTGTTGAGAGATTGTTGTTGAGAGTAAAGTTGTTGATAGTGATTTGGAAAGTTGCTGTGAAAGTTGTTGAGTTGAATTGAGAATTGTATGCAGTTGTTGGTGTGTGCTGAATAAAAGTGGAAAACTTCATACGCCGACTTTGTGACTTGTATGCTGATTGAGCAGGCTGTGTGAATAACGAATCTGAGTTACACAACTATCAGGAATTCAAGCATCGGGGCTGAATCAGATACTGATAGAAAACACCAACATCAAACGGAGTGTAACATTTTGGGGGTCAAGCCGCGATTCACGCCATAGCCAAGGGTTCAACTGCTACAAGCGAGTCAACGTTACGAGAGGCAGTCATCGAGGGTAGCCGCCAACGAGTTGCGTCGAGAGGGGCCAACATACTGGGACTACATCACCGATAGGTTCGGGTTGACTGCAAGGGCGTGTAGTCGCTGAAGAGTTGCTTCGTGAGCGAACAACAGATCGGGACTACGTAGCTGCCGTAAGACTACGTCGAGGGACAGTCTCGGAGCTACATCGCCAGTGTTACAGAGAGCGGCGAGCGGACGTCGAGTCTACTTCAGCACAGGAGTGTATACATCAACACCAGCGTGGTGCAGCGTCGCATACGACGAGGACAGCGGGGCCTGCGTCAACGAAGGCGACTAGTGACAAGCATCAGCGCTACTGCAGAAAGCGTGCTGTTCTAGAACAGTCTAGAAAGGTACAGCACAGTCAAGAACTTTCCAGAAAAAGAACTCTACAGTCAAGAACTTTCTAGAAAAAAAACTTTCCAGAAAAGAACCTTCTAGAAAAGAACTTTCCAGAAGCATCAAGATGGCTGACTTCTGGCAGAAAGGGGTTGAACTGAATCTAAAAGGCAAGCAGCTGACGGAGTACGTCAAGTCTCAGGAGAGAATACGAGAAAGAGAATTGGAAGAGAAGCGTCTAGAAAAAGAAATAGAACTAGAACAGAAGCGTCTAGAAATTGAACAGCAGCGGCAAGAAAAAGAAGAGCAACGACGTCGTGAAGAAAGAGAAATAGAGGAGCAGCGACGTCGTGAAGACAGAGAATTTGAACTGAAGCGTCTGGAAATTGAACAGCAGCAGCAAGAAAGAGATCGTCAGTACCAGCTAGAGTTGGCGCGTATCCAGAACAATCAGCATGCGCCACAAGTCACCAACGACCATACGGCTCCAAAATTGCCAGCTTTCGTCGACGGGAAGGACCAGATCGACAGCTATCTGGCGAGATTCGAAAGGTTCGCCGAAAGCTCCAATTGGCAACCTCGAGACTGGGCGATTCGACTGAGTGCACTTCTGACGGGGCAAGCTCTCGAAGTTTACACCAGACTGTCGAACGATGACGCCAAAAACTACGACGTCTTGAAAGAGGCCCTGTTGCAGTGCTACAACTTTACAGAGAAGGGCTACCGTAAACGCTTCCGTGAATGCCGGCCTAAGTCAGACGAGACGCCAAAGCAGTTTGTGGAGCGCCTGTCGTCATACCTACACAAGTGGGTGGAGTTATCAGGCGAAACGAAGTCTTACGACAGTCTCCATGACCTGATCGTGAAGGAACAATTTCTCAATGCCTGTCACAAGGACCTAGCGACCCACTTAGAAGAACAAAAGCTGCAGACGCTTAAAGATGTGACTGAGGCTGCTGAAAGATATCTCATCGCTCATGGGAAGACCCTGGGGCCACCCAGCGCGACGAAACATTTTCAGAAGACTGGAAGCCATGGGAACCAGATCCAGGGGAGTCAGACGAGCCAGAGACACACGGACTCCACGCCTCCCCCCAGGGAAGGGCATTCAAGAGGCTGTTTCACTTGCAACGCTACAGACCACAGAGCAGCTAACTGCCCTCAAAACAAAAGTAGCGGACAGCGGAGCAGTACGGACAACGCAGCGGCGGGCAACCGGCAGAGGCGGTTCTCCAATCAACGGCAAAACAGTAGATCTGACCATCAAGTGTGCGGCGGGAGCGTCATTCTTCCGAGTGAGACCAAGCGCACAGCTACTCCTGCGGACGTGCAAGAGTGCATGACCGATGGCCAACTCCTCCTTGCCAACGGGAAATCCATCCCCGTCGTCGCCAGCGCAGCTGTGACCGTACAGAACATGCCTGTTTCCAAGGGACGCGTCGGAAATCATGAAGTGACTGTCTTAAGAGACTCTGGCTGCAGTGGGGTCATCGTCAGAGAAGACCTAATCGCTAAAGAACAGTTCACTGGCGATTCAAAATGGACACTTATGGCCGACAGCAAATGTTTGAAAGCGCCAGTTGCGAAGATTCATGTCAACACCCCTTTCTACATAGGCGAAGTCGAAGCGGTTTGCCTGAAGAAGCCGCTGTATGATTTGATGATCGGGAATATCGACGGCGCGAGACGACCCGACAACCCCGATCCAGAGTGGAGTCCTGCCTCAACCCAACGCGTCGAAGTTGTGGAGGAGGATCCATTGCCATTTCCCGATGGAGACCTTACAGAGCTGCTACGGGACAATGTGGTTACTCCGGCTCAGCCCTGCCGACCAGAGATCGTCGGTGCTGTTACAACCAGGGCCCAGGCCAAGAGAGACAAGACGTCTACGCCACTGAAGGTCGCCGACAACTCCAAAGCTGCCATCGTGGACAGAGATAAGCTGATTCAGCTCCAGGAAGCTGATAGCACTTTAAACAAGTACAGGAACCGCCAAGACCACGTGACCAAGGGCAGTGGCACGGTCTATTTTGAGGTGAAGGCCAAGATCCTGTATCGAATCTTCCAGCACCCGAGGGTCAGCGGAGGTAAACCACTACGTCAAGTTTTGGTACCGTTACCCCTAAGGCGCCAAGTGATGGAAGTAGCACATGACTCAATCATGGGAGGTCACCTAGGTATCAAGAAGACGTCGGATAGAATCCAGGCGGTATTCTACTGGCCAGGGCTTCATGCGGACGTCAGCCGTTTCTGCCGATCATGTGACATTTGCCAGAAGACCATACCTCGAGGAAGGGTCCCGAAAGTGCCTATGCAGAGGATGCCTCTGATCGACCGACCTTTCAAGAGGGTGGCCTTAGACTTAATCGGCGAAATAAGACCTCCGAGTGAAGAAGGTCATCGGTGGGTACTGACTTTAGTGGACTATGCGACTCGGTACCCAGAAGCAGTGCCACTGAAGAAGATTGACACTGAAACTGTAGCAGAGGCACTGGTGGACATGTTCAGTAGGCTTGGAGTGCCTGAAGAAATTCTGACAGACCTCGGGACGCAGTTCGTCTCTGACTGCATGAAGGAGGTCAACCGACTGCTGAGCATCCGGCATTTGACTACGACACCCTACCATCCAATGTGCAACGGGCTCGTCGAGAAGTTCAATGCTACGCTGAAGTCCACCCTGAAGAAACTGTGCAGCGAGCAGCCCAGACAATGGCATCGCTATATTAACGCCTTACTTTTCGCCTACAGAGAAGTACCGCAGGAGTCCACCGGCTTTTCTCCGTTCGAGCTGCTGTACGGAAGAACCATCCGAGGGCCGATGCACATCCTAAAAGAACTGTGGACGAAAGAAGTAGACACCCCAGAGGTGAAGAACAGCTACCAGTACGTGTTTGAGCTACGAGAGAAGCTGGAGCAGACTCTCGAGATAGCCAGAGAAAACCTGAAGAAGTCCCAAGACTGTGGAAAGCACTACTATGACCGTAGGGCTGTGAACAGGAAGTTTAAACCTGGCAACAAAGTGCTGGTGCTGCTACCTACTGATCACAATAAGTTGCTGATGCAGTGGAAAGGCCCGTACGAAGTGGAGACCGTGGTGGGAATCAACGACTACAAGGTGAAGGTCGGCCAGCATTCCAAGATATACCACGCCAACCTCCTTAAGCTGTACGTGGAAAGGCCATCAGAGACTGTGCACGCAGCCACAGCAGCTGTGACCGACAACAGCTTTGACAGCGAGGAACTGTTGGAACATGGAGACTTCCACAGCAAAGAAGGCATCGATGATGTTAAGCTAGGACCGAGCTTGACGGAAGGTCAAAAGTTGGAGCTCAAGGACCTTATGGGCGAGTTTCCCCACAACTTCAGCGATGTCCCTGGCTCTACAACTTTGGTCGAACATGAAGTCCACACCCAGACCTGGAAGGAGCATCTGCAGACCTTGAGGGAGCAGTTCCACCGTCCCGCAGAAGCCAACCTGACCGTGAGACCCAGCGAATGCATTCTGGGAGCTGACAACGTCGACTGCGTCGGACATCCGACGGAAGAAAAAGACAACGGAGGACGCAATGATTCCAGGGAAGCCCACGTGATCATCGTCTTTGACCCTGGGCCGATGACGACCGCAACTGACGAGGGCGTCGATTCCTTGCGAACGAAAGAACATTGACTGTGTAGACGAACTAAGAATATTGGTAATGACAGACTTGAAAATGAAAAACGTTGACTGGGTAAATGATCTGTGAACATTGACAGTATCCAGAAAGATTTGCAGATGAGAAACATTGACTCTGTGTAAATGATCTGTGAACATTGACAGTATCCAGAAAGACTTGCAGATGAGAAACTTTGACTCTGTGTGAATGAACTGTGAACATTGACAATATCCAGAAAGACTTGCGGATGAAAAACATGGACTCTGTGTATATAAACTGAGAACATTGACAGTAAATGAGACAGTCTGAAGTAAGTTTTAATTCTGTACTTTGCTTGTGCATTACGTTTCAACGTTGTTGAAAGAAATTGGGTAAATTTCTTCTTGAGTGGGGGGTTGTGTTACGTTGAAACGCGAACGAAAGTGTGTCGGAAGCGTGTACGATAGATCTAATCGTTTCGATTTGCAAAGTATTCAATAATGGAGTTTATTTACCTTTGATTTGAGTTTGCATTGTTAGGAGAGGCTTTGTATAACGTTGATAATTTTGGTTAGTCGATATTGTTGTAGAATATTCCGGATCTGTTTGTTTACTATCGATCGAAGTTTCTTGATGGTCGTAGATAATGGAGAACATTCTTTTGGCAGGAAGAGAGAAGTATGACGTAAGTCAATGATGACGATCTTTAATTCTGATTGGTTGGTTGTAATGCGTCATTTTCTAGAACGAGCTGTCGTCATCTCGAAGGAGAGAAAAAATTATTTATTCGATGCTCCGTGTGTTGTTGAGAGATTGTTGTTGAGAGTAAAGTTGTTGATAGTGATTTGGAAAGTTGCTGTGAAAGTTGTTGAGTTGAATTGAGAATTGTATGCAGTTGTTGGTGTGTGCTGAATAAAAGTGGAAAACTTCATACGCCGACTTTGTGACTTGTATGCTGATTGAGCAGGCTGTGTGAATAACGAATCTGAGTTACACAACTATCAGGAATTCAAGCATCGGGGCTGAATCAGATACTGATAGAAAACACCAACATCAAACGGAGTGTAACACACTGTAACTGCCGCACCCACATCTTACAAAACCCAACTTATGTGACTCATCTCGTCAGACTTTTTAACAAAGAAACGAAACGGCCTATGGGACTTACTTGGTTTGGTGAAGTTTGAAAACAAGGATTTACTTAATAATAAACTGACAAAACCAAGCGGATTTGACTTACTTGGTTTTGTGAATTTTTTTAACAAGGATTTAATTCAATAATAAACTGACAAAACCAAGCGGGTGACTTGCTTGGTTTTGTCATGTTCTCAACAAAGACCTATCTCAAGAATAATCTGACAAAACAAAGCAAGTCCACAAATAGTCTTAAAACATCAAATCTATCAAACATTTCTTTAACATTCAAGGTATGCACTCTTAAATCGAGGAATTGCATTATAATATGCCCTTAAACTTCCAGAAACGATCGCGTAATATAGCGCAACACAAAACGTCGATTTTCTCGAAAGTAGGTTTTGTGGACTTGCTCGGTTTTGTCAGTTCACGGCAGAATTCTTAAAAAAACCATAAGAATGTTGTATACACATTTTAGTACCATAAAAACAACTGATCTGACCCCATAAAATAAGGCTCAGAATGCATAGATTTTAACTGTCTTTTCAAAAATTTTCCGGGGGGGGGGGGGGGGGGGGGGGCCTATGCGCACTCGTGGCTTCGCCACTAGACAGACTTTGGAATTTTGCCTCCTTTTTGTCATTTTAGGATTCTCATCTCTGATTTACAAAGGCTAGTATCAGAGTTTAATAGGGAGTTACTTTTCAACCACCTGTGGTTTAGCCAGCATGTAAGGAAAAATGTCAAACTCTGTTTCTCAGTGAGGAACTTTCCTTATGCATTTTTGTAATGGCATTTTATACTGGGTACCTTTTTTCTTGAAAACTCTTCCGGGACAATACTCCTCATTTGTGTATGAGGTCTGTTGGATCAGCTTGGGAATATTGGATGCTTTCTGCCAAATGGTCACTGGGGCTTCCTATGATGTTATTATTTGGCAATGTAGGCATTTTATATGTATGTGTTTTATTGATATTGTATATTGATGTTTGTATTATATTTTGTTTTTGTGAACGGGGGTTCGATAAATTATAGTATAGCCTCAGCATCCACTGCGAGGGATGTCTTTATTGTAAAGTGACTGGCTGGTAGATTGCCTTCAGTGTTACCACTAGGGTTGTTTCAGCAGATCTTTTATGCGGATCAGGGGTGAGCCCTTTTTCACTTCTCTGGTCCTGATTTGCCTCGGAAGAGTCCGCTGGACCTAAAGCATTAACCAATGACCATGTAATGTAATGTAATACTGGATTTTGTTTCCCTCCAAGCTGCCACAACAAGTGAGAATGCTGATAACTGCAGAGGAGCTTGACTACACATGGACAAAAAGGCTGCGCTATAACCTGCCTTGATTTATCAAACAATGTCACATACATGTAACAGAGGGATGACTTGTAATATATTTATTCCGTAGGGGTAAAGCTTACTGCAGAATTTAGCTTTTGAACTTAGACGTACATTTGCTTCAGTGTGGTACCTGCATAGAGTACGATACACAGGATACAGTAGAAGAGTGAAGCAACTCTTGACACAAGCGCTAAATGGATTGCTGCTGCAGTATATAGAGATCAAAACGCAATGTTGACAGCAAATGCATGTTTAACGTGACCCTTATATTGTTTCAGCGGGGTCGCGGTACTGGCAAACAGGGTCATTTGAAGTGCGGAAGAGCACGGAGGAAGAGCAAGCTGAAAGAGAGGCAGAAGTCGGAGGTCGGGTCAGCAGCCTGGAGGTCACAGTTCCCAGCGAGCTGGAGGGCATGGCCTATATACAGGTGGAGGTCAAACGGGTCCCAGGTGAGTCAGAGGGTAAAATTAACAGATGTGGATTGCTCCTTGAATCTCAAACCCAGTTATAAATCAATGTATTATTATTATTATTATTATTATTATTGTTATTGCTGCTGTTGTTGTTGTATAGTGCACTTGCCATCTCAAAGAGCTTGAGGCACTGAATAGCTGAATGGTTGATCATAGTTTTCAATGTACAAGTCAATTACTATGATATATACTATAATTTATTACATTTTATTTTTATTGTAAAAATATTTTGTTAAGGGTATTGTTTTATTATTTATTTTACATCATTATTTTAATTCGTTAGTTTTTATTCAAATATTATAAATACTACATGAACCTGTTTAAAAAAATTATTAGGGTCCTTTGTACCATTTCTACTCGTGCTTGTTATAACATGCTCAAAGCAGAATACTTTACAAATTTTTTAAAAAAATATACTATTTTTTAAATTTTATAAATGTCCAGACATGACGGACTTGACCAGTTGCGCGCTAAAGATGCCACCTGGGCTTGGGTCCATCCCTACCAACGCTTACTGGCAGCAGAAGCTGGAGTCTGCGCAAAACGTCCTCTTTTGCAAGGAGCTCTTCAACCAGGTCCAACACTTCTCCTCCTTTCACTTCCTCTCATTCTCTCTTATCCTGTTTAACTCCCCCCCCTCCCTCCCCCCTCCCCTATGAACCAGTGTGCAGCATCAAGCATTCAGTCAGAGTTGGTAAAGCACCTCAAAATCCTGTTCACAGAAACTGCAGCCACACACAAACCAATCTCTCCAAATTCTTCAAACATACCAACTAAACCATTGCCAGTGAAACCAATGTTTCAAGATTTGGGTTGTGCATCAGAATGTATGAACATACTCAATTTGGACTTTATTGGTGAATAGGGACTGTCAGCTGGGCACCATTGTGTGTTTAAACTTACATTTATAGTTGCACTTTGTTGGGGAATAATAACTGTAAGCTGTGCATTGATAAAGACAGGCGACTTCAAGAGTTCAGCTATGTGTAAGCAAGCCTTTCCTTCACTATGTTATATTTTTGGTAATCAGAAATGCACGATTAAAATGAAACAGTTCATATTCGCCAATGGGAGGGGGAGGCAGGAGGGGAGGTATTCTCTTTCACTCTCCGCCAGCGCCTGGACCAAGGCCAATTTCCTCTTTTTTAACTCCAGACCATTACAAGCCCTGTTATAATGCAGTAATAAATGGGATGAACCTGTTTGTGTCTTTACAGTTGGCAAGGGAGGCGGTACAAGTGAAATCAGCCACTCCACACATGGTCATCGGCAACCAGATCATCACTAACGTGAGTTCTGTTCTTCAGTGTCTTATGAACACGAATGTATGTGTGACATGTTTGATTGTGTGTTGTTGACCATGGCAGAGCAGGGAAATATGTTTTGCACGAAGATAAAAGTCTTCTGGGCTTTGATGATGTATGACTGCTAGAACTGACAGAACGGGCCTTTGAAATGAAATGCTACCGCAGAATGCTGCAAATCGTGTGGTACGAGCGCGAGACCAATTAGTATATTGGGAACTTGATCATGTCACTTGCAGGACCTCAAGAACCACTCCTTGACATTGTGAAGAAGAGAAATTTGGCGCAGAGGAAGGCAGAGAAAGAGCTGGACAGATGATGTCTAAACATGGATTGTGCTGGACATGTCACGCCTCCTGACAACAGCAACAGAAGACTGAGGTGGCGAAAACTCTCTGCGACAGCGTACCTCATATCTCCTCAACAGCCCAACAGGCTGAGAGATAGATTGATAGAGAGAGAGAGACAGAGACTAGACAGAGGCATGAACTATGTATGTCATGTTTGATTGATGTTGCAGGTGTTTCCAGGTCACCAGCTGTCCATTGTTCTGTGTCACTACACTGGCAAAGAAAAAAGGGTCAGTGGTTTTATATATATATAAATAAATTTCATTTTCTTTTCTGTATTATTCTGTCAGTATTTTACATATATATATATATATATATATATATATATATATATATATATATATATATATATATATATATATATATATATATATATATATATATATATATATATATATATATATACATATATTCCTTTCTTTCTGTAATATTCTGTCCGTCCTGGCCACTGGGCGACAATACTGTGTGGAGTTTGCCAAGCACGGCAGTCACTTGCAGAAAGTGCTAAATGCGGATAGTGCCGAAACAAAACTAACATGACCATGAGACACAGTTGGCTCGGTGCTGCAGTCAAAGGCAGAACAGTTTGAAGACTTGAACGTCAAGGGATGACATTGCATGCAGCCTGTACTGGCAGGGGTTTGAAGCCAGTTGACTGCCTGTAGTGCCAAAACAAATGTAACATGACTCTTGAGACACAGACAATGCACCCTTACTCCTCCGAAAGAGAGTATAAACCGAGGTCTAGTCTGTTCACGCATGCATTCCATTGCACAGACTTTAAAGATCCTGACGCTCATGTCCTAGACAGACACACCCAGCAAGCATTAGATCCCTTCTTCTCCCATACCGGTCACTGCGTATTGTGCTCAGTTGTCCCCTCAAGTGGGCACCTCGAGCGACTTCGGTTAGTTCCCCTATCAGCTAGCACCTTGAGCAGCTCTTAACCTCTTGAACCCGAAAGACCGATATATCGGTCTAGCCCTTAAACAGCTGTGCCCCGATAGACCGATAAATCGGTCTCGTAACCTTACCGTTAATCTTGCGGTCCGTACACAGCTTACTGTTCTTTCTAGTACTTGCTGTTTGGAATAGGGTTATTGAGGGTTATTGGGAATAAGGTAAAGCAAAATGTCAGCGCTCTAGTGCAGCACAGTGCGTGTTTTTGTGACGGTTTTTTCTCAATTTTGCGTCATGAAACGAAGGTCTACAAATCAAGGAAGCGTCGCTAAGCGACTGTACACAACTCAGGAAGTAATCGATCAATTGTGGGATGATAATGAAGATGAAGAGATGACATTTGAAGTACTTTGGGTTGTTCAACACTTTGGTTATGTTTTCGTTGTTTTACTAAAAGCATGCTAAAAATGCCATTTTTCTCCGGGGAGCCCAGGGGATGGGCATGGGCAGGGGGTGGGGCATCCAGGGTTCAAAGGGTTAAGCTGGAAAAGCGCTATATAAGAGTGATAAAATAATTACAATAACGCTTTGTTTAAACATGACCTTTCATTCTTTTTGTTCATTTTTTTTTCCAGATCCCTCAGACCAACACCATGCTAGAGCACAATCATGTTCTGGAACACTCGCTGCATCAACTGCTTCACGAAGTCCACTGGCGCAACATCACCATTCATCCCCCTCACCCTGTCACTGCTATGTACGGCATGACCAAGAGACGGCGGCTGGCTGGCCCTATCGCTAGCACCAGACAGGAATTGATGGATATGACTGAAAGGTCAGTCTTTCTGGCTATGTGCATATTACCTTTTTTTTTTAAATGTCTGAGAGCGCGTGTTTTTATTTTCATTGACTGTTGAGTCTTTCCTGTTTGCATGGTTGTACATTTCTAAATAGCAAAGGGTATTTAAACCTTACCGCCAAGGAACATTGTTTGGGGTTTTCATATCTCTTGTCTACAGATTTGTCAGGGTGTTCTATCATGTGTGGAAGTCATTATTTTGCTTTAGCAACACAACTAAAAGCAGGGTTCGTACGCGGTTGGGAAAGTTGGGAAAGTTTGGGAAAACTGAGGTACCCTTTTCCCAGTTGGGAAAGTCTGGGAGAATTGGCATCAGGTTGGGAAAGTTTGGGAAAATTCGTTTTGGCTGAACTGAACTGAAAACTTGGAGATTTACGTCCTAATCGTTTTGGCTGGCAACAAGGGATTTTGTTTTTTTCATACATGTCAAACACATGCACTGACCATAAAATTTTGCATAAAGGAAAACGTATTTTTCTATCCAAATCCATAAGAAATTTTCATAATACTTAGTTTTGACCTTTTTTAAAATTGTTATAATTATTTGTTAACATTCATTATTCAGTTTATTGTAGCATACAATTTTGAAAATAAAGAAAACTATCTTTGAAATCTTAATTTTTTTAGGGGACGGTTTTTTGAATTACCTCCCTTTTCTGGCAGATTGGTTTTTTTTCACAGTTATCTTCCTAAAGACCTTTAAAGATTTTAATATTTTTTTAATTTTTTAAAATAATATTTTATTTACTTTCTTAAATTCAAAGCTATTAAATATTTTCTTTCTTATTCTCTCGGAATCTTTAATGTCTCATTTACAACTACATGCTCAAAAACCACCATCAAGAATGGGGCAACTGAAAAGGCTTGTCAAACTTTTAAGATGGAATGCCGTGATTTTCTCCTGGCTATAGTACCCCTTGGGGTCATGAGCAATCTTGCCACTGTAGATTGTTCAAACCTATAAAGGGAAAAGTGAAAGCCACAGTTGAAAACCTGTCTTTCCTTTATAGGCAAGACAGATTCACTGCGGCAACAGTACCCCCGTCGGAGTGCCGGGGGTTTTCAGTATAAATAGTATCCCCACTTTATGGAAATTTAGTGCTTTAAATTCCCACTGTCGCTGTCTTCCTCATTTACTCTTTCCTATTCCTGCTCTGTCCTTCACTCTGCTATACTATCTTCTTCTTCGCTAGATCAATGACCTACCTTTTTTCTTGAAAACTCTTCCTGGACAAGACTCCTTGTTTGTGTATGAGGTCTGTTGGATCAGCTTGGGAGTGTTGGACGCTTTCTGCCGGGTGGTCACTAGGGCTTCCTATGATTGTACTATTTAGCACTATAGGCATTTTATATGTATGCGTTTTGTTGATGATTTATAATGATGTTTGTATTCTATTTTGTTTTTGTAACCGGGGGTTCACGTAGTTGAGGTCAACCCTCAGCCGTCCCTCGCGTGGGATGTCTTTATTGTAAGGTGTCTGGCCGGTGGAGGGCATTCAATTTTCCCACTGGGGTTGTTTCAGCAGATCTTTTATGCGGATTGGGGGTTGTCCGGTCCTGATTTGGCTCGGAAGAGTCCGCTGGACCTAAAGCAACAATAAATCAATCAATCAATCAATCCTGGCTATAGTTAAAAAGATCATGGACAAAGCCCCAATTAAATATCAAATTGTTAGAAATTTAGCATGGATGAGTCCTAAGCTGCTTCTATCAGAAGAAGGCGTCTAAATTTGAAACAACTGGAGCTGTCACTAAGAATTCTCTGTGATGCTGGAAGAGTAAAAGAAGTCAACTGCGATCAAATCAAGTCCCAGTTCAGGCGATTTCGTGAAAGTGTGCTGTCAGAAAACAGCATACTACAGTTTCAAAACTTCGACCCAAGCAATGACCGAGTAGATTAACTGTTTTTCAAACATCTGGTTGGTCGAAAGGAGTTCTCTCTTCTCTGGGATGTAGTCCAGCAGCTGCTGATCCTCAGCCATGGCCAGGCGACAGTAGAGAGGGGGTTCAGCATTAACAAGATGACCATGGTGGAGAACCTAAAGAAAAATAATCTAGTTGCCAGGCGGCTGGTGTTAGATAAAATAAGTAGAGCTGGTGGCCCTGACAAAGTTGCAGTAACTAAAGAGATGCTGGTATATGCATCTTCATCTAGGAGTAAGTACCATGCCTATCTGGAGGACGAGAGGGAGAAACATGCCACAGAGATGAGAGCACAAAAAAGAAAGGCTGCGACTGAGGAGGTGGATATGCTTAAGGCTAAGAGACAGCGCCTTCAAGAGGACATCACTAGTTTGGAGGCTGCAGCTAAGGCTGATGAGGCGGAACGACTTAGTGCTCTATCTCTGCTCTCTCAATCTAATGCCCTGAGACGAAGGCTAACTAAAAAGAAGGCTGAAATAGCCAGTGTAAATAAAGACATAGCGGAAAAGAGCCAGGCTCTCCTACAATGTCTGTGATGATTATGATGTTGACTATGTAAATTGTTTTTATAATTTTAAGCTTACTGCAAATAACACAAGACATTGTTCTTAAGCTTTTTTTAAAAGATTTTTAAAATCAATAATGTTTTGGATTAAATGAAAGTTTCTATCTAATATAACCATGACCTTCATTGTGATTGTGATCTTGTAAATTTTAAGCTTACAGTATATAAAACTAGACATTTTTATAATTATTTTAAAAAAAAAATTGTTTGAATGTTTTGGATTAACTCATTAAGTGAAAGTTTGGTGTATTTTAAGCTTACTGCAAATAAAAAAAAGAAATTTCCTAAAGCTTTTAAAAAAAAATAATTTGTTTCGATATCTGATCTTTATTATATGCCGACTATGGTTGGGAAATTTTACTCATTGGTTGGGAAAAGGTTGGGAAAAGGTTGGGAATTTTGTTTTGTTGATTCAGTACGAACCCTGTAAAAGACAGTTGCTGCTGTGTTCGCAGGGAGTCGATGCTGGCCCAGATCATCAAGCAGACCAAGCACGCGGTGTTGCGCATTCGTTCCATGACCATCATCGACCAGATGGCCATCCAGGTGCAGGACCCTCAGATCACCGCTCACTGGGGCTGCCTCAACAGCGCTCTGGAGTCTTCAGTGAGGATCTTCATCACCTCCGCTGGATATGAAAGTCTAAAGTAGGTCATGAACTTTTGGTGTTCACAGTGTAAAGTATGGTAATAAGGTGTAGGGTAGGGGCTTTGTGGATAGTTTTAACGTTCGCAGTCATTGGCATGTGTCACGTTGCTCTTTCAACAAATAATAATAAAAAGGAAAATGACACACAACATAACACCAATTATTTGAAAATAATATTTCGGAGATACTACAACCCCCTTCTTTAGTTCTGAACCTGTACAGGTAAAAATGACATAAGTTCTGACGTGGTAAGCATGACGCAAGATAATCATATTTATTGACTACAAACAAATTTCTTCTTCTTTTACACTGTCTGTTTGTTTGTATGTCTGTCTGTTTCTCTGTCTCTTTCAGTCTCTATCTTTCTTATAATTTTTAAGTTGAGCAATGTCTACAGTCCTCTGAACCTAACAGAACTTGAACTCCCTCCTTAAGGTCTTGATTGAGGATGTTCAATGATGATGATGATGATTCCAGCACACTGTCACGCACATCACTAGTTCTGCTGATAGGAGTGGACACAATACAAGTGGTGATGAAGGATGGTCGTACGTGTCAACTCAGCTTTGAGGACAAGGAGCTTCAGGATCTCCTACACTGGCAGGTAAGGTCGCCCTTCACCTCTTACTGTTACATCGCCGGGACACTCCGCATGAAGGAGGAGCAACAAACTGACCTTTTTACCGCCAGCATACTGTTAGTCACCTTACAGAGGCGGTTGGCCCGAAAGCGACACTGACCTCAACCTGAGTGTCAGAGGCTGTTGAGAGTATAAGCCCTACACACAACCTATGTTTGATAGATCTCTGACATTCAGCTAGTGTCAAGGTCGCCTTTATATGTGGAAACTGGCCTATTGCTTGGCATTAACTCTTTCCCTGCCAATCGACGATATATCGTCGATCTGAGCCGCCATGTTTGTGCCAATCGACGATATATCGTCGATTTCAGTATTCCGTTTCATTCCGGTTTTTTGCGCAGTCCAATCCAAGTTTTATTTTAACCAAAGAGAGATAACTCTTTCTACTTTCGTTCTCGATCGACACGCGCGATTTTTCTTCAAATTGATTCGTTTTTAGAGTGTTTTTTGTGCATTTTACTAAGCATTGTGATGGGCACAATCGACAGTGTGTCAAACTCTGTGCTAATAATCAATATAATTTCAAACTGTAAAGTGTATTTTGATCCTAAATAAATTTTCTTTCTGGTGTGTGAAGCTGATTCAGTGATTGGAATTATTCCTCCAGATTTTTTTTATCACTGTGGTATGTAGAAATATTTTTATTTTATTTTATCATTTCAAAAAGATCAACATGCTTTCAAAACACATATTTCAATAACATAATCAAATTAAAATTTTTTTGTTTTTTTTTTCTTATTCTTCACTCTTTTACCTTTAATTTTATATGAAATATGTCTATTTAACAACTATTATTGAAAGAACAGTAGCTTAAATGCCTAAGGTACTGAACTTTCTTTCCGGTGCCAGAGAAATGTCTGGCACAAACGTGAAAACATGCCTGGCAGGGAAAGAGTTAAGGGTGCCACTGCCAGTCAAACACCACTACGTACTATGTGTTATTGTATACAGATATATATATAAATCATGGGATTCAAGGGTGGCGCAAAAAATGTAGTGGTTAGGGGGCAGGCTAGAATTGTTTGAATTAACTAAGTATCGTTCAAGTCCTGACTACCAACTTGGATGGGAACGGGTAGTATTAGGATGCAGGCAACAACCTCTGAACGACATGAAAAATCCACATGGCATGGCACACCCGAGGTCACCCATTTGTAAGTGGGTCTTTTTTTAGTTTTTTTTTTCTTTTCAGAATCCGGGGAAGGTAAGACAGTGTGAGGGAGAGGAGATAAATACTGCCATCATTAAGCTGGCCCTGAGAAAAAGGGAGATCCCAAGTGCCTCTTTTTCTTCCTAGCGACTGAAAGGTTTTATAGGAACGCGTTTACCTCACCTTTATTGCAGTGCATTCAAATGTATTGCATGTCACATTCTATTTTCTTTTTTTTTAAAGTTGTGTTGTATTGTGTTATTGTATTGTGTTGAATTGCATCGTTATCAGATTGCCCAACATCATACGTCGGTGGTACAACAACTAGCGCGGTATCAAGGGTGGCAGGTGCTGTCAGCGAACAGTTCTATTGGGAGCGGCGACACCGAGTCTTTTGCAACCGCATCTGCCATCACCATTGCTTCACCTAAAGGGGACAGGTCTGTACCTTTGTATTTATTGTTTGTTTGTTGTTCTTATATAGCCATTTTACAAGCGCAAGAGCAGCTCAAGGCACAGGCCGTGACACGATCTAACTGAAGCCACCCGAGGCTGCGATTTGCAGCCTTTTTATCTTTCTTGTCGCTCTTCTCTTTCTTTCTGTTTAAATCAACTTTTTTAAAATTTTAATAACTTCCTTTCTGTTCGCAGTGTTTTTATGTCTTCATGTATCAAATATTATGTATTGTTATTATTTAGATCTCTCCTTAACCACCCAAACTACTTTCGAGATCCAATAGTTGTTTGGAAGAAGTATAGCCTACAGTCTAAAGAAAATGAACTAGCAACAAAACAAGTTTAAATCTTAAGAGATCTATCGATAAATGAATAAACTGTATACAAGTGGCGCCTATGTGTGGAAGAAAACAACGTTTGCTCAGGAACCCAGCATCACTAAAAGCACCATTGATTCACTTGATGTTATTTTACTAATTTTGTTTGTCTGATGTGGAAAGATGTTAAAATAATGTTTGATCCTTTGTTTGTTTGTTTGTCTAATGTTGGTTTATTTTCGTTTGTTTTTGTCTGCAGGGTGATCACCTTCCGCAGCGGTCCCACAAGCGGTCAACATTTGTATGTCAAAACTCTGGACCATACGGCCGAGGCGCACCCTTCTCCAGCAGTCCTGGACCCTCGGTGGTTTGAGCACGGCGCCTCTTTCAAGGAGATCAACCTGGAGAAGCTGGAGGGTCGAAACCTGGCCAGCAAACTTGACATGTTGATGGCGCATCTCACCTGGCAGTGACAGCGGGTAGAAGCAATGTATTTAACAGAGAATTCAATACCGGAGCAGTGAAATCATCCGTCTCCACAGTATTGTTTTAACAGAGAATTCAGTACTGGAGCGGTGAAATCTTGTGACCCTGTCTACAAGGTATATATATTGCCAGAATGCGCATGTAATGGAGTCAAAGGATCGAACCTGCACACTGTCTTGGGCCACTAAGCTACCGTGATGCGGCCTGTTGAAGAGGTGGTGGTGATAGGACTTTGACATCAGCTGTCATGAGTTGGAGTCCGGGATGTGGCAAGTCCTAATGTGACCGTCACTGTACCTGGCTTGTAGGGAAGGCAGGGATGCGAAAATGGGCAGCAGAAGTCTCTGCTCCCTGATGTGCTCTGTGTCCAGCAGCATGACGATTGGTGTACATAGCAATAACGACACAAGGCTTTTTACATTTTGTACTTGACATGAGCTCAAAGTGCTCATGCATGCACGCAGTTGACTATACAATACTGTTATGTTTGCTTTTGTTGAGATTACGGTTTATTTTGAGAGAAATGGATTGTTTTATAATGATGGTGACAGCTGACCTGGGTTTGGTTTTGTGGAAAGGGCTGGTCTTGGGCAGAATGGAGTACCAAAGTTTGGATGAATGTTTTGTTAGTATGAATATTTGCACCAGTGGATTTGTCACTGTGTATCATATTTGTCATTTGTGTGTGTGGATGTGGTACATGTGCATAAGTGTGTGTGTGTGTGTGTCTGGAGTGGGTTGTACATGTGAGCAAGAGGGTGGATGTTTGTGGAGTAGTGCAGTGTGTGTGCATTTGATTGGATGTTGTTAGAAACATGTCTTTGGTGTTACTGCTACACGAGTTGTTTAGTCTGGGTTGTAATTGTTTAGTCTGCTGAGATGCTGTTGTCCCATTTGATTAATTGATTTTCTTTTTTCAAAATTTTTTTACAAAGTGTGTGTGTTTCACTGTCAGCTTCCAACTTTTCAGTATTTATTTGTGAGCTGGTTTCCTATGCCGAAGGTCGTGGGTTCAAATCCCACATGGGACAAACTTACCTGACTTTGGTACCAGACTTTTCAGGACATCGAGGGTACTCTGGTTCAAATAATCCTCTTCCCCCCCCCCCCCCCCCCCCCCCCCCCCCCCCCCCCCCCCCCCCCCCCCCCCCCCCCCCCCCCCCCCCCCCCAAAAAAAAAAAAAAAAAAATCTGCCTCTTAAAAGAACATACATTTTGGTATAAATAGTATGGCAATGGTCAGTAGATGAATAGGCCTATATCATGAGAAACTGCTGCTGAATCAGATATTGGACATGCCTGGTGTTTGCTGACAATCGTATGATGCATTCACTCGGATCTTGTGACAAGTAACATGATTGAAACTAAAAAAATAATGTGCATACACCGAGAGCTGCAGGTAAATAATTCTTTTCTATTTACATATGTATGGGATGTAATGCTGGTTTATATTTCGTTTGGAGTTTGCTGCGAATTGAGTCAGTGAAAAAGTATGTAGCAGTTGGGAATTTTGAAACCATTTTTCTGTACGGACCCTGCATTCGCAAGAGGCCAGTCTTTTTCCCCACTCCTTGCTTTTAAGGGAAGGCAAAAGTTTAAACATAGGACCTTTGGGCCTTGCTTTGAACACTCCAATTGTTACCCCTTGTGGTTTGGATGTAAGTTTATATGCAGACCTTGTGCAGTCTGTAATGTGTTGCATCATCATGATCTGATTGTTTATGCAGAATGAAATTTGACACTTATAAGTTCAATCAAATGAATGTGTGAAAGACAATTTAGTAGTCACCTACAGTTGAGCAACCATGAGTGAGTCAGTTAGTTTATTAATTGTTTATAGGGTCCAGCGAACTCATGAGCGAATCTGGATAATTGTATTATCATATGACTGGCAGCAAAATCAAACAAAAGTCATACTTCGCCATTTTGTACATTGTTTTTATAATTTAATTGTGTGTGTATCTGATAGTGATAATAAACACGTCATATAAAAACAAGTTGCGATTTCTTCTGTTGGTTCTGGTTCTGTGTCTTGTTTTCTTCTTGGGTTGTGCAGCCACCTTCAGTGCGAATCTGAGGGTCTCGCTTGCATGAAAAGTAAACAAATCCTTCGATCTCGGCATCTTAACTCGGTGTTCGGGACGCATACCTTGTGTACACGAGTCATGGGTGACATGGGTTGGAATCCCAACTTCAGCAAACTATTGTGTGCATGCATATATTAGTGGCTAGTGCCTAGAGAAGCTCTCTGAGCTTGTAAGTGCCCTATATAAGAACAATCCTTTTAACTTTAAATCTTCTCTTGTCATAAAAAGAAATAAGCCAATCAGAACATGTTTATCTTCCCATGAAAACTTTATTTGAACAAATTCCAAGTTGATGAACAAATGCATGCAAGAAGGGGGAATACCAAGTACGCAAAGAAAATTTCAATTTCAGCATATCAGCGACTTGTTAACATGAATGTTAAGTGAAAGTCAATACATTTTAATGTGTCAAACAAAACGTCCATTTCAATTTGTCCAAAGCAAATATGAAATAATTTCCAATTTGCTCAAAAGAAAATATCAATCATTTAGTTTGTCAAAAAAAAATTTCAATTATTTCAAATTGTCCAAAAGAAAATGTCAAATCATTTTCAAATAGTTACAGCAATGTCAATAACTTTTTGTTAAACACTTAGAAAACCAACAGCAAATCTCTGTAACTGCATGTGAAATGATGGACGTCATTCTACAAATTTTCAACACAGCATTATTTCAATATTATCTCCCCAAAATTGACGAGCTTGCATTCTGGATTCCAGTCTCTACAAGACACCAAGGCACTAAGAAAAACACATGTACAAAATAATTAGAATAAATAAGGACCTCAGAAAACACTCAAATGGGTTCTTACTAGCACTATTTTTCCCCCTAAGAAGTCTCCCTTGCTGACCATAGATGAGAATCCGAGCCCTTCACCACTAGCCCAACGAACCATCTAAGAAATTGTTCAGTAATCAAAATGGCAGTAACAGCCACATTGATATTACATTTCTACAAATAAAAAAAGGCTAGATAAGTAAATGTCTAAAAAACAAATCAAACAATCAAACATGCATTCACTCGGTAGAATACATGGAATGCAATGTATCATCATGTCTACTGTCCAAATTTAAATGTCCACTGTCCAAATGTAAATATACCAATCATAAAATATTAATTGCAACACCAACAAACTCATGAATATAATTATAAATAATAGCCGACACGATGCATGGCAAGACATAATAATACTCAATTTAAAAAACATTTGTTCAATACAAAATTCACGTGATGAGAAAATAATGTGTAATAAACTGAAAGGTGAAAGGTCAAGTGTAATTAAAAATTCAATGTCATGTTAAAAAAAAAAAGAAAGAAAAAGAAAGAAATGAAGAAGAAAAGGGGAAAATAAAATAAACCAGAACAACTCATAGGGCAAAACTCTGACCTCTACATTCAACCACAACGTTAACCTAACAGGAGTATTTTGTAATGACTATCAACATTTGTATAACTGGAAACACAAGTATATTCCTAACATGGCCACAAAGAACTAATGCTGTAGCATCTTACTTGTCGTGTAAAACAGTTATATTATATCCTGTCAGTTAAACGCCAAGTTCTTCGATTTAAAAAAAATATATATATCTGCCGTCTAGTATCAGAAATGCAATCTGTCATCAACATTTGTGTCGTGGGTGGTTGGGTGGATTGATTGAGAATAACCCCACTGAGATCTGGTGTGCCATAGCAGATATTTTCCTTCAATCAGACTTGCTGTGGTGCTTCAGCCTTGTATCCAAATGAAAACGCAACATCACAGCTACGAGTTCATTAACAATTTGCAAAAAATAAAACTCACTCAAATCTCATGCTTCAAACCTCCTCCTAAATCACACTTCAGCCTACTGCACAGAAGTGACACTGCTGCACCACAAGCTATTAACAATTAGAACAAACATGTGCACTCACATTTCACATACATGTAATGCTCAACCGTAAACGCATTTGGCTTTTCATGCTGATAAATGAACAATAAACATGGGGTGGGTGTGGGAGACAGGCGTGTTCGTGGGAGGGTGAAGAGTGTTGATTGATTGATTTATTGTTGCTTTAGGTCCAGCGGACTCTTCCGAGCCAAATCAGGACCGGACAACCCCCGATCCGCATAAAAGATCTGCTGAAACAACCCAAGTGGGAAAATTGAATGCCCTCCACCGGCCAGTCACTTTACAATAAAGACCTCCCACGCAGGGGACGGCTGAGGGTTGACCTCAACTACGCGAACACCCCGGTTACAAAAACAAAATAGAACCATCATTATAAATCATCAACAAAACACATACATATAAAATGCCTATAGTGCGAAATAATACAATCATAGGAAGCCCTAGTGACCACCCGGCAGAAAGCGTCCAACACTCCCAAGCTGATCCAACAGACCTCATACACAAACAAGGAGTCTTGTCCAGGAAGAGTTTTCAAGAAAAAAGGTAGGTCATTGATCTAGCGAAGAAGAAGAAAGTATAGCAGAGTGATAGGACAGATCAGGAATGGGAAAGAGCAAATGATGAAGACAGCGACAGTGGGAATTTAAAGCACTAAATTTCCAGAAAGTGGGGATACTATTTATACTGAAACCCCCGGCACTCCAACTGTTGCCGCAGTGAATTAGTCATGCCTACAAAGGCAAGACAGGTTTTCAACTGGGGCTTTCACTGTTCCCTTTATAGGTTAGAACAATCTACAGTGACAAGATTGCTCATGACCCCAAGGGGTGGGAGGGTGAAGAGAGGGAGAGAAAAAAAAAGATGAAGGTTATTCCAATGTGAGCACAATAAACAAAACCGTGAGTCACTCATATTGCATGACCAACCAGCATTCAAGAAACATAACCCCTCTCTCCCGACCAAAATTGTTAGTTATTCGTTGCTTACAGGGTCCAGCAGACTGTGAAGAGCCGTAAAAGGATTACAAAATCAGGACCACAACTTGTTTGAAAGAGGACTCGACCCTGATCTGTATAAAAGGTTTACTAGTGGTAACACTGAAGGCACTACACCAGCTGATCACTTTACAATAAAGGCATCCCACGCAGGGGACACTGAGGCTATACTCTAATTTATCGAACCCCCGTTTACAAAAACAAAATAAAATACAAACATCATTATAAAATATCAACAAAACACGAACATATAAAATGCCTACTTGTTAAATAATAATATCATAGGAAGCCCTATTGACCATTTGGCAAAAAGCGTCCAGTATTCCCAAGCTGACACAACAGACCTCATACACAAATGAGGAGTTTTGGAATAGTTTTCAAGAAAAAAAGGTAGGTGACTGGTGTAGCGAAGAAGAAAATAGATTCATATAGTACATTGATAAAGAGAGTAGGAATAAAAAAGAACAAAGGAGAAAGACAGCTACAGTGGGAATTTAAAGCACTAAATTTCCAGACAGTGAGGATACTAATTATACAGAAACCCCCAGCACCTAAACAGGGGGCCTGACCAAAAACGTACACTACCATCATCATCTTTATCATCATGACCACACCTTATTCACAACATCAGCAGCATGTATATATTAAAATTGTAATTTCTCTTGAACAAACAAAGCAATGTGTACTCCAACGCATATATTTCCATTCAATCAAGATTGCTTTCAGTCACTATTAGTTTAGAATATAATATAAATTTTTTTTCCTTCTATATATCTATATATATAGTTGTTATAAAAGCGAATTAGAACTTGTGCGAGCTGCTAGCTCGCACTAAATTGAATATTTTGATTGTCTGTCCTTGTTTTACTTTGTGATGAAACCTTTTTGCTTTATTTGCCTTTGGAGTACAAAATGTTGTTTTTTGATATTTTTGCCAGTTTCATATACATTTTGAAGTGAAAACAACTCATCCTTGTGACACAAATAATTGTTTTGCATGAGCTCTGTCAATTATTTGTTTGCTGATAATTTGATACTTGTTCATCTTAAACCAAGACTGTGAGCTTGTCTTTGCCTTTTGGACACAGTTGTGTTTTGTCCTTTGGTTTGCCAGGACTTGCCTTTTCTGTCTGCCCATGTTGACTAGGGAACTTGTATTATTTTGTGGTTTAGGATGCCGAACTATAGGTAACTATTTTGCATTGTTTTGTTTATTATATTTTGATAATATTTATAGAAATATGATTCTGAAATTATGGAAATGTTTTCATTGTGAACTCTTATTTGTTTTAGTTGAGCTCGGAACTTTGCTTGTGTTTCTAAATGAAAGACTGTCATTTGAGTGTTGCTCATTTCGCTAAATGAAACTTAATTATGAAAGTATTTACGTTGGGGTGTTAGTCTACATGATTATTGCTACATTCCTCTTATTGTTTGTTATTGTGGTTTGTGAGCGTCAATCTAGTTTGTCATTCTTTGGCTCTTTTAGTGTAGATTTCTTATTGTTTGTTATTGTTTCTTTGCCAGTTGTACCTGACTTGGATAATTCACCTGACCATGCCAGCAATTTGAATAAAGTCCTCCTTCATCGAGTTATGAGTTCGAATTCTACTAAGTTCTATGAATGCTTGAAAGGGTTTCCCAGACTCAGATAATTCCCCAAGCATCCAAGCCCCTAGAAAACTTGTGGCAGGCACAAAACTTATGTTTTAGACATAGACAGGAAAATAACAACGGAGCAAGCCAGTGAATTTTAGGAAAGGTTTTCTTTTCTTTCTTGGCACTTCTATATAGGATTGCAAAACTGAATGCTCTAGCTTTACCCCTGTATATAGCAATATTATAAATAATAGAATATAATGGTGAAAAGTAATCTTCTACACCTGTGTAACACAACAGAAACTAACACATAGAACATAACAGAAGTCATGTACTACATCTGTGTACAAGTCTTGGACCTGTGTCAACAGGAACACCCACATAGAACATATCAGAAATCATGTACATTTGACAGTACAACCTGAAGTGACATTACTATAAGTGACACTTAGCGCTTTTTAAAAAATGACAACAAAAATTGGAGAACTGGCTAGGGAACTTGTATTATTGGCTATTGTAATATTATAAAACAAAACAATGCAAAGTAGTTACCTAGTTCGGCATCCTAACCTAAACCACAAAATAATACAAGTTCCTAGCCATTGGTGAAGAAACGATGAAACTCCGATGGAAGTGTGACCACAGAAACGAAACTCCGATGGTGCACGTCACCAGATCATCAAGGGCCTTGCAAAGACCATTCTGCAAGAGGTGGGAGGTCACAGTAGAGAAGGGGGAGACAAAGAGGTGGAGGAAAGGGACAACAGAATGGACTGGATGGAGAATGCTGGTTAAGAGGAATGGCCACTGCTGAGAGAGAGAAGAGAATGTGGATCAGGCGATATCGCGATCATCCTCATCGACAACCAAAAATTCATATTAGCAACAAAACTCAATAAAATAAAAATAAAACAAGACTGAAACAAACAAACACAACAGTCTAGTATAGGGGATACAACAAGGTTACCGGTACTGTCAGTAATGTGTCCCAATGTGTTGGTGCTTTTAAATCCTATGTTCACGTGACATGTGTCGCACATCATTCTATTTTTCCTTTCAAAGCTGGATACCGGATGACAAATAAAGAACTGTATCAGTACCAAAGGAAAAAAAAAAGTATTTAAAATTGTGCGTCATCGCACTGAGAAAGGTTGAACGAAGAAAGGAAAAAAAACAAACATGAAAAGAATATGATTTATTTAATATCTGCAACATTTGTACTGAAGGCAAACAAGCACACACCACAGCACGCACCCTTATCCAAGCGATACCCATGTATACCTAATGAAATAAAACTCCAAGCAAAAACACACTAACCGCTTGCAGAATAGAGTCCAATACACAGACCTACACAGGGTGGAATCTGATACACACTAATGCAGGGCATGTTCCCACAAAACAAAACATTTCGCAGGCGCATTCAGATGGCATCACTTAAACTTGCACACGCTTCTAGCCCTGCCACTAAGATTCTGCTTCTTCTTTCTCTTCTTCCTTCTCCTTGGCAGCAGTTTGCCGCCGGCGAACAATGGTATCAGCAGATTCATCCTCCTCCTCCTTTTCTTTCTCCTCTTTTTCTTTGTCTTCCTCCTCTTGCCTTCTCTTCTCCTGTTCTGCCTCTAACCTCCTCTCTTCCAGAATCCTGTTCCTCCTCTCTTGCTTGATCATGTCTTCTGGGCTGTCGTCCTCCAGGATGTCAGAATCATCCTGAAAACCACATTTGGTAAGAATTATTTATATTTAACTTAAGAAATGAAATGCTCTTAATTCTCATCTCAAGTTACACAACATCAATTTCAGTTAGGAAATGAGACATTTTATTGTTTGAAATATGGAAAAGCGCTTTCTGACAGTGCAAAAACATTAAAACAAAATTCAGTAAAAGTTTGATATAAAACAGTAAGAACAATGTCGACTCGTCGAATCCACTCATATACTTTACCATGAAAACCTCTTTCAAATGTGGGACATTGGCCACCTATACAACCTTTGTTAACAAGAAAGCTCTGGAATTTCACAAAGATTCATACAGGCAAAAAAAAAAAATAGTGGGCATTTATATTTTATTATGTTTTAATTGTAATTGATGAATGTTTATACTACTTACTAACTTAGTCCTAGTGTTTCTTGTTTGTATCTGTTATGTCACAACTATTTATCCCTGGGAAAACATGTATGTGAGTACTTAAAATATAAACCTTTAGTTTGGATTTGCGGATTTAGAAATATATTATTTTTATTATTACCATTATTGTTATTATTAATATCATCATCGTGGTCATCATCATCACCATTACAAATATTATTATCACTATCCTCCATTATTATGATTTCGAGTCAACTTTCTGTAATGACTTTAATCAGTGCTTCACTTCACCCTGTATAGCTGCAGTGGCATGTCACAGAACCAGGTCGTTCGGTGAAAATGGGCAGGTGATAGCCTCAAACAAACAGCAACACAATTAGGTAAGTCAGTTGTCCAGAGCGTTTGACAATGCGCTTCATGTTGCAAACTGCCATTTTTAAAGTTATATCTTGATATCAGTAAGCACCATGAGCAGCTTGTAGAGCTGGTAAGGGTTCTATACAAAGCAAATTATCATGTCTCATGCTTAACTCACATTGTCTATCAGCTCCTGTTGTTCCTTAGACAGCTGCAGGCGCTGGTGGGGGGGAATGTACTTGGGAGGGAACAGGAAGTCGCAGCACAGCACAACCACCTGAAAATAATAATAATAACAACAATAATAATAAATAAAAAATAATAATGATGATTTATGATCATGATGATGATAACAGTATGAGTATAATAATAATTATATTTAAAACAAGATGATTGATGATCATGATGCATGATGATAATCATAATAAAATACGTCTTTATTGTCCAACTTTCACATTGCATACACAAAAAGTTCAACAGTTTCCTTTGATGTTGGCGCAAATCTTTACATAAAAGGAATACATTAAAAAAATATAATTTTTTAAAAAAATTTTTAAATGCAATAAAAGAAACTACGGTCAGCATCATCATCTTCATCATCATCTTCATCATCATCAATATGAATTATGATCATAATTATGTTCACATCTTCAGCACTCTTACACTAACACACACATTTGCAAGCCACACATGCCCATAAAGGCAAAGCAACTTAGGTCAAGTCCAAGCATTCTTGACTTTTGCCACAACAGATATATTTATTGCCCCCAACATGTTTTCGCTGGTACAAGTGAACAACTAAATAAATAGACAACGCACACTCATACAAGATTCAGTGTTCATACTCTACAATCATCCCAAAATTCGCAAACTGTCCCCAAACTGACTATATACGAGTTTTCCAAGACTAATAAACACTGATTGGATTTCTGAAATTTACCACAAATCATTAAAACTGCAACCGACTTTTGCTTCCTTCGTTAAGGAAAAAAACAATTTTTAGAAGTTTTGAAAGGAAAATAATTCATTTCCGGTGATTGTGAGAAAATGAAAATACACTGATCGTCTCTCTTGTGACAAAAAAAGTACAATTAATTCAATGCACTTCCACTCTCTCATCCAAATTTTTCTTGTAATCTTTGCTGGTTTTGTGTGAATCCTAGTAGCAGAGATTGTGTACTCTGTCAAAATTCACGAACTTTCACAAACCACAGATACTTTATTATGTTTTCAAGGACTTTCCAGGGCCTGGAAAATGGAACCCAGTTTCTCCCAAACTTTCAAAGACCTTCAAAAACTGTACAAACCCTGAAGATCATAAAACTACATCTGTCCGCTGTCCACAACAACACCAATTTATTTTTTTACATATGACATTCCAGCTTACCAGTCCAAAGAAGAGCCCCACAAAGATGGTCAGCACAGCGAAGATGATGTAGATTGCCCACTCGGGTATTCCATACTCCTGATTCATGTGATTGTACATGCGCTGTTGACGAACACACCCATCATAAATATTACCACACTCAGACAACGACTAAGCAGGTTAAAAAGAAGAAAAAATATACAATGAAAATACACAACCACTAACTAGGTTAACCCTAACCCTGGTATGATTACCAAACCTTCAGTAAGGAAAGAAAGGTTCTCTGTTTTAAAACATTACATAACAGTCTTCAAAAAGTTACAATCCATGTTCAAGTTTTTCCTCCGCCGAATGTGGTGATGAACAGTTAGCCATTCGTTTCAGCTATGCTAAAAGGAAAATAACTGTGATCAAGAGAACCAACTGAATTGTATAGCGCAACTTTTGTCGTGACAACCAGCTCAAGGGTTAAGAGATACAATACCATACAACACAATACATCTTTATTGTTCAACTTTCACATTACATACATAAAAATGGAAACATTGCCTTTTGGCCTGGGCGCAAAAACTTTAAATTTAAAAATCAACAAATAAATATACATAATTTAGGCTAGTTAAGAATTATTCTTTCTCTCTCGCTGTTTCTCTATTCTCTCTCTCCCCTTCCTGCTTCAACACATGATGCATCCATGCACACACCCATGCATGTGCATAACGTTGGCCCAGTCGCATGGGCGTCAGACTATGCAACCACAGGCTGCAAGTGGGCACCTGTGGTGGCTTGAGTTAGAGTCTGTATTGGCCAGTGCCTTGAGCAGCTCTTGGGCTGGAACAGCGCTATATAAGGATGAGAAGAAAGAAAATCCACCGCCACTCACAATGCAATTATACAGCTATCATTTGTTTAAACCGTTATCAATTGTTTGCTCCTACCCTCAGCATGAGACCTGTATTTTTTTTGGGTGCAAATCCATTCATCCATGATTATAATAATACTAATATAAAATAATCAAATGAATAAACAAATAGCATTGTCTACTTACCCTAACTTTCATGGCAAAGCGGAAGAAGAATGACACTGCCTCCATCCTGCCATAAAAAAAATATTTAAAACTAGAAGAGCAAAGCCCATATGACTCACATGCTCTTTATGGAACTTGCAATATTTAATATGAAAATGACTGCCCAGAAGAAAAAAAAAAAAGAAACAGTGGCTTGAAAATGCAAAGTAATACTGACTTTGATCTTTCTATGCTCTTGACCCTGAGATGACCTTGGCCTCCGGCTCCAAATACACTCATGTAATATCAAATAATTATACTCCAGGCCGTCAATGGGGTTTGAACAACTGCCTGTACACACAGGCTGCAATCTGTGCCTGCCAGAACAGATATTAACAAATCGGAATTCCGGCTATCGGCATAGCCACATGAACCCATGCATTAGCATCTGTAGCTTTAACACTGCCCTGTATGTTGGAGGTGGTGCCGTAGCGCAGTGCTTTGGGCACACACTACACAACAGTTTTGTGAAGCAACATTGGGAGGGGAATGGAAGGGGAGGACAGGAGGATGATGGGTGGGGGGGAGAGGTACGGTTAGTACTTGGATGGGTAAATGCATGCTTGGAAGACAACTATGGAACGACACAAATGACCCAAGCACTCAATACACTGCTGTTCACCCAGCTGTGGATGGGTAACTGGCTCTATTTAGAACACTGCCCTTATTACGCTGGCCCAGAAAAAAGAGAGGTCCCAAACTCCTCTCTCCCAAATGACCCAATGATTACGGAAGCACCTTTACCTTTCTATACGCCGGAAGAGCAATGCGAGATTGGTGTTAAATGATCAAAGTTCAAACAAATCAATCAATAAAATAAATTAAAATGACTCGATCAATACTAACGGGAAAGACGTGGGGTGGGTCCAGGAGGAGGTGGGTTTCACATCCTGCCATTTCTTGTCGTCCACAAAGCTCAGCAGGTCGCTCTCCTTGCGAGGCCCTGTGTAGAACCGAAACTCCCCGTCCTTGGCATGGACGATGGTGGGCAGGGAGGTAACCAGAAATCGGCCACTCATGCCGGGGCTTTCTGTCACGTCAATGATGCCCACGCTGATCTCCAGGTCCTTGCTCCAAATATCAGCAAAACTCTGCCATGTGGGCTGGAATGATCGGCAAGCTGGGCACCAAGGTGCCATGCTGTCAACATCACGAGCAATTTTTACTAAAATCACTACCACTATCGTGACTATGTACACAGGTTTCTTTGACTAAGTTTAAAAGAGATGGTGCATGGTTATAATTTGTCCGTTATAGTGGTAGTAGTAGATAGAGGCTCTTTTGTTGTTATTCTATATGCTTGCACAATTGTCTATAAGTTGCTGAGTTGGTTCGCAGACACTGAGACAGTCTGTAATATATTTATAGGCCGTGGCTGCTCGTACGGGACCGTACGACAAGAAAAAATTCTATTCGTACGGCACCCTACGAAACGCCCTTGCTTATAAGCGCGCTTTAAGTTTGAAATCATTCGAAGTAAAGCGCGTATTAGCATCCGGTATTATTAGTATTATTAAGTTATGGGAACCCCCTCTATAATTCCATGTAATTCAATCACTTGTAGACGGACCGCTAGCCCTAACCCTAACCCGTTTCGAGCGGTATATGTGTAGCACTGCCTTACCCTACCCGTCGAGGCACTGCCTTACCCTACCCGTCGTTCCCAGATCCTTTTTTTGGGAGCCGCCTTGGATCCGAGAACCGAGCCGGGTTCCCGGATCCAAAGGCCGGATCCTCAGATAACCGTAGGGAAAACTGTTAACCGGTTATGTAGGAACATTTTATAAGCCTATATATATTCCTCAAACTCTTTAACTTTTGCTAAAAATTCATCATAGCTACAAAAAGTTTCGCCGCGCTGAAAGCGCAGCGTGCTGTTGGCAGCCATTTTGACTTTTCTCACCAAGGCCCGTAGCCGAGATTTCCCAAGTACCGCAACCGAACCGAGATTTCCCGTACGAATAGAATTTTTTCTTGTCGTACGGTCCCGTACGAGCAGCCACTTCGATATTTATAAGTAAAACCTCTTCCAGAGCTTGCCAACTGCCCAAGGACTACCACAATATATATTGGTGATTTCCTAAGCAGACGGGTTTTAACCTATTACCTACCTTGCTAAATTCTTCTCTGAAGTAAAGCTGAAGACCCAAGTTAGGGTTAGTTTCAAGTTTGTAATACTAAGACTAAGAGGTAATAGGATTATACCATGCTTATGATGAGCTGCTACTGTTAGGTTAAAACCGAAATCTTCATAATCAGTCTTTGATTTTGTCCATTATTCTGTCACTGTCACACACTTTGTTTCTAGGTGGGTAAACTGAGCATACTGCTTCCTGCATGATTGTTAAAACTTAAATCGTGACGCAGCGCGACATAATCTACGAGTCTGCCGGACTTCGAATAATCATTCCCTGATATTCAGTCAACTCAATAGTCTGCGATTCAACTCAGTTTTTTAAAATGCAGGAAACTACTCACAATTCCACCATCCACTCTCCTTCCAGAAGCATCTCCCAGTTATCATCTGTGACTGTTATAATGGGATCAGTTTTTGTCGCAAATGCACCTTGAGAAATTTGGCTCAAAACAGCCAGACAAGCCAGCAGAAAAGCACACGACCCCATGACCACAAACGGACACCACTCTACTGACACGCCAGAGCTCGATTACTTCCCTTGCCTGCGGTAAATACACGTGTACAAAAAGCACCTGTGTCACATCCTTCAAGGAGGGGCCGGGTAGCTCAGTTGGTAAGAGCGTCTTGCTAGTAACCGAAAGGTCGCTGGTTCGAATCCCGGATTGATCAACGTGTGATCATATTATTTTCCCCTTTACCAACAACTGGCCCGCTGGTGTCAGTATAAATCGGTCCAGTAGTCACCTATATGCGAAAGTGTCGTGTGACTATAATCTACAAACAACAACAACAACAACAACAACAACAACAACAACATCCTTCAAGTTCCGGGTCCCTAGTTTATCCGAGCGCATTTGCGCATGCGCTAGGTCATGTCGGGCCGGCTTTTTCACGAAGTTCTTAGGCGTCATAACCCTAACCCTAACCCAAACCCTAACCCTAACCCTAAACTCTTAACTCTAACCCAAACCCTAACCCTAACCCTTACGAAGACTATGATAGCACTGTGCGCATGCGTCGAATTTTGTAACGCGTCGACCAATCAGAATGCTCCCATTCGCTCCCAGCCCAGCTAAGATACTAGGAACTGTGAGGATGTCACACCTGACCAACCTAATCATGGACTACTGCGGGGTTTGTTGATTTAGGCATTTATTGTTGAAAGCGTAAGCTTCACAGGTACCTGACAGTCTACACTTAAAAAATAATAATAAAAAAGCAAAACAAAACAAAAAACTGAATTAAAATAAATAAATAAAATTAATACTAGATACCTATCCTATCCTATCCTATCCTGTCCCGTAACCCGGAGGTCGTAGGGGCACCACAGATGATCGTTTAACCAGCATACTCCATCTTTCTCTGTCCTCAGCATCTAATACTAGATACAAATAACTAAAATAAATAAATAAACAAATACATAAATAAATTAAATTGTCACCTGATTTCAGTTGCATCAATGATTACATCATCAAAATCTCAGAGGGCCGGAAACCTTTCTCTTCGTCAGTCTTAACCCCCGTTGGGGTGCCGGGGGTTTCAGTATAAATAGTATCCCCACTTTCTGGAAATTTAGTGCTTTAAATTCCCACTGTCGCTGTCTTTCTCATTTGCTTTTTCTCATTCCTGCTCTGTTCTATCAATCTGCTATACTATCGTCTTCTTCGCTAGCCCAGTCTCCTACCTTTTTTCTTGAAAACTCTTCCAGGATAAGACTCCTTATTTGTGTATGACGTCTGTTGGATCAGCTTGGGAATATTGGACGCTTTCTGCCAGGTGGTCACTAGGGCTTCCTATGATGTTATTATTTAGCAATGTAGGCATTTTATATGTATGTGTTTTGTTGATAATTTATAATGATGTTTGTATTCTATTTTGTTTTTGTAAACGGGGGTTCGATAAGTTGGGGTGAAGCCTCAGCCGTCCCCTGCGTGGGATGTCTTTATTGTAAAGTGACTGGCTGGTGGAGAGCTTTCGGTTTTACCACTAGGGTTGTTTCAGCAGATCTTTTATGCGGATCGGGGGTTGTCCGGTCCTGATTTGGCTCGGAAGAGTCCGCTGGACCTAAAGCAATAATAATGTAATGTAATGTCGTCAGTCTTACATAGGATACTGCAATAGGACCTAAACCCCCCCTCCCCCCCCCCCAAAAAAAAAAAAATCTTCCTCTCCCCTCTTGTTTTATCTGGTTTTAGGGATGTTGTAGGCTTTTAATCTGTGTTTTATCTTTTTAGCCCAAGTGGGCATATTCTTGCAACCAGCCAACATTACTGTCCTCTATACGCTCTGCGTTTGGGGACGATAATTTAATAACGAAACGAAACGAAAATTTTATCATAGATATTTTACACATAGTAACAGAACTGGGACCGGCCTGCAATAGTCTTTCGCATTTACGTTATTAATGTCAATCATTAGAACAGTGAATACAAGAACTGAACTAGATCGGAGCACTCTTACCGTGAAAGAAATAAAGTTCTTCATGGACGAGTAGACGACAATCAGCATGAGTCACCTGTAAACCATAAATAATGTAAAAACTATCAGTTATTCGTTCATTGTATCAGCCGTTAATGAATTCAAGCTATTCCCATTTCCAACATATCATGACAAAATAACTGAACGTGTTGTTTATGACAGTCTATACACGCTATAAGCAAACGAAACAAAACGACACGAGACGAAGTTCGTTTATCGGAAAACAGTAGCCAAGTTTCTTCGAAATTCAAAAGCTATATTAATATCATAATTTTAAATGATCCTATAGTTATGTTTTATCCTATTCTTGGAATGTCTATGCTGACCGGCTTTTATTGTGCCGAGGCATTCCTAACACAACTTCATTGTTACTACTGGACAGTGGTCAAGATGTAAGTAAGCACGGAGCAACCGCGTGCAGGCCCCCTCCCAGTCCTCCCTTCCCCTTTAGTTACACAAAGTGTATTGTGCGAGAGTCACAAAAACTTTAACTAAGCGAGAGGAGCATCGATCAAAATTATGTTGGGGTCGCTAAATGTTTCAGAGATCGAATTACACATTCAAGATTGTTGGTAAACTATTAGGCTACAATCAAAGACTATGAATAGTCTTTGCTACAATGCAACTCCATACCTTGATTGCGTCGTCTGCTTTTCGCTCGTCTTTAAATTTAATCTTCTGTCATAACTACAAAGGTTTTGGTCTTGAACTTTACGGCTGATTTTGGTGTGTTGTTTTTCCAACTCTTTTGCTTGTGAAATGAAATATAGTACAATGAACATTCTATTGGATGGTTGAAAAGTAACCCCCTATTCAAAAAATGCTTGTAACTTTTTGTAATTAGTAGGCCTGCTGCTTTTGCACCAAACAAAACGTATTGTGATCCTGTGCTAGCATTTAATTGCTAATTTCTGAATTCATATCACAGCGACGACAGCAACCCATAAGGACCCGTCACCTGACACTCTGTCTTGCATATATATTCTTATCTTTCATATCTTATGACAGCCGGAAGGGCTCGCTCAAGCAGTGTCAGGCAGCAAGCCACTATATATGGACTACCCTCGTTAACTTAAGACTGTTTATGATCTTCTCGGCAAGAGGGGCTGGTGTCAGTTTCTTAATAAATTATGGTAAAATTGGCGAGGGAGGTTGGTGACATTATGAAAGAAGACAATATTAAAGAAGATAAGAAGATAGCAAGCTTCCTCAGGAGTTATAAAACCTAACACCAATCACCTCATGAGAAGATTAATTTCTGGTTAATTCCAGTGTATTGTCCGGTGGCCTAGTAAATATATAGTGCCTGAATACGACTAAGAATAGGAACACTTTATCACATAGTCACAGAGAAATTAAATTAATTTCTCTATCAATGTAGGCCCTATGTACCTGTAGTGTTCGTTAACCTATATTAAAATTATCTTTCGTTCTATATTGACTCCCAGGTGCCGCCAACCCCAAAACTCTATACCTCCCTCGCCAAATACTGCTGCCACCCCTGTGCTATCGAGTAACCACTCATTCTTTCCGCTACCTCTACGCTATCGAAAATCTTCTATGTATTATTATAATTCTTTCCTCTGGAGGATCCACTCATAATAATAATAATAATAATAATAATAATAATAATAATAATAATAATAATAATAATAATAATAATAATAATAATAATGATATTTATATAGCGCTTTTTCCCAATGGACAATATCAGTTCAAAGCGCAGCACTCACGCATTCATTCTAAACATCCGGCTTCATACAAAATAAAATCAGACACTTGCTAACGAATAAGAGACGAGAGAGGGAGGGAGGAGGGGAGAGCTAATGAGGGGTAATGGGGTGGGTGGAGGCGGTGGTCTGAATCAAAACAAAAACAAAACAAAACAAATGGAGAAATGACGACGATGATGATGAGAGGCAACATTTCTTGGTTAATACGCCTGTGATAACTCCTGGAGGAGCATTTTTAGCAGTAAAAACAACAAAAACAAAACATGATTGTATTAAGGACATGTTTAGTCTGCTGCGTTTAATATAATTTTTCTTTCTTTATCTCGTCTTCTTTCATAATGGTAGACCTACTATTGAATTAGCACTTTAAAAAAAAAAATGTTGATAAGACTGCCCTGCCCTATTTCTCGCTGATATAATGCCAGAATGAATTCACAACACCAAAACAATGAGAAGGTAAGGTTTTACGAATTTTCCATCGCTTACAAAAGAACATATTAGGATGCACTTTATACACTGTAAATACATTAAAAGTAGAAACAGGAAGTAAATCTTCATAATTATGTAATATGTGCATGCATTCGAAAGGCGAATTTCTATATAACAATAGCAGTGAATAGCAGTATCTGAAATAGATTGATTAAACTACAGTTGCTGCGACTGAACTGATTAACTTCATTAGATCAGAAAACTAATTACCATAATTATGTATACATTCTCTGATTAGATAATGCGTTGGGCATCGGCGTTTGAAGCATCAGCGCCTTGCATAATTTATGATGGCATGCTTGTTTGTTAGATCGTGAAGAAGAAGAAAGATCTAGCGTATTTTTCAATGTGACGGTTCCACTAGAATAAAATTCCCAGCCCATTCGACAAATGTGTACTTCCGTGACACAGGCGCTAGTATCTAAATACGCGAGCGCCTATGCCTGTGACGCGTCTCCTTAGATAATCAAAGGGAGACTCGTCACAGGCACAGGCGCTCGCGTATCCAGATAAAAGCGCCTGTATTCCGTGACCACTCACGCCGAATCTGAAGAAGCTTTTATTTCGTCATTGAGAAGTTCTAAATCCAAGTCTCCAGAATGCGTCATTAGTGATTCTCTAGGACGTCACTAATACTAAGTTTGACGTTTCACAGCTTATATAACTTCTACAAGTCTGATCAAGCAGCTACCTGCATCAGAGGAAGGCTTACGTTTCTTTGCCGGCTGACCGACCTTTCTAGAGACGTTTGCTAGATATGCACGTAAGCTACGCCTGTATAACTAGTTGGTTGGTGTATTGCACGTGCGTGCTTCCATTGATTATTTTTATTGACAATGAGTCAACATTACATTAAACTTGTGCTGCATGGTCTGTGCGGCGCAAAACTCCGTTATGTAATATACATTGGAATCATTTCACTCACTGTCTCAGTCTCATCCACACTTTCCCTCATCCAAAACCTTGATCAATAACCGAATAGCGTTACATTTTCTTTCTAGCACCATGGCGTCACTAGTGTTACTGATGTTGGCCGTGGTGACGTCATACAGCAAGGCGTCATTTGACGCCAGCACGGAAAGTAAGATTGACGCTATCACGAACGCGGGTTTGGGCTGCAGACACGCGCCTGGCTTGGCATTGGCAATCGTGAAAGATGGTCAGGTAAGAAATAGTAACCCTAGTAATGATATTGATGGCGACGACGACGACGGCGATGATGAAGAAATAACTGATTCGAACATAAAGGACTTGAGGATGAGTGTATGCGCGCGCGCGTGTGTGTGTGTGCGTGTGGGTGTGTACGTGTGTGTTTGTGTGTTGGTGTGTTTGTGTGTGTGTGTGTGTGTGTGTGTGTTAATTTTAAAAATATTTTTGACGCAGATTCAGTTCAGTAAAGGTTACGGAGTCAAGGATCGGGATACACGACAGCCTGTGACGTCAGATACGCGATTTCAGATTGCGTCACTGACCAAAGCGTTTACGTCAGCACTACTAGCCAATCTCTTTGACGCTGACCCCAAGTATGTCATATTCTTTCTAGACGATTGTTGAAAGTATAATTAGCCTATGTATGTATGTATGTATGTATGTATGTATGTATGTATGTATGTAGTATATACATTTATTATAATTTAATTAATAACTAGATTTATACTTCCAAAGTAAGTATTTTAGTTTTGAAATTGAATTATTTCCTATCAATTAATTTCCTATGTGTGTGTGTGTTTCCTTCCTTTTGTGTGCTTTCATCTCTGTTGATACTATATTATAGTGTGTGTTTGTGTGTGTGTGTGTGTGTGTGTGTGTGTTTGTGTTTGTGTGTCTGGGTGTCTGCTTGTGTGTTGATGATGTATTTTGAGTGTTGATAATGTATTTCTATTGAGTGAGAGTTTTTTTTTTTCGGGGGGGAAGAGGAGGGGGAGAGGGCGGGGAGGGGTAGAGAGTTCATCTTTAGGGTATTATTACTAAAATCAGGATTTATGGGGTGGAGTGGGAGTGGAATGAGTAGAGGAGTTGGACTTATTCCCAAATAAATCGATCATGATTTTTATTGATTCTTTATTAATTTGATTTTGGTATAAATAGTGCTTGCTGTCTTTTGCTTTTATTCTTGGCCGGCCAGTATTGTACATACTTGA
>CM072513.1:79667462-79854962 GCA_036898135.1 Oncomelania hupensis
CGCCTACAAAGTACTCCAAGTAAGGTATCCAGTGCGTAGTAGTTTCCGTTAGTGGACAATAACCTCGACAATAACCTACCACAAACTCACAAACTTAGTTATTTGCTCACACTTTTCCTCGAGCTTGCTACTACCACAGTAACATTTCCAACTAGGTTTTCCCTAGAACCAATTATTATTTACGTTAATAACTGTTCCAACCTTACTTCCAGAACAAAATACCCAGAGAACTAAGACCGTACGTCTTCTCTATCACTCTGCAAAACGTGTTCTGCCTAACAGTGAACACATTCCCAAAACTGGCTGGCCAAACTATGCTGTTCAAAAATCACGCTTTCCACGCATAACCATACATACGACATCGCGCAGTTACTACCCCAACTCATTAACTCTCCACCCACACTTACTACCCGGTTTCATCACAGGCTGCCCTGTGACAAGGACAATTTTTGTATGGCTATTACTTCTTGTTATGAGGAGGAGGAAGAGGAGCAGAAAAACAGCACTATTGCGGCTTCTACTAATGATGATGGTGATGATGATGATGATGATGATCGACGACGACGATAATGATGATAATGATGACGATGATGGTGACGATGACGATGATGACGACGACGATGATGATGATAATGACGACAACAACTATATAACGACATCAATACATCTCATTATCAGACACTGGGGCAAGAACACGGGTTCAGGAGCCATCTACTCCACATCCACCGACATGGCGAAGTGGATGATGGCGCTGCTCAACAACGGCCGTGACCCCCATGGTCATCGCGTGCTGAGATCAGGGGTGAGGGATCAACTGTTTAACCCCACTAACGTGCTGTACGGGACCAGCTATGCGGACACGATGAGACCTGTCACGCCAGAGAGCTTCAGCGCGGACCAGTACTGCCTGGGATTGAGAAAAGGCTATTATAGAGGTTGGTGTGGTGGTGATGGCGGCAGTGGTGTTGGTGGTGGTGGTGGTGGCGATAATGACGGCAACAGTGGACTATATGATGTTGAATAATTTTGCATTTGACGGGTTTTGACTACCACCATTTCAAAACGAAGATTAAACAAGACCTGCTCATAATTATAATATCGTTACTGTTGATTGATTTATTGAATGATTGTTGTTGTTGTTGTTGTTGTTGTTGATGATGATGATGATGATGATGATTGATGATAATTGATGATGATTGCTGCTGCTGCTGCTGCTGCTGCTGCTGCTGATGATGATGATGATGATGATGATGACTACAGCATGACGACAAAGACGACGATGATGATGACGAAGGTGGATGTGCTTTTGCCGTATTATATTGCAGAATACAGCTTGATATATCATTCGGGGTCAACGTTTGGCTACCGCTCCTACCTGACGCTGCTGCCGGATATGGGGGTGGGAGTGGTGTCACTGATGACGGGAGAGGACGTGAACTACGTCTTCCGTACCGCTTTACACGAATATCTCATGGACATCGCCCTTGGTGAGCTCACAGTCTAGGCGCATTAAACCAAGAAGAATGGACCCTCAGAAAGAATTAATGGATCCCCGATAGCTTATGGGTAGCAGTACGTATCCCGAATTAGTGGATCCCCAATAGGATAGTGGTAGCAGTAGTAAGCATCATGTAGATGATATAGGTCCATATATGACACATAGCGACCTGATTCAGGGCAGGGCGAAGTACCACTGAACAGATTTTCAATTTCAGAATAATCTGCGAGAAATGTCTACAGCACCAACAACATCTATATAATGCGTTCATAGACTTCAAGAAGGCGTTTGACCGAGTCTGGCATGCATCTCTGTGGGCAACCATGAGAGCGTAGCCTACAACATCAGCCCCAAAATTATTGAATTCATCAAAAGCAGTGACAAGGCTACCAGTGCAGTCCTCCATAACAGCGCCATCGGAAATTGGTTCAGAACAACAATCGGTGTGCGTCAAGGATGCCTACTCTTTCCAACATCTTCCTAGAGCGCATCATGTCAGATGCCCTTGCAGATCACGAAGGCACAGTCAGCATAGTGGGTAGAGCAATCTCCAACCTCCGTTTTGCGGATGACATTGATGGATTGGCTGGAGAGGAACAAGAACTTGAACAGCTGGTACAGAGGCTTGACACTACCTTCAGAGCCTATGGAATGGAAATAAGTGCAGAGAAGACCGATGACAAACAATACCAATGGCATCAACACGGACATAAAAGTCTAAGGCCAATCCCTCAACACTTTGCATAGTTTCAAATATTTAGGAGCCAGGAAAACCTCCCCAGGATCGTACAAACAACTGCTGCCCTGGCAAGGTTGAAGCCCATTTGGAAAGACAGAACCCTCAGTCTACATTCCAAGGTAAGACTGCTGCGCTCCCTTGTCATCTCCATCTTCCTATATGCTTGCGAAACATGGAACCTCACAGCAGATCTACAACGAAGAATACAAAGCATGGAGATGAGGTGCTACAGAAGACTTCTGGGCATTTGTTATACCCAACACATCACCAACTACGATGTCCGAAAGACCATACGCACGCCATTGGACAACACGATGACCTGCTCACAGTGGTGAAGAAACGGAAACTCCAATGGTATAGCCACGTCACCAGATCATCAGGCCTTGCAAAGACCATCCTGCAAGGCGCAGTGCAAAGAGGTAGAAGAAGAGGGAGACCAAAACGAGGTGGGAGGATAACATTCAAGAATGGACTGGTTTGACACTGAGCGAGGACATAGCGTACGCTGGTTAAACGATCATCTGTGGTGCCCCAACGACCTCCGAGTTACGGGATAGGATAGGATAGGATGACACATAATACTGCTACCCCTATGCTATCGGGGAACCACTAATTCTATCCAAGGATATATTCTTCTTGGTTAATGCGCCTGTAATAAACTGTAGTTTATTAGCTCATGAGAGGGATGGTGCTGCTTTGTGATAAGAAAACAAACTCTAGAAAGTAAGGGTCCCACGTTCGCAAATTAACAGTGTCACAGATCCTTTTCAAATTATGATGTTTTGTGTTGTATTATGTAAGCCTACTGTGTTGTAATTGTATTATGTATTGTGTTGTATAATATATTATGCTACATTATGTATTGTGTTGTATTATGTATTGTTGTATAATATATTGTGCTGTATTGTGTTGTATTATGCACTGTGTTGTATTATGTATTGTGTTGTATAATATATTGTGCGATATTATGTATTGTGTTGTATTATGTATTGTGCTGTATAATATATTGGGCGATATTATGTATTGTGTTGTATTATGTATTGTGTTGTATTGTGTATGGTGTAAAGAACTATGCAAGAACGATTCAGTTTAATTTAAAAAATACAGTGCATTGTATTGTATTGCATTGTATTGTAAAACACTATGTACAGTAAGAGCGATTCAATTTATAATTTAAACAATCCAGTGCATTTTATTGTATTGTGTATGGTATGGTAATAATTGTATTGTATTGTAAAACGCCGTGTAAGAACGATTCAATTTATTGTTTAAAAATACAATGTATTGTATTATATTAATTTTTAGGTGAAACGCCATGGATCAACAGTTCCACCATCTGTACCTTCCCCGACCCTTGGAAGTCTGACTACGCCGCGCATCACCCTTCTGCTGACCAGGTCAGTTGAAAGGAGTTGTTGTTATTGTTGTTGTTGTGTACATGTTTTGGTATGGAAAATGTTAACCTTTCTCTAATAATAATAATAATAATAATAATAATAATAATAATAATAATAATAATAATAATAATGGATCTTATACTGGTCTTATTCCTAAATCAGACTCAAAGCGCGGCGATCTGTAACACCATACCCGCTCACATGTTGCAGCCGCTTCTATATCATCATCATCATCATCATCATCATCATCATCATCATCATCATCATCATCATCATCATCATCATCATCATCATCATCACCAGCCTTCAAACATGTTCTAATTTTTTACCAGCCTATTACTGCCGCCATCGACGAAGAAGAAGAAACGTTCTACGCTAGAACAGCTCGCGAGGAGAAATCTAGCGTTCGCCAAACGGCTCTCGAACGCACTGTTCGCCAACACGTTCCAGCGGACTTGCACGCGTACACAGGTCGCTATCACCACGGCGCTTACGGCTACATGACTGTCCAGCTCAACGCTTCTACTCATGCCTTAGAACTTCAGTACGGCATTGGTAAGTAGTAGCCTATGCATTCTGCCGTGGTGATGACAAGACACAGAAGGCCCACCTTTTTACGACATCCTCATTGAAAACACGACGTGACGTATCTTCAGTGTGAATAGTGAATGTCAGGCGACCTTAGCTTGCGAGATTCAGACAGGTAAGTCATAAAAAAAACACACACACAAAGGAGATCGTGAAGACACACCGTAAAAATGCGGTTGTTCCCAAAACTGGTATCGCTGGAATTGCTTTGTCAATTAAGGTAGTAGGCTATAACTTAAAACATACGATCACATTAATACATAAGTGGGTGGTTTTAATTTATACTTAGGGAGCCTACGAATAATAAGCAGAGGTGCCAACCCCCTAATCTTCTTGTCAGTATTTCCGGACCCGTTTGTCAGTATTTTTTAAGACTTGTCAGTATTTTTTTCTCGCAAAACCCAGCCTATGACACTATAAAGTAACGACAGGCTTCCCTCTGAAACAGCAGACTATTTTCAGTCCTCTAAAATCACGATGAAAATCAGCTTATTGAACACCACACTTGTTTTACTCTAAAATCACCATGAAAACCGGTACAGAAGCACCGCTGGCAAAGATAAACCATCGGCAACTTCTCCTCCGTATTTTTATTAAAGCTACCGTATTTCCGTATTTAATTCACTTCGCCGGAATTAAATACGGTCAATCCGTACTGGTTGGCACCTCTGAGATAAGGCTAGTACGGAACAAGAGCGAAGATCATTTTACGTTTGAAACGGACTGGCAAACTGCAAACTTGTATTACGTCCTGTTGGAGAGAAAAAAAAAAGTCGTTCCAAGCAAATACATGGCTACAAAGCGACATCGGTAAGTCTCTGCGGCTCAAAATGTAGGCAACAGGTTTGTTGTCGGAAATAGTTTAACTTAAACGAAACCTTAGTACTATATCGCGTATCGCTATCATCAACAACACCGTGATCGCCATTATCGTAATTCTCGTCATCGTGGATAGTTATTGATAAGCGCGCCATTCTTCAGCACCTTGACTTTTGTTATTGGAAAGTAGGCTAGATGTGTTGTTTGGTTTAGTCGTCAGCGTTATTGCTCTGTACGACATCGTTTTTGCAGCTTGTGCGCTGTATCACCATTACCATACTCCCCCGGCCTCTTCTTAATCCTCATCCACCCCCTTGCTCCTCCTCTTCCTCATCCTCATCAACATCTTTTATTTTAACAGGTCTGTGGCGATTGGACAGCACAGGGGATGGTCAACACTTCACTGGACACTGGCTCAAGGATCCTCCCACAATTCAAGTCGACTTCCGCTTCCGGTTCGTTGGTCAAGGTCATGAGGCCATCGCGGTGGAAGTTCCGGACTTCGAATCCCACAGTCCACCTGTCTTCTTCCGGTCAACTGACAGCGGGTCCGGCCCTCTGGTTGGCTAAATCTGCGTTGACGTTACCGACTTATCTTTAAATTTTTGATGTCATAGATGCGAGAGTTTTTAACGTCACAGATCTACAAGCGGAAGAAGGTCGTATCTGAAGGATGACTGATGAAAGGAGAATCGCAATTATGTACTTGCGTTGTCGTTCCAAATCAAAATACGAGTAATATACATCTTTTAAATGTACAAGTTTTCTGATGTCATTATTTGTAGTTGTATGTGTTGCTGTTGTTGTTTTTGTTGTTGTGGTGGTGGTGGTGGTGGTAAGGGGGTCTATAATATTGCAAGTGCTGTGGTAATGATGCAAATTGAAGTATTGGTAGAGGTGGTGATGCCTGCACGAAACTCTCAGTACAGCCGGCCTGTAGGCCTAACTACAACGATCGACCGATTGCTATTGGAAGAAGAGGAAAAATAAAAAGATGATAACGAGGATGATACAGATCGTGTTGGAATCAGTGGGCTATGTATGAGTGTATCTTCCAAAATGGTGTGTGTATGTGTTTGTATGTGTATGAACCTGCTTGCGCGCTGGTGTGGGTGTGGGTGTGTGTGTGTGCGTGTGCGTACGTGTGTGTGAGTGCGATGTAGGGTTTATGTAAAGTTCAAGCGTTATCAAACTGTTGTAGGTCTACAAATACACAGTTTTAACACCGTCAGTGACCGATAATAAACAAGTTGACAAGACCTGCAAGAGTAAGCCTATTTCCTGATACTCGCATACATAGCCTATGTAATTAGCATTTTCAAAAGTATTAATTTTCTTGCCGATGTTGTGATTCGGTTTTATCCTAACGAAGTAAAGGGAGACTACGGAATGATAGTTAGTTATTCATTGCTTACAGGGTCCAGCGGACTGCAAACAGCCGAATCAGGACCACAAAATCAAGACCACCACTTGGCTGAAAGAGGACTCACCCGGCCGTAACCCTGCTCCGTATAAAAGATCTGCTGAAACAACCTATGTATCCCCCTTTCCCCCCTTTCCCAGTCCCTTATTCGCTATATGTGACGTGGGACTTTAATCTATCTACCTAACCTAACCCTAGTGGTAACACTGAAAGCACTCCACCAGCCGGTCACTTTACAATAAAGGCATCCCACGCAGGGGACGCTGAGGCTATACTCTAATATATCGAACCCCCGTTTACAAAAAACAAAATAGAATACAAACATCATTATAAAATATCAACAAAACACATACTTATAAAGTGCCTACATTGCCAAACAATAATATCATAGGCAGCCACATTGACCGTTTGGCAGAAAGCGTCCAATATTCCCAAGCTGATCCAACAGACCTTACACACAAATGAGGAGTTTTTGTCCCGGAAGAGTTCTCAAGAAAAAAAGTTAGGTGACTGGTCTAGCGAAGAAGAAGATAGTATAGTAGATTGATAGAACAGAGTAGGAATGAGAAAGAACAAAGGAGAAAGACAGCGAAAGTGGGAATTTAAAGCACTAAATTTCCAGAAAGTGGGGAAACTATTTATACAGAAACCCCCGGGACCCTCACGAGGGGATACGGAATGATAGTCCTCGATTTGAACTATCGATCTGCAAACAAGAAAGTATCAAGATCGGATCAACCAGTTTTTTTTTAAATACAACGCAAAACGATTAGAACTATAGAAAATGATAAAGCACAATTACCTTTACCTTGGAGAAAGTACGCATTGGAACGATCCAACAGGCTTCGCAGTAGTCAAAGTATGCACAAAGTAAAAATGATTAATATCGGCTCAGTTACTCTTGAGATAATGCCAAAAGTGTGTTTTGGGAGCGACGATCGACCGACCTTCTGTCCGAAAACCGGATTGCCACTGAAGGATAGCCCAGGATTTAAAAACTGCAGTACCTGCATATACCACAATCATTCTTGTCTAGCGCTGTTTCAAACCAAGAGCTGCTCAAGGCGCTGACTGATAACAGGATAACTCAAGCCGCCCGAGGCGCTCACATACTGCCTTGGGCGCATCGTCTGAATGGACCTAGCGCTTGCTGGGTGTGTCACTGGCACGCACCCGTCTAGGACAGGAGCGTCAGGATCTTTAAAGTCCGTGCAATGAATTGCGTGCGTGCGTGCACAGACGAGACCTCGGTATATACTCTCATCCGAAGGCTGCAGCAGGATAATTTATTTTCTCGGCACTCTGGGCCTTTAACGTTATTGTTAACATTCAATGTCTGAATCGCTGGCCCGCTGCTAACAGCACTGAGATCGCTGTTCCCACGCAGATGATAAATATTTGAACCGCTTAGCTTGACTAAAGGCCTATTTAATAGTGCACACGCACTTTAAAAAGAAAAGAAGTTTTTGTTTTTTTCAAAGCCTGCGATGGACGCATTACTGATACTGAGATTACTGATAAGAGACATTGTCACATGACTACTGCTATGTTTAGGCCTCTTAGCCATCGAGTCAACAATGTATTGTACCTACATGGTAGCTTGAGTGTATGTTGTGTTATGTTGGATTATGTTATGTTAGGTCTTGACTTTCACGGGAAGGCGATAAACGTGTTCTCACTCTTTTAGAGTCGAGAAAATGTGTTGTATTGAAACGGAGAAGTTCGTGAACAAAATGTTGGATTTTTGAAAGTAATAAAATAATAAAGATTTTTGTTTTCGTTTTTACACAATTAAAAATATATATATATATATATAAATACGTAGTTTTATCAACGAAGTCTAGTCGGAAGTGAAAGGTCTAACCATATAAATAAAAATATAACCAGCAAAATGTGAGAAGCCTTAGATTATAAAAAGTCAGAAGCCTAAGATTATAAAATGGCGAAGCCTTTGAGTAAAAGCTTTTTTTCAACTGCAGCCCATAAGTTGTCGATAAGCTATGTGATCATTGATGAGATTTGACAGATTATGTGTTCAGTGTGTGAATGTGCGCAGTCTCTGTAGGCGTACGTGGTATTTCAACCTCACATAGAATAGATTGGCAGTGACTTAATAGTTATATGGAGAGACAATTTTTTTTATGCACAAGATATTAGAATACTGAATTATAACCGCGGTTCTATAACGGTTCCCCCCACCCCACATACTGCAATGTTTGTCGTTTTGATCTTTAAAAAAAAATATATTCTAGAATCACAGGCGCTTGTATCTAGCGCCGTGTCAAGATATAAACGCCTGGGTTTTGTGTGGTCTGTTAAGCCCAAGAAGAGGTTACCGTTCTTAGCTTAGGCTGTTGTGTTTTTCTCCAACTGTTTTCTTACTATTTCGAATATGAACCCGCGGTAGTCAAACGGTTTAGAATTGGAACCCACCATTTTACATATAATTGGCAGCAATGGAGATGTATACAGATTCGAAATAGCATCATGATCGGATGAACAGTTTGTGAGTTATTTGTTTGCAACGTGGGACTTACTGACTTACGGACTCACTGACTGACTCATGACGCGCTGCTCATAAAGAAGAATACTACATATCTCGTGTTGGCATTTGTTGTTGTTAAAGTGTAGGCTAAATTTCTTCCTTCTCATACACCATTATCTCTAAATTACAGAGACATTAGACACAACATTAGATGAGGAAAAACAATCAGACATGGCAGCAAGAAGTCGAGCTGGTCACTGTTCTTCCATCATTACAAGTCATGGTCGTGGTGATGACGTCAGCATAGCAGACGAAATTTCTGCGACTCTGCAACAAACCCATAGCGGTATTCGATCAACTCCTAACAAATTTCTCAAAGAAAATATCTCTCACGGATCCGCAGAGAATCAAGAAAGCGCGCAATGTGCACACAGATCTGTACCTCGTGGCTGCGTGGGCCCCAAAATTAAAACCACGATTGTCTCTTCCAAAAACTGTCAATCCAAAGAAACTGACACAGTCGTAGCTATTTCTAATATCAAGGAAGGTAATGCAGCAGCGAACGTCCAGGCAGCAGACAACAGTAACGATGACGCTTTTTTCTGTTCTGAAACAGCGCCTTTGTTGGGAAACGGTTGCGCAGGTGAGCAATTCTTCTTCTCCTTCTTTTTCTTCTTTTTAAGCTTAGCAGTTTAATCATTCGTTTCTGCCTGATTTGGTTGAAACGAAGAATTAAAGGAAACATCTGGTGGAAACCACGGAAATTCATACCATGGCAGGTGGAAACATAATTATCAACAAAAGACTATGAAGAACTCTGCACTACGTTTTCTGCGATCGGCCAGGTGCGAATGTACCATAGTGTCGCAGTAGCCTATTCAATTTAAGGCACTTGATGACCACAATTATTCAGAATATTTTGTTCGGTTCTTTTGGCTGATTGGTTCGCTGTTTGTATACCTGATTGCTGGTTCGATGTATTAACTAATTAATTAATGTATCGCTTGATTATTCCTCAGAAGAGAAATATCCCACAGACGCAGAAGTAGTACCATCGTGGAGTGATCGGTCATCATGGCGGATGTTCGTCATCTTCGTCATCGGTCTTTTCGTCGCTGTTTCAAACAAAATCACCGAGCCTGTCGCTGCTCAGTACGTCTACCAGTTCTACACCATACAGGTAGATATATATAATGTTGGCGGTAATCTGTGTACTCAGTCATTATGTGTATTGTCTTTAAAATAAATAATCAGTCAATTCGTGTTTTGACTGTGATCACTAGCTAATATATGTAATAACTAAAATTTTCAGTAATACTTGTATTGTCTCAAAAAATGCTCTGGTCAGTACACGAATTGACTGAACTGTCAATCGGCATTTAAATTGCAGCTGGTTATAAACATGAATAAATGAATGACCACACAATCATTAGTTTTTCTTTTAGTTCAATACGCACAATCACAGTAACACATCCACACAACTAAAGCATGTTAAGTAGAAATTAGTAAATATTAAAAATAAGCTTAAAATGTACACACTGAAATTTAAAACTCTCTCTCTCTCTCTCTCTCTCTCTCTCTCTCTCTCTCTCTCTCTCTCTCTCTCTCTCTCTCTGTCTCATGCAAATTAATTATAAAAAATAAGTTTAAAATGTACACATTTAAATTAAAAACTGTCTATCTTTATCCCTCCTGTCCTCCCCCCTCTCACCTCTCTCTCTTTCCTTCTCTCTTTCCTTCTCTCTCTCTCTCTCTCTCTCTCTCTCTCTCTCTCTATCTCTCTCTGTTCACTGTCAATTACATCTAATTTTTGAATGCAATCGGGGAGGCCATACCATTATTAATGAGAGAGAGAGAGAGAGAGAGAGAGAGAGAGAGAGAGAGAGAGAGTTCTGTGTCGTTGTTACGATTACATTACATTACATTACATGATTATTGCTTTAGGTCCAGCGGACTCTTCCGAGCCAAATCAGGACCGGATAACCCCCGATCCGCATAAAAGATCTGCTGAAACAACCCTAGTGGTAAAACTGAAAGCTCTCCACCAGCCAGTCACTTTACAATAAAGACATCCCACGCAGGGGACGCTGAGGCTGTACTCTAATTTATCGAACCCCCGTTTACAAAAACAAAATAGAATACAAACATCATTATAACTTATCAACAAAACACATACATATAAAATGCCTACATTGCTAAATAATAAGATCATAGGAAGCCCTACCCCCGTTGGGGTGCCGGGGGTTTCAGTATAAATAGTATCCCCACTTTCTGGAAATTTAGTGCTTTAAATTCCCACTGTCGATGTCTTTCTCATTTGCTCTTTCTCATTCCTGCTCTGTTCTATCAATCTGCTATACTATCGTCTTCTTCACTAGACCAGTCTCCTACCTTTTTTCTTGAAAACTCTTCCGGGACAAGACTCCTTATTTGTGTATGAGGTCTGTTGGATCAGCTTGGGAATATTGGACGCTTTCTGCCGGGTGGTCACTAGGGCTTCCTATGATGTTATTATTTAGCAATGTAGGAATTTTATATGTATGTGTTTTGTTGATAATTTATAATGATGTTTGTATTCTATTTTGTTTTTGTAAACGGGGGTTCGATAAGTTGGGGTGAAGCTTTCGGTTTTACCACTAGGGCTGTTTCGGCAGATCTTTTATGCTTATCGGGGGTTGTCCGGTCCTGATTTGGCTCGGAAGAGTCCGCTGGACCTAAAGCAATAATAATGTAATGTAATGTAACCCAGCAGAAAGCGTCCAATATTCCCAAGCTGATCCAACAGACCTCATACACAAACAAGGAGTCTTGTCCCGGAAGAGTTTTCAAGAAAAAAGGTAGGTGACTGGTCTAGCGAAGAAGAAGATAGTATAGCAGATTGATAGTGTTACGTTGAAACACGAATGGTAGTATGTCTGAAACGCGCACGATAGATCTAATCGTTTCGTTTTGCAAAGTATTCAATAATGGAGTTTATTTACCTTTGATTTGAGTTTGCATTGTTGTTAGGAGAGGCTTTGTATAACGTTGATAATTTTAGTTGGTCGATATTGTTGGAGAATTCTCTAGATTTTGAGTATTTTAATAAGACCTCCGAGTGAAGAAGGTACTGACTTTAGTGGACTATGCAACTCGGTACCCAGAAGCAGTGCCACTGAAGAAGATTGACACTGAAACTGTAGCAGAGGCACTGGTGGACATGTTCAGTAGACTTGGAGTGCCTGAAGAAATTCTGACAGACCTCGGGACACAGTTCGTCTCTGACTGTATGAAGGAGGTCAACAGACTGCTGAGCATCCGGCATTTGACTACGACACCCTACCATCCAATGTGCAACGGGCTTGTCGAGAAGTTCAATGCTACGCTGAAGTCCACCCTGAAGAAACTGTGCAGCGAGCAGCCCAGACAATGGCATCGCTACATCAACGCCCTACTTTTCGCCTACAGAGAAGTACCACAGGAGTCCACCGGCTTTTCTCCGTTCGAGCTGCTGTACGGAAGAACCATCCGAGGGCCAATGCACATCCTGAAAGAACTGTGGACGAAAGAAGTAGACACCCTAGAGGTGAAGAACAGCTACCAGTACGTGTTTGAGTTACGGGAGAAGCTGGAGCAGACTCTCGAGATAGCCAGAGAAAACCTGAAGAAGTCCCAGGACTGTGGAAAGCACTACTATGATCGTAGGGCTGTGAGCAGGAAGTTTAAACCTGGCAACAAAGTGCTGGTGCTGCTACCTACTGATCATAATAAGTTGCTGATGCAGTGGAAAGGCCCGTACGAAGTGGAGACCGTGGTGGGAATCAACGACTACGAGGTGAAGGTCGACCAGCATTCCAAGATATACCACGCCAACCTCCTTAAGCTGTACGTGGAAAGGCCATCAGAGACTGTGCACGCAGCCACAGCAGCTGTGACCGACGACAGCTTTGACAGCGAAGAACTGTTGGAACTGGGAGACTTCCACAGCAAAGAAGGCATCGATGATGTTAAGCTAGGACCAGGCTTGACGGAAGGTCAAAAGTTGGAGCTCAAGGACCTTATGGGCGAATTTCCCCAAAGCTTCAGTGATGTCCCAGGCTCTACGACTTTGGTCGAACATGAAGTCCAACTCACTTCAAATATCCCTGTTCGATCCAAACCATTCCCGATCCCTTTCAAGGCCCGTGAATCCTTGAAGAAATACATCGATGAGATGCTGAAGATGGGCATCATCAGGGAGTCCAGTTCCCCCTACGCGTCCCCTGTCGTGGTCGTGAAGAAGAAGGACGGCAGCAACCGAGTATGCATCGACTACAGGAAGGTTAATAAGATCACCGTCTTCGACCCTGAGCCGATGCCTACCGCAGCAGACCTCTTCCGCCAACTATCGGGGAGTAAAATATTCTCAAAGATTGACCTCAGCAAGGGTTATTGGCAAGTCCCCGTGCGTCAACAGGACATACCAAAGACTGCTTTCATAACTCCTGATGGGACGTACGAGTGCCTAAGGATGCCCTTTGGCATGGTCAACAGCGGAGCTACCCTGAAGAGAGGGATGAAGAAGATGCTCAAAGGGATGGACAATGTCGTGTGTTACTGGGACGACCTGCTAGTCCACACCCACACCTGGGAAGAGCATCTGCAGACCTTGAGGGAGCTGTTTCACCGTCTAACAGAAGCTAACCTGACCGTGAGACCCAGTAAGTGCATTCTGGGGACTGACAACGTCGACTTTATCGGCCATTCGCTGAAAGAAGGACAAAAGGGGCTTCTACTAGAAAACGTCACCAAGATTCTGAACGCTCCACGTCCCCAAACCAAGAAGCAGGTGCGATCTTTCCTGGGGTTGGCTGGATATTACAGGGAGTTTGCCAAACTACTCCGCCATCACAGCACCCTTGTCGGACCTGGTGCGGAAAGGCTGTCCAAACCAAGTGCAGTGGGGACCGTCTCAGGAGAAGGCATACCAGACTGTGCGCGATCTCCTTTCGAAGGATCCGGTGCTACGACTGCCTGACACTTCCAAAGAATTCGTCTTAAGAACAGACGCAGCGGACGAAGGCATCGGCGCCATACTGATGCAAGAACACGAAGGGAAACTATTTCCGGTCAGTTACGCTAGCAAGAAGCTGTCCAGGGCTGAGAAAAATTACTCGACCATGGAGAAAGAGTGCCTTGCCATCATATGGGGAATCCGGAAGTTCGAACTGTACCTTCAAGGAGTGAAGTTCGTGCTACAGACTGATCACAAGCCGCTAACTTACTTGAACTCTGCCAAGTTTGTGAATAGTCGCATCATGAGATGGGCTATGTACTTGCAGAACTTTAACATGCGAGTAGAATCTATCAAAGGATCAGACAATGTTGGTGCGGACTTCCTCAGCAGAGTGTGTGAGTAAAGAACGTTGACTGTGTGGATGAACTGTGAACATTGACAATATCCAGATAGACTTGCGGATGGAAGAACATTGACTCTGTGTGAATGAACTGAGCACAATGACAGTATTCAGAGGGTCCAGAGTCAAGACTTTGTTTGTGCATTGCGTTTCAACGTTGTTGAAAGAAATTGGGTAAATTTCTTCTTGAGTGGGGGGTTATGTTACGTTGAAACACGAATGGTAGTATGTCTGAAACGCGCACAATAGATCTAATCGTTTCGTTTTGCAAAGTATTCAATAATGGAGTTTATTTACCTTTGATTTGAGTTTGCATTGTTGTTAGGAGAGGCTTTGTATAACGTTGATAATTTTAGTTGGTCGATATTGTTGGAGAATTCTCTAGATTTTGAGTATTTACTATCGAGGGAAACTTCCCGATGGATATCGAAGTATGAGAATGTTCCCGGACGGAGAAGAAATAGGTATGACGTAAGACAGTAATGACGAAGTTAGAAGCGATTGGTTAAATTGCGTCATACGAGATTGATCCAGGGTGTTCGGGAGTATCAAGAGACTATTTAAGTGCCGCAATGTTTCAAAAGTGTGGTGAAAGTTGTTGATAGTGAGTTGGAAAGTAAAAGTTGAAAGTGGAAAGCGATTGTATGCAGTTGTTGATGTGTGCTGAATAAAAGTGGAAAACTTCATACATCGACTTGTGACTTGTATGCTGATTGAGCGGGTTGCGTGAATAAACGAATCTGAGCTACACTCATCAGTACTTCAGCATTGGGGCTGAATCCACTACTGATAGAAAACACCAACATCGATTCGAGTGTAACAGATAGAACAGAGTAGGAATGAGAAAGAGCAAATGAGAACGACAGCGACAGTGGGAATTTAAAGCACTAAATTTCCAGAAAGTGGGGATACTATTTATACTGAAACCCCCGGCACCCCAACGGGGGAGTTGTTACGATTGAGACGCGCACGATAGTTTCGAACGTTTTATTTTGCAAAGCATGCAATGATATTTATTTTGATTTGATTCTGCTCTGTTGCTAGTAGAAAAAGCTTTGTACAATGTTGATAATTTTCGCCGGTCGATATTGTTGTAGTATCGTTGAGAATTTTCTGGAATTATTTGTAAATTATCGATCGAAAGTTCCAGACCTATCTGGAAACAGCTAGGCAATTCTTCTAAACTGAGGGAACGTCAGTATGCTCTGTTCAGTCAACAACAACAGCAACAAAAAAACACTACTACTACTACTACTACTACTACTACTACTACTACTACTACTACTACTACTACTACTACTACTACTACTACTACTACTACTACTACTACTAGCGAGAGTTGTGACCACGTTGTCTAAGGCGGGCCTTACTTGCCTTGTCCACAGGCTAGAAGCCAATGGCACCTGACGGGTGAGGAATCGATCCCGCCTCTGGGCGTTATGTTTCTCCGACTATTATTTACTTTCGACTCGGGCAACGTCTCAGGGTTTTTTTTTTCCGGATATTCTGGTTTGCTTCCCAAGCAAAATGTCAAAAACACTACTAATATTAGGTACATTGGGTTTGGGCGAGCCACAGGCTGGGACTACGCCTTCCCCAGGGTAGGCGGCCCAGAATTTCCTGATAAAAAGGGACAGTAAAGTCTCCCCCCAAACAAAATCAACTACTCCTACAACCTATCGTACTCTATCCTATTTCATCCCCTAACTCGGAAGTCGTTGGGGCACCACAGATGATCGTTTACTCACGTAAGCTTATTCCATCTTTCTCTGTCCTCATAAACCCTCATGGCTTCGCTCAGTGTCAAGCCAGTCCATTCACAAATGTTGTCCTCCCACCTTTTTTCGGACTCCTTCTTCTTCTGTCTCCTTGCACCGTGCCTTGCAGGGTGGTCTTTGCAAGCCTGAAGCTTCGGTGACGTGACCATACCATCGGAGTTTCCGTTTCTTCACCATTGTGAGCATGTCATCGTGTTGTCCAATGACTTGTGTGATGGTCTGTCGGACTTCGTCGTTGGTGATGTGCTGGGTATAGGAAATGCCCAGAAGTCTTCTGTAGCACCTCATCTCCATGCTTTGTATTCTTCGTTGTAGGTCTGCTGTGAGGGTTCATGTTTCGCAAGTACTAATACTACTACCGACTACTACTCCTCCTCCTACTGCTGCTGCTCCTCCTCCTCCTGTTACTGTTGTTGTTTTGATCTCTACTAGGTGGTCCCTTGATGGTTTCGTTCTATTATAAATGTAGGTCTATGGTAACGACAGCGTGTCCATCACAAAAGAGCCGTGTGTCAACACCACAGGCAGGAACACCACCGCCACACAGAACGATCAGCTCAGAGACTTGGTGAGTACCGTCATCGTCATCATCATCATCATCATCATCATCATCATCATCATCATCATCATCATCATCATCATCATCATCCATCATCATCATCATCATCATCATATCATCAACAGTAGCAGCATCGTCAGTTTTGGCATCATCATCATCATCATCATCATCATCATCATCATCATCATCATCATCATCATCATCATCATCATCATCATCGGTATCATCGTAGCATCATCGTCGTCCTGCTTCACATCGCTATCATCATTATTTTTTTCACCTCTCCCAAGTACCCCATCTCAATAGTAATTATATAGTCCCTCAAGTGCGTCTTTCTGCTTTGAGGAATCGCCTTAAGTAGGCCTTTCAGGTATATAGGAGCCACCTGATCTAAATGTTTGGTTAATTGTAGAATGAATACAGCCTTCTTTTCTCCCAAAGAATATCTTATGCAGCCAATCCACGCTGTCCGATGATCGAACGGCTCGGCTCAGCTCAGCCTTAAGAGACCTATATTATGACAGTGTCTTCGTTCCATAAAACACTTGCGCGCAGTAAAATTAGACAATATCCAGGCTTTGAGAGTCTCGCGCACGTCGAACGATCTTTCCTAAACTTCTTTGAAAACTTCATCAAACTGAAGACTGAACGCACAGTGAACTAAATCTGTGTGGCTCTGGCTGGGGCATTGGTTCATGATGTTAGATTGTGCATACGATGCAAGAAATGTACGGATATACGACAGCTGTATTATAATATTCTTCTTGAATGGTATCTAGGCGACTGGTGTCTCATCTTCATATTGGCCATGTCCATGTTTGGGCAGCTTGTTGAGCTGAAAAAAAAACTCGCGCCCCAAATGATCTTCCCTGAGCTTCAATCTGTGTGCATATGGCTAGCGCAATGGCATTAGACAGTGCACACGATGCAGCAAATGTACGAAGACAAATTTATTAAAATATTCTTCTTACTTTGCTCTTGACCTTCACTTTGCAGGTGCAGGACAGAACTGCGGACGTGATCATGGTGTTGGAGACGGTTTCTAACATTTTGGGCGCCACCAGCTGCGTGTTTCTGGGCAGTTACTCTGACCTGCTGGGACGCCGTTGGTGCCTGTTGATTCCGGCGCTTTCCCTTTTGGCCAAAGACGCGCTGCTGACGGCTACCGTTTACTGGCAGCTGGGCCTGCCCATACTGTACGCCGCCTTCGCTCTCTACGGCCTGGGTGGCGGATTAGGAGGTATGAGATGAGAATAAAAGTTTCCGAAGGGTGGGTGAGAAAGAGAAGGGCAGGAAAATCTCGTTGAAAGAGAGTCTAGTTATTTGTTATTTCCATGTTGTCTCCTGGGTATTTTGTCTAACTGCGCGGTGTTTTACAGGTATTTTATTGTGTAAGCCTACACCATCGACTCCATACAATCTCGGAGGTCTGCACGGATCGAAATCATCGCCACCCCCTTCTTTTACGTCATTTATTTGTAAAAGTCGTCGTCACAAGGATGCTACGTCATGTTACCTGTAAGGGTGCTGTGAATGTCAAACAGAGCAATGATGGTGACTGTCAGACGGTCACACTGCAGAATTAGTGCAAACAGTGTTTGTGTGCTGATGTCTGCTTGGGTGGTGTCAGTTGTCGATGGGTTATGGGTGTTGTCGATGGGTTATGGGTGAGGAGGTGGTGCATACATGAATAATTTGTATTAGTTTAGCACAATGGAAGCGAATATCCATTTTATAAGCAATTTATCTATATTCTATTTATTTCTAATTAATTGGTTTAACTTACTAATTTATTTATGTATAAATTTAGCTTGTTGTAACAGTGTAAGTAGGCTTATATGCATTTATAGGTTTTCTTTTTTCTTTGTGTTTGCTTTCATTTTATATCAACAGCGTATGCAGCATCAATGCTGCTGACTCAAGTATTTATCAATCCTTATCTGTCTCTATGTATATAAAATATTGTTAAATAATTGCTTTAACTTCTATTTCTGTTATGTAAAATTGTATGGATTCAATTATGGGTTTTCTTGGGGGGGGAGGGGAGTAGGGGGGGTCAATAAGCATATAGCTTATCCTTCCTTTGCAATACAAGTTTCTTTCATTGTTATGTAAAAGGTGTTTAATTTATAATGATTTATGTATATATATATTGCATCTGTATGAGTTAGAATTATTGAGCATGCTGCTGCAACCGTTCTTTATCCATACGTCAGCGCTGTTCCACTTTTATGGTGGAATGGAAGCTTGGTGCTATTTTATTTTTATGAATTTATTTTTTTATTCTACACTGACTGTTTTGTGTGATGGTGACTGTCAATGATTGTTGTACATTGCGAAATAATTTTCCTTGCTGCTTGTTGGAACAATAAATGGTCTGATTCTGATTGTATTCTGTAGTCAGTGACTGAATGAGAAACAGCTTATACTAAAGAGTTTACGCAACATGATAGGATGACTTTGCGTCATCGTGTGTTTTTGTTATGTTACAAGCGTTGCTGATGTCACACTGCTGAACTCCACAGATTTGACGGTAAATGAGAAGCCGTCTACATTTTACATTATTATTTGTTATGCGATACGTCGTCGTGCCTTTATCGTAGTTACATTTTGTATGACATGTTTTTGTGCCATATGTCATGCTGTTCTGTGTATTTTATGATCTTTCCGGCATGATCTTTTGTTTACGTCACAATATTTTCCAATTTACATCTTAAGGGATGCTGATGGGGTGTTACGTCTACTCTGCCGACGTCACAGTGACGGAGAGTCAACGGACGCTAGGACTGGGGTTGGTGATGTCTGGTCTTGGCTTGGGCGTCTTTGTGGCACAGTCCTCAGCTGGTATCTTCATACAAAATACAGGTAAGCTTACTCGCCGGTCTTTAGTGCAAACGTGATGTCACGAGAGACTGGCCACTGACCGACCGATCGACATTTGGCTCAGTCTGATGCTGGGCTATTTCAAAGTATTTCCAGATAAGCCTGGAAACACAAAAACTTTGTTTTGTTTTTAGTTTAGTTAAGGAGTATTTAGGTGAGGTTAGTTTAGTTTAGTTTACCGCACGCGGCTTTCCGGGCTATAAACCGCTAGCCTATACTATTTACCTCCGCTCAGAATCCTGCGGCTTATTGTCTGGTGCACCTTATACAAGTTCTTTTTATTTTTCCCCCACTCTAGTCCTTACTTATTAAATTATAAACTACGAGAAGGTAGGGAGCAATTTATAGTGCGTTGCGAATGCGGCTAATGTTTTCCTTGATTGTGTGTGTGGGTGTGTGTGTGTGTGTTTGTGTGTGTGTGTGAAATACAGCCTAATTATATTTAAGCCTGCCTTTTTGTTCGGGAAGTACGGTATTCGTAGATTGCAATATTAAAATAACGATTGTGATTGTCTCAACCTACGTGCAGGGTTCGTTTACCCCTCGCTGACGTCATGTCTGATAGACTTGGTCACCTTTCTAGTCGCTCTGTGCGTCTTGCCCGAGACTGTAGCACGCGACCGGAGGCAGTGGTTGACTCCGTGGCAGAGTCTGAAGCGTATCGCCGCCACCTTTTGGTCTAGTGACGCCCCTCACCAGAGGTCGCTGCTGCTGCTGCAGTTATTGGCCTTCTTCATCAGCGTAACGTCAGAGTATCCCGCCAGCAAGGTGCGTAGTGTCGTTAGTCACGGGGCCTCAAAGACATCTAGAAACAAAAAGCTTATCACAACAGATTTCGTACTTTCATGAGGCGGTGTTATTCATCTAGTGTTATTGAACCCATTTGGTGTTTTTTTTTTCAAACTGTTACACACACTAGATAATATGATCATATAAGAGTTTATCGATCTACCTTATTGAGGTCAGTCATATTATTATTTATTTATTTAATCGTGCTTATATAGCGCGTTTCCAAATTAAGAGCTGCCCAACGCGCTGTCCCTATACAAGATTTAACTCTAGCTGCTCGAAGCGCCCACTTCGAATTCGGTCAAAGTCATATCTTTTGAATTAGATATGTTTTCGTATTCATACTCAGTTTCTAAATTTCCAAGTTCCATCTTCATAACCGACAAAGACTTTTGGAATGCAGCTGTTTATCAAAGTTGTATTCTACTTTTTTTTTGGTGCTTGTGTGACAGTGTGTGTGCGTTTGTACTAAGTGTGTAAATATATTTGTGTGAGTATGGATATGTGCGCGGGCGGATATGTGTGTGTTTACTGTGCGTGTGTTAGTGTGTCTGTTCGTCTCGTCTGTAAACGCCTGTCTGTTCGTCTGTAAACATATCTGTCTGTCCACAGATCGACCCTCTGTACTTGATGGACGGGCCTTTTTGCTGGAGCAGCTCCCAGATCGGAATGGTGGGTTCCGTCAAAAACGGGGCCACGCGCATTACCAGTGTAATTTTACTGCTGCTGCTCCAGCGTTGTATGTCGTCCAACAGCCTGCACATCGTGGGCGCTCTCTCCTACCTCGCCACAAATGTCATCACTGGCTTGGCCTACAACGACCTATGGATGTATCTTGGTTAGTTTTAATTCCTCATGACCCACCTGACCAGTTGCACCTGACCCATTCCTCCACCCTTTTTCCCCTCACTCCTCGTTGTGGTTGTAGTTGTTAGCGGGGATGGTGGTGTTTGTGTTGTTCATGGTGCTGTTCGCAGTTGTTATTGTTGTTGATAATACTCTGTTTTTGGCGGTGGGATGTTTATGCTGCGGTTGTTGTTGTTGCCGTATATGTACTGTTGTTGCAGGTTTTGTGTTGGTGGCTGTTGTTGATATTGTTGTTGTTGTTGTTGTTGTTGTTGATGATGATGATGATGTTGATGATGATGTTGTTGTTGTTGTTGATGATGATGATGATGATGATGATGATGATGATGATGATGATGATGATGATGATGATGATGATGATGATGATGATGATGATGATGATGGTTTTGATACAGGTGCAGCAGCCAGTTTTGCTTGCGCTATCATGTACGCCGCCAACAGGTCCATCATGTCCCGTATGGTGCCGCCCCATTCACAAGGTACCGTCCGTTGTGAAAATAATAGTACTGTTTGTGTTATCGTTGTTGCTGTTGCTGTTTTGCGGCCGGAAATGATTTAATTTTTACACATGGGAGATATGGCATGTGCGGTTTTAGGCAGATAGAACTTGGACAAAACGTGTTTTGAAGTTACCTTATGTGATGTTGCAGACTGTTATTGTTGTCGTCGACGTTGTTGTTGGTAGTGGTATTTTTTGCGGGACAACCAGTCTTTTTTTAATTTATAATAACAAATATGATAGTGTGCTTCAAATTTATCTTTCTATTTTTTTAGAAGTTACATTTCAGTGTGATTTTGCAGAGATTGTTTTTTTTTTTTTAAAAATATCTGGAATATAATAACCAATCTTTCTATTGTTTGACGATGCAGGGGCGTTGTTTGGCGGGATAGCGGTGGTGGAGTGTATGTGTTTTGCACTGGGTCAGCTGATTTTCCTGAACGTGTACAAAGCTGTGGTAGGATTCAACCCTGGCATCGCCTACTTTGCCATGGCCAGTGGCTTTGGCCTTGTCATCATCGTCTCTCTGTGAGTGAGAAGTTTTGTGAAACCTGATCGATATGGGACTGCAAATGTGGCAGAAGGATGTGTTGTCAGCCGTAGTTTCAGTAGTTTGGGTGTTCGTTGGTTGGTTGGAACCAAACAAAACATAATTTACTGATCGGGAAAGGGGGTGCAATGAAAGATGGTGATGCGAAATTAAAGGGAAGGTGGGTAACTTGGACCTGGAGGTAAATTGGACCACAGCATTATTTCTGAAACTAAAGGGAAATAGCTCCTGATTGTTTTTCTTATAGGCGTGTATATGAATTGCTTCACTTACATATTATATATAATGGCGTTTACAAAAGAAGACACGCGGACGGTGAGCTCAACTTGATTTATTCCATTATTTTCTAAAATATTGTTTGACTATCCTATCCTACCCTATCCCGTAACTGGAAAGTCGTTGGGACACCATAGATGATCAGCGAACTCCATCTTTTTCTGTCCTCAGCAACCCTCATGGCTTCGCTCAGTGTCAAGCCAGTCCATTCTCGAGTGTTGTCCTTCCACCTCTTTTTCTGTTTCCCTCTTCTTCTGCCTCCTTACACCATACCTTGCAGGATGGTCTTTGCAAGGCCTGATGCTCTGGCACCATGACCATACCGATCGGAGTTTCCGTTTCTTCACCGCTGTGAGCGTGTCATCGTGTTGTCCAATAGCTTGTGTGATCATCTGTCGGACTTCGTCGTTGGTGATGTGCTGGGTAAAGGAAATGCCCAGAAGTCTTCTGTAGCACCTCATCTCCATGCTTTGTATTCTTCGTTGTAGGTCTGCTGTGAGGGTCAATGTTTCGCAAGCGTATAGGAAGATGGAGATGACAAGGGAGCGCAGCAGCCTTACTTTGTAGACTGACGTTTATATTGTTTGACAGTCTTTAGTGAACATTTGATTTTTAAGGAATGGAATTTATGTGGATGATGTGGTGAATAATACCCGGTCATTCTGCAGTATTTCTGTTCAGAAATAAACCGTTACTGTCCTCCGAGAATCTTGCATTTGCTGCAAATTCACAAGCAATAGTGTACGGTTATATTGAGTCCCTTTTCTTCAGTTAACTTGAACCAGTGGTGCAAGTTAGCAGTAAAGGTTCAAATTATACTCACATAATTTTGTTATATGAGGAGTGATCGCGATTTGGTTTAGATTCGTGTGTTATTGTGTGTGTGTGTGTGTGTGTGTGTGTGTGTGTGTGACGATGTAGAAACGCCCTTATTGTTACACACTGTTATACTCTACCTATGTTATTTTAACGGCCCCGTTATTTTGACGTCAAAACGGTGATCGGTTAGGGTGAGGGCTGTTAAGTTTAGGGGTAGGGTTAGAGTTAGAGTTAGTCAATTGGGGTTTAGGTTAGGGTTAGCTTTAAAAAAAATTGACAAAATTTAAAAAAATGTCAAAACTTCGTATGTGGCGTTTTATGAAAGTCATAACAACGGCGTTTTTATGCGAGTATGTGTGTGTGTGTGTGTGTGCATGTGTGTGTGTGTGTGTGTGTGTACGCGCGCGTGTGTGTTAACAATCCACTCACGTGGTTTTAAGTAAGCAATTCTGCCATCATAAGCCGCATAAAAAAATCAAGCACAGTAAATTTCTTTTAAAATATAGATAGGGATAGGATAGGTTAGGATATATATAATATTCAGGGATGTTGCTAGGAAATTTTTTCTTCGGCGATTTGGCCGAAACAGCCGTGAAACTTTCGGCTTTTTACAGAAAGTTTCGGCTCTCTCTTCCAAAGCAGTCTCACAAGTTTTTTTTAAACTAGATTCACTACGTTAACGTGCACCCTCCACCTCCATATATTAAAGGTGTTCTGTGGATGCATTTATTTGTAATAAAACATGATTTTCAGAGTAGAATAAGAACATTGAAAAGAAATTTTATTTTCTTAAATTTTTAGACACACAAAAACAATAAAAAGTTTAGACTGTCCCTTGACAGACCACAATACTGTCAGAGTTTCTGTTTGGCCTACAGCTTTCTGGGTTTAGCCTGACGCCATGCAGCCAAAGCTCTATTCAGGTCAATGCTGCGCCCGTGCAGTTTCACCCTCATCAGCATGTCCTGATTTTCAGCAGTGAGTCTGTTCCTGAGGGCTGTCAGTACCAGGTTCTGTGCTGAAGACCCTCGTTCGCATCCAGCAGTGTGGACAGAACTGGTCAGTGCAAGATGCCCAAGCTTCAGCATGTTCGGAAAGTCTTCTAAATTGAACTTCCGATTCAGGTGCCAGAGCTCAAGCATGTTATCCCAGATACGTGTTCATTCAAGGCAGAAGCTTTGAAATTTGTGCTGCCTTGTGTAAATGCATTCCGGCACCCTCCCGATATACATATCTGGCAGAACATTGCTCCATCCTTGTAAATGACCCAGGGGTGGGACAGCTTCCATTTTTCCTGGAACTTTAATAACGACTTGCCTTGTTTGGTACTGGTAGACTATTTCACTTCAGTGCCAGTGGTGGAAGAAACAACAGCGATAGATTCACCACTCTGCGCATTTGCCGAAGTGGAAGGCCCGTCACTGTCAGTGGTGCCAGTAGATTTGTCAGGCTGTACTTCTTTTTTGCCAAACGACAGTATACTTTGTCCGGCCAACAATTTCGATTTCTTTTTCGGAGGCATTTTGAAAATGATTATCAAGCACTGCCTAAAGCCTGTATGAGAAAGTGACGTTTTATTTCGTACGTTACTGGCTTTATTGACGTCAATTTTTATCATGGACGACATCGGGCTATAACCAATACGGGTCTGTTCGCTGAGTGCAACCTTTTCAGGAAAACGGAATTTAGTAATTATCGAATCCTCACCTAAACTGCAAGCGTACAGCACCGGAATATCGCAAAAATGGACAAAACCGAACCGATTCACTCGTGAAAACTTCGGCTCGGCGAGCCGACATGACGGACAGTTTATCGGCTTTTTTATAAAAATTTCGGCTAAAAGCCGAAGATCCGACCCAAACGACATCCCTGTATATATTTCTATAAAATATTCGCTGGGTTTCAAATACAAGCATTGTTTCTCACAACAATTGCCTATCAGTCGTAGGCTTAATAACGTAATTAAAACTATTAACATACTAACGTAATTAAAACCACACAGGAAACTTACGGAACTTGCACTATTTAACATGAAAATGAGCGCCCAGTGTTACCATTGTGGTTGTTTCAGCAGATCTCTTATACGGATCAGGGGTGAGCCCTCTTTTACTCAATTGTGGTCCTGATTCGGCTCTTTGCAGTCCGCTGGACTCTATAAACAATGACTAACTAATTAACTAACCTATACTAACCCACTCTGAACAACTCCAGTGACCTTAACCTTGGAGTGAGGTTGACCAGATTTGAACAGTATGTGTGTCTCATTGATATTTATATTATGCTTCAAAGAATCATTAATTCAATATTAATAACTTGGAAAAAAAATGAAATTTTGTGAACGACTATCCTTTTTTAAAATTTTATATAATATTTATTGATCCTGTGACTTTGATCTTGAAGTGAAGTCATTCATTCAACATAATCATTTATGAGGTATCATGGATATACACCATCTTATCAAGTTTGGTTGTGATAGTTCGAATAGGTTCTGAGATATTAATCCACGTGCAAGTTTTTCACAGATAGACGGCGGACAGACAGACGGACAATGTGTTGTAAATAACATTTTTTGACTATTTAGAGCTCATTTAGCACAGATTTGCAAAAATCTTGATTCTTGTTTTTATTTGTTTTTGTTTTGTTTTGTGTTGTTGTTGTTGTTGTTGTGAGTACACAGACTCACTTTGCTATGCATGTGAGTCAAAAATGACGCATTCTAATATCGTTTTTTAAAAACCTAAAACAATAACTGCTGTTAAGTAATTGAGGTGCAAAAATATGTCCAACTTGTTATCTAACACACCCATATGTTTATTCACTAGTACACACACACACATACATTCTCACACACGCACACACACACGCACACGCACACACACATACGAACATACACACGCGCGGACACACACGCACACATGAACACACACACACACCCATACGTGCGAACATACACACGCACACCTACATAATTACACGAATCTAAATCAAATAGTAGCGATCATTCCCTATATAACAAAATGATGCGAGTGTAATTTTAACCTTGGCGGCTAACTTGCACCACTGTTTCCAGAAGTGTAATTTCTGAAGCAGAGCAGTTTATTAGTAAATAAACATATTGTTTAAGTTTTCTAAACGATCTTTTCAAGTAAATAAACTCTTTAATTTCCCTTTTTCAATTGTTTTATTTCTTTTCTTTTTTTTTTTAAACAGAAATTTGTTTTGATTGAATTTTGTATGCCGTTTTTGGTGGCAGTAGTTAAATAATAACTGTTTAAAAAAACCTTATAGGCCTACCAGGTGAGTGCATTGCTTTAGTTTTAAGAAAGGGTCATTTTGAAGTAATAAAAATCTTTATTTAAATTTTTTTATGCTGTTGTCGTTTTAGCGCGATGTTACTGATTATGTGTGTGAATACGTAGGTGAGTGTTTTTACCTAGGTGAGTGTGTGTGTGTGCGTAAGTATGTGTGTCTATGATAAAGAGAGACACAAGTACAATTTATTCCATAATTTTATATTTTAGCAGGCGTTTACACTATGTGCGTATAAATTGAGCGGTCCAATTTACTCCTCGATTAAGTTCAATTTACCTGCAAGGGTGTCTAAATTGGACTTTCACAACTTTAAAAAAAAAATCAGTCAGACAGAAACCGTTGACACAACAATTTTCATCGTTTAAGGCCACATAGGTTTAATGTCTACCTTTTAAATGGATCATATGTTTGTGCTTTTGTCTACTTTCCACCAAAATATCGAAGAAGTTCCTTAAGGGGTTCCATATACCCACTTACTTGCACTTTGTTGGGTGTAGTTTTCAAGCGCTATGGTCAATTTACCAAGCTTTATGAGGGCTTTGGAAATCTGTGCTTTTTACTATTTTAGACATTTGACAAAGCAATTTGTTGTTCTGACGAAAAAAAGGAGAAAAAAAAATTGAATGTTATCAACATGTTAAGTTTTTAGTCTGCATTTAATAAAAACTAATAAACACCTCCCCAAAATGTTACGTCGTCAAATAAACAGTTAAAAAAGAAAAGAAAATAAGCTGTATTTATTTTTTTCTCTCAGATATACCAAAGAGTGTATGAACATTGTTCATACACTCTTTGGATATACTCTCTACATAAAATTCTCTCTCTCTCTCTCTCTCTCTCTCTCTCTCTCTCTGTCTCTCTGTCTATGTCTGTCTGTCAATGTCCCTATGTATCTGTCTCTCTCTCTTTCGTTCTCTGTCTATGTCTGTCTGTCACTATCTCTATGTATCTGTCTGTCTCTGTCTGTGTCTCTGTCTCTCTCAATGTCACTGTCTGTCTATCTGTCTCTGTCTCTCTTTTCTCTCTCTGTCTCTCTTCTCTGTCTCTCTTCTCTCTCTCTCTCTCTCTCTCTCCTCTCTCTCTCTCTCTCTCTCTTTCTCTCTCACTGACAAAATCACTGACTAACTAATAATGACTGTTACAGTGTCTACCGATGTCTACTCGGGTGGAACATGTTGATAGCTGTCCCTCCCTCATCTTGCCAGTCAGAAATTGTCGTCAGTGCTGCTAATGATGATGACGAGGATGCGTTGATTAAACCCGTTGAACGATGATGCAAGTTCACCCTCTGGTGAAGTCAACCACCATCCGGCGAAGCCAAGTCAACAAAATTTATTTTAATTTGTTTGTTAGTTAGCCCAACATAGAAACTTCCACATCTGAACGGTTGGGTTGGTGCAGTGTAGTTTGTGACTGTGAAAGTGGTTCCGACGATTTTGCAGCGTGCAGGGGATCGTGCACGTTAGAAGTCCACATCATCATCATTACTGCTGCATGCACATTACTTATGATATTATACTCTGTGTGTGTTGTATGTGTGTGGGCGCGCGTGTGTGTTTATGTGTGTGTGTATGTGTGTGTGTGTAATTATGGTCCCTGGTCACATTTGTATTGAAATTGTCACCTCAAAACTATGCATAATGAAGAAAAACTAGTAAACATATTACCTTGAATTTTGAATTTAAGTGTTTTATGTTTTGTGTCTGGTGCCTGTTTATGTGTGTGTGTGTGTGTGCGCGCGCGTGTGTGTGTGCATGTGTGTGTGTGTGTATTGCATGTCAGTGAATGTACGTGGTGTAGTGTGGATGTATATGCGTGTGTGCTGTGGGCAGAACGATCCGCACTTCACACCTGAGAACGAAAGCGAGCAAGAGAGGGTGAAGGCGGAAAAGAGAGTGAAAAAATAAGAGAAGAGGGATGTGTGAGATTGATGGAGGAGAACTGAGGAGGAGGAGGAGCTATAGGAGGTCGAAATAGGAAGGAGGAGGAAGAAGAAAAAAAGGAGGAGTGGGAAGAGAAAGAGGAAGAACAGAAGAAGAAAAGGAAACAGAGGAGGAAGCCTAGAGGAAGAAAAAGGAGGAGGAATAAGAATGATATGAAGGAGGAACAACAAGAAAGATTAAATGGAAAAATGTAATTAACGAAGGAAACAGATGGGGAGGAGGAAGAAAAGTAGTAGAAGATGATGAGAAAGAGAAAAGGGGGAGAAAGACACCTCAGTACGGCTATAGGGATGTTCGTGGAAATTCACGAACATTTTTTTGTTGTCGCTAGGTTCTCAGATCCCTAACCTAGTTTTCTGAACATTTTGGACAAAAAACAAAGAAACCAAAAAAATTACCCCAAAATACACAATAAATAAGTCACACACGCACACACATGCCAAGCCATCGATACTTCATGAACACGCGCCTGATGAGTTGAAACATTGTTTTATAAAGAGGTCACACACACGTACACGACCACATTCACAAACGTGTGTGATAGAGGTGGTTTAGTTTGGGGAGAAAGAGGTAAAAGAGAGATACAAATGAAGTATCCTCAACAGGGAAGGGGGGAAAAAAAGTCGTCTGCTGTGGTTTACACCCAAACGAGGCTGTTGATATGAATATGATTTATTTCCGCTCCCGAAGAACTGTCGTAAAATTAAGATAAATATAGTCACAAAGTAACCTTTTTCGACTCTGTATGTGCGTTGTAAACTATTAGGAGGGAAACGTTTAATTTCACGAGCTTAGGTTTAAAATCTTTGCAAAGTTTTTAGGGTTCGTATACTTCAGTAAAATTCCGGCGAAGAGTTCGGGAGTTTCCGCCTCGTTCCGTTTCCCGCGTCGGGAGATTTCCCGCCAATGCCGTGCGTCCCTGTCCACAAAGGCGAGAAGGAAAGATGGAAGGTTTTGACGATCCCGGCATTTACTATAGCGATAACTTCGGGACCGACGAACAACAAGATGAAAACCAGATCGATCGTCTGCACGTGAAAAAGCGCTTCAAAGAATTTATTAGGCAGTTTCACGAGGGGAACTTCTCGTACCGATACAGGTGAGAAAAGAATGGCTTAAGTTATGTTCATACAATGATACATTGTTCATGTTGTTGCTATGGTGGTCATCTTGGCTGGAGCATCTTTGTGTTGGCTGGAGCAGCCATGCGGTCGTCTTTCATTGATTGCGTGACTCACGCCACTGCTGTAACCGTGTGCATTGTTGCCAAGCAGACGCTCAGCTGAGTTTTCTTGTTTGATTATCCTGGCACTTTTGATCCAGCATCCGACATGGTTGGTCTTTGTCGTTTGTGAAATTGTGTGGGTCCAGATTTGTTGTCAGTAAATTAATTATCTTATCTCAATCTGCTGGTACTAAACTACTAAACATAACAAACTTTTGAAAGAATTTGTTTTTGTTTTAATGAGATTATAGCTTTTTTGTGCAGAAGTCCCCATTGCAAGGCCAAATTTTTTTTTTTAAAAATGTCTGTTTACAGTATCCAGACCGACCCTAATTTTTTTGACCGACCCTAGCCTAAACTGTTTTTGTGAAAAAGTTAATTTAAAAACGTCGCACCCAAGGTGGAAAAGGTGTTTAAAGAAAATAAGCCGAATTACCGACTCTATTTTTGTCCCCTATGACATGAACGTAAACGGACTTTTTTGGGGGGGGGGGGGGGGGGGGGTGGGCAAAGGAATGATCGAGGTTTTCCAGCATACTAAACATTTAAATTGTACAGTTTTGTATTATTTTCTTTAATTGATTTAGTAATTTTTTTTTAGTTATTCCATTGTTGTTTTTTTTCTCCATAATCTTGTTAGATTTCTATTCTATCCTATACCGTAACTCGGAGGTCGTAGGGGCACCACAGATGATCGTTTAACCAGCATACTCCATCTTTCCTTGTCCTCAGCAACCCTGATTGTTCCTTGTTGACCCAGGCAACAACCGATCCGGTATGGAGTAAATGGTTTTATTCATCATGCAGTGTGTCTTGGGCAAGAAAGGCCTGGCAGGGCCCAATCCTCTCCAGGCTGTTGGTCACAGCCGATATCCACGAATACAATGTGGCTTGTTAGATTAATTAGATTAATTGATTAGCTTGTTAGACGAATGTTATTTTATTGCAGTGTACTTGTTATTTTAAAAATAAATTATTTGTTTTATTTCTTTCTGTATTTTTATTTACAGAGACCAGCTGAAGCGACAGTACAACTTGGGCCAGTACTGGTTGAATGTCGAGCTGGACGATGTCAGCAGTTTTGACGAAGGCCTCGCAGAAAACCTCTCCAAGCTGCCCGCAGAGTATTTGCCCTTGGTAAGCTTTGGATTTATAGTTTTTACTTGTAAAATTCATCATTGTTTCTATTACTTTCTAAATGCACGATTAGGTCAGGGTTTACTCAATCTGACAAGTGAATTGTGTCCCCAGACATGCACTGATGTTGCTAGAAATTTTCAGCATAGGCCATTTGGCCGATTCAGTCACAAACCTTTAGGACATTTTGAAAGTCATTTGGGCATCATTTTGACTTCTTTCCAACACCAAACCAGAGGACAATGATAAGTTTCGGTTTCTTTTTCGGCGGCATTTCGAAAACGAAAAGTTTTATTGCCGGAAGCACACCGTTCGCAACAAGGGACGTTACTCTAAGTAACTCTCTCTGCAGATGCATGTGTTGTCTGCTTGGTACTTCCGATACTTGATGTTCGACAATAACTCATAACACCTTAATTTATCTGATTGAAAATTAATATGGCCAGAAGCAATAACAAAGAAAGACAACCAAACAAAAAACTGACAAAGGGTGGCCGATTAAGGCATAAAACCTTAGGACAGCAGGCAGATCACATGACTCTTTAGGACATTTTGGAATTTTATCGGTGAATGGCTGATTTGCCGGCGAAAACGACATTACTGGACATGAAAATATTCATTCAAAGTCAAAATAATACATTTTGGCTTAGGTGTGACCCCTTTGAGAATGTATTATTTCTCTAATGTCAAATTGTGTGCACGATTTAATAGAACAAATAAAATGGATACCGGAGGTGGTTGCAGTATAAAGACGCAGCAAACAAATGGATACCTGTGGAGTTTGAAGAACAGATGAATTGATACTGCGATGTTTTCAGTATGAAGATGCAAAAATTTGCATTTTGTGATGTTTTTAGTTTGAAGATGCAGCGAAAGAGGTAGCTGATGAGGTTACCCGACCACGACCTGTAGGAGAGGAAGAGATGGAGGACATCCAGGTCATGTTGACATCTGCTGCCAATGCCTGCGCCCTTAGACAGCTCAAGGTTAGTTGAGGGCTAGCAGCGTTTTTTTGCCATAAAAGACCTCTTCTGTGCTGGTGAAGAGCAGGCAAGCTGAACGCCAGAATTGGCATTCGCACTAGAGTAACCTTGGCAAATGTTACAATTCTTGCTGGTCCTTTTATTACAAATTTCACATAAATGGTAAATTGAATAACAATTTTCAAATTGTTGAGAAAACGACTCATAATTCTGTGAAACCTTGCAAAAATTTCACAAGGTGAGAAATGAGTGAATGAAGTGGCAGCCTGCTAAACGAAACTAAGTTTTCGGTAATTGGTACGATAATTTAAACTTCATTGCCAGACAGATACTGCTTTCATCACCCACAAGTTAATATTTTCTGGAGCCTAAATTCATAATAAATATTTATTTTTTACATTCAGTGGGTTTGCTCCAAGTTCAAATATTTGATATTTTCCCCTAAAATCTTATGAGATTACCTAATGATCTCTTTGGAGAGCCATGCTTTGATTGAAAAAATTTGGCGTATTTAGCATATCTGTGTTATTACTTTTATTACAACTTTACATTTCGGTTTACAGTCGGACCAGATGTCTCGACTAGTCAAGATTCCTGGCATCGTGATCTCGTCTTCAGAAGTCAAGGCCAAGGCCATGCGACTGGCCATCCAGTGTCGAGGGTGCAGCAACGTCATCAACAACATTCACATCAAGCCTGGTTTAGAGGGTTATGTACTGCCTAGAAAATGTAACACGTAAGTATAGTTTTTGGTTGCTGCCAGATTATTTTAGTTTGGGTAATTAATTAATTAATGTTATCTTGTTAATAATTGTTTGTATTGGCTGTTGATTTTTAATTTCCTATTATTTTCATTCTTCTTTTGGTTGGTCTAAAATCTAAATGTATACCGACCTTAAATGAGCTTAATGAATTGGGTAATTAATCACACAAGCTTTTGATTGTACTGTCAGGCATGCTACTTTTCCTGGAATTCCAGGAATTCCGGGAGATCGATCTTTGGCTTTCCGGGTGATTGAAAAATTTCCGGGAGTATAAAAAAAATCTGTGTCGAAAAAAAGAAATGCAAGCGTTCTTATCACGGTAGGCGATATCAGCGGGATTCCTCTGCTAGACCGCCATGACAGTCAATTTAACGATCATATCAAAGCGGCGTTGTGATTGGCTAGCTAAATTTATCTCACCAATCAGATTGCTTCTCTCTTACGTGATTCGCTCTGTGTTATAGCCAGTTGTTTCCGTTTGATTTTTGACAATCTTCACCACGATTCTCTGTTTTTTTAAGTTTGATAACGTATGCAGACCTGCCAACCCCTACGGAACGTCCGTAGTTTCTACGGAAAATGTTCTTTAATTCCGCAACTACGCCATTTCAAGAAATACTACGGAAGAAAAATTTCAAAGCATACCTATTTTTTTACAAGTATCGAAACAAAGCCGCGAGAGACGTAGGCCTACTAGGCTTTCGTCAATATCATAGACTTTCGTATATAGCGCTTTGCGTGTGCGCTATTTTTAGCTCAGCAGCCACTGCGCGGTAGACTGAGAGAGAGAGAGAGAGATTTCTATCATTTTAAAAATAAATAGATTATTTTTTAGCTGTTCGTACATTTGCTACTGAAATTGAGCTGAAACTACTGATATTTTTCTTTGTTTGCTACTGAAATTTTTTTTAGGGGTTGGCAGCTCTGCGTATGGAAGCGTTTTTGTGATGATAAATACTAGTAATAGTAGCATAGTATCAAAATGTTTCGAACCGACATTGTAATAAGAAACATAGTAGGAGACTGGGACAAAGGTCTCAAAAACAAGTGGCGTTGGGACTGGCTGCAGAGAACACTGGATTATGAAGTAAAAGTTGTCGGAAAAGAAAAAGAAAAAAAGAAGGCTACGTCGAGAAATTTGGCGACCACATCGAAAAGCTTAAGGTTCCGGGCAAAGCTTACAAAAAGCAATCGAAGAAAACATGACTTTGTAAAAAGAACACTTTTATTAGTTTATTTTGTTCACTCTTCCGAGGACTGTTGTTATTTCTAAATGACAGACTATTAATACAATAATGTTAACAGACATGTAGGCCTGTGTCATTTCTTGTATATAGTTTAAACTAAAATTTTTTTTTTTTTCGTCTTTGTTGATTGATTTTTCGTCTCTCAAAAAGTGCTCAAAATGTGCCAGATTGCACAGATTTTAACTTAAAAAAAAAATTTCCGGGGTGGGGGGGCATGCCCCCGGACCCTCCTATGGGGCTCGCCTGCTTTGCAGGCTCGCTCTCTGGGCTCTGCTAATCCTTCCAAAATTTTCCTGGAAAACAAAATTTTCAGAGTAGCATGCCTGACTGTGCATCATCTCTGAATCTTGCACAGGTCTTCATCAGAAGAGACTGTAGAACCCAAGTCTAGTCTGTGTGCTGACTCGTTCCATTGCACAGACTTTAATTGAAGTTCCTGATGCTGTTGTCCTAAACGGGACAGTGATGTTGCTAGAAATTTTCAGCATAGGCCATTTGGCCGATTCAGTCACAAACCTTTAGGACATTTTGAAAATCTTTCGGCCATCATTTTGACTTCTTTCAAACACCAAACGAGAGGCCACTGATCAATTTTGGTTTCTTTTTCGGCGGGATTTCAAAAACGAAAAGTTTTGTTGCAGGAAGCACGCCATTCTCAACAAGGGGAGTTACTCTAACTCTCTCTGCTGATGCATGTGTCGTCTGCTTGGCGCTTCTGATACGCAATGTTCGACAATAACTCGTAACACCTTTATTTATCCTATAGTAAATTAATATGGCCAGAAGCAATATCAACGAAACAGACATGAGACAAGCAAACAAAAAACGGACAAAGGGTGGCCGATTGAGGCGTAAAACTTTAGGACAGCGGTCCGCTCAGAACATGACTTTTGAACATTTTGGAATTTTATCGGTGAATGGCAGATTTGCCGACGAAAACGACATCACTGACGGGAGGAGTGGCAGCTACACATATACAACCAGCGAACACTAGATCCCTTCTCCCCCATGATTGTGTTCAGTTGTTTGGGTGTATTGACGATTCACCAAGAGCAGCCAGGGGGTGGCACGAGTTAGATTCAGTATGGACCATTGCCTTGAGCAGCTCTTGAGCAGCTCTTGAGCAGCTCTTGAGCTGGAAAATTTGCTTTATAAAAACGACTAATAAATAATTAAATCAGCAAGTAAATGATGTAATTCATTGTTCAGGACCATGTGTGATCTTGTATTTCCATGCTGGCAAAGAATTGTGCATTAAACGTGCTAGCAAGTTGGAGGGAATAAAATGCAACATGAGAAGTGTAGTGCTTGCATTTTCATATCGCTCAATTAATTTTTTTAACATTTGTTGCAGGGAAGCGGCAGGCAGACCCAAATGCCCGATGGATCCATACTTTATCATGCCGGACAAGTGTCGCTGCGTGGACTTCCAGGTGCTCAAGCTGCAGGAGGCGCCAGAGGAGGTGCCCAATGGTGAAATGCCGCGTCATATGACACTCTTCTGTGATAGGTAAGCAGCATAATGTTAGCCTTTTTTTAGTTCTGATCTTTTCAAGCATCGACTTCATAATTGATTAGTACCGATCAACTCCCTTGAAACTTTTAATGTCCCTGTGTTCTGCAATGAAGCATTACCAGCAACAATTTTTTTTAAAAGGATTTGTTTGTTTGTTTGTTTGTTTGTCATTTTTAAAAACGACATTTATTGGCTTATTTTATGTCTTTTCTTGAGAAGGTGACATTAGACAATATTTTATAACTAATTAAAACATCATATTACTGGAAATAAAAATTACAACTAGTAGGATGCTTTTACAAAAATTAAAATTGAAAAAAAAAAATTGAAAGGTTCTCTTTTATTTTCAACAACCCAGAAAATAAAGTTTAGGACAGGCTATTAGCAAATACCTGTTGTCAGTTTTTGTAATGACAACACCCGCTGCCTGAAAATACTTTGTTTTGTAATATTCCTGGGCTAAGCAATGTGCTGTATAAATTCTCATTTGTGTTTAATGGTTGACTTGAAGTGATAGCAATGTGGTACGATATTTGATAAGTCTTGTGCAAAGCAACATTCTTGGTAATGTTTATAAGGAGTGAGATTTAGAGGTCGCCCAAGGCGACTTAAAATCGGCTCGGCCGACCTCACTTTATAATTGAGCCAGCCCGCCTGGCGACCTAAAAAAAGAAAGATACTACTTGCAGACTTTTAGAAGCTCGGTCCGAAGCGAGAGCGTTTTTAGGTCACTGTTCGTCTGCTACGAGTATGAAGCATACGCGAGCATTATTTTCCTTTGCCTACTTCCCTTTCGCGCCAAGCGCGCTGTCTGTTTTGTTGGTGAAAAAGACACTCACTACAAATTACGTGTACAGTGGAACCTCCGGTATCCGGCTCTCTGGTATACTACTCCCTCCGTTATGTGACCTGAAAACTTCTGACGGATTCACTTCCAATAATAAATGACCTCTGGTATGCGACAACCTCGTTTATGCGACCAGCGACCGTGTATTAAGCCCTTCATGGGCATAATGTTGGTGTGTGATTCACTCTAGACATCAGCTAAACAAAAACAAAAGAAAAACTTAACGGGACGGCCTTGCTCTCGATAATCCACCGTCCGCACAACACTTTTGCAAGCAATTTGTTTCTTGTTAAACAGAATGCTAAAGTGTGTGTGCTACAATAACATGACACCTCATTCAGCGTGCTTGGTTCCTGTTGCTCTGCACGTGCACACTCGGTGTTACACCGCCACCTACATACAGACTAACGAAAATATATACAACAGATGAGGGAGTGGGTGGGGGAGGGAGAAAGAGATATAGAGAGGTCTAGTCCGTGGTGCACGCACACATTCCACCACACGGACTTTAAAGATATTTATGCTCGTGTCCTAGACGGGTGAATGCTGGCTCCACAGATAACCCAACAATCACTAGGCCCTTCTCCTTGTACCCAGTCGCCCAGGATTGTGCTCAGTTGTCTAGGCGTCAGACGATGCGCTCGAAGCGTGGCCCGAAGTCTTCAGGTGGACACCTCGTGAGACTTGAGTTAGATACTGTATCAGCCAGCACCTTGAGCAGCTCTTGGGCTGGAAAATCGCTGTATGAAAATGATTAAATAAATTTTAAAATATAAATGTCTAAGGAGCAACGACATCCTGACAACAAAGACATTGAACAGTTAGTTAAGATTATTTTGGTGTTTGACCTACTCTGCACATCAGCAACTTGAATAGGATAGTTTGGTGGAGCGATGGAAAACTCAGAGCTGCCAACTGCTACGATTTAGGCGTAGCATGCTACGATTTCGACATGCTTGCTACGATGCTACGATCGGCCGTCAAAAACTACGATTTTTAAAATTTTGGTGATTTTTTTTTTTTTTTAAAGTCATCAACACACAGGTGTAGTGCGTGAGTTGCGAGTTGTCGATCCTGGTAATCTCGCTTAAAATATCGCGAGTGAGACTTTGCGAGATTCATCTAGCGCCATTTTGTCTCTTTTTGTTTTCATTTGCTCATGCTGTTCTCGTCAAAATGCCTAAGTCAAAGCAGCCTCAAAAACGAAAGCTTCATGAAACAGACAGTTCGGGAAGTGACGATGAAGAAAATTCTGTTTAAGCTTCAAAATGTGCACGACCAATGCAACAGAGATTTATTTCAGATTACACAACACGTTGGCCCACTTTGCTACCTTCAAAAAAAAATGTTCATCATGCCTAATGTCAACGAAACTCAGTCAAAAATGTTGAAGCTTTCACAGAATTTTCTTCATCGTCACTTCCAGAACTGTCTGTTTCATGAAGCTTTCGTTTTTGAGGCTTCTTTGATTTGGTTAAACGATCATCTGTGGTGCCCCTACGACCTCCAGTTACGGACAGGATAGGATAGGATAGGCCTACTGTAGGGTATGTAATACAGAATTTTCGGTTAAGCTTGGAAATGAACAAAAAAAGCATACTGAATAATACTTGTAGTTGATAAAATTCAAATAAGTTGTACACTGCATTAGTATATTTTAATCCTTTTAATTCATTTCATGGTACATGTAGCTAGGCTACATTTTTAACAATTAAACATATTGCATAATAAAATCAAGGCATTTCCCAAGGCTGAGTACTTGTAAACTTGCTGTTAAACCTGCATATGCCACCAGTTAACAAATGATCAATAAAGGGATGATGAAGATTTGGTTCATAACATGCATGCTATGTATTATCTAATTTGTTTTTGTCAATAAATTTATACACTGTACAGATTTAATCTGTAGTGTAATGCATGTAGTGTACTTTTTGCATATTGCATTATCAGATAGTGGATATTTTAAAAAGAATACTAAGATAAATGATGACACTTAATTTATTATTAAACAAATTACAGATTGAGAAAACAAAGTATTAATACATTTTTATTCTGGCACAAATCAGTTACTTATAATACTATAAGTGATGTTAAAAATTTTGTCAATTTATGAAAAGTTACCATGCTATGGTTTTTACACTAAAACTATGGTTTTACGTACTGGCTGCTACTCTTTTTTAAAAACTAGGGTAGGCAGGTCTGTACATGTGCATCGCTGAATCACTGAAAATGTTATAAATCAAACATTGTACGCTCATATCGTACATGTTTATGACCATTATTTGACTACTTCAGATTTTTACAACAATTTTAATCAACAACAAAAAAACAAAAAACTGTCTACCGATCATCAATGGGTCGCAAATCACAGATACTTTGCTGGTATAACAAAAAAATATTTGACATTTTCGTATTAAGCCGTGTCCGCGTGTGCTACTCCTTTTTCTTAAATGCTACTCCAAAAAGCTCTGGATGCTACTCTTTGGCATCATGGTGGGTTGGCAGCTCTGAAAACTGAACGGATCGTCCTGTATGGACTCAGAGAAATGCTCTCCATAATCCGCCACCCGCACTACACTGTTGCAAGAATTTTGTTTCTTTTTAAACAGAATGCCAAAGTGTGTGTGCTATAGCAACATGACACCTCATTCAGCGTGCTTAGTTCCTGTTGCTATGCACGTGCACACTCGGTGTTACACCGCCATGCAACACACAAAGAGAGAGAGACAGACAGACAGAAAGACAAACAGACTGACTAGAGAGTGACCAATATCTACAATTAACCCGCACTAGGTGTTGGTGCTTTCCTAGTATTATGTACAAGGGACGACGCCATCTTAACATCATGCACATTGAATATAATAATTTTGGTGTGGACTAGACATCGGCAATGAAAAAAGACCTGTTGTTGGTGAAGAGGGGAGTGGGGGGGGGAGGGGGTGGAGGCTTGGCGGGTGGATCTGGACAAACTGTGTACTCGGAGAAGTGCTCTGGTTTATCCGTTGGCATGTCCGCACAACACTGTGGCAAGCATTTTGTTTGTTTTTAACCAGAATGCCAAAGTGTGTGTGCTACAATAATATGACACCTCATTCAGCGTGCTTAGTTCATTTTGCTCTGCACGTGCACACTCGGTGTTACACCGCCATGCTACAGAGAGACAGACAGACAGACAGACTGACAGATAGACATTATATGTACAATTAACCCGCCTGGGGGCAGGTGCGTTTGTGTTTACTTGAGAGTGGCCAATATCTACAATTAACCCGCACTAGGTGTTGGTGTTCCCCTAGTATTATGTACAAGGCACGACGTCATCTTATCATTATGGACATTGAACAAACGGATATGATAATTTTGGTGTCTGATCTACTCTAGACATCGCCAACGAAAAAATACCTGTTGTGGGAGAAGGGTGGAGGAGAAAGGGGATGGGGTAAAGGGGCTTAGCGGGTGGGTCTGGACAGACTGTGTACTCTGAGAAGTGCTCTGATTTATCCGCTGGCAGGTCCGCACAACACTGTGGCAAGCATTTTTGTTTTTAACCAGAATCTGAATGCCAAAGTGTGTGTGCTACAATAAGATGACACCTCATTCAGCGTGCTTAGTTCATGTTGCTCTGCACGTGCACACTCGGTGTTACACCGCCATGCAAGAGAGAGAGAGAAAGAGAGACAGACAGACTATGATTTGTTCAGCTTGGGGTTTCAACCTGTTGAGTATTATTTTCAGGAGGACTTTTCCAAAACGTGGCAGACGCAGCTGATCACTGATATTTATATTTTGAGTGACACCACCCCAATTCGCTCAAAACAAACCTCTAACCAACCCAACCACCACTTCCCTTAATTAAACCATCACCGATCAAGTGCAGGGTATTACAAAGAGTGATGTCATCCTGTCAGCATGGACATTGAACACCAGTAATCCTATCCTATCCCGTAACGCGGAGGTCGTAGGGGCACCACAGATGATCGTTTAACCAGCAAACTCCATCTTTCTCTGTCCTCAGCAACCTGATTGTTTCGCTGATTGTCAAACCAGTCCATTCTCGAATGTTGTCTTCCCACCTCTTTTTTGGTCTCCCTCTTTTACCTCCTTGCACTGTGCCTTGCAGGATGGTCTTGGTGGCCTGATGATCTGGTGACGTGGCCATACCATCGGAGTTTCCGTTTTTTCACCACTGTGAGCAGGTCATCGTGTTGTCCAATGGCTTGTGTGATGATCTTTCAGACTTCGTCGTTGGTGATGTGTTGGGTATAGGAAATGCCCAGAAGTCTTCTGTAGCACCTCATTTCCATGCTTTGTATTCTTCAGAGATGAGAATCCTCCGCCTTTTAGCGGAAATCCGCTCTTTCAAAAGGTCCCAGGGTCATTTTTGAGATCGGTTTAAATCCGGTGAGAAAATTTTAGTGTATATGACTAGGGTGAGTTGTTGATTTTCGATCTCGCAGCTTATTCCCACTCGTTATTCCCATGCGGATTGTTGTCATTTGGTTCGCTCTCATCTCGTTTCCGCCGATCCACCAAGCTGCAGTAAAAAGCCGAGATAACCCGATTTCTCTTTCTTCCGTGTGCCGGCTGTTCCCAGACACTCCCGCTGATTATAGTGAGACAGTGACTTCACTCAAATAGCTTGAAGGAACTACTGCCTGAAACCATCCGTATTTCTGCTTTTCTTGTTGTGGTTTTTCGAAGACATTATCTTAAAATTGTAAACCTTGTTTGAACAGTCAATCGAGGTTTTTTTGATTGTATTGTTTGGTGTGACTGTAAGAGTGTCAGTGACTCTGAGTGAGGCTTCATACTGATTCTATGAATAAACGTACAACTCTGCATAGCTGCCAACCATCCCGGAAAATCTGGGAATATCCCGTGTTTAGCTGCTACTCCCGTTTATCCCGGAACGCATTTGAAAATCCCGTTTTTCAGTTTTTTCGAATTTTGAGGGTTTTTTTCCCCTCTCTCTCCTAGATGAGATTATTAACCCTTAGCCTGCTGACATGTTTTTCCTGCTCTGTGCTAAAGAAAATTTTGACTTACGATTAAAAACACACATGCCTTATTATATATGCCATTGTTGCTAAACTATTACACCTATATATATATAAAAGTATATAACAAATGAAAGGAAATTGAATAAAGATTCCAAAGAACAGACACAAAAAAGTGTAAGATTGTTGGTTTGTACAATTATGGGATGGAAAGTTAGGTGCATTCACTCTCACTCAACTGCACACCCATTCTTGAAGTCATACGCAAAGAATTGCAGAATAGAAATAAGATTTATTACCAAAAATTATGAGAACCAAAATGGACTGTAATCAAAGCCTGATAAATACAGAAATAGTCTGTGTAAAAGGCAAATAATATTATTATAGATCTAGTGAAAATAAAGTTTTTTATCACCTACCGTCGTTTGCTAAAGATTGTAGGCGGCGATCTTCTTCGTCCGGATCGTAATCCCTCCCTCCAGCCTCCGTCAAATAAACATCATCACCCGCATCAAAATCTTCATCCCCACTATTATCATCAAAGTTTTCTTCCTGAAACATTTGCGCCACCTCTTCTGCCGTGTAGATCTATGTTCTGCGTGCCATGATGCCGACGAACGAGGCGGAAAATTTCACCAGCAACAAGTGCTTCGAGCCTTCAACGGTGGCTTTTTGTTTGAAAATTACCTCTAAACCAAAAGATGTTTCTTTCCAAAACATTACAGTTGAAGGGAAACAACTTTTGTTTCATAATCATGACCAAGGATTTATTTTATAAACGCTTTTACCTCCCTTCCGTACAACGTACGGATACATCGCATTACGATGGCGCTAGACACCCCGTGCTACGTACGTTGACAGCGCAGCCTAAAGGTTAAAAGCAAAGCCGAGCGAAACTGAAAGTATAGTTTTGAAACCGGAAGTCATTGTTGATGCATTCTGTGCGGGACTAACCTTTTTTTTTCCTGCTTTTTGTTAGCCTGTGTTGTGCGATTAGGCCTAGACCTATCGGTGTTATGGCTTCTGAAAAAAATAAAGACCGGCAGAAAAAGCCAAAATTGGAAACCACATTTTCTGAAACATACAGAAAAGACTTTGATTTCATCGAAAGTTGCACAGATGATCCGTATAGTGCATTTTGCAAAGTGTGCCGATGCACCATCAACGTCGACTATGTGAAGGCCGATTAGCAATTGTTTGTCACGAGAAGACTGAGAAACATAAGAAAAACCAACGGCTTACAACTGCAAACTAGATGTAGACTAACATTGCAAAATGTGTATTCTGTATGAGGTACTAGCTTCAAAACAGACATTATTACAGCTAAACCTTTCTTTGTAAAAGACCGACATAAATTTACAGTATTTCTTTATTATGTCTTAACTCTTAGCGTCCTATAACTTGTATAAGGTTTTTTGTACATTTGCGCCTATATCCTGTAAGGATTTCAAGTTTATTGCAATAAATTGGGTTATGAATTTGAAAAAATTGCAAAAAATTTATTTATTGTCACATTAACTCTTAGTATCCTGAACCGTGGTAATCCGTGGTTGCTTCCCTTTCCCAGACCGTGGTAAACCGTGACTGAGGGTGACCAAAATAGAAACTGACATCACCGGAAAAGAGAGCTCTTATGTGTGAGAAACCAGGTTTATTTACATCCGGGCAACGTTCTACTTGCGTTCTCTAATCGCGCCGGTTTCACTTGTTGCTTTGTGGCTAAGTTTGGGCTTAGTTTCTGACGAAATAAATTGCTGCCTTCGATGGCCATTATGGCGACTCGTGACTCCGACAGTGACTCGGAATTTGGTGATTATATTGAAGGATTAATGCGTGATAGAGATAATGCTTTGGGCGTGGATGATCAAAGTGATATTTCTTAGTCTTCTGTGCACACTAGTGATCTAAGTGACTTCGATTCCCACGTGTCATTTTCAAGTGACGACGACAAGGATTTTGTCGATTCTGACGCACAGTGGGTTGACGTTGTTGAGGATTTTGAACATTTTGTTTTTGCTAGTGATGTAGGCCCTAGTAAGCCACCCCCTCTTGATTATTTTCTTCAACTTTTTGCTGAGAGTGTCTTTGACAAAATCCGGGATAAGACCATGTAAGGCATTTTGTATGCTCACCAAAACAAAAATATTTTTGAAACATTTTATTGAAATACCTGTGTTTTTTTTAAATTAATTATACAAAATACAGGTAAAACTTGTAAACAAATATAAAACAACACTTTCACTGTGCACCCCAACCATTCAACAATAATATCCCAAGTTTTCTTTTAAATTGGTTTAGGCATAATTTTTTTTATAATTTTTTAAACAGAACAACCCAAAACTAGGCTTTTTGCTCAAACTCTTCTGGGAATGAAGTCTGGAACCACAGAAACCCTTATAGGATGCTAAGAGTTAACTTCATATTTTAGGATATGTTTACAAAATGGTTATTCTATGTACCCAAAGAACCATTTTGACTTTAGTTCTATTTTTACCTGTTGGAATCTTTTAATTAATTCATAATTACAGGTATTTTATGGACTATGTTAATAAAACAACAACAATACAGTGTGGATTGCATGTGAATGTGTGCACAGTCAGTCAACACAGACAAGAAAACTCACTCTGGTTGTCTACACCAAGTACTTGTGCTCTTTCAGCAATAAGCTCATCAATAAAGTTACCAAACTCACTATTACTGTCGGAGCTATCCCCTGCCATCATGGCCGAAAATTTCGCAAACTCAAACCTCAAACAAAATCGTTAAAAAAGTACACAAAACCACGTCAAACTTGTGAAAACGATAGCGGAAAACACACGGGAACCTTTCAGGAAGTTGACTAAACCTTTTCTCACGCACTGGAGAGTTCCTATTTCCTGTGATTTCATGACTAAAAGGTGCACTAACGAGGCGCGGATTACAGCGCTTCAGGATTACGGGCGAGGCGCGCATTACCGCGCTATAGGACGCTAAGAGTTGAAATTGAAATTGAAATTGATTTATTTCGATAAGGCCAAAGCCCCATTAGAAAGGGGGTAAATTACCATAACAACATTATACAAAGCGCATAGTAACATAATTATAAATATATAAATAATCAATACATTAGCAGAAACATATAACTAGGCTAAATATATATAACAATCAGGATAACACAATTTCCCGAATTTTAAAAGCATGATACAAGTAAACACATACATTTTTAACAATATGAGGTTGTTTTGATGACATTAGCAACTGAAAACGGAATAAACTTGGATTTCTATGGAATTTTATAGGTATTAGCTTCTTTCTGAGATTTATTAGAAAAGGACAAAAAAGTAAGAAATGAATTTCATTCTCCACACCGTTTTTACATAGCGGACAAATTAGATCATCTGGCTTACATTGCCGATATCGATAAAAGTGGACCAACAAATCTGAAACACCAAATCGGAATTTTGTCATAATGAATTTCAGATGACTGTCAAGAGGCATACTCAAATATTGAGGAACAACATTTAATTGGCTGCAAAATAATCTATACATATGGAATCTTTCGCTTTCGCTCACATGTTCACTCCAATTTTGCCATCTGCAATCAACCATGCGCTGCTTAAACATTCTTAAAAACTCTCTCTCATTCCCTACACCCTGTGCTAGCCAAACATTACCAAAACCATGTACATCTAAACACTGTCTTACTTTCGATGCCCAAGTTGTCTTCCCTCTATTGTCTAAATCCAGCAACACAAAATAAGCCTTTTTCGGGATTCTATCAGTAGGCATTTTACATAACTTCAACCAGTAACGAATCGTATTCATTGAGAAATTAATTAATAAAGGAAATCTGTTTAACTCTTTATATACGAGGTCATTTGGGGTCCGCATATTAACACATAATAATTTCTTCATTGCAAACAAATGAATCTTCTCACAATGATGCGCAGCATTTTCTAAGCCCCAAATTTCGGATCCATATTTTAAAATAGATTGAACTTGAGCGTCAAACAATTTAAAAAAAACATCCAGTGAATAATTATTAAACATTCGAAGCTTTTGCAAAATACAAAGAAGTGCTCTTTTTGCCCGACTGGATAAATCACGACACGCGGCAACAAAACTTAGTTTGGTAGAAAAATATATGCCCAGGTATTTGTAGGCTGTCAAAACGGGCATTACCTCACCACCAAAAAAACCATATTTCTCGCCTTCCAAGATAACCTCCTTTTCTGAAAACTACAATATTGCTTTTGTCCATGTTGACTTTTAAACATAAACTCGAAGCAGCACTGTGCAGTGAATTTAACTGATTTTGTAAACCAACACTGGTTTCTGATACAAGAACAATATCATCTGCTAATAAAAGGATAAATAATTCAAATGTGTCCATTAAAAAAGTTACTCCATGTCTCCCATTTCTAATAACATCTAATGCCAACTCATTAATAAACAAACTGAACAAGACAGGACTACATGTATCTCCTTGCTTCACACCAGAACTACAAATAATCGACTGTGTGAGATTAGTACCACATCGAACACGTGCTTTAACATTTGAGTACATGCTCTTAATACAGGAGTACAGTTTCCCTTTAATACCATGCTTGAGAAGTATTGGCCAGAGTAAATGTCTATTAATACTATCAAAACATTTTTCAAAATCAATAAAAGCAACATATAATTTTCTATTTTTAAGGAATTGTTTTTGAACACAGGCCATCAAAGTAAATAAATGATCAATTGTTGAGTAACCGGCTTTAAATCCTGCCTGACATTCCCCAGTACTATTATTCTCTTCCACCCATGCTTGCAATCGCTTATTAATAATAATTCCATAAACTTTACTACCAAGATTGCAAAGACTTATCCCTCTATAATTACTAGGATTATTTACATCACCTTTCTTATACAGCGGGAGAATAATTGATTCACACCAACGCGCTAAGAGTTAATATAGAGAGAGAGACTATAAGGGTATACTAGCTTCAAATGACATTATTAATATTACTACAGTGTTTACTCTTTAAAGTACTAGCTTCAAAACATTATTACAGCTAAATTTAATGAAAATGCTTCACTTTTATTTTATGGAGCCTTTTTAATAATGGCACTATCCTAGAAATATGCTTCTTTATCATTTGCTTTTGTATGAACATGTCATGCCTGACTTTTTTGTAATTAAACACATGCTCAAAATGCTACTGAACTTTTTATCTGACTCTACCATGTATTTTTTGTCTTCAGTGTGTCCACCATCCTAAAATAGTGAAAGATTGAGAGTTAAATTGAACATAAAACAGTGTGAAATTGTATGCTCCCATAGCGCCAGATTGCACCATTTAGCTTCTTTTTTTTTTTTTTAAATTTCCCCCGACCCCATTAGCTGTTTCGGGCGCGCCCTCAATAGATCCCTGTTTTAATTCCCAGAAAGTTGGCAGCTATGACCCTGTTTTGGACAATAATTATGTGCATTGGTAAAGCCTTGTCTTATCATTGGTATTTAAACCATTCTTGTCTGCTGGCAAAAGGAATGTTATGCTTAACTGATGTTTGAAATAAATTCATTATGTGTTGAACTGTGGAGATCGAGAGCTAACAACAGCATTTAAGTACCACAAAAACAACTGATCTGACCCCATAAAATAAGGCTCAGAATGCATAGATGTTAAACATCTTTTCAAAAATGTTCTAGGGGAGCATGCCCCCGGACCCCCTTAGCATCGCGTACCTGCTTCGCCACTCGACAGACTTTGGAATTTTTCCTCCTTTTTGTCATTTTAGGATTCTCATCTCTGAATTTTGAAGTTGTGAATAAAAGCCAAAGCTAAAAATGAAACATGTTTTACAGTTTCCTTTGTCAGAGAATACATGCTGGTGAGTGTGAAAATTATGACTACATACCCCTCCGAGCCTGACCCCCCCCCTCCCCCCCTCACCCCACCCCTTGTTTCCGGTATAAGACTACCTCTATTATAAGACTGTTTTTTTCTCAAATTTTGGACGGTCGTATACCGGAGGTTCCACTGTATTGTCAAGGTGACGGTTGTTGATCCGAAAATGTGGAACTTTATTTCTAGAATCTACCTCACCACGTCCGAACCCCGTAGCTATAAGACTCATCCGATCATCCCGAGAGGCAAGAACCCTCAACGTGATCAACAGACTCCAGCAGTATTGAAGCGAATGATTGTCGGGCTGCCTAAAAACCATGCGGGCTACCTCACTTTACTTACTAGCTAGCCCGGCGGGCTAGTTAGTCTCCTGGGTTAAATCTCACCCCTGTTTATCCTGTTGCAGATACCTTTGTGACCGGGTGGTGCCTGGCAACAGGGTGACAGTCATCGGCATCTATTCCATCAAGAAAACGGCTAAGCCTTCTGTAAGTTCTGTTGCCCATGTCTACTTGTATTATGTGTGAGAAGGAGAATGTGTGTATGTTGTTTCTGACAAGAATGTGTGTAGTAGTTAATTTCTTTTTCTTTTTCTTTATTAATTTGTATATTGTCTTCTTCACTGAAATGATTGGACAAATACAAAAAAATATTTCTTGGTTATTTCTCGACTTGTGAGCGACAGGAAAATGCGTACCGTCAGATTGTGCAATTTCTTTGGTCCTTTATTCCTTGATCATGATGTGCTTTTTAAGTTTAGTTTTGTTACTTGTGTTCAGTGATCGTGTGTATTTGCAGAGAAATCCACGTGAGAAGGTGAACGTGGGAATCCGACAGCCTTACTTCCGAGTGGTGGGCATCCAAGTGAACACGGAGGGCGCCACAGGCAGCACTGCGCAGGCCTCCATCAGCCCAAGCGAGGAGGACGACTTTCGACGTCTGGCCGCCTCGCCAAACATCTACGAGACCCTGGCCAAGAGTATTGCACCTTCCATCTACGGCAGTATGGACATCAAGAAGGCCATCACTTGCCTCCTGTTTGGAGGATCTAGAAAGAGGTAAATATCGTGTGTTTTTTTTGTGTGTTCGTGTTTGGTCTTCTACAGTGAAGAGTTCAGAAAATAATTATATCTCTATTTTGTATCTCTTATTCATTTTTTTTTTTTGGCATTTTTGTCTCTTTTTTTTTTTTCATCATTATCTCCACCCCCACCCCCACCAACCTTCTCTCCTTCCAACCCCCTCCCCTTCCTCTTTACATATTCCTCTTTTTATTTTTCTTCTGTTTTTGGCCACCCCAGAGCGTTGATTTAGTTGCAGTTATCCCACTCCATGGCTGTGGCTACATTAATATGAAACTTTTTAGTAAACGATTATGTCCTGCCCAATTGTGGCTCATTCTCTCTCACGATGCCCCGTTATAGCTCAGTGGCAGAGCGTGCTCCTTGCACACCAATGACCCAGGCTCGAATCCCCTTGGTGGGCAAGATTACAAGTAACGGTTGTTTATGGTCCATCTTAAAAGCCTTTACAGAGGTGAACATGTTTCGTTGCAGGCAAAAGTAGTTTAGACGCAGCAATGCATTGTCTGCAATGTGACTTTGACCTTTGCAATTTGCAAAGTTTTATGGGAAAGCTGCATAGTAACAAAATGAATTCATTTGTTTTTGATAACGCAAAGTAGCTGCCGCAGCAGCAAATGCTGTAGCCATTGTTGTTCTAACACGCTACAACGGCAGGGTTTTATTCTCAAACTGTAACGAGTTCACAAATTCTACAGCAACATTTACCTCAAGGAAAGGAGGAGTCACAAGAGTAAATGGGGCGACTGAATCATCAAATGAAACTGGCATTGTTTTTTATTGGCTGCCTAATGAGAACGTTTTGCCTCTGAGCATTCTGATTGGCCACAGCTGACACCTGTGGCAGCCAGCAAAATACAATAGTAATTGTCCTGTTCAGGCTAAGGTTTGTGCGCAAGGGTCAAAATGAGTTCAAATGTGGTCACCTAGGTATACAAGCACGTTCTTTGCCTTCCACGAAACATGTTTATGTCTGAAAGGCCCTTTACAGGCATGCTACTTTTCAGCGATTTTGCGGATTTCCGCAACAACCACTTTTGATTTCCCTTATGTTAAAATTTTTCCGAGAAAGTTAAAAAGTTTCAATGAAAAAAAAAATCGAGATCAAATTTTAAAATCGCGCAAAGCATTCGTGAGCCAGTCAACCTTAGGCTACTCCCTGTGAGATACCGCGGATCCAGTTTAATCAATGCACATGCGCGTCTCGATATTCGACTTCCGCATTCTTTTCCGTACCGCCATAGTAAGAATATGTTCGTTTAGACTCCGCTTGCTTTCGCCTCGAAATGTATCGCAATGACATTGTGGAGAGGGGCAGTCTTGGAGACTGGGATAAGGGAGAAAAAAACGAGTGGCTCTGGAAATGGCTTGAGAGAAAACACGAGGATGTCAAGTACGGCAAAATCAAACAGCCTGGAAAGACCTACTGCACGCTCTGCCGATGCGAATTAAATTGCAAATCGGCGGGTGTTCGGGGCCCTAAGCGAAGAAAGCTGAATGCAAGAAGAACTCGCACCTTCCAAATTCATTATGTGTTGAGCTGTGGAGAGCTAACTACAGCATTTTAGTACCAAAAAAACAACTGATCTGACCCCATAAAATAAGGCTCAGAATGCATAGATTTTAACCATCTTTTCAAAAATTTTCCAGGGATGCATGCCTCCGGACCACTCAACAGAATTTCAGAGAAATCTTAATTTTGCCTGTAGCATGCCTGCTTTAGCAATGTGATTGTTGTGGTGGTTCAGTGTTCATTTAGGTCCCTAACTTCCTTCTTCCCTGGTATGGTCATCTTCCCCGTCTGCCGTAAGGCCATGGGTGGGTGTGGACATTAAACTTCATTATTCCTTCATTCTCTCTCGCGATGTGCAGATTACCGGACGGCCTGACCCGCCGTGGCGACATCAACCTCCTGTTGCTTGGTGACCCAGGGACTGCCAAAAGTCAACTGCTGAAGTTCGTGGAGAGGTGTGCGCCCATCTGCGTATACACCTCCGGCAAAGGCAGCAGCGCTGCTGGTCTTACCGCGTCAGTCAACAGGGACCCACAGTCGGTGAGTTTTGGGGGTCTTGTAGATTTATTATGCTCAAGGACAGTGCAGTGCGCACCATCCTTTATTATTAGTGTCAGTACTGGCAGAAAAAATGGAAAATGAAAGCCTATTGAGTTATTATTGTCATTATTATCTTATTCTTCCCAGTGTTGTATATAACATTTGTGAAAGGGATTTTATAATAATAATAATACTACAGGATGCTATCACTCGCGTTTTCTTCCTTCGAACTCCAAAGCGCTGCAATCTGAAAAGATCACTATTACGAAAGTAGGAATAGTAATTTTGTTTTGAAATTTTTGATTGATAGCATCCAATACCATTATTAAAAGGAGCTACAGGATTTGTAGGGTCATGGAAAGTTCTGTAATTTCAACATTGGTTTTCCAGGCATCAACTGAACTACCTGACCTCCCGAGTGTATGACGACTCGCCTAAAGACGACTCGCCTCACCTCGTTTTTAGTCGATTCGCCTGAGTGTATGACGATTCGCCTTACGACGATTCCCCTCACTTCGTTTTTAGTCAATTTGCAACATCTCAAGTCAATTCCCCTACATGTGTGAGAGCAAACTCGTCCAATGTTTTTGATTGCACAACTTAATCGTTGTGTTGTATTATGTTAGCGGGTATTATATCGCCATATTGTCTCGCGTAACTGAAAGCAGTTAATGGAGCGAGTAACTTGTAGCGTGGGTATTGCCGGCTCGTATTGCCTAACGCCATGGGTGTAGCATGGGGGGTGTAGCGTGGTTATTGCATAACGATATTACAATCGCCATTGTAGTAAACCAGATACGGCGTTGCCGTTTCCGCTTTCGTTTGCATTTAGCACCACTGAGCTATTATAGCAGAGTAGACTTAAGGTTCAGGCGAGTTGACTGAGGCGAATTGACAGTTAGGCATAATGAGAGAGAGAGAGAGAGAGAGAGAGAGAGAGAGTTATAGTTATAGTTGATTTTCCATGTTTTTAGTTTTTGTAGTATGAAAAGTGAAAAACTTTCAGTATTTCAGTGGAACTGTCGCTCGCTAGTTACTAACTTACATTATTTGGAACAATATTTGTCTGAAACAGACCACCATGTTCTAGCCTTACAGTCATTAAATGTTAACAAACGCAAGCTACCAAAACTGAAGGGGTATTATTATCCCCCCCCCCCCCATAATTAACACAAACAGTGATAAAGTCCAGGCTGCAATTTACATTCGTCATGACTTGGATTATGATTTATTGAGTCCTACCAGTATAAACGATTGTGATAGCTATTGCGCTTGTGCGAAAATCAAGATAAATAGTCAGTTTTGTGTAAACATTTTCTGTTTATTATCCCGACGATACGCAAAACTGTCCATTCGCCTCAGTCAACTCGCCTGAACATTTATTACAGGCCCAGCTAACATCTCTCTCTCTCTCTCTCTCTCTCTCTCGCTCTCTCTCTCTCTCTCGCTCTCTAGCTTCAAGAAAGAACGTCCAGACAATCAACAACGATCACACCTGCACACCGCAGATAACAGCAGTTGATATAGTATGCAAATGAGCTGACTGGGATAGTCCAAGGGCTACTTATATATTGAAACTCCACTATACTACTGCTGAGCTATTTATATTATTGATTACCATAAAATATAATTTTACAAAAATTACTTGATTAATGCTCCCTTTGGCTTTATACTTCATGTATCTGTATCTTCCTGTATCTAGCTTTTATCACGCTTTGTTGTAAGGGACAAAACTGAGTTGGTTCCGAGCACAGACACGTGTGGCGCCGGTTGTGCTGGACGCATTTTGTCTACTCCGTCTTTGTACCCCGAACTCTCGCACCCTGAGCACACACACACCCGCACCCACCCACCCACTTAGATTTAAACTCTCTAGACAGTCTCTTTAGGCTGGGTTAGTTTCATTTAACATCTCTGTGTGAAAAACACAAAATGAAAATAAATTTAAGGGACAATGTTTTAAATTTGTGTGGGATAACCTCATAGTTAAGTTTTTAAAAATGATGTTAAATACAAAAGCAAACTTTTAATACTTATGACTTATGCACAAATGCATTTTTTAATTATGTTAAATACAGCACTAGCATAATTTATATTTGAAATATAAAGTATAAACAATTGCATTCCAAGATGTATTGCAAACAACAGAGAAAACTACTATTCTTTTAGTTTTACTGCAAGGAAAACATTTCTAATAAACCTTTTCCAATTACAGTACTGTATTAGTATTACTATTAAGATAATGTACTGTCTGCAGTACTGTGAATGGCCTACAAACTCTAAATAATACTAAGTATCTTTTTATGTTATTATTATATTATAAATCATCTTTAACAATAACAGACAGTGAATAGAGGGATATACCCGAGTAGAGTGCAGTAGAAACGCTATGGATGATTATCTATAGGGTAGCAAATTAATTTAATAGATTTCATGATTTTTTTATGACTGATATAAGTAAAATAAAATAAATAAAATAACTAGATAGACAGTCACAGATAGATCGAGTATAGATAGATAAATAGAAAAGGACTGGGAAAGAGTAACAATGGTAAAGGAAAATAGTAGAATCCAACCCTGAAACGAATTGTCAGACGCTCGCGCGGAGCCACTGCGGTATCGAGGATCCAAAGATGTAGGCGAGTTGACTGAAAACGAGGTAGTAGAATCCAACCCGTTCCTTACAGTACCGTAGACAGTGAGGCGTATCGTCGTGCACCCGTTGTTGCATGATATTTTATCGTAATTCTTTCAAAGTGCAAGAATAATGCCTGCTAGCGACAATAGCGAACGTGAACTAGAATACGAGTTCCAATATGGCGGGTATATCCATTTCTCGCGGCGCGAGTAACTAACCCTAACCCGTTCCTTAAACACTATAAATTACTAATAGGCCTAAATGACAATATCGCGCGATATTGAGGATCCAAAGATGTAGGCGAATCGACTGAAAACGAGGTGAGGCGAGTCGTCTGTAGGCGAGTCGTCATACATTCGGCAACGTTAGGCGACTTGACTTAATGTTCAGGCGAGTTGACTGAAACGAGTTGACAGTGAGGCGAATCGTCCTGCACCCGACCTCCCCATTGCATCTCAGATGGCTTGCAACTCCGTTTTTAGCAAAATTCATTTATAATCTTTTCATCTGAGGTGTTTTATTTCCTTCAATCTTTTTCTTTACGTGTCTGCCTGCATAATCCTCATGATCATCCCCCACCACCATCATTACCTTTATCATTATCATGATGATCATCATCATTGATATCATCGATTGTCTTTTTTTTTTGTATTCAGCGTAACTTTGTGATGGAGGGAGGTGCCATGGTACTGGCTGACGGGGGCGTGGTGTGCATTGACGAGTTTGACAAGATGCGACAGGATGATCGCGTGGCCATACACGAAGCCATGGAGCAGCAGACCATCTCCATCGCCAAGGTCAGTTTGACCGATTTTCACCCCGCTTTCAGCGGAAATTCCTCCGCCCAAGACCGTATTCCACTATTCCGCCTAGGTCCAAAATCTTCTGCTTTGTTATTTGAAATAAAGTTTATTTTTTAATCAAATGGTTTGACTAACATCTAGTATGTGACCGTGTTAATAGATTTGTTGAAAAAGCAACAAATCTTTTATCAGATGGGAGAGTGGAGGTGCATTGAATTAATATAACTTTTGTCAGAGGAAAGATGATGAGTGTACTTTTGTTTTCTCACGGACACTGGAAATGAGTTCTTTGCCTTCCAAAACACTGGAAAGGAATTATTCCTCTTGCCGATTTTAAAATTTGACAAAAGTAGAATATTTAAAGCAGTACTTTTTTTATTTATCTTTTCAAGTGTGAGTGGAGGTTTTTGTACTTGAGTGCAACTGAATCAACCACAAAAGCAGACATGAGGAGGGGCTTGAAAGTACTCGCCTTTCAGGGTGCAAATGTATTCTCATTTGTGGCATTATACTGTCTGAATTGTACCTGTGCGGTTCAAAAGAAAAACTGTCAGCAATCTAATTGTGTTTATGAGTTTTGAACAATGTGTAGCCTAATCTTGCACTTTTGAGAATTTTGGGATGATTTTAGAGTATGAGCCCTTTTGATGGATATGTTTTATTTTGTGTACAGGCCGGCATCACAACGACCCTCAATTCCCGCTGCTCCGTGCTAGCGGCTGCCAACAGTGTGTTCGGTCGCTGGGACGATACCAAAGGGGAGGAGAACATTGACTTCATGCCCACCATCCTCTCTCGATTTGACATGATCTTCATTGTCAAGGATGAGCACGACGAGACCCGGGATATGGTGGGCAACAAGATTTTGTTATTTTCGCAGCAGTACATTTCCAAACATTTGTTTTGTTCTTGTTGTCCAAGGGTTTACTCCCAAGCTAGGCTTTTCACATCGCCCATCGACTGAAATTTTTCTGCATGTAGTGATGATGAGTGACTGTGCACAATTCAGTGTAGTGCTACAGATAGTTTCATTGGCTAAGGACAGGGATGGTGGGTGAGGGTAACATTGTGCCCATTAGACCAGCATGCTGTTAGATTTAAGTGGTTCACACACACACAAAATCTTGCATTTGTTGCATGCACCAATGCCTTCAGTCCCCTGGTTGTAGGCGGTGGAATCTCATTTTATAGTGAAATGCTGGCTAAGACTTGATCATGTCGTGGGTGGCTATGCCGGGATCCATAATTCCAGTTTTTGTATATGCATTTCTTGCAGGCACAGTGCGGGAAGAAAAATCCAGATGTGATGCAGAGTGTGATAACTGATAGTATTGGGGAGAAAAAGTTACGCCAGATTTGTGGGACTTTATCTGAGCACCCATGTATACTTTATTATTGAGTTTGAAAATGGTTGTCGCGAGATTTTGAGGTGGTTGAGAATAGTATTCATGTTTCGGTTCAAGTGTTTGTAGTGATTTTTTAAAATCTCTTTTCGTTTTCTAGACGCTAGCCAAGCACGTGATGAACGTTCATCTGAACGCAGTGCAAACACTGGATGAAACACCGGAAGGGGAGATACCACTCAACACGCTCAAGAAATACATCACCTTTGTTCGAGCGTGAGTAGTGATGACTACGAATTTTTCAATTCACTAACTATTCTAGCTAACTTGCTCACAAAATAAAACTAAAGTTCTTCTTCACATGTTGTGGGAAAAACCCTAAAATAATACATGATTCCATGTCACTTCACAGACGCTGTCATCAGGTTATGAGAAAAGTAGAATTGTGAACGAGGAAGAAAATGTCTTTAAAGGTGGGTGAACTGCAAATTGTCAGGTTGTCAATGTGAATTAATACTCGCATTCAGATTTTATTGCCAAGTGACGTACAATGCAAGAGGAATACATTTCTGCGTGAGGCGAACATTTCATATCAAAGTCCTACATAGAACAACACTCACCAGATAAAAACAATAAATGAGAAAGCATTTGCACCCAGCCAGGCGAATACTTTCAACAACCCCAATAATGAACACCTGTTTAAATTTTTACATGATGTTGGTTTGTTTTATCGCATATAGGTCATTTCGTCTTGTTTATATTCTTGGTTAAATTTTATTAGTAAGACTGGTTTTATTTACATATTTTATCATATTTAAATGTTAGCAGTTTAGTCTGATTTTGCTTGGTTTTGTGTGCGGCTCTTGCGCTGGATCCTATAAACATTGAATATCTATGCCCTGATGTCTTATTTGTTTTTGTGGTTGAACTTGTGGATTTGACAGAACATGGTGCCAATGTTCTAGAAAACGTTTGGTAATAATGATTGTGCCTGTGTACAGAAAATGCGGACCCAGGCTGTCGGAGACCGCTGCAGAAAAGCTGAAGAACCGCTACGTGCTGATGAGGAACAATGCTGGGCAATATGAGAGAGAGACCGGCAAACGTGTCTCCATCCCTATTACCGTCAGGTCAGTTCCAGATTTCGGTTTGTTGTGCACAATTTACTAGGGTGGAAGCTTGTTATTTTGCTGTGAACTTTGAAAAAGTTGAAAGAGACAGGTAAGGGTTAACCTTACTTTTGGATTTTATTCGTCACCCATATGGGTGAAATTCCGGTTGCGTTCTCAATGAGGGCGCTACACGCACAGGACAAGGAGTGGAGGCTAAGGTTTAAATATAGTGGAGAAAGCCTTGCCGAAGGTACGTTGCCACTCTTTGCTGAAAAGGGGCAATCTGGATAGTTAACATTAAGCATTGCCCCTGAACGCTAACCGGTAGCCCAACGCTGCAGCGCTAGGGCCAGTGCAATGTTGCCTCCTAATTTGAGTCGTAATCAAGAAAAAGACTGAAGTAGTGGTGTTATGTAAATGTTGCTGAGCAGGGAAACCATTGAGCCCTACACAACAGCCCTCACTTTGCTGTTTGGCCCAAACTTTCTGCTTTTGGAGATCATTTTGACTTCTTGTGCATAACGTTACACTAACAGTAAATGTTCTTATTTACAGACAGCTGGAAGCCATCATCCGTATTGCTGAGTCCCAGGCCAAGATGCGACTGGCTGCGTTTGCTACGGAGGCTGACGTAGATGAGGCTCTCCGGCTCTTCCAAGTGTCGACATTGGATGCTGCTACTTCTGGCAATCTTGCAGGTCAGTAGGTCCTCACCGCTTACTTTCCCCTCTCAATTTTAGGTAAGTTGTTTTAAGTATGTTGTAAAGTTGGTAGGCAGTTACATATTTGGGTTTGTTAGATCCTACCATTAAGTTTAGTAAATTTTAATACAACATTTTTATTCAAATTCAGGCTTATTTTGAGTGTCTGCGTTGTTGCAATTTATTGCCAATCTTGCCAATCAGTATTTTGTTCCTTAACATCTCTTGTTGAGGCTGTTGTTCCATGAAATCACGTGCTGAAAACAAAAAAAGTACATGCAAAACGTGCCAGTTCTTTTGGTCTGCTTCTCAAGCTCCTGTGTTTGATTTGATTTAATTTCCAACATATTTTATAGACATTGGCTATTTACATCCTGATTTGGTCGCTTTGTATATGTCCATGTGATGTATGTTGCACGCGTCCATTGAATTTCCTTGTATTATTATGGGGACAATAAAGACTATTGGTTCTGAAGACGAAGCTGTATTGTGTGTAACAGGCGCTGAGGGTTTCACAACCCAGGAAGACCAGGAGTTGCTGAGTCGTATTGAGAAACAAGTAAAGAGACGCTTTGTCATTGGCTCACAGGTGTCTGAACACGCCATGGTGCAGGACTTTGCCAGACAGGTCAGCAGCAACTATTTATTTATTATTACTTTAGCTCATGATCAGCTTTTGAAGACATACAACTATTTCTTAACCACATAAACCATTTACAGGATTTTGGTATAGCAATTCCTAAATGCCTGCATTCCTATTTGGAAAGTACTTCCATGGTCTCGAGAGTTTGTTTTGTTGGTCAACAATTTATGCAACTAGTTATGCCGAATTTTAAACTAAGCATTTTTGTGGCCCTGATTATCTATATTATTCTTAATAGGTTTTGCTCTTTCTCCTTCCCTTCTGCTTCTTCTTCTAATTATTGTTATCCCCCCAACCCCCCACTCCCCCATCCCCCTTTCCTCCCGCCTTCACTCCTCTTCTTGTTTTGAAACTTTTGATTAAAAAAAAAAAAATTAAACGAGTATATATACCGTCATCGGTTTTTGTTTTCAGAAATATCCCGAACGTGCCGTGCAGAAGGTGTTGGGCCTGATGCTGCGCCGAGGAGAGATCCAGCACCGTATGCAGCGCAAGTTGCTATACCGTGTCAAGTAACCTCCCATCGCCACAAAACCATCTTAGCCTTCCGCTTCCAAAGGGAACCAGCAGTAGTTGGAGAGAGGAAAGGGTAGTAGTGATAGCGATATGTATGAACGGAATTAAGAAAAGAGGAATCTCATATTATTACAGATATATCGTGTAATTTAAAAACAACACGAGAAAAAATCTGAAATTTGGCTTTGAAGTGAAAATTTGCCTTTGGCTGGGAAATTTGCCTTGGCTGAAGAAATATACAAGTAGTGACTCAACTGTATACATGTAACCCAGTTCAGGCGAGTATCATTTGGGAACAGCCTCTTCAACCCTGACTGCTTGTTAAGCTGCTTGCAGATAGGTGGGCGTTCTATTTCCCTGCACACTGCTTTTTTTTCCTCCGCAGTGTAGAAGAGCACCGTTCATCATTGCTCATCGCTTATCGTATCCATTGAAAGCCTTTCACTGGTTGAGGCTTGTGGGGGTGGTTTAACGAATGGCAGGAACCTAGACTTGTTCTCTGCGCCCTTCTCTCTCTCCCTCGAAACCATAGCCAGCTTCCTCAACTCCCAAATCCCCTGTTCCCTGTCCCCCGCCATTCCCACAACCTCCCAGGGGGAAAAAAAGCTACAAATAAAAAAAATAAATTAAAAAACACAAACACCAAACCAAACCAAAACACAAACCAGGAAACTAAATTAAAAACAAAACCAAAACTTTTGTAGCCATTTATATACAGCGCAATTTGATGATGTAAACTGTTGATTTCAAGTATTACAAAAACTTGTGTGAAATTGGTTATTTGTTTTTCTGTCATTATTGTGATGCTATAATATATTTCTGAGCAGCTCTCTATGTGTTCAATTTTAACCACTTGTTCTTTGACAGTGTTCGCAATTTTGTGGTGTTTTATAAAGGGTGCCTACAGTTAATTTAACAAAAAAAAATTTATTTCTTTATTTTTTTTTACCTGTCTTCAGACAGCTGAAGTGACCAATTATTGCCTTTGATATTGTCATTCTTAAATGATAGTGTTAATTTTGTATTATCGTATGAAGATGTTGATAATTATACTAAACATTGGCAAGGCTTTGATGTATGCACGATGTGTGCCTTTTTTGTTTGCAAGAATGAGCATATGATTGATATAATTATTATGATAAAAACCTTGTAGTATAGGCAGCGATTGTGTGGCTAGTTATTGCGGTCCACACTTTTGTGTTAAGGTGCGGTCTGACGGGAAGTGAAACAAGCAAAGAGGTAAACAAAGCAAAGCATCTATCTGCCTCTAGAAGCGTGTGCGTTTATAATGCTTTGCTTTGGGAACCTGTCACACAATAAGAAGTTTTGCAAAGCAGTCTGCGCGGAAGCAGTCAGCAATAAGTTCAAACTTAGTTACCTCCTTTTACACGTATGAGGCCTTTTTCAGGGTTTGGTTTCTGTAATTTTGACTTCTAACAGTCCATAATGCCTCGTGGCTTTGAATTAGATTGATGAGAATAAACGTATCGTCTTGTTTAAGATTTTCTAATGGCCAGTAGCTTTTGATGATCGCTGAAATAATAACAACCTCGTTTTCGTACGTCGGCTCTTCTGATTGGCTGGCAATCAAATGCTTCAGTGAAACGCCCAAAATTTTAGAGCACGCTCAAACGCTGAAAACACCGGCTTTGCTTCACTTCGAGCTTTGCTGCTGTTATGCTTTAGGTCTAGTCACACGATAAACATCGTCAAAACTACGATTTTTCGTGTTTTACAGGCTGTTTTGCTTCTGTTTCACTTCCCGTCAGACCGCACCTTTAGTGTACGTTAACTTTTGAAATTTTTAGAGTGTGTGTGTGCTCGATCATGGCTTCTTTGTACTCGAGTTTAGCAGTATATAAACAGGGTTTCTCAAAAAAAATGTACTCACACTTCGAATGACGAGAAAAACATTTATGAACATAAAGTAAAATGGAATAGCTTCGAATACAGAAGACAAATGTAATTGAAGAATCATGTTCACAAATGTTTAAATTGATCACCATTATTGTCCAGACAACGCTGATAACGCGCACCAAGGGATACACAAATGTCACGAAACAGGTCATTAGGAATATCGCCACATAGTCTTTCAATTTCCAATTTCAATGCATCAATTGTTCTGAGTTTTTGGTCTGCCAATAACATTTCAGGACAAACTTCTCTCTTCCAAACTAAGTTGATTTCCTGCCATGTGGTGATTAGTTATTACACCTGCAATACAAAAAATGCAGCATGTTTGCGACATTTAAAGTGTGAGGACATTTTTTGGAGACTCCCTGTGTAGTGTTTTTAATTTGTGTTAAGTGATCGTTACCTGTACTTGCAATATGTTTTTTCATGTATACTGCTAGAAACGTCACAACCCTCCACCCCTCTCATGCGTGCAAACGTGAGCGAGATTGTGGCAGTAGAATTATGAATCTGGGGGTGACGGTGAGGAGAGAATGTGTTTGAGTGATTGCTGAATCCGTGATGGATTGTGGAACGATTGTTGCTGCTGCGTACGATTGAAGATGGATATAGGGTCATTTTGAGTACAAGGTTTTCAAAACATGATTTCGACACTGCACCATTTGCAGATATCTCTTCTTGTCTCTTCACCCTCTTCCCCCTTCCTCTGCCTCCTTCCACCCCACTCTTCTTTCCTATGATTATCCCAAAGTACAAAGTAGGTCACTGCTTTTCAAAGTTTTACACTTCTGTTAGTATAATGGTGACAGATGTGGTTTAAAAAAAATGTAATAAAAATTAGTTGAGTACTTTTTTTGCACAATACCAATTACAATAAATACGAATATTTACAGTTTTAGTTATTTAGACTTTAATTTTAAAATCATACTTCTAGCGACTAGGGTTACAGATTTAGGCTTTCTCACTACTATATACATGTCCCATATAAGGTTACAATAATATGACCGCACTCCATTTCCTTTTTCTGCTTGGTGAAGCAACTCTTTTATCATATAAATAAACATATCTGTGACTGTTGTTTGTTGTCAGGACTCGTGTTTAACAAATTCTTGTGATCGGCATCCGAAGGTTGCCCTGTGATATTAGCAACTGATGGGTCTGGGCTGACTTTCTGCAGTTTTCATGTAATTTCTGTCTGTGTTTATTTGGTTTTCTGTTCTGTGTAAAAAGTTGTAAGTCCGTAACTGCCGATTTGAGGTGCATATTTGCAAGCGTCGAAGCAATAACTTTAATATTGGCGTCGAAGCAGTGACGTTCACATGTATGTTAAAATGGATGGCTGTGTGAAAATTGTCTGCAAGTGTGTGTTGGGTGCTTGGAGTTTAGCATTTTGAAGCTGTGCGCTATTTAAATAATCACCATTATTATTGTAATCGTAAAATGTTGAACGCAACATTTTTGAAGCTAACAAAATTGTGACTCAAATTTGTGCTTAATGGATTTTTAGCATGTGTGAGGGCTAAAATAAAAATTTTGAGAACAGATTTTTTGTGTGAACTCTGTAATTTTCCGTTCAGTTGATACTAGAGATGGAGAAAATATATTTCATTTGTTTATCTTTTGAATCTAGTGAGATTTAAAATGAAAGCAAACACACACACACCTATATGGTGTTTTTGTTGGTTGGTATTTTGTATCTTGAATAATTTGCACTTTAAAGTATTATTCTACAATTTCTTGTTAGTTTTTAGGGGCGTCGTTTGTGTCTGTAGAGAAAATTGATGTAAATTTTAACTGTTCATAAATAACTTTAGTTGACCATTGTCGAGTGTGAAAATTTTTGGTTTCTGTACATTGTGTGAAATATTTTTGTGGAGCAAACGTTGATGTGAAAATTAGGGTGACATTTTCAATATTTCACTTTTTATATCAACTGCTCAAGACTTATGTTTGATAGGGTATATGAGTATAATGCTAGGAGGGTATGTTGGAGATAGGTGTTAAGAGATCAGGATATATATCGGAGATTGGGATATGTTATATGTGCTGTATTTTAATTTTTTTTATCACATTTTTGTTAGGTTCATAACATGTACATCATCATCATATTTAAAAAAAATTTCATTAAGCTAGAAAACATCACAAGTAAAATGGCAAAAGTGTTCAAAATGTAATCTATGCAATTAAGATTAACAAAACAATTTGGATTGTCTTTTTGATTTAGTGGTCCTGATTCGGCTCTTTGCAGTCCGCTGAACCCTGTAAGCAATGAATAACTAACTTTCTGATTTAAAGAGGTCTGCCTAAATTTAAAAAAAAAGAAGAAAAGGCCTTTGTATTCAGATATGTATGTTATTCATTTTTTAAAACAATTTGATATTTGGAATGCCTTTTGGATATATACTACTTTGTTCAAACCGTAAACCTGGAAATAAACATTTTGGAAGAAATTAAACCTTGTTGACTCTTATTTTTTGTATGATGTATTTTTTATGTGTGTGAAATAGAAATCTTTTAATCCCTGGTTTTGTCTGTTAGTCTCGTTTGCTTTTTGTTCATTGTAATTCCAAATTGGCACATGCTCATTTGCAGATATTTGGACATAATCTTTATTGGACTTGTTTAAAGGGACCAGAGATAACCCCTCCCCCTCCTTCCATGGGGATGCCGGGGGTTTCAGTATAAATAGTATCCCCACTTTCTGGAAATGTAGTGCTTTAAATTCCCACTGTCGCTGTCTTTCTCCTTTGTTCTTTCTCATTCCTACTCTGTTCTATCAATCTATTTTACTATCTACTTCGCTAGACCAGTCACCTACCTTTTTTCTTGAAAACTCTTCCGGGACAAAACTTCTCATTTGTGTGTGAGGTCTGTTGGAACAGCTTGGGAATATTGGGTGCTTTCTGACAAATGGTCACTGGGGCTTCCTATGATGTTATTATTTGGCAATGTATGCATTTTATATGTATTTATCATATCCTATCCTATCGCGTAACTCGGAGGTCGTAGAGGCACCACAGATTTTCGTTTAACCAGCGTACTCCATCTTTCCCTGTCCTCAGCAATCCTGATTGTTTCGCTCAGTGTCAAACCAGTCCATTCTCGAATGTTGTCCTCCCACCTCTTTTTCGGTCTCCCTCTTCTTCTACCTCCTTGCACTGTGCCTTGCAGGATGGTCTTTGCAAGACCTGATGATCTGGTGACGTGGCCATACCATCGGAGTTTCAGTTTTTTCACCACTGTGAGCAGGTCATCGTGTTGTCCATGCAATGGCTTGTGTGATGGTCTGTCGGATTTCGTCGTTGGTGATGTGCTGGGTATAGGAAATGCCCAGAAGTCTTCTGTAGCACCTCATCTCCATGCTTTGTATTTGTTGGAGATCTGCTGCGAGGGTCCATGTTTCGCAAGCATATAAGAAGATGGAGATGACAAGGGAGCGCAGCAGTGTTACCTCAGAATGTAGACTGATGGTCCTGTCCTTCCAAATTGGCTTCAACCTCGCCAGGGCAGCAGTTGTTTGTGTGATCCTGGAGAGGACTTCCTGTCGAAACCCATTGTCTGATACAATGGCTCCTAAATATTTGAAGCTATGCACTGTGTTGAGGGATTGGCCTTGGACTTTGATGTCCGTGTTGATGCCATTGGTGCTGTTGGTCATCATTTTGGTCTTCTCTGCACTTATTTCCATTCCATAGGCTCTGGAGGTGGTGTCAAGCCTCTGTACCAGCTGTTCAAGTTCTTGTTTCTCTCCAGCCAATCCTTCAAAGTCATCCGCAAAACGAAGGTTGGAGATTGCTCTTCCCCCTATGCTGACTGTGCCTTCGTGATCTGCGTGATCTTCGTGATCGTGATGTGTATTTGATATTTTATAATGATGTTTGTATTCTATTTTGTTTTTGTAAACGGGGGTTCTATACATTAGAGTACAGCCTCAGCGTCCCCTGCGTGGGATGTCTTTATTGTAAAGTGACCGGCTGGTGGATTGCCTTCAGTGTTGCCACTGGGGTTGTTTCGGCAGATCTTTTATGCGGATCAGGGGTGAGTCCTCTTTCAGCAAAGTTGTGGTCTTGATTTTGTGGTCCTGATTCGGCTCTTTACAGTCCGCTGGGCCCTGTAAACAATGAATAACTAACTAACTAATCCGAGATAACGCATTTGAAAGGCAGTCGCCCTCGGCATTACCTAGCTTTATTTACCTTAGGATGTGGTAGGGTAGTCATAGTATCATGACTTTGTATTTGTTTTTGGTGGATATTATAAGTGTTTCTCGAACACACACCTTACCTATACTCCTCTCTTCTCCTTGGGGGTGCCTGGGGTTTCTGTATAAATAGTATCCCCACTTTCTGGAAATTTAGTTCTTTAAATTCCCACCCCTTGGGGTCATGAGCAATCTTGCCACTGTAGATTGTTCTAACCTATAAAGGGAAAAGTGAAAGCCCCAGTTGAAAACCTGTCTTTCCTTTATAGGCAAGACCGATTAACTGCGGCAACAGTACCCCCGTTGGAGTGCCGGGGGTTTCAGTATAAATAGTATCCCCACTTTTTGGAAATTTAGTGCTTTAAATTCCCACTGTCGCTGTCTTCCTCATTTGCTTCTTCTTCGCTAGATCAATGACCTAGCCTACCTTTTTTCTTGAAAACTCTTCCTGGACAAGACTCCTTGTTTGTGTATGAGGTCTGTTGGATCAGCTTGGGAGTGTTGGACGCTTTCTGCCGGGTGGTCACTAGGGCTTCCTATGATGTTATTATTTAGCAATGTAGGCATTTTATATGTATGTGTTTTGTTGATAGTTTTATAAAGATGTTTGTATTCAATTTTGTTTTTGTAACCGGGGGTTCGAGTAGTTGGGGTAAAGCCTCAGCCGTCCCCTGCGTGGGATGTCTTTTTTGTAAAGTGACTGGCCGGTGGAGGGCATTTAATTTTCCCTCTAGGGTTGTTTCAGCAGATCTTTTATGCAGATCGGGGGTTGTCCGGTCCTGATTTGGCTCGGAAGAGTCCGCTGGACCTAAAGCAACAATCAATCAATCAATCAAACTTTAAATTCCCACTGCCGCTGTCTTTCTCCTTTGTTCTTTCTTATTCCTACTCTGTTCTATCAATCTACTATACTTCGCTAGACCAGTCACCAACTTTTTTTTCTTGAAAACTCGTCCAAAACTTATCGTTTGTGTATGAGGTCGGTTGGGTCAGCTTGTGAACATTAGACGCTTTCTGCCAAGTGATCACTAGGGCTTCCTATGATATTATTATTTAGCAATGTAGGCATTTTATATGTACGTGTTTTGTTGATATTTTATAATGATGTTTATATTTCTATTTTGTTTTTGTTAACGGGGGTTCGATAAATTAGAGTATAGCCTCAGTGTCCCCTGTGTGGGATGCTTTTATTGTAAAGTGGACCGGCTGGTGGAGTGCCTTCAATTCAGTGTTGCCACTAGGGTTGTTTTAGCAGATCTTTTATACATATCAAGAGTGAGTCCTCTTTCAACCAAGTTGTGATACAGATTCGACTCTTTGCAGTCCGTTGGACCCTATAAACAATGACTAACCAACTTCACATTGCATGTACATAAAAGTGGAAAATGTCCTTCAGTTTTGGCGCAACACTGCATATAATTTATTAAATGAAATTCGTTATGCGTGCATTTATTACATAGGCCCAGTTTCTCTCTCTCTCTCTGTGTCTCTGTCTCTGTCTCTCTCTCTCTGTCACTCTGTCTCTCTGTCTCTCTCTCTCTCTCTCTCTCTCTCTCTCTCTCTCTCTCTCTCTCTCTCTCTCTCTCTCTCTCCCTCCCTTTCTCTCCCCCTTCCTTGAAGTAAACTAAGTGTTTACTCACTCAATTAAAAAAACAAAACAAAAAAAAAAACATCCTGGATCCGTTAATCTTGATCTGTAAACAAACGACAAACAAACAAAAATACGTAATTATAAAAATTATTTTAAGAATTACTTTGAGACTGCGCCTATACTCCTTCGGATGAGAGTATAAACCGAGGTCTAGTCTATGCAAGCACGCATTCCATCGCACGGACTTTATAGATCCTGACGCTCATGTTCTAGACGGGTGAGCGCCGTCTACACAAATACCCCCAGCATGCACTAGGTCCCTTCTCCCCATCCTCGGTTGCCCAGGATAGTGCTTAGTCATCTGGGTGTCAGCTATGCCCCCAAAGGCTGCAAATGGGCTTCTCCGGCGGCTTCAGTTAAAACCTATATCGGTCAGCGCCTTGAGTAGCTCTTGAACGCGCTATTAAAAAAAAAAACATTAAATAAATAAATACTGTAGCCCTTTTGATACCAAGTTATTTATTGACCAAACAAAATTGTACATTTAACGTCCATGCGCAAGAAAACACTTGTGTCCGCGGTAAGAAGGAAGTATTTGCTGGATGAAGGTCTGCAGAAGATCGCGTTATTCACAGCATCAACAGTATGGTTCATACTGCCTAGCTGAGATTGGCCGAGGATGGCCTGGTGTCACAGTGGATAGGGTGCTGGTTTCCTATGCCGAATGTCGCGGGTTCGAATCCCCGCAGCGGACGGACTGACGTACCAGACTTCTCAGGACACCGAGGGCTTTCTCCGGGTACTCGGATCCGGTGTCCTACATCCCTTGAATTACGGCATTGGACGCAGTCTATCTAACATTTAAAAAATAAAAAGTCATTTTGGATTTCAGTCTTTGTTAATTAGATTTATGTCCGATTTATGGCCACGTCACCAGATCATCAGGTCTTGCAAAGAGCATCCGGCAAGGCACAGTGCAAGGAGGTAGAAGAAGAGGGAGACCGAAAAAGAGGTGTGAGGACAACATTCGAGAATGGACTGATTTGACACTGAGCGAAACAATCATCAGGGTTGCTGAGGACATGGAAAGCTGGAGTACGCTGGTTAAACGATCATCTGTGGTGGACTTACGACCTCCGAGTTATGGGATAGGATAGGATAGGATAGGATGTCCGATCTACGAAACGAAGACGGAAATCCAAATCGAATTTTTATTCACATATTGAGTGAGGAAGGTGTGTTTGTTGTGTATGTAGAGAGTGTCTGTAACATGTGAGCGTACGTGTATGTTTGGTAACAGATCGCAGCGCTTTGAGTTTGATTTAAGCACAGGCGCTTGTATCTAGACACGCCTGTGACGCCTCTCGCTCTGGGTATTTACAGTGGGAGACGCGTCACAGGCATAGGCAGCGGGGCCGGGTAGCTCAGTTGGAAGAGCGGTTTACTAGTAACAGAAAAGTACCTGGTTCGAATACTGGATTGGCCAACGTGTGACCAGATTATTTTCTCCTTACCATCAACTTCTTGTTGTTATTGTTTGTAGATTATAGTCACACGACACTTTCGCATATAGGTGACTACTGGACCGATTTATACTGAGACCAGCGGGCCAGTTGTTGGTAAAGGGGAAAATAATATGATCACACGTTGACCAATCCGGGATTCGAACCAGCGACCTTTCGGTTACTAGCAAGACGCTCTTACCAACTGAGCTACCCGGTGTAACGTGCCGAAAGCGTCCCTGGCCCAAATTAACTCCCGGGAGTAAAACCAGGCCGTCCCAGATTTACTCCCGGGAGTTATTCTGGTCCTGGACCAGATTGACCCCCAGCCTGTTCCAAAATCACTCTCTGGTGAATGAAGATTACATAGGAACAATTGATGTTATGCACTCTACTGTGTTCCAGATCAGCCTCCCGGGAGTTAGTTTGGCGCACATTTTTCAGTACCAGAATGACTCCCGGGAGTTAAAGTGGGTCTGTCCTAAAACAGCCCCCCATGCAACAGAGAGTAAATCTGGGACTGGCCCAGATACACTCCCGGGAGTCATTCTGGGACAAATTTAGATGTGCCAAAATGACCCCTGGGGGGCTAATCTAGAACCGATGAGAGTCAGATTGGGTCAGGCCCAGACTGGCCCCCTCTAGCCTATTAAAAGGAGCAATTGAAGACTGCGTCAGTAATCTCATCAGAAAAAATCATGGGAGTAAAACGGGGACAAGACCAAAACAGGCCCCCTAACAAAATGCATGTAAAATACAATGAAAGGGGGAGTCAAATGGGGACGTGACCAAAACCGCCCCCCTATCCATTAGATGCAAAAAAAAACACTGCACAGGAGAGTCAAACGGGGACAGGACCAATACCCCTACCAATCAGATGCAGAAAACACTGCACAGGAGAGTCAAACGGGACAGGGCTAAAACCGCCCCCCCTATCCATCAGATGCAAAAAACACTGCACAGGAGAGTCAAACGGGGACAGGATCAAAACTGCCCCCCCCCCCTACCCATCACATGCAGCAAACACTTAACTGGGGAGTCAAACGGGGACGGGATCAAAACCGACCCCCCCTCCCCCCACAACCCATCAGATGCAGTAAATACTGCAGAGGAGAGTCAAACGGGGATGGGATCAAAACCGCCCCTCCCCCTTACCCATCAGATGCAGCAAATACTGCATAGGGGAGTTAAACGGGGACAGGACCAAAACCGCCCCCCTATCAATCAGATGCAAAAAACACTGCACAGGAGAGTCAAAACGGGGACAGGACCAAAACCGCCCCCCTACCCATCACATGCAGCAAACACTGAACCGGGGAGTTAAACGGGGACAGTACTAACCCCCCCCCCCCCTACCCATCACATGCGGCAAACACTGAACCAGGGAGTCAAACGGGGACGGGACAAAAAAAACCGCCCCCCCCCCCTACCCATCAGATGCAGAAAACACTGCACAGGGGAGTTAAACGGGGACAGGACCAAAACCGCCCCCCTATCTATCAGATGCAAAAAACACTGCACAGGAGAGTTAAACGGGGACAGGACCAAAACCGCCCCCCTACCCATCACATGCAGCAAACATTGAACCGGGGAGTTAAACGGGGACAGTACTAACCCCCCCCCCTACCCATCACATGCGGCAAACACTGAACCAGGGAGTCAAACGGGGACGGGACCAAAAAAACGCCCCCCCCCCCCTACCCATCAGATGCAGAAAACACTGCACAGGGGAGTTAAACGGGGACAGGACCAAAACCGCCCCCCTATTTATCAGATGCAAAAAACACTGCACAGGAGAGTTAAACGGGGACAGGACCAAAACCGCACCCTCCCCCCCCCCCCCTACCCATCAGATCCAGAAAACACTGCACAGGGGAGTTAAACGGGGTCAGGACCAAAACCGCCCCCCTATCCATCAGATGCAAAAAACACTGCACAGGAGAGTCAAACAGGGACAGGCCCAAAACCGCCCCACTACCCATCACATGCAGCAAACACTGAACGGGGAGTCAAACGGGGACGGGATCAAAACCGTCCCCCCCCCCCCCCTTACCCATCAGATGCAGCAAATACTGCATAGGGGAGTTAAACGGGGACATGACCAAAACCGCCCCCCTATCCATCAGATGCAAAAAGCACTGCAAAGGAGAGTCAAACGAGGACAGGACCAAAACCGCCCCCCTACCCATCGCATGCAGCAAACACTGAACCGGGGAGTCAAACGGGCACGGGATCAAACCCGTCTCACCTCCCCCCCCCAACCCATCAGATGCAGCAAATACTGCATAGGGGAGTCAAACGGGGACAGGACCAAAACCGCCCCCCCCCCCTACCCATCAGATGCAGAAAACACTCCACAGGGGAGTTAAACGGGGACAGGACCAAAACCGCCCCCCTTTCCCGTCACATGCAGCAAACACTGAACCGGGGAGTCAAAGGGGGACGGGTTCAAAACCGTCCCCCCCCCCTCCGCAACCCATCAGATGCAGTAAATACTGCAGAGGAGAGTCAAACGGGGATGGGATCAAAACCGCCCCCCCCCCTACCCATCAGATGGAGAAAACACTGCACAGGGGAGTTAAACGGGGACAGGACCAAAACCGCCCCCCCTATCTATCAGATGCAAAAAACACTGCACAGGAGAGTTAAACGGGGACAGGACCAAAACCGCCCCCCTACCCATCACATGCAGCAAACATTGAACCAGGGAGTTAAACGGGGACAGTACTAACCCCCCCCCCCTCCCCATCACATGCGGCAAACACTTAACCAGGGAGTCAAACGGGGACGGGACAAAAAAAACGCCCCCCCCCCTACCCATCAGATGCAGAAAACACTGCACAGGGGAGTTAAACGGGGACAGGACCAAAACCGCCCCCCTATCTATCAGATGCAAAAAACACTGCACAGGAGAGTTAAACGGGGACAGGACCAAAACCGCACCCTCCCCCCCCCCCCACTACCCATCAGATCCAGAAAACACTGCACAGGGGAGTTAAACGGGGTCAGGACCAAAACCGCCCCCCTATCCATCAGATGCAAAAAACACTGCACAGGAGAGTCAAACGGGGACAGGCCCAAAACCGCCCCACTACCCATCACATGCAGCAAACACCGAACGGGGAGTCAAACGGGGACGGGATCAAAACCGTCCCCCCCCCCCCCTTACCCATCAGATGCAGCAAATACTGCATAGGGGAGTTAAACGGGGACATGACCAAAACCGCCCCCCTATCCATCAGATGCAAAAAGCACTGCAAAGGAGAGTCAAACGGGGACAGGACCAAAACCGCCCCCCTACCCATCGCATGCAGCAAACACTGAACCGGGGAGTCAAACGGGCACGGGATCAAACCCGTCTCACCCCCCCCCCCCCCCCCAACCCATCAGATGCAGCAAATACTGCATAGGGGAGTCAAACGGGGACAGGACCAAAACCGCCCCCCCCCCTACCCATCAGATGCAGAAAACACTCTACAGGGGAGTTAAACGGGGACAGGACCAAAACCGCCCCCCTTTCCCGTCACATGCAGCAAACACTGAACCGGGGGAGTCAAACGGGGACGGGTTCAAAACCGTCCCCCCCCTCCGCAACCCATCAGATGCAGCAAATACTGCATTGGGGTGTCAAACGGGGACAGGACCGAAACCGCCCCCCCCCCCCCCCACCCATCAGATGCAGAAAACACGGTACAGGAGAGCCAAACGGGGACAGTACCAAAACCGCTCCTCCTACACAATTAGTTGTAACTACAAAACACTGCACAGGGGAGTTAAACGGGGACAGGATCAAAACCGCCCCCCCCCCTCCCCTACCCACCACATGCAGCAAACACTGAACAGGGGAGTCAAACGGGGACAGGATCAAGACCGCCCCCCCCCCCCCCCCCTAACCCATCAGATGCAGAAAACACTGCAGAGGGGAGTCAATCGGGGACAGGACCAAAACCGCCCCCCCACCCCCACCCATCAGATAGAGAAAACACTGCACAGGGGAGTCAAACGGGGACAGGACCAAAACCGCCCCCCCCCTACCCACCACATGCAGCAAACACTGCACGGGGGGAGTAAAACGGGGATAGGACCAAAACCGCCCCCCACCCTTACCCATCACATGCAGCAAACACTGCACAGGGGAGTCAAACGGGGACAGGACCAAAACCGCCCCCCTCCCTATCACAAGAAGCAAACACTGCACAGGGGAGTCAAACGTGGACAGGACCAAAGCCGCTTCCTCCCCCCTCTACACCATTAGATGTAACTACAAAACACTGTACATGGGAGTCAAAGGGGGACAGGACCAAAACCGCCCCCCCCCCTCTCCCTACTCATCAAATGCAGCAAACACTGCACAGGGAAGTTCTATATTTCGTGTTTAAAATAAACGAATAAAACAATGTATTGTTTGTGATTTGTTAGTTGCAATACAGTTAGTACAATATTAACTTTGTTCTCTGTTTTACCAGAGGTTGATTAACTTTTAGTTTTACATAATAACATGGCTTATCAGTAACGATATGACATCATTGGGGTGGCTCAGTAGCGCAGTCGGTTAGACCGCTGCTTTCCTATGCCGAAGGTCGCGGGTTCGATCCCTGCAAGGAGCGAAAACTTTGTGACTCAGGTACGAGACTTTTCTGGCCACCGAGGGTTTTCTCCGGGTACTCCGGTTTTCTCCCTCCCATCAAAATAGATGCAGCCAACAAAAGTTTAAAATACAAATCAATTTTCCTTTCCATAAAAATTTAATAGTGATCTGCCACCACGTGCTTGTCTGTTCTGTTTCTGTGTTCATTGCGTGTGTTGGTGTACGGGCGCTACGTGCTTGTCTGTTCTGTTTCTGTGTTCATTGTTTGTGATGTATTCTGAGCGTGTGTTGGTGTACGGGCGCTGCGCTTTGAGTCAGTATTAATTTGAGAAATTGCGCGTATCAATATCCTGCATTATTATCATCAGAACAAAATTAAATTGTGCAGCGCAGTATTTGTTAAGTACTAAATTATATGTTCTTGCTATCCACCCCCCACCCCCTCCCCCTTAAATCGGATACACACAAATTGTGACACAGAAATGTCGACCCGTGACCATTCAGCGATGCGGAAAGCGCGGTAAGGGTAACTGTGCGTGCCCGCAAGCAACGTGTCGAGTGCGGCTAACAATAACACATTTGCGGGCGGCGCATCTCTCTGTTCAATGAGGTAAAATAAGGTGATCAGTGACGTACTCACTGGAAAAAAAATCAAATAAATTAAATTTAAATTCATAATAATTTATATTTTTTAAAAAGCGTAAAAAACTACTTTTTGCAGAAAATTACTACATTCAATATTCGCGATTTTCATTAGAAAGTGAAAAGTATTATGAATAAAAATGTATTCTTTCTTTTTATTTTAAACTCTGTGTTTGTGTGCTTTATTGCCTTCTATGCACCTTAGAAAAAAGTAGCGAAAAGGTAGCGACTACTTTTCATAAAATAGTAGCGGAAATGTAGCGGCTAAAATGTTCATTAAAACTAGCTGTCCCAACCCTGAATATTTGTGATTTGGAGGAAACATTGTTAGTGGGGGGGGGGGGGAAGAAGGAGGTGACAATTGTGTGGATGTATACGTAATTTGTTTTATTATTATTTGTCTTATTTAAGAAAGTGTTGTTATTCTATCTTATGTTTTCTTTATCCATGCGCAAAGCAAACGTTTGAGTTACCATAGCCTAATGTTTTGTTTTGTTTTTATTTTTTACATAATCTCTTTATATTCTTTTGATCTTTTCACACAATATTAGTGTACAAGTGCAAGGATTTTGAAAAAAATCGCATGTTGGTTGTCAAAATGATGCTTAGTTACTGAAATTCTGCGCCTGTTATCAATTATTTTGGTTTAGTTTTTGCTAATCGTGGGCGGAATTGACATACTGTCTGCACAATACTTTATTTTCTTTTCTACTTTTTTTTGGGAGGAGATAGGAGAGGGGGGGTGGGGGTGCGTGTTTGTGATGTATATGCCACATCGCTCAGATTTTATTATCAGTAATCACACACACACACACACACACACACACACACACACACACACACACACACACACGGGCTACACACACGTGCGCGCACAGACACATTACGCAAAGAAAGAAAGAAAGAAAGAGACACGAGATAATAGAAGAATATACATGAGGATCAAGTGTGGACTAACGTAATGCAAATTCAAATTTTAATTTAAACTTTCAAAACTGGCGTGAAATGATCATGCAAATTGCAAATATACATTGATCGGTCCGAGCGTGGGAACAGCTGTGGGACATTGTTTAGAGGCTGGTACCTGAGCCAACATGGCGCAGCACGACCTTGCGAGGTATACACGAATATGTCAGTGTTGAGAAAGGTCGCTGATGCAAAGATGTCTACTTCAGTCGACCAGACTCCTGGTTGATCCATACGACTTGTTCGAACATAGTCTTCTTTGTTGGATATTTGAAAATACTTTTCTTCATTGTCTTTTACGTGAGTTGCAATCAGTCTCCTCAAGACTAGGTGTTTGTTCTGAGAACCGACAATGAAAAAACTAAGAGTTCTGTAGAAGCAATTTCCGTCTCCAATTATTCTGATACTGTCCTTCGGGGCATCATGCACAGACACGTTGGGGACGTCCTGGGCGTAATGTTTCTTTTCTATGTCTACATACAGAATGTCTGCCACGTTCTCCTGCCAATACCAATCCACTGGTCTGAAATGCATTTGCCTATCTGAAAACCCCTGTGCGTTTGGTTGTGGTTTTTCTGTAGAGTCCGATTTAGGCATTTTGGCTCTTTTGAATGGAACGTTCTGTTTCCTTTTGCGAGAGCCATGGACACTTCCGCCTTCATTGGGAGACTGCTGGTTTTTTTGTGTAGCCTCTGGTTCCGAAGTCTCTGGTTTTGATTGTGTCCCATTTCTGGTAGGAAGTTCTTGTTTGCTGGACTGGTTGGTTTCACTATCAGCTTGCTCTTTCACCTTCAAGTTCGAAGCGTTGTACAGGTGCTTCAGGATTTTCCCTGTCTTCAGGTTTTTCAGCTGGACTCTGCCTTTGTCTAGTACCTTTTCAACCTCATAAGGTCCGACCCAGAAAGGTTGTGTCTTGTCCCCTAAACGCGTCGTTCTTCTGAAATTTTTCAGAAAAACAACTGAACCAGGATGCAAGTTGTGCGTTGAGCTGAATCTTTTGTCGTAATATTTTTTTTGTTTAGTTTGTGCTTTTTTGATATTTCTGTAGACTTCTTCGTACAAGCTATCCATGCTGCAAATATCTCTGCCCGCATCTTTTTCCTTGTCGCGCTCTTTGCTGCCGCTGTCGCTGTCTGCACCTGCATCACTGTTCTTTGCTTTTTTCTTGTCGCGCTCTTTGCTGCCGCTGTCGCCGCTGCTGCTGCTGTCGCTGTCTTCACCCACATCACTGTTCTTTGCTTTTTTCTTGTCGCGCTCTTTGCTGCCGCTGTCGCCGCTGCTGTCGCTGCTGTTGCTGTCGCTGTCTACACCCACATACGCACGTACACACACTCGTACGCATACACCTACCCACACGCACCCTCTTTCCACCTACCCACCGACACACACTATAGCATAAAGAGACTCAATATGCCTACAGTTTAAATAGTCATGCATACATAATATCAACATGACAATCTCAACTTTGATATGATGATGATGATCGTTGTTGTCAGGGTGGCGACGTGGTGATCGTCCTTAACGCTGATGCAATAGGACGTTAAGCTTCGTTATTCCTCCTATCAACATGACCTTGCGTACAACAGGGTACCCGTACAACAGCATCAGTAATATTCAAAGTGGACTTACAAATGTAGTGCAAAGCTAATACAAATATTTCCATTACATCCTGTGTGCAAGGGTCGATTTACTCTCATGTGAAATGTGTTACATTACATGATTATTGCTTTAGGTCCAGCGGACTCTTCCGAGCCAAATCAGGACCGGACAACCCCTGATCCGCATAAAAGATCTGCTGAAACAACCCTAGTGGTAAAACTGAAAGCTCTCCACCAGCCAGTCACTTTACAATAAAGACTTGTATGTGTGTTAGGTGAGGGGGACGATTTCAGCCTTGTGCCAATTTAAACTCTCCTGTTCAGTCATTGTTCCATCTGAAGAAGTAGGAGGACGTGTTTTTTTCCTGTCCCCGTTTAACTCCAGGGCCTAGACTTTGTATTCATTTTGTTACGGAAGCGGTTTTTGTCCTGTCCCTGTTTGACTCCCCTGTGCACTGTTTTATGTATCGGATGGGTAGGGGGAGGGGGGGGGGGGGGGCGGCGGTTTTTGTTTTGTCCTCGTTTGACTCCTTTGTGGAGTGTTTTCTGCATCTGATGGGTAGGGGTCGGTTTTGGTCTTGTCCCCGTTTGACTATGCGGTGTTTTCTGCATCTGATGTGTAAGGGGGGCGGTTTTGGTCCTGTCCCCGTTTGACTCCCCTATGCAGTGTTTGTAGTTACAACTAATTGTGTCACCGTTTGACTCCCCTGTGAAGTGTCTGCTTCTTCGGATGAATACCGGTGGGGGGGGGGGGGGGTAGGGGGGATGGTTTTGGTCCTGTCCACGTTTGACTCCCCTATTCAGTGTTTTCTGCATCTGATGTGTAAGGGAGTGGGGGGGGGGGGGCGGTTTTGGTCCTGTACCCGTTTGACTCCCCTATGCAGTGTTTTCTGCATCTGATGTTTAAGAGGGGGGTGGGGCGGTTTTGGTCCTGTCCCCGTTTGACTCCCCTATGCAGTGTTTTATGCATCTGATGTGTAAGGGGGGCGTTTTTGGTCCTGTCCATGTTTACCTCCCTTATGCAGTGTTTTATGCACCTGATCGGTAGGGGTCGGTGTTGGTCCTGTCCCCGTTTGACTCCTCTATGCAGTGTTTTCTGCATCTGATGTGTAATGGAGTGCGGGGGGCGGTTTTGGTCCGGTCCCCGTTTTACTCCCCTATGCAGTGTTTTCTGCATCTGATGTGTAAGGGGGGCGGTTTTGGTCCTGTCCCCATTTAACTCCCCTATGCAGTGTTTTATGAATCTGATGTGTAAGGGGGGCGGTTTTGGTCCGGTCCCCGTTTGACTCCCCTATGCAGTGTTTTCTGCATCTGATGTGTAAGGGGGGCGGTTTTGGTCCTGTCCCCATTTAACTCCCCTATGCAGTGTTTTCTGCATCTGATGTGTAAGGGGGGCGGTTTTGGTCCGGTCCCCGTTTTACTCCCCTATGCAGTGTTTTCTGCATCTGATGTGTAAGGGGGGCGGTTTTGGTCCTGTCCCCATTTAACTCCCCTATGCAGTGTTTTCTGCATCTGATGTGTAAGGGGGGCGGTTTTGGTCCTGTCCCCATTTAACTCCCCTATGCAGTGTTTTCTGCATCTGATGTGTAAGGGGGGCGGTTTTGGTCCGGTCCCCGTTTGACTCCCCTTTGCAGTGTTTTCTGCATCTGATGTGTAAGGGGGGCGGTTTTGGTCCGGTCCCCGTTTTGACTCCCCTATGCAGTGTTTTCTGCATCTGATGTGTAAGGGGGGCGGTTTTGATCCTGTCCCCGTTTGACTTCCCTATGCAGTGTTTTCTGTATCTGATGTGTAAGGTAGGCGGTTTTGGTCCTGTCCCCGTTTGACTCTCCTGTGCAGTGTTTTGTAGTTACAAGTAATTGTATAGGAGGGGCGTTTTTGGTTCCGTCCCCGTTTGACTCCCCTGTGCAGTGTTTGCTTCTTCAGATAAATAGGGGGGGGGGGGGGGGGGCGGTTTTAGTCCTGTCCCCGTTTGACTCCCCTATTCAGTGTTTTCTGCATCTGATGTGTAAGGGGGGCGGTTTTGGTCCTGTCCCCGTATGACTCCCATATGCAGTGTTTTCTGCATCTGATGTGTAAGGGGGGGGGGGGGGGGTGGTTTTGGTCCTGTTACCGTTTGACTCCCCTATGCAGTGTTTTCTGCATCTGATGTGTAAGAGGGAAGGGGGTCGGTTTTGGTCCTGTCCCCGTTTGACTCCCATGTGCAGTGTTTTGTAGTTACAACTAATTGTGTAGGAGGGGCGGTTTTGGTCCTGTCCCCGTTTGACTTCCCCTGTGCAGTGTTTGCTTCTTCTGATGAATAGGGGGGGGGGGGGTTTGGTCCTGTCCCCGTTTGACTCCCCTATTCAGTGTTTTCTGCATCTGATGTGTAAGGGGGGGGGGGCGGTTTTGGTCCTGTCCCCGTTTGACTCCCCTATGCAGTGTTTTCTGCATCTGATGTGTAAGAGGGCGGTTTTGGTCCTGTCTCCGTTTGACTCCCCTATGCAGTGTTTTCTGCATCTGATGTATAAGGGGGGCGGTTTTAGTCCTGTCCCCGTTTGACTCCCCTGTGCAGTGTTTTGTAGTTACAACTACATGTGTAAGAGGGGCGATTTTGGTCCTGTCCCCGTTTGACTCCCCCACGCAGTGTTTTATGCATCTGATGTGTAAGGGGCTGGGTGCGGTTTTGGTCCTGTCCCCGTTTGACTCCCCTATGCAATGTTTTCTGCATCTGATGTGTACGGGGGGCGGTTTTGGTCCTGTCCCCATTTCACTCCCCTATGCAGTGTTTTCTGCATCTGATGTGTAAGGGGGGCGGTTTTGGTCCTGTCCCCGTTTCACTCCCCTATGCAGTGAGTTCTGCATCTGATGTGTAAGGGGGGCGGTTTTGGTCCGGTCTCCGTTTGACTCTCCTTTGCAGTGTTTTCTGCATCTGATGTGTAAGGGGGGCGGTTTTGGTCCTGTCCCCGTTTGACTCCCCTATGCAGTGTTTTATGCATCTGATGTGTAAGGGGGGCGTTTTTGGTCCTGTCCCCGTTTAACTCCCTTGTGCAGAATTTGATGCACCTGATCGGTAGGGGTCGGTTTTGGTGCTGTCCCCGTTTGACTCCCCTACTTACTTTGATTAGCTGAGGGGGCGATGTTGGGCCTGTCCGTTTTTAACTCCCATATTAAGAACTAAGAATACATTGAAAAGACAAGAGAAGTTGGGGGGGCTGTTTTGGTCCTGTGATCCAGTTTTACTCCCGGGAGTCATTTTGGAACAGGCTGGGGGTCAATCTGGTCCAGGACCAGAATAACTCCCGGGAGTAAAACCAGGCCGTCCCAGATTTACTCCCGGGAGTTAATTTGGGCCAGGGACGCTTTCGGCACGTTACACCGGCCCCACACCATCAACTGGTTCGCTGGTGTCGGAATAATGTGACCAGTAGTCGCCCATACGCTCCGTGTCGTGTGACTATAATGAGGCATAGGCGTTCGCCTGTGCACATTTCTCCCTCCCCATACGCGGTGGCACAGGATTGGGCCCAGTTGTCTGGGCATCAGACGATACGCCCAAAGGCAGCCTCGGGCACTTTGAATTACAAGATCCTGTATCGGCCAGCGCCTTGAGCTGGAACGGCGCTATATAAGAACTATTAAATAACGCAAAATGCAGTGCTGTTTAGTTTATTGGAATTTACCAAAAAAGTTCAGCAATTTTCAATAAGGAGGTACTTTTCCACCACCCTGTATATAAAGAACGGTTGACCTATCTGCTCCCCCGTTGGGATGCCGGGGGTTTCAGTATAAATAGTATCCCCACTTTCTTTAAATTTAGTGCTTTAAATTCCCACTGTCGCTGTCTTTCTCATTTGCTCTTTTTCATTCCTGCTCTGTTCTATCAATCTGCTATACTATCGTCTTCTTCGCTAGACCAGTCTCCTACCTTTTTTCTTGAAAACTCTTCCGGGACAAGACTCCTTGTTTGTGTATGAGGTCTGTTGGATCAGCTTGGGAATATTGGACGCTTTCTGCCAGGTGGTCACTAGGGCTTCCTATGATGTTATTATTTAGCAATGTAGGCATTTTATATGTATGTGTTTTGCTGATAATTTATAATGATGTTTGTAGTCTATTTTGTTTTTGTAAACGGGGGTTCGATAAGTTGGGGTGAAGCCTCAGCCGTCCCCTGCGTGGGATGTCTTTATTGTAAAGTGACTGGCTGGTGGAGAGCTTTCGGTTTTACCACTAGGGTTGTTTCAGCAGATCTTTTGTGCGGATCAGGGGTTGTCCGGTCCTGAATTTTGCTCGGAAGAGTCCGCTGGACCTAGATCTAAAGCAATAATAATGTAATGTAATGTAATGTAATGACCTATCTGCAGTCTTTATGGAAGTGGTTTACGTGGAGGAGAAGGAGAGAGCGGGAGCGGGCGAAAAGTGGAGGGAAGGAGGGAGAGAGAGGGGGAACTGAAGTGGAGTGGGGGTGGGGAAGGATGTAGGGGAGGGGAGGGACGGTCGTGTCCTATTTGTGAAGAGCTTTCCCCGCAGTAGGCCTAATTAGCGTACCTTAGTCTACATCCAAAAGGTAGTCACATGCCAGTGTAATTTAACAGTCTCAGACTGATATCAGTTAAACATATTAATTTATAAGTACTATAATTAGTTATTATTTATAATAATAATTGTATGATATACGTATCTTTTTGCCCATTTATCTATCGTTCAGGTCTTTTGACAGGTCCATGTTTTTTCACTTTCTGTGTTACGTAGGCTTCATAACTTCTGATTAACTGTGATGCATATACACATCGTTCTCTGAGTCTGATTGACATAGTTTTCATTTTTGTACCGTCTTTCCTTCTTTTTGCGAAATCCTCTTAGCATTATTTGACTTATATCTTTCCTCCAACTGTGTCCTGGTTTGCGGAAAATTCCGTTTCTTGTTTTCCACTATTGTCCCCTTTTTATTCTAGAATGCCAAGTCAGCATGTCGCGTTTCTCAATGTTCGAGATTCCCTCCCCTTAAGTGAGGCCTATGATGGATCCTGTTTGCTATACAAAATCCAGGTAAGCTTATTGGACCTCCGCCGTACCCTCCTTTCCTCTTCATTCCCCTCTCCTGTATCTTGCCTTCTCCCAACCTCCTACAAAATGAAATGCAAAACATCCATAATGAAACAGATTACATATAAAGTTATATGACCTAGATTAAAATTATAGTCAACTTAATTACGGCAGAACAGCCACACACCAATAGATTTACGTATAAGGTGATATAAGAATAGATTTTAAAAAAAAATTACACAACATCCATAATGATAAAAATACGTAAAAGGTGATTTGATAGTAGATAAAAACCAATATAGTAAACTTAAAAGTGCTAAAATAAAAGTTAATTTAGTTTAAAAACGCGCTACTTTCTTTTTTTTGTCTAAAGACAACTGCTAACTGATAATGTTAACAATAAAAAGTGAAAAAAAAAACTGCCTCCCTTGTTTGCATTTGTACTTTTGTGTACCATCAAAGTATCTTGTACCTCAACATCCTGGTGTGTGTGTGGCTAGGTAGAAACGCCTTTATTCTGACATACACTTGAACCTTTATGTACTTTCTTTTGACGGACCCCGTTATTTTGACGTCAAAACAGTGTTCCGTTAGGGTTAGGGCTATGTTAGGGTTAGGTTAAGAGTTAGGGTTAGGGTTAGCTTTTTAAAAAAAAGGACAAATTTGTAAAAATGTCAAAGTAACGTATGTAGAGTTTCATGAAAGTCATCACAACGGCGTTTCTACACGGTTTTGTGTGTGTGTGTGTGTGTGTTTGGGGGGGGGGGAGGGGGGCATGTAGAAACGACGTTACAGTGACACAAACATGAAACTCCACATGGTTTCTTTTGACTTTTTTGGAAGGCCGCACTATTTTGACGTCAAAATAGTGTTCCGGTAGAGTTACAGCTGTTTTAGGCTTAGGGTTAGGTTAAGGGTTACGGTTAGGGATAGCGTCAAAAAATTAAAAATGTCAAAAAAATGAAGTGTGTCAACAAAATGTCTGTTTTTTTCACAACAGTCATCGCAACGTCGTTTCTACAAAAATGTGTGCGTGTGTGTTTGTGTGTGTGTGTATGTGTGTGTGTGTGTGTGTGTGTGTGTGTGTTTGTAATTAAGTATCGTATGTGGCTTGCATCCTGGAATCCAAAAAAGACCCACCGGGTGGTGAGAGCGGCCAAGATGCAGTACAATACAATACAATACAATACAATATAATACAATGAATACAATACATTACATCTGTATTACCAGAAATAAGGAACTTTCACGTACATTTCTTCTTCCTCTTCTACTTCTTCTACATGTTGTTGATCTTGTTCTTCCTCTGGATACTGTTTGGATTGCTCCGTTGAAAACCAAAGATAATGTCCACAACTTTGAATTCTGTTCTATATACAAGCCAACTAATTCACTTCCCCCTTTCTCCTCTCGGCACTCCCCCACCCCTACACACCTCTCCCACAGTACTCCTAGGATCCCCCTCCCCCCTCTCCCCTCCTCCCTCCCGTCTCCTCGTCTTCCTTCCACAGTTGAAGTACACATCCTGTTGTCACAGTGTGAAAAGAACGTCTCCTCGACCCCACTCTCAAACTCTTTTCTCCTTCTTCACCCTCATCCCTTCTGCGCCCACCCCCCCCCCACCAACTCCCCATCCTTCCCCCCCTTTCCAGCTCTCTAAGCGGCCTGTTTATAACCAAATCTCCACCACACATCCGTGTGCGTTGAAATAATTGCTCCATTTTTTTTTTTCGAACAGCAAGTTCCGTTTCCGGACGGTTCATAATTTAATGTCTCACTTAAACACCTCCGTCGTTTTATTTGAGTCGGCCTTTGTTCAGCTCACAGCTCCTTTCCTGTAAAAAGCCTAAATCAATGTATGTTTAGGACTTCGTCTACAGACGCTTGCCTTTTAATTTCTTTTTAAATGACGAAAGAGACGCTTTCTTCATCGCTCTACTCAAATTATTCAGATTTGTTCACTTCTAGTAATTTTCTTCTTCTGGTTATATTTTAAAGCGTGTAGTATTATTCAAAATGTTATCGTAAAAAGAACGTCTTTGTTGTCTTTGATTGAGTATTTATTTTTTTTTTTTAAAACTATTTTTGAACTGCTGATTCGTGGATTAACAACAACACAAAAAAGGTGAAATATCGTACGAAATTTGGTGAACTTTGTGCAGAAGGAGTTAGTAAACTTGGTGCAAGCATGAATTTCACATTTTCAAGTCGTGTGTCGACCTTTTTGTGTTTCGCTTTGATTTATTTCACAACGGCACAAGTAAGTTTTAGATCTATATTTATTACGTTTTGTTCACGGAATTAGATCACATTAGATCTAATTCCGTGTTTTGTTCATTGTTTCGTAAATATTTTAATATATTGCAGTACCATACATAAGACACGAGAGGGACACGAGATTCTTTATTCGCTTGAAATGTTACACACAGAAGAATTTTGCTTTGCTCGTCTGGGAATAGTACAACATTAAAATAAAATAAAATAAAATAAAACACCAACAAAAACAATAACATTCAAAATACAATTGTTCTCGATACCTATAAATATTTCGGGAACTAAAAACAATGGTATTCATTCACTTACATACTACAAAGCATACAGCACACAAATACAATACAGTACAACACATTTTAATAGCCCAACTTCACATACATAAAGATGATTTTTTTTCTGTATAGTCTAGATGCTTTTCTTGTAATGTGCATGATTTTTGTTCATCTTCGACAGTTAACAGTTGTTTAACTTCTATACGTTCTTTGAATACATTTGATTTTAGACGATCACACGCGCGCACGCACACCCGCTCACACACACACACACACACTTATCTATCTATACAACCCCCAAACTATTTCTTAAATCAGTACATAAAATAATACTAGCTATTATTGTATTCTATTACTTGCATAATTGTACAGTATATTGCTAATAAATATACATGTATTACCAGTGTTATTATTTAGCATAACATGCTGTGTACATGTACCTACAATGACAACAATGCAGTACATCCCCCGTGGGGTAGTGGGGGGAGAGGGTGGCAGTTTTTTTTTGGTATAAATAGTATCCCCACTTTCAAGAAATTTAGTGCTTCAAATTCCCCCCCCCCCCCCCCCCCCCGTGGAGGTGCCGGGGGTTTCTGTATAAAATAGTATCCCCACTTTCTGGAAATTTAGTGCTTTAAATTCCCACTGTACATGCAACTGTCTTTCTCATTTGTTCTCTCTCATTCTTACTCTGTTCTATCAATCTACTATACTATCTTCTTCTTCGATAGACCAGTCACTTACCATTTTTTTTGAAAACTTCTGGGACAAAACTCCCCATTTGTGTGAGAGGTCTGTTGTATCCGCTTGGGAATATTGGACGCTTTCTGCCAAATGGTCACTAGGGTTTCCTATGATATTATTTAGCAATGTAGGCATGTTATATGTATGTGTTTTGTTGTTATTTTATAATGATGTATGTATTCTATTTTGTTTTTGTAAACGGGGTTTCGATAAATTAAGAGTATAGCCTCAGCGTCCCCTGCGTGGGATGCCTTCATTGTACAGTGCCGGCTGGTGGAATGCCTTCAGTGTTACCACTGGGGTTGTTTCAGCAGATCTTTTATGCGGATCAGGGATGAGTCCTCTTTCAGCCAATTGTTGTCTTCATTTTGTGGTACTGATTCGGATCTTTGCAGTCCGATGGACCCTGTAAGCAATGAATAACTAACTAGTGCTTTAAATTCCCTCCGTCGATGTCTTTCTCATTTGTTCTTTCTCATTCCTACGTTGATCTATCAATCTACTATCTTCAATATACTATCTTCTTCTTCGCTAGAGCAGTCACCTATCTTTTTTCTTGAAAACTCTTCCGGACAAAAATCCTCATTTGTGTGAGGTCTGTTGGATCAGCTTGGGAATATTGGACACTTTGTGCCAAATGGTCACTAGGGCTTCCTATGATATTATTATTTAGCACTGTTAGCATTTTATATGTATGTGTATTTCGTTAATATTTTATAACATTTATATTATATTTTGCTTTTTAAACGGGGGTTCGATAAATTAGAAGACATCCTCAGCGTCTCCTGCATGGGATGCTTTTATTGTAAAGTGGCCGGCTGGTGGAGAGCCTTCAGTGTTACCATTAGAGTTGTTACAGCAGATCTTTTATACGGATCGGGGGTGGGCCCTCTTTTAACCAAGTTATGATCCTGATTCGGCTTTTTGCTGTCCGCTGGACCCTATAAACAATGACTAACTAACTATCTTTCTGCCTTTACACCGCACATTAGAGTAATTGATGTCTTTTTGTATGTGTGTGAGAGTGGGTGAAACACGTGAGCGTGTATACTGGTACAGATCGCCGCGCTTTGAGACTGATTTTGTGATTTGGAGGAAAAGCACGTACATAAATAGTATCCAGTATTATTATTAATGCCGATCTTAAATTAATTTTACCCCCTCTCCCATCTCTCAGTTGTAAGACTTGGGTTTTTAACTTTAAACCTAAAACTTTTATTTTATTAAACCTTCCAATGTTCAATGTTCATCACGCTCGCACCGTTCCCTACTAATTAACTGATTCATTTTGATTGATTGATTTCACAGCAGACAGCGATGCCGGAGTCACGTGACAACATGGATACCATAGCATTGGCAGCATTGATAGTAGGCGTGGTCGCCGTGATGGGCGTGATCGTCTTGTCAGTCATCGTCTGGTGCCTCATCGCGAAGTATCGCAGGGTAAGTGACCATTTTGATGAATGAATGAATGAATGAATTTGTTTGTTTATTTATTTTTTTAAAATACTTTTATTATAACACAGCCACAAACACAAGCACACACACCCATATACACAAACAATTCACAGGCACGCACACACATACACAAAACACAGAAACAACACACACACACACACGCACTCACACACACACACCCATATACACACAATCAACAAACAACACAACACACAAACATACACGCACACACTCGCATACACATCCATAATTAAGCACAAGTTTGCTGTACAAATTGTCGCACAGCATGCGACATTTATGTACTATGAGTCTTCGGTGGCTTGATTATCCATTTGTGACACGTACGCGTTATAAATCCACACATTATTTGCACGAAGAGGTATGGAGTTGTTTCTTCGTCCTGGCGGAGTATCCACAGTATCCGGAAGAAGAAGAAGAAGGAGAAGAAGAAGAGGCGGTTATCATTCCTGCGTCAATGACTCGTGATACATGCTCGTTAGGATTTTGCGAAAAGGGTGATGGAAAATGCTTGCAGAATAAGTCCGATAAATAACTCGCGTGAGACATCCTGCAATGTTAGAATGACTGATGAGCTTTCCTTGTTTTGTGTGTGGGAGGAATAAACAATGTTATGACTTTGAAGGACATATTAATAACGAGGGGTTAATTAATTCACGTGACGTTTAGACAATAGTGTCCTTTTCACGAGAAAACCAGAGAGAGAGATTAAAAATAAAAATAAAGTTCTCCGTACATGTATTTCGCAAGAATCGTCTTCAGGGTTGAAAGCCTGCAGCTGAAGTACAAATCCAAAATCCGCAAGAGCAAACTATAGCACTCATAATAAAAATAATAATTATCAACACCTAAGCAAATCAGTAGTTAGTTATTCATTGCTTACAGGGTCTAGCGGACTGCAAAGAGCCGAATCAGGACCATAAAATCAATACAACAACTTCGCTGAAATAGGACTCATCCCTGATCCGCATAAAAGGTCTGCCGAAACAACCCTAGTGGTAACACTGAAGGCACTCCACCAGCCGGTCACTGTACAATGAAGGCATCCCACGCAGGGGACGCTGAGGCTATACTCTAATTTATGGAACCCCCGTTAACAAAAACAAAATAGAAATATAAATTGCCTACATTGCCAAATAATAACATCATAGGAAGCTCCAGTGACCACCTGGAAGAAAGCATTCCCAAGCTGATCCAACAGACCTCACACACAAATGTGGAGTTTTGTCCCAGAAGAGATTTCAAGAAAAAATGTAAGTGACTGGTCTATCGAAGAAGAAGATAGTATAGTAGATTGATAGAATAGAGTAGGAATGAGTAAGAACAAAGGAGAAAGACAGCGACAGTGGGAATTTAAAGCACTAAATTTCCAGAAAGCGGGAATATTATTTATACTGAAACTCCCGGCACCCACTCGGTGGGAGCAAATCAGTAGGCCTAATTAATACATGTTCACAGTGGTGAAGAAACAGAAACTCCGATGAAGAAACAGAAACTCCGATGGTATGGCCACGTCACCAGAGCACCAGGCTTTGCAAAGACCATACTGCAGCACGATGCAAGGAGGCAGAAGAAGAGGGAGACAGAAACAGTTGGGAGGACAACATTCGAGACTGGCTTAACACTGAACGAAGACCTGAGGGTTGCTGAGGACAGAGAAATATGGAGTACGCTGGTTAAGCGATCATCCGTGGTGCCCCAACAACCTTCGAGTTACGGGATAGGATAGGAGGATTGGATATCGCCAAGTCATTGCTTATGCATAAGCTTAATGCAGCTTGACCGACGGAGAAGAGATGACGGAGTGAAATTAGATTGTGCCTGTTGTTTTCTAAAGAAAACGGATCCAACATTTCAAGTCGTATTAAGTCGTCTTAGCTTTACAGTGACCACTGCGCGACAGCTTCACACAAGTTTTATTTATTATTATTTTTTTAAACGTTAAATCTACCGCACACGGTATCAACGTTGGAATGAGCGGTAAAATAATTTCAGCGGATTAGATTTGGGATGATCAACATTGATAGTGCCTTAAAAGAAGTCTGCATCGAAGCAGTGTTCACAGAGAAATATTATTATAGAGGGTGGTTGAAAAGTAACTCTGTATTGAAAAGGGCTTATAACTTTTTCTAAATAGTATTGATTTGCTTCAAACAAAACACAAAGTGATCCTTACAATGATAGAATTCAATTGCTTATCTCAGATTTTGTGTCATCACAATAGCCTATGATAGCCAGTCGCCTGAAACTTGATATAGAATCTTCTTCTTACGTTTTACGTTTTGCGGCAATTTAATTTTAATTTTTATTATTATTATTTTTGTGTGTGGACACTTTATTGTCCCTTTTTATTAGACAAATTCTGGGCCGCCTCCCTGGGGAAGGTGTAGCCGCAGCCTGTGGCGCGCCCAAACCCAACCTACCCAATATTAGCTTTTTTTAAATTAAATTTTTGCTGTATGAGCAAACCAGAGTACCCGGAGAAAACCCCCGAGACGTTGCCAGAGTGGAAATTAAATAATATTCGGAGAAACATAACGCCCAAAACTATGTTCATCTTGTTGTTGTTGTTGTTGTTGTTGTTGTTGTTGTTGTTGTTGTTGTCGTTGTTGTTGTTGTTGTTCTACTTCTTCTTCTTCTTTTTCTTCTTCCTCTCCTTAATCCTGATTCGTCTCTTTGCAGTCCGCTGGACCCTGTAAGCAATGAATAACTAACTAACAAATCAAATCTTATTTATCTTATTTTAGTGCAAACTCTGTATATGTGTGTGTGTGTGTGTGCGCGCGCGCGTGTGTATGTGTGTATGTTCGTGCGTGCGTGTGTACGTACGTGCGTGCGTGTGTATGAGCGTGCGCGCGCGCGCGTGTATTTGTGTGGGTGGGTATGTGTAAATAATGGTGTGATATAGCAGTGCTTCATTTCATTGAGTTGCATTGCATGTGTTGCAGGTACAGTACAGCTAAAAAAAACCACAAAAAACCGCTGTTTATTGTTATTTTTAATGTAATGCTTTTTGTTTCCTTCGTATCTGCACACTACATTGTGATTTCTTGAAAGAGATAACAAGATTATCTTATGTGATCATACAATTAACCAAATTAATTTTGTTAATGTTTACTTACCACACCACACCCACCCCGCCTTTTCCTTCCCTCTCTTGCCTCCTTCCTCACCCCCCACCCCCCTACACACATACCTCCTCGCGATTTTCTCTCCACCCCACTCCCTTCAAATTTCCCACCTTCCTTTCATGTCAGTATACCTATACTCAGTCGTAAATAGCACACCCTGCAATTCCATGAGACATTAAGCGACCCTATCTGTAATCTGGTTCCGGTTAAGAGGTCAAGGCTGAACAATATAGATCTAGACGCAGTAGGCTTATATCCTGCTGACGTTTGTTCCGACTTTCGTGGATTTAGCTAACCGGATAGACCTTTGAACCGGATTTAGTATGAAGAGAAACGTTGTTTAAGTGTTTGTTTAAAGGTTAAATGTTTTGTTTGAATATTTTCACTGTACGCCATTCCACAATCACCCTTTTTACAGGCATGAAGCTCAGTGGGGTGCATCAGGATAGTCCTGTATCATTCTTTTCATAATCCTATAGACCTGTAATTATCTAGCCTATACTTTTAAGTCGCAATGCTGTTAGCTCTTATCTGTCTCTCTGTCTTTCTTTGTCTCTGTCTCTTCTCTCGCCTCCCTACCTCCCTCTCTGTCTCTCTCTGTCTCTGTCTCTCTGTCTCTGTCTCTGTCTCTGTCTCTCTCTCTCTCTCTCTCTCTCTCTCTCTCTCTCTCTCTCTCTCTCTCTCTCTCTCTCTCTCTGTGTGTCACAATACTGTTCTCCCTCACTCACTCGATCTCTATGTCTCTCTCTTTTTTTTATCTGACTCTCTCACTCTCTTTCTCATACTTCACCCCCTCCCTTCTCTCTCTCTGCCCCGTTTTTTAATTGATACCTGAAAGTATAAAGCCTGAGATGAGAAGTACCATACAATACAATACAACCTCTGGGCGTTATATTTGTCCTAATATTATGTACTTACGACTCGAACAAAGTCTCGGGGGATTTGTTCCCCCAGAAAAATTTTAATAACACAACTAATATTAGATAGGATGGGGGTGGGCGCGCCGCAGACTGCGACTACGCCTTCCCAAGGGAGGCGGCCCAGAATGTCCCGAAAAAAAAGGGACAGTAAAGAGTGTAAAAAACAAAATCAAATCAATACAATCCAGTACAACTTTATTGTCCGATTAAACAACCCAAACGTACCCACACCATTATCCCACACCCACATCATTCTCCCCTCCCGCCATTCGCACACCTTTGGCTCACTTAGTAAACAAAATATTTTGTCACGGGAGTAGCAGGCTCATGGGTTGTGAAGATTATAATTATGGAACGCACTCCGCCCACAACAAACGGATTGCTGTTGAAAAATCGTACAAAATTATCCGCACTGGGCAGGCTATTGCAGCTGCTGGACATTCAGCACATACCTCTATAGGTAAAAAAACATTTTCAATGATTATAATGCACCTTCGGATGAGAGTATTGTAAACCTTCCTGCACCATAATTACGGTGTGATAGATCGGCTGCGCTAATTGTCCGGCGTAGTTCTTGTCAGGAATGGCCTCGACAATAAACGCGCTCGACCTATTCAATGGGAAGACTTACTAAGTTTGATAGATTTGACAAAAAAATAAATGAACAGACGAATTCAATAGATAACACTTAGAAAATTCGACAGAGTTTACACAGATTCAACCTTGCAATCTCTGGAAACATTTTGTACAGCTTCTTTGCAGTTATTATTTTTCAATGCACATTTTCACAGTAATATCGTGCAAACTTCCGTGCGCATCATTAAAATCATAAGAAAAAAGAACAACACAATAGGGCACAACAAAATATGTTTTACTGGTTCACTAGCCTCAAAACGTAGCACAAAGTGAAAGTAACACGATAGAGAAAGAAAGACTAGAAATAAAGACAGAACAAAATTCTTTAATTTCCTATCGTTATTCGTGTGATGCGTGTAACAAGTTAGTTTTCTTTCCTATTCACTTTATCAAACTTATAAGCAGCTTGCATGAAGGAGCTTGATAAGGACCCTACAACGTGCTGTGGCGTAACCAAACAACAGGTATAGAACTATTCCGATATTACCGTGGCGTGACCAAACGTAATATCGGATGACGCGCAACCCTAGTGGTTATAGACAGGACACAGCATATTTATCAGCGTGTCACCTACGGAAAACTAAACTTTACCTTGATAGGTAATGCAACAGGTAGTGTGTCTCAAAAATCATGAGAAGAATATCTCCTAAATCCTTTTTCTGCTTTCATAAGGTTTCTTTCAGCCAAAAACAGTGACAAACGCGATTATAAAATCTATCATCACCAGGGAAACTGAGCAAAACAACTACGATTCCCTGAGAAACGTGGACAAAAAGTTACCAACAAGATTCAGTTACCTGGCTCCGCAATGACAACATTCGCAGTGCCGTGGCAACGTAAACAATGCCGTGACAACACAGACAAAAAGTCTTCTCGCGATGACGTCAATGCACAGGAATATTATTTCCTAAATTATTATTTCACCATCGCGGATTTATAACACTTTAATAACTTTCCTACTTCCAAAATTGCGATAAAATAAAATAGTTTACACGAATTCAGATCCCGTCTTCATGTTAAAAGAACGCCAGCGCTAAATTACAAAAATAATAATTTAAAAAAAATAATAAAAAAATAAAAAAGATAACACTTGACGTCACTTAAAAAAAAAGTCTACGTCATTGTATATGCAACGTCATAGTAGAAACTGTCTCGGTTGCGTACACATTCTACAACGAAGACTAGGCTTATTTCTGTCGACCTTCTTTTGTTGGCTGGTTACAATCAATTATATTTCAAGGTAATTCTTTTTTTTTTTTATACTAACAGACAATTAAAATAGTTAAAGAAATGAAGTAGATAACTTTAACGAATAACATGCACATCTAATTATTATCAATCTGTTTGAACTTGTTACGAATCACAAATTATTTTCAGATCTATAGCCTATTCAGCAACGCACATTATAAGTTCCATTCAAATCCCATAATTTAGAATTTGTTTGGAATAAGATTAACGCATGCAATACTAACAAATTGATCTATATTTGCTTCATGCTTCACGCATCAATGTCTATCTTGCAATATTCAGGTTCTGCATATAATTTACAATAGAAGAATGTCATTTACACATCAGGTTAATCAGTTTTTCGAATATCATTGCATCATCAGGAGAGAGATAGCGCATCAGTTTATCACACACGTCTTAAAAAGTTACTTCACAGTAAGCCTGTAGCTTACAGTATTAACCCGAGGTCTAGTCTGTGCACGCACGCATTCCATCACAAGGACTTTAAAGATCCTGACGCTCTGGTCCTAGATGGGTGGGTGCCGGCTACGCAAATACACTTAGCGCACACTAGGTCTCGTATCCCCATCCCCGGTCGCACAGAATTGTGCTCAGTCGTCTGGGCGTCAGACTATGCCCCGAAAGGTCAAGCGCCTTGAGCAGCTCTTGAGCTAGAAAAGCGCTATATAACAGTGATAAAATAAAATAAATCAAAAATACATTGTAATGTAAATAGCCGGTTTACTGCTTTCGAATTTTTCGACCTTCTGTGTGTGTGTGTGGGGGGGGGGGGGTGTGTGTGGGTGTGTGTGTGTGTGTGTGGGGGGGGGGGGGGTGTGTGTGCACTTGAATAAACGCACAAGTGGGTAGCAGACCTTGTCTTTCTTAGTAACAAATGGGTTTATTTGCTTGGAACCCACTTTTTTTCCCCCAGGACTCCACTTTTTTCTAAGTGCGCGGGAGTGCTCTTTTAGTGCATGGGAGTGCAGTTGTATTGCATGAGAGTGTTTTAAGTACAAGGGAGTGCTCTATCCGGGACGGAGAAAATACAGCCAGTTTTCGGAGTTTTGAACAGAGTTCGACCTAATTCGTCCCCTATAGAAGACGAACTAGGTCGACTTTTTAGACGGAAAGAGCCAATTTTGCATTAGATTCTTGCATTTTTAGAAGAAGTTTGCGTTCTTACCGTCAAAAAAACACTTTTGATTCCTACATTCTTGAAAAAAAAAAAACCAGTTGTGATGTATTGCAATGTGTGGGTGTGTGTTTGTGCGCGCGCGTGTATGTGTGTGTGTGTGATGGTGTGTGGGTGTGTGTCTGTGTGTGTGTGTCTCTCTCTGTCTGTCTGTCAGTCTGTCTTTTTGTACGCGCATTTTTTTTGGTCAGAACTGGGTGAACGGATTTCTCCAACCTCGTCACCCTCTTCATTTTGAATATTGTACTGTTGTGTGCATGTGCAGGAGAGGAAAGAGCAGATGTCCGACCTGCAAGGGATGATTGAGAAAGCGCCCATACCTCACAACTACCATCATCAGGAGGTGGCCATGCAACCTGCTTCACGCCCGCCGGTACGTCATCATCCTCGTCGTCATCATTGTCATCATCATCGTCGCCATTGTCATCATCATCGTCGTCGGCAGTATCATTATCGTCGTCATCATCATCATCATCATCATCATCATCATCATCATCATCATCATCATCATCATCATCATCGTCAGCATCATCGTCGTCGTCGTCATCATCGTCGTCATCATCTTCGTCGTCAACTTCGTCTTCATCATCATCTTCATTATCATGATCAATGTTGTTTTAATCATCGTCATCTGTATTGTCGTCATCAACATCATCATCATCATCATCATCATCATCATCATCATCATCATCATCCATCCATTCTGTTTCACGCGTCGATAGTCTACCAAGAGTTTTATTAAAAGAACAACACCTGAATGAATGTGCTCGTTTGTGGACATCGTCACCACCACCACCATCACTACGTCATGACCGCGTCTCTCTCATGACCTAATAATTGTGTGATCGGGTCTCTTTTGGCAGGTGCAGCAGGGAAGAGTGTGTGTCGGCGTGGGTACTCTCCGCCAGGTGTCGCTGTCGTTGTTGCAAGATTTGTTGCTCAACCTGTACAACGTCAGCGTGAAGCGCTCCGAGCATGCGCCAACCCGAACAGCCAATCAACCGCCTCCACTTATCAGAAAGGACTCGGAGCAGACGGTGATGGTGGCTAGTGCCGACGAGGTAGGTTGTTCTTTCCTATCCTATCCTCCTATCCTATCCTGTCCCGTAATTCGAAAGTCGTTGGGGTTCCACAGATGATCGTTTAACCAGCGTACCTCATCTTTCTCTATCCTCAGCAACTCTCATGGCTTCGCTCAGTGTCAAGCCATTCCATTCTCGAATGTTGTCATCCCACCTCTTTTCTGTCTCCTTCTTCTTCTGCCTCCTTGCACCGTGCCTTGCAGGATGGTTTTTGCAAGGTCTGATGCTCTGGTGACGTGGTACTTTGTTAATCGCTAGAAATCTCCAAATGCCTACCCCCCCCCCCCTCCCCCTCACGCCACACCTCCATCCACACACAACCCCTCAATCCTACTCATCTCCTTCTACCCCCAGCACCTATTCCCAACTCTCCCTCTGTCTCTCTTCTCTTTTTATTTTATGTTAAAACTGTGGTTTGTTTTATCCTCACATTTGTCAGCCTACATCTGTGTCTGCCTGTCGTTCTTCTTGCATGTCACCTGGGTTCGGTCCTTCTGCGAAATGTTTTATGAATGTCAGTAGCTATGTTTTGAGCGACTCTATGAGCCAATAAGAACGCTATGCATGCGCAGTTCTAGGATCTGGATCTGGATCCCCACTGTGGCGACTGTAAACGGGTTACGTCAGAGGAGGCATTGTGTCTTATCAAATCAATCCAAAACGAGGTGGTCCTGATTTGGCTCTTGGCAGTCCGCTGGACCCTGTAAGCACTGAATATCTATCTATCCAGGACGAGAACATGGTTGGTTATAGGAAATTTGTGAAATTCCAATACTAAAACTAACATGTGGTAATAATCCGTAGGTCTACTTTCTTAGTTCATATATTATGCATTCAGTTTAATTCAAAGTTTACTGACGCCCACTGATTTTGCCCACAGGTGCAGAAGCAGCTGAAGAACGCGCTGGTGAAGATCTTCCCCCAGGACCGCCCCAAGGTGGAGACCTTCCTCACTCTTGGCCAGGCCATCATGTCCGCCACGTCTGTCCGTCAGCTGCTGGACGCCGCTCTCCGCGCCATGAGGGTGTGTCAGGGCGTGGTCAGGGAGTGGGGCGTGGCCAACGAAGACTTTGTGGGCGTGGTTCCAGCTGAAGGACAGGTTAGTAACGGATGGAAATACTAGAACAGTGTGATTTGTTCAAAGATTTGTCATTTTCTATTGTCATCATGTTCATGAGGGAGAAAAAAAAACATTTCACCAATATGTTTTACTATTTTTCTGTTTATTATTGTAAGTGGTTGTTTGCATACAGAAAGTAAAGTAAATTAAAGTAAAGGAAAGTATAATATTATATATAAGTCATGGTTTGTACTGTTTATGATATATATAAACGTAACCGATCTTAATGTCCACATCTTTAGTTTATAGTTCATACCTTCTGTCCTTGGCCGCAAAAACTGTCCAACACACTGTCTTGAACAGGGCCACATTAGCGTGGAGATGGAGGACGAGGTCAACTCGCTGACCTTGACCTGGGACGCGCACAAGCTGACCTCCGACCTTCTTACCTCGGTGTCCAAGGTGTGCCAGGCTTTGAGGGACGAGCGACGTCAACCCACACACGAAGAATATCTGGCCGTGCACCTGGCGTATCACCTGCTGGGCAAGGTGAGACATGTATTTATTTGATACTACTACAACTACCACTACTACTGCTACTGTTACTACTACTACTACTACTACTACTACTACTACTACTACTACTACTACTACTACTGCTACTACTACTACTACTACCATAATACATGATGCTACCACGCGCTTTTTGTTCAATCGAATCTAATACCATTATTGAGGGTCAGTCTTTATTTACTGATGTATGGCATGCATTTATTTATTGATGTATATGTTGTCTGCTACTTTGCTTGTATGTTTAGTTCAGTCTGATAGGCTAGGCCTCCAACTACAACTACAGATCTACAACGAAGAATACAAAGCATGGAGATGAGGTGCTACAGAAGACTTCTGGGCATTTCCTATACTCAGTACATCACCAAAGACGAAGTCCGACAGACCATCACACAAGCCATTGGATAACATGATGACCTGCTCATAGTGGTGAAGAAACGAAAACTCCGATGGTATGGCCACGTCACCAGTGCATCAGGCCTTGCAAAGACCATCCTGCAAGGCACGGTGCATGGAGGCAGAAGAAGAGGGAGACAGAAAAAGAGGTGGGAGGACAACATTCGAGAATGGACTGGCTTGACACTGAGCGAAGCCATGAGGGTTGCTGAGGACAGAAAGAGATGGGGTACTCTGGTTAAAAGATCATCTGTGGTGCCCCAACGACCTTCGAGTTACGGGATAGGATAGGATAAGCTTAATAAATGTGTTTTATTTTTACACCAACAATGGATGTGTAGCCTACTAGTCTGTTTGTACGGAGCTGACCAAACTCCCTTAGCTGGAAATAATGGAAATAACGTATGAAGTGCTCTTCCTTTACATTCTTTTAGTATTCTTATATATCTTATATATATCTATGTATCCTTATATAAGTATGTGTGACATTTCATCGATGCAGGGCCAACAGATCCCTAATATCAAGCTGCGCCCCTTGGGTTCCCCAGGATTTCGCCAGCACGTGCAGACTCACTTGGCCTTGACCGATAGTGGTTACGGGCACGTGCTGGGCACGTGGCGACGCAGTGATTGGCTGCAAGGAGTGACAGTGCACGTACAGCACATTGGTAAGCTGAATTTAACATTATTTTCTTCAAATAAATGTGTGTGATGTCTAGCTGTATTCCGGTAAAGCCTACTAAAACAAAATATTTAGAGATTTTTTTTTGTTTTAAATGCCTACGTGTAATTATTTTTTTACATTTCATATTTGAAGTACAATTTTCTCTTTGACGTAGGCCTATTTTTCCTTTTTGCAATGCAGGCAGTCTAGACGGAGATTGTGACCTTGCCCCTTCGCTCTTTGACCTTGGCAAGGTCAGGCTACACGTTGGCGACGCCGCACCAACCACCTTCTTCGTCTCGCGCTGTGTCGGGAAGGGCGGGATGTCGTCACAGACTTGGGAGGCAGAGTTGTCTCGCTTGGTGCAGCTGACGTCTAACACGGTGTCGGCCGCTTTCTATCAGGGTGCTGCCGCCTGTCACGTTTCCATGGCTGGTACGTCTGTCCGTCTGTCTGTTTGTCTGTTATTCCGAGTATGATTGTTTTCTATGTCAATTTGGCTGCCTATCAAGTTGTCTGCATAATTATCTGTCCTCTTGGCCGCCTTTCTGCCTTTTTTTCCAATATGCTTTTTCCGTCCCTCTTTCTTATCTCCCCTGTTGGAGGGCCGGGCTTTTCTGTATAAATAGTATCCCCACTTTGTGGAAATTTAGTACTTTAAATTCCCACTGTTTCTGTTATTCTAATTTGTTCGTCATCGTTCCTAATCTGTTATATCATTCTACTATCTTGTTCGCTAAACCAGCCACCTATACCATTTTTATTGAAAAATCTCCCAAAACTCCTTATTTGTGTGTGAGGTCTGTTGGATCAGCTTGGGAATATTGGACGCTTTCTGCCAAATGGTCAATATGGCTTCCTATGATATTATTATTTAGCAATTTTACATGTATGTGTTTCGTTAATATTTTATAATGATGTTTATATTCTATTGTGTTTTTGTAAACGGGGATTCGATAAATTAAAGTACAGCCTCAGCGTCCCCTGCGTGGGATGCCTTTATTGTAAAGTGGCCGGCTGGTGGAATTCCTTCATTGTTACCGTTAGAGTTGTTTCAGCAGATCTTTTATACGGATCAGGGGTGAGTCCTCTTTCGACCAAGTTGTGGTCCTGATTCAGTTCTTTGCAGTACGCTGGACCCTATAAACAATGACTAACTAACTAACCCTCCTTCTTATCATTGTGTGTTTCCGAGTCCATGATCTCTCTCTCTCTCTCTCTCTCTCTCTCTCTCTCTCTCTCTCTCTCTCTCTCTCTCTCTCTCTCTCTCTCTCTCTCTCTCTCTCTCTCTCTCTCTCTCTCTCTCTCTCTCTCGGCGTTGTTGCTTTGCAACTTTGCATTTGACAAATGCGCGGAAGTCTTGTTTACCAGTCTTGTTATACTGCTTGATATGCGTGTGTGTGTGTGTGTGTGTGTGTGTGTGTGTGTGTGTGTGATGAAACTAAACCTTAAATTGTAATAATGATAAGTGCGCCCCACCCCACCCCACCCCACCCCACCCCTTACCTTCACCGCCAGTTTTTGTGTCTGCGTTTCGGAATAAATTCGCAGTGAATTTGGAGCTGAAATCGTTTGAAGTGATACCAATGTGTTGTATGAGTGTTTGTGATTCGTCCGCACCCTACGTTTTAATCTGAAGTGGATATAAAAGGTAGGAAAGGCGTTTGTTTGGGGACAGCCGCTGAAACGGAAATGGGATTGGCAGATCGTGGTTAGTAAGACCACCCCCTCCCCCACCTCCACCTCACCCCCCCAAAAAGTCTCTTTACGGTATTCCGATCGACCTTAATTTTTTTTGTGAACGTCTGTGAAAAAAAAAAGAAATTTGTTTTTAAAAATCGCACCCCTGGGAGAAAAGATTTCTCTCTCTCTCTCTCTCTCTCTCTCTCTCTCTCTCTCTCTCTCTCTCTCTCTCTCTCTCTCTCTCTCTCGATCGATCGAGAATGAAGAGAGAGAGAGAGAGAGAGAGAGAGAGAGAGAGAGAGAGAGAGAGAGAGAGAGAGAGAGAGAGAGAGAGAAAGCTTCAGTTATTTTTAATTAATTATGTATATTCCTATCCTATCCTGTCCCGTAACCCGAAGGTCGTAGGGGCACCACAGATGATCGTTTAACCAGCATACTCCATCTTTCTCTGTCCTCAGCAGCCCTGATGGCTTCGCTCAGTGTCAAACCAGTCCATTCTCGAATGTTGTCCTCCCACCTCTTTTTCGGTCTCCCTTTTCTTCTACCTCCTTGCACTGTGCCTTGCAGAATAGTCTTTGCAAGGCCTGATGATCTGGTGACGTGACCATACCACCGAAGTTTCCGTTTCTTCACCACTGTTAGCAGGTCATCATGTTGTCCAATAGCTTGTGTGATGGTCTGTCGGACTTCGTCGTTGGTGATGTGTTGGGTATAGGAAATGCCCAGAAGTCTTCTGTAGCACCTCATCTCCATGCTTTGTATTCTTCGTTGGAGATCTGCTGTGAGGGTCCATGCTTCGCAAGCATATAGGAAGATGGAGATGACAAGGGAGCGCAGCAGTCTTACTTTGGAATGTAGACTGATGGTCCTGTCTTTCCAAATGGGCTTCAACCTTGTCAGGGCAGCAGTTGTTTGTGCGATCCTGGAGAGGACTTCCTGTCGGGACCCATTGTCTGATACAATGGCTCCTAAATATTTGAAGCTATGCACTGTGTCGAGGGATTGGCCTTGGACTTTGATGTCCGTATTGATGCCATTGGTGTTGTTGGTCATCATTTTGGTCTTCTCTGCACTTATTTCCATTCCATAGGCTTTGGAGGTGGTGTCAAGCCTCTGTACCAGCTGTTCAAGTTCTTGTTCCTCTCCAGCCAATCCATCAATGTCATCTGCAAAACGAAGATTGGAGATTGCTCTACCCCCTATGCTGACTGTGCCTTCATGGTCTGCAAGAGCATCCGACATGATGCGCTCTAGGAAGATGTTGAAGAGTGTTGGAGAGAGTAGGCATCCTTGACGCACACCGATTGTTGTTCTGAACCAATTCCCGATGGCTCTGTTGTGGAGGACTGCACTGGTAGCCTTGTCATACAGGCTTTTGATGACTTCAATAATTTTTTGGGCTGATGTTGTACACTTTCATTGTTGCCCATAGAGCTGCATGCCAGACTCGGTCAAACGCCTTCTTGAAGTCTATGAACACATGATATAGATGTTGTTGGTGCTGTAGGTATTTCTCACAGATTATTCTGAGGTTGAAAATCTGCTCAGTGGTACTTCGCCCTGCCCTGAATCCTGCTTGTTCTTCAGCTATGATTTGTTCAGCTTGGGGTTTCAACCTGTTGAGTATTATTTTCAGGAGGACCTTGCTGGGATGGCTGATGAGGCTGATGGTGCGGTAATTTTCACACTCCTGAAGGTTACCTTTTTTGGGAAGAGTGATGACAAGCGACTGGGTCCATGGTATAGGCCACTCCCCACTCTGCCAGATCTTGTTACAGATAATGGTGAGGGCATCAATCATCGCTTCTCCTCCTGCTTGTAGCAGTTCCGCGGGTATGTTGTCCACTCCTGCTGACTTCCCTTTCTTTAGCGCTTGCACTGCTGCCTCAACTTCTTCCCGGAGAATTGGGAGGATTTCTTCTTCTTCTCTGTTCTCTGGACATGCTAGAACTGATGGGTCTCCATTTGGTGTATGGTTGTAAAGGTCAGAGCAGTACTCTGTCCATCTGTCCAAGACTTCTTGTTCTTCTGTAAGGCATATGCCAGACTTGCTTTGGATAGTGGAGACTTTGGGCTGTTTGACACTTGTCAGTCGCTTCACAGTCTGGTAGGCCTTCTTGCTGTTGTTCTTGTTCAGACTGTTCTCTATTTCCTGGCATTGATCTTCTATCCAGTTCTCCTTTGCTGTGAGCATGCCTTTTCGGATGTCATTGTTGATTTTTCGGTAGACATCAGCTCCCTGTGAGGTGTTCTTTTTCTTTTTCATCTCTCTTCGTTTATCACACAGATCCAAAAGTTCAGGTGTGATCCACAGCTTCTTCTTTGGTCGGTGCTTGCCAAGGATCTCAGTGGCGGCATCTGTCACAGCTGAGTTGAAGGTGGTGGTCATGGTGTTGACATCTACTTCACCAGCCCCCAAAATGAGCAGTGGTGCAAATTTCCCTCCAATTGTGGCCTGAAATAGTTCTGCCACCTCCGGGTCTTGCAGTTTGTCCAGGTCGAACTTCAGTCTAGTGCACTTTGCTGTATTTACTCTCTTCAAGTGGAGCCGGAAAGACATCATCACGAGATCGTGGTCACTTCCGATGTCTGCTCCTGGAAAAGTACGTGTCCTGCCAATGTTGATGCTTGATCTGAAGCGTTTCTTGACCATGATGTAGTCTATTTGGTTGTGATGCTCCCCGCCAGGACTGTGCCATGTCCATCGTCTGGAGTTTTTGTGGAGACCAAGCGTGTTTGCCAGTACCAGATTGTTGTATCTGGCAAACTCCAAGAGTCTCAGACCCCTGTCATTTGTCTCGTTGTTGCAGTGGGGTCCACATGTGTCTCCCCAGTTGCGGTGCGCATCTTGGCCAACCTTGGCATTCCAGTCGCCTTGCACTATGACTATGTCCTTCTTCGGCACTTGGTCAAGGACCGCCTGTAGATTTTCATAAAAATCCTCCACTTCGCTGTCGTCATAGTCTGATGTTGGGGCGTAGGCCTGGATGATGGTGATGTTGAAAGGGGCTGCTCTCAGGCGGATGGTAATGAGTCTACTGGAGACTGGGCGGCAACCCATGACAGTCGCTAGAATGTTCTTGTGGACCAAGAATCCAACGCCGTGTTCGTGCCTGTCATCCCTACCGCTGAAATAGAGCTTGTGGCCTTTGTCGGTCGTTGTTTCACCTAGGCCTTTCCATCGCAGTTCGCTGATACCTAGAACGTTCCATCGATAGTGGTCCAACTCGTGGGCCAGTTCTTCTAATTTTCCTTCCGCAGTTAGGGTCCTGACGTTCCAGGTTCCTATGACGATGTTGTTTCTCGTGCGGATCTTGCTAAATTGTCCATCAGTAGCATACTTAACACCTCCGTCCTGGTGGCCAACGGAAGGCGCGGTCCTTGTGCCGGGTGACGGCCCGGGCGACGACCGATCCGGTATGGAATTAGTGGATTGTGTCATCATGTAGTGTGTCTTGGGCAAAAAAGACCTGGCGGTGCCCAATCCTCTCCAGGCTGTTGGCCACAGCCGAAATCCACGAATACAGTGTGGCTCGCCTTGGCCCTGAGCACATGGTCGTTGAACCTGTAGTAACGTGAGGTTCCTCCGCCCTGGCCGGTGACTTCTGTGTAGAAGACTTTCGCCCAGTGATGCCGTGCTAACATCACCCCTGTTAGTCGCCTCTTACGACACGCCGGGAAACGTTGGGTCTATTCTATTTAATGCCCGAACCCACAGAGCTTATGTATATTATATATAATTAATTAAAAATAACAGAAGCGATTTTTTTCTATGTTACCGTAAATAGACTTTTTTGGGGAGGAGAGAAGATGGGGTGGGGTGAAGTGGGGTGGGGTGCCTAAGAAGTAGTGATATTGAAAGTTACAAAAAGGAAAGAAGAGTACCTCCAAGCCAGTGGTCTATTTGTCTGTTGTCATGTCCAGGACTGACCACCTCCCAAGCCGCAGGCTTCATGTCGCAGCTCAGGTCCAACGTGCGACGGGTGCGCCACTTACAGTCGTTGTCGGCGGTCTGGGACCTGGCCACGCCCCTCACCGACGACTACGAGTCGGAGAAAGAGCAGGAAGCGGGGCTTCAGGTACCCAACGGCCTGACATTGGGCAGAGGGAAGAAAGTAATCACGGAGCTGCACCACATTGCACGCAGAGCTATCGAGATCACCCTCGTGGGAGGATTTGACCAGGTAGGCCTATGATATTTTACATATATTTGACATGACACGCCTGGAAAACTGTGAGACCAACTTAAACAGTTTCGTCAGTAGGCCTATATGAAAAAAAGAGCGGCTATATAAGAATGATTAAATTAAATGAATTGATAATAATAATGAAAAAAAGCGAGTGCAAAAAAAGAAAAAAGAAGAAATTTTGAGGGAAATTAAATAATACGCCAGATCAGAAGATGTTCGATAATAGTATTTTGCTCAAATCCGTCGTCAGAAGTTAACAAGTCAGCGATAAGGTTTTTATATAATTAATGTAGACATAATAATAATAGTGTATTTCATGCTCAGTGCGGATGTCCTTTGCGATGTCATAGGTGACGTGGTATGCTTCTTGCGACGACAGCGCCTCCAGCACTGACAACGACGACCAATCAAAAAGCGACAGGTGTGTTCTAAGACGACTGACGTCACAGCAGCTCCTCAGCCTGGTTCACCTCAGTCATTCCAGAGGTAGAATTACCGTTAATTAATTAACTTATTCTTTCCTTCTGTCCTTCTTTCTTTCTTGTGGTATCATTATCGTTCTTTCCTTCTTTCTTTCTTTCTTTCTTTCTTTCTTTCTTTCTTTCTTTCTTTCTTTCTTTCTTTCTTTCTTTCTTTCTTTCTTTCTTTCTTTCTTTATTGTAGCATGGTTATCGATGTGCATTTCTTTCTCTCTTTTTCTCCTTTCTTTATTTCTCCTACTGTCTGTCTGTCTGTCTGTCTTTGTCCTTCTTTGTGTTTGTGTCTTAATCTTTCTTTTATTTTTATTTTTGTGTGTGTGTGTGGTTGTATTCTTTCTTTCTTTTTAACTGTCTGTTTTTCTTTCGTTCTTTGATTTTCTTTTTTTTGTCTTTGTCTTCTTTCTTTGTCTTCTTTTTTGTGTCTTTCGTTCCTTGCCCTTTGTTTATTTTGTATTGGTTGATGATTTGATGTTTGTTATGCGTGTTTGTCATGTTGTTGTTGTTTGCCCTTGTTTATTTTGTTCCCCCGTGGGGGTGCCGGGGGTTCCAGTATAAATAGTATCCCAACTTTCTGGAAATTTAGTGCTGTCTTTCTCCTTTGTTCTTTCTCATTCCTACTCTGTTCTATCCATCTTCTTTTTCGCTAGACCAGTCACCTACCTTTTTTCTTGAAAACTCTTCCGGGACAAAACTCCTCATTTGTGTATGAGGTCTGTTGGATCAGCTTGGAAATATTGGACGCTTTCTGCCAGGTGGTCACTGGGGCTTCCTATGATGTTATTATTTGGCAATGTAGGCATTTTATATGTATGTGTTTTGTTCATATTTTATAATGATGTTTATATTCTATTTTGTTTTTGTAAACGGGGATTCGATAAATTAGAGGATAGCCTCAGCGTCTTCTGCGTGGGATGTCTTTATTGTAAAGTGACCGGTAGGAAGTCCTCTCCAGGATCGCACAAACAACTGCTACCCTGGCGAGGTTGAAGCCAATTTGGAAAGACAGGACCATCAGTCTACATTCCAAGGTAAGACTGCTGCGCTCCCTTGTCATCTCCATCTTCCTATATGCTTGCGAAACATGGACCCTCACAGCAGATCTACAACGAAGAATACAAAGCATGGAGATGAGGTGCTACAGAAGACTTCTGGGCATTTCCTATACCCAGCATGTCACCAACGACGAAGTCTGACAGACCATCACACAAGCCATTGTACAACACGATGACCTGCTCACAGTGGTGAAAAAATGGAAACACCGATGGTATGGCCACGTCACCAGATCATTAGGTCTTGCAAAGACCATCCTGCAAGGCACAGTGCAAGGAGGTAGTAGAAGAGGAAGACCGATAAAGAGGTGGGAGGACAATATTCGGGAATGGACTGGTTTGACGCTGAGCGAATCAATGATTCAGGGTTGCTGAGGACAGGAAAAGATGGAGTACGCTGGTTAAACGATCATCTGTGGTGCCCTACGACCTCCGAGTTACGGGATAGGATAGGATAGGACCGGCTGGTGGACTGCCTTCAGTGTTGCCACTAGGGTTGTTTCGGCAGATCTTTTATGCGGATCAGGGGCGAGTCCTCTTTTAGCGAAGTTGTGGTCTTGATTTTGTGGTCCTGATTCGGCTATACTGGTCCTGATTTAGCTCGGAAGAGTCCGCTGGACCTAAAGCAATAAACATGTAATGTAATTGTTTATTGTGTATTCCTTGATGCGTCGATGTTTGGTATGCGTGTTTGTCATTTGTTGTGGTTGTTGGCTGATGTTACAGCCCTGTGGGTTCGGGCACTGATTAGAATAGACCCAACGTTTCCAGGCGTGTCTAAGAGGCGACTAACAGGGATGATGTCAGCACGGCATCAGTGGGCGAAAGTCTTCTACACAGAGGTCTCCGGCCAGGACGGAGGAACCTCACGTTACTATAGGTCCAACGACCACGTGATCGGGGGCTAAGGCGAGCCACACTGTACTCGTGGATTTCGGCTGTGGCCAACAGCCTGGAGAGGATTGGGCCCCGCCAGGTCTTTCTTGCCCACGACACACCGTATGATGTAAAGAACCACTCACTCCATACCAAATCGGTCGTTGCCCGGTCACCAAGGACCGCGCCTTCCGTTGGCCACCAGGACAGAGGTGATAAGTGTGTTACTGATGACAACTTAGCAAGATCCACACGAGAGGCAACATCATCATAGGAACCTGGAATGTCAGGACCCTAACCACGGAGGGGAAATTAGAAGAACTGGCCCACGAGCTGGAACATTTTAGGTATCCAAGAATTGCGCTGGAAAGGCCTAGGTGGAACAACGACCGACAAAGTCCACAAGCTTTATTTCAGCGGGAGAGGTGACAAGCACGAACACGGCGTTGGATTCTTTTTCCACAAAAACATTCTAATCACTGTCATGTGTTGCAGCCCAGTCTCCAGTAGACTCATTACCATCCGTCTGAGAGCAGCCCTTTTCAATATCACCATCATCCAGGCCTATGCTTGACAATGATGACAGAGAAGTCGAAGATTTCTGTGAACATCTGCAGGCTGTCATTGACCAGGTGCCACTGAAAGACACAGTCATAGTGCAAGGCGGCTGGAATGCTAAGGTTGGCCAAGATGCGTACACCTGTGCAGACACATGTGGACCCTATTGCAACAGCGAGACAAATGACGGAGGTCTGAGACTCTTGGAGTTTGCAAGATACAGCAATCTGATACTGGCAAACACGCTATCTCCCCACAAAAAATCCAGACGATGGACATGGCACAGTCCCGGCGAGGAGCATCATAAGCAGATGGACTACATCATGGTCAAGAAACGCTTCAGATCAAGCATCAACATTGGCAGGACACGCACCTTTCCAGGAGCAGACATTGGAAGTGACCACGATCTCGTGATGATGTCTTTCCGGCTCCACTTGAAGAGAGTAAACACAGCAAAGTGCACCAGGCTGAAGTTCGACCTGAACAAACTGTAAGACCCGGATGTGGCAGAAATATTCCAAGCCACAATTGGAGGGAAATTTGCATCACTGCTTATTTTGGGAGTTGGTGAAGTAGATGTCAACACCATGACCACCGCCTTCAACTCAGCTGTGACAGATGCCGCCACTGAGATCCTTGGCAAGCACCGGCCAAAGAAGAAACCGTTGATCACACCTGAACTTTTGGACGTGTGACAAACGAAGAGGGATTAAAAAGAAAAAAAAACAACACATCACGAGGACCTGATGCCTACAGAAAAATCAACGACATCCGATAAGGAATGCGCATAGCGAAGGAGAACTGAATACAAGATAAATGCCAGGAAATAGAGAACAATCTGAACAAGAACAACAGCTAGAGTGTGAAGCGGCTGACAAGTGTTAAACTGCCAAAGGTCTCCACAATCCAAAGCCTGTCTGGCATATACCTTACAGAGGAACAAAAAGTCTTGGGTACATAGCCAGAGTACTGCTCTGACCTAAATAACCAAACGGAGACATTTCAGTTCTCGCATGTCCCGAACAGAGAAAAAGACGAAATCCTCCCAATTCTCCGAAAAATTGAATAAGGGAAAGTCAGCGGGAGTGGACAACTCGTCTGCAGAATTGCTTCAAGCAGGAGAAGAAGTGATGATTGACACCCTCGCAATTATCTGTAACAAGATCTGGCAATGTGGGGAGTGGCCTACACCATAGACCTAGTCGCTTGTCATCACTCTTCCCCAAAAGGGTAACCTTCAGCAGTGTGAAAATTATCGCACCATCAGCCTCATCACCATCCAAGCAAAGTCCTCCTGAAAAAAATACTCAACATGTTGAAACCTCAAGCTGAACAAATCATAGCTGAAGAACAAGCAGGATTCAGGGCAGGGCGAAGTACCATTGAGCAGATTTTTAACCTCCGAATAATCTGCGAGAAATACCTATAGCACCAAAAGCATCTGTATCATGTGTTTGTAGATTTAAAGAAAGCGTTTGGCCGAGTCTGGCATGCAGCTCTGTGGGCAACCATGAGAGCGTACAACATGAGCTCTAAAATTATTGAAGTCATCAAAAGCCTGTATGACAAGGCTACGAGTGCAGTCCTCCACAACAGCGCCATCGGGAACTGGTTAGGAACAACAATCGGCGTGCGTCAATGATGCATTATCTCTCCAACACTCTTCAACATCTTCATGGAGCGTATCATTTCACGAAGGCACAGTCAGCATAGAGGGTGGAGCAATCTCCAACCTCCGTTTTCCGTATGAAACTTATGGATTGGCTAAAAAGGAACAAGAACTTGAACAGCTTGTACAAAGGCTTGACACCACCTTTGGAATGGAAATGAATGCAGAGAAGACCAAAATGATGACAAACAACACCAATGGCATTAACACGGGGTTTCAAAGTCCAAGGCCAGTCCCTTAACACCGTGCATAGCTTCAAATATTTAGGAGCCTTTGTATCAGACAATGGGTCCCGACGGGAAGTCCTCTCCAGTATCGCACAAGCCCATTTGGAAAGACGGGACCTTCAGTCTACGCCCCAAAGGAAGGATGCTGCGCTCGCTTGTCATCTCCATCTTCCTATACGCTTGCGAAACATGGACCTCACAGCAGATCTACAGCGAAGAATACAAAGCATGGAGATGAGGTGCTACAGAAGACTTCTTGGCATTTCCTATACCCAGCACATCACCAACGACGAAGTCCGACAGACCATCACACAAGCCATTGAACAGCACCATAACACGCTCACAATGGTGAAGCAACAGAAACTCCGATGGTATGACCATGTCCCCAGAGCATCAGGCCTTGCAAAGACCATCCTGCGATGCACGGTACAAATAGGAAGAAGAAGAGGGAGACCGAAAAAGAGGTGGGAGGATAACCATCGAGAATGGACTGGCTTGAAACTGAGCGAAGCCATGAGTGTGGCTGAGGACAGAGAAAGATGGAGTACGTTGGTTAAACGATCATCTGTGGTGCCCCAACGACCTTCGAGTTACGAGATAGGATAGGATAGGATAGGATGTTAGACTATCTTTGATTCTTTGCTGACTTTATTGTTCATTGTCAATGACATTCATGCTGATCCCGTTGTTGACATCATTGGTGAGGTCACCGTTTGTCTGACGCAGGGCTGAGCACGTGCTTCACGCGCGGCGTGACGTGCAGAGACCTCCAACCTGCAGTGGCGGCGGGGGTGGACTTGGTGGGGGTTGGAGGGGTGGGCATGCTGCACCACCACGACACGGGCAGAAACAGAGCTGAGAAACACGGACCTTACATGGAAGAAAACATCCCACAGGTAACAAACCATTCAATAATAATTATATAATAAGGCCGAATCGTAGCTGTAGTTTATCCCATGCCGTGGCCCTCCCTACATTAGTGCGAAACTTTGGGGTCGCCTAGCAACATAGTGGATAGGATGCTGGCTTCCTATGACCAAGGTCGCGGGCTGGAACCCCGCGTGGGACGAACTTACTTGAATTAGGTACCAGACTTTTCAGACCACCGAGGGTTTTCTCCGGGTACTCCCGTTTTCTCCCTCTTTTCATAACTGTTATTGGATGCAGTCAGTCTAAATTTCCAAAAATAAAAATTGAATATTTTTTTTCTTCCTTTTGTAATACAGCTCTGTTCAGATTGCGGCACTTTGATTTGAACTGAAGAAAAATGGCGTGATAGCATCCAGTATGTACATGCATATATGTATATAATAATAATAATAATAATAATAATAATAATAATAATAATAATAATAATAATAATAATAGTAATAATAATAATAATAATAAGTATTATTATTATATTATATTATATTATATTATATTATATTATATTATATTAAAGTATTATACAACTTTCACTACAGGATTAACTCCCCGTCTAAATGTGCTGCAGTTAAGTCCCTTCTCCACCTCTCTCTTTCACATTAGTGTGAAACTTTTGCTGTATTACCATTTCGCAGAGAATGCAAAGACCCGACAGCGACAAATCGAGGGATCACAGTAGAGACAGTTTGTGCACAGCACATAGTTTTTCGTAATGTATGTTAATCGATGCGCCATTTTTCAACTTCGAGGTAGGAAGCGGCCCAAACGGAAATATCATTGTAGGTATTAAATACGATTTATTTATTATTACTATATTAAAGGTTGTGTGTGTGTGTGTGTGTGTGTTTGTGTGCGTGTGTGTGTGTGTGGGTGTGGGTGTGTGTGTTTGTGTGTGAGAGAGAAAGAGAGAGAGAGGACAAGTTGTTTGAATTTTTTTAAACAAGGGAGACAACTCTTTTTCTGCGTTTTATACGCAACGTTTTGTCTCTCTTCAGCACTATAGTAACTATAGTTGTACTAGCTCGATTAGTTATGCTATCTGGTATATTTTCACGTTTGAATCCTTTTAATATTGCTCGTTTTGTCGGGCAGGTGCTGACCTGCCGAGATGAGGCAGCGCAATCGGAGCTGGGTCAAGGGGCACAATTGCTGTCACGCCTGGACACTATGTTCTTCGAGGGCTCTCTGGCCAGCGCTGAGAACGGCCTGAGGACGCAGCTTTTCAACGCCCTCGTCGACAACGACATCAACGTCATCAGGTCTGCAAATATTGTGTATATAATTGTAACGATATATGGACATTACATTAAAAAAAAATTGTTTTAATGTTGCATACAGGAGAGCAATATTATGAAGGAAAATTAAATGTTTTAATGTTGTAGAACTGTATTGATTAGCAATATACCATGATTGATGATGATGATGATGATGTTGATGATAATGATGATGGTGATGATGGTGATGATGATGATGATGATGATGATGATATATGGACATTACATTTTAAAAAAAATTGTTTTAATGTGGCATACAGGAGAGCAATATTATGAAGGAAAATTAAATGTTTTAATGTTGTAGAACTGTATTGATTAGCGATATACCATGATTGATGATGATGATGGTGATGATGATGATGATGATGATGATGATGATGATGATGATGATGATGATGATGATGATGATGGTGCACCCGAAGCATATTCTAGTCAGCCGTCTGGACTGCACAGATGATATGTTTTAAGAAGCCGTCGCTGCTTCAGAACACGTCTACAACAGGTGGATGATGATGACAATGATGATGATGATGTTGAGGGTGATGATCATGATGAAGTTGATGATGATAATGATAATGATGATGATGATGATGACGACGACGATATGTGTAGGTCGATAGTGGGCAAGTTGAAAGAGGTCCTGGAGCTACCAGAAGAGAACGGGGTCCATCCATTGGTGGGCACAGCCAGGCGTCTTTCCGCACGCAAGGAACCTGCACTCAAAGAGGTAGGCTAGGCCTATGTACTAAGCCGGGACCCACATCTTTGGCTGCCTCTCTGTCTGTGTCCATCTCACAGACACACCATCATTCTCCGTCTTATCTGTCTTTATGTCTGACTGATTCTTCCTCTCTCACACATCTCACATCGCAAGACGCGCAAACGAATATGTTATATAAGCTTACGCATGTTCATCCTCCTCCCATCTTTTAATCCCCTTCCACACACAAACAAACACACACAATACATCAGAACTGGGTTTATTTAAGAATGTAGGAATCGGAAAGTGTTTTTTGACGGAAAGAGCGCAAACTTCTTCTAAAAATGTAAGAATCTATTGCAAATTGGCTCTTTCTGTCTAAAATGTTGACCTAGTTCCTCTCCTATTGGGAACGAAATAGGTCGAACTTTCTTCAGAATTTCTCCGAAAAGTGACTGTATTTTCTCCGTTCCGGATAGAGCACTCCCTTGTACTTAAAACACTCTCATGCAATATAACTGGACTCCCATGCACTAAAAGAGCATTCCCGCTCACTTAGAAAAAAGCGGGGTCCTGGAAAAAAGTGGGTTCCAAGCAAATAAACCCATTTGTGCGTTTATTCAAGTGCACACACACACCCACACACTCACACAAGCGAGAGAGCAACGTCAACCGGGAAAAAATGACGGCTGAAACAGGGGTCGCAACTTAACTCGTTTGCGATTAAGAGCAGTTCATTTCGTGCTCAAGAGGTCACGGACTGCACCTAAGTGTTCCTTGTCATGCTTGAAGGCAAGTAGAGATCTGTATTTTATTGCGTTTCAAGCATTTGTGACGTTTGCATTGGACCATTGCAATTCTTGCGTGATTTTGCAGGTGGCGGGATCAGCCTACGAGTGGGCGATGTTTGTGACGCGGCTGCGGCAGCTGGTGTCCAGAGGGGACGTGGAGGGGGTGGTGGAGGAGTACGGGGGAGAACCCTGGCACACCTTCCGCCGGAAGTACAGGGAACACCGGGAAGGCCCGCATGGCTTCTTCCGTCAAGTGTCCTTCCAGGTTGACCTCAAGACGGATTTCTGAGGAACCCAAAAATTGTCACTGATTTGAATTTTATTTTAAAAACAATAAAAACAACAACAAACAACACCAAACTTTTAAAATGATTTGTTAACATTTGATCACCCACAAAAGGATTTTCGGGCTTTTGACACAATGAGAAAACACGGAGTTCTGGAGGAGCAGGAGCAAGCAGCATCGCCAAAAGAACCTTAAAAAGAACACGAACAAGCAGAAATGGATGGAAATAAGTTGACAAGAGATTTCTGCTACACCAAGCCTATTCTCATGTACACACCGCTGCATACAACAGACCAGACGATGCTTCTGACCGATCCCGACGCCTCTCATCTAGAAACGGGTGCCGGTTCCTTTCCTTGCGCAATGATTCGAAATATATTTTGTAAAGTTTGGCCTGTTCTAAGCAAGACTGTTACTGAAGATCACAAAACCAGGGACTGACTGAAGGCCAGAGATTGGAAGAAGAAGATTCATGCTGTCGTCATGGAAAATAATAGTACAGGGTGGTTGAAAAAAAAAATCACTCCCTATTAAAAATTGAAAAACAAACGAGACTAATTATTGGCCGATTGTAGCGAAACGAAATTGTATTGTGGACCGCCGTAAATTGGTAGAAATTGTAGACCTACGCAATGTTAAATTATAATAATAATAATAAGGTTTATATAACGCACATATATCACACATACAAAGAGTGATTGAAAGCCCATTCATACATATAATATAAAAACATTGTTAAACAATGGGTGTCCGAACGTACGAGTCAAAAAGGCAACTTGAATATATACGTATGGTGGAGGAAGAAATATCCCACCCTTACACACCACACAGACACGTACACACACACATGCTATACACTGTGGTAGGTATTCAGACGCTGCGCAAGCCTCAAATGAGATCAAGGTAGCCTATCCTATCCTATCCTATCCTGTCCCGTAACCCGGAGGTCGTAGGGGCACCACAGATGATCGTTTAACCAGCATACTCTATCTTTCTCTGTCCTCAGCAGTCCTGATGGCTTCGCTCAGTGCCAAACCAGTCCATTCTCGAATGTTGTCCTCCCACCTCTTTTACGGTCTCCCTCTTCTTCTACCTCCTTGCACTGTGCCTTACAGAATGGTCTTTGCAAGGCCTGATGATCTGGTGACGTGGCCATACCATCGGAGTTTCTGTTTCTTCACCACTGTGAGCAGGTCATCGTGTTGTCCAATGGCTTGTGTGATGGTCTGTCGGACTTCGTCGTTGGTGATGTGTTGGGTATAGGAAATACCCAGAAGTCTTCTGTAGCACTTCATCTCCATGCTCAATGTAGCCACTACCGAGGAAACAAATGGGGTTTTGAGGCAGTTTTGAAAGAAGTTAAGGATGTTTCTGATGGAGTGAAAGAGGGAGTGAATTCAAGTTTGAGCGGTGCTTGATATAAGAAAGAGCGGTGACCGGCGGACACCAGCCAGGAAGAGCGGAGATTTCTAAAATTTCACACAGACACCAGCGTTTTTCATCAGTTTCGGCCACTATCTCTGCACCCACAGACTTCCACATCCCGTAACGGAGGCAGCTTGTTTCTATACTTGGATAAATTATATCAGTAATGCTAGTTTTACGTACATCTTTGATCATATTTTAATGTTAGCGTTCTAGTCTGATTTTGAATAGTTTTGTATGGTCCTGTTGGGGTAAATCCTCAGCCGTCCCCTGCGTGGGATGTCTTTATTGTAAAGTGACTGGCCGGTGGAGGGCATTCAATTTTCCCACTAGGGTTTTTTCGGCAGATCTTTTATGCGGATTGGGGGTTGTCCGGTCCTGATTTGGCTCGGAAGAGTCCGCTGGACCTAAAGCAACAATCAATCAATCAATCAATCAATCAGTATGGTCCTGATATTGCTCTTAGCAGTCCGCTGGACCCTATAAACATTGAATATCAATCTATCTAGCTGCAGGCGACGGGTCATTATAGACATCTCTCATCCGGTGGGACAGAATACGATTCGGTGAAATAATGTCTACTGCTGTAAGGTCACAATGTATTGGTTGTTTTGTGAAATACAGTACTATTGTAATATTTATAAGAGTTCTCAGCAGTTTTCAATAAGGAGTTACTTTCCAACCACCTGTACCACAACTGAATCATTCTTTCCATCTCTCCCCCTCCCCTGTCATCCCCATCTATCTTCCCTCCCTTTTTGCCTGCTTTTCCTTCCCCTCTGTCGCCAGCATCTGCAGATCTCCTTTACTTTTATGTTGTTGTAAGTGCATCTGGATATATTTCATAAATATGTATATAGATCTGGACACCATTTCCCCAAATAATCTTCGGAGCCGTGGTTTTATTGTTGCACACATCAGGCGGAAATGAACTAGACATTCCATAACAAGTTGAGAAATTCGTTGCATCATTTGTTTACCTTTTTGAAAGACTGTACTACAGGTGCTCGTATCAGGATGTGAGCTGAGAAGAGTCTACTTCTAATTATGTACAAACATAATTATCTGACGAAGCCTACATAACATTCCCACAAATGGGTTCAGAAGTAATGAAAATTGTGATTAATTGATTTGATGCATTATTTGATTGACTGATGTTATTTCTATCGCAAATGTCCATGCTATTACAACATGCGCAGGGTTCAATTTTGATATTTGTATTACAATTACCCGTGAGCGTCGTCGCCTCAATACCGCCCAAGAGTAAGATGTCAGCAATATTTGCTGGCTCTGTGAGCATTGTTTTATATCGGCAAGGCGTGCGTGCGTGTGTGTGTTTGTGTGTGTGTGTGTTGTGTGTGTTTTATATGTATGTGTGTTCGTGTGTAAGTATATATGTATGTACTATGTATACATGTATGTGTGTGTATGTGTTGTGTTTGTGGGGATATGTATATTATTTGTGTACACTGAATGTGATTTCTCGCTACCAAATTGTTCTTTCAATTCAATGAACTATTGAACGACATGTTGTTGTTTTTTTATTGTCGATACGTCGACCGGATTGTACTGTATTATAGCAATAGTACTTTTTGTATTTAAGCAGAGATTTTGTGCGTACGTGAGAGTGGCATTGAAAAGAATATTAACAGGTAGAAACTTGTGGATTGCGTATTTTCTTCTGGTTTTCTTTGTTCCCCTCCTTCTCTCTCTCTCTCTCTCTCTCTCTCTCTCTCTCTCTCTCTCTCTCTCTCTCTCTCTCTCTCCCCCTCTCTCTCTTTGTGTGTGTCTTTGTCTCTCTGTTTCTGTCTGTCTGTCTCTGTCTCTGTCTCTGTCTGTCTCTCTATCTCTGTCTCTCTCTGTCTCTCTGTCTCTCTCTCTGTCTCTCTCTCTCTCTCTCTCTCTCTCTCTCTCTCTCTCTCTCTCTCTCTCTCTCTCTCTCTCTCTCTCTTCTCAGTGTGGACAGACAGCACTTGGCTCACGTTTCAGTAACCACAGGTAACTGAGGTCACTAAGGTCATCAAAGGTCAGTGGTGGTCAAGGTCGGTGACAACAGATTTGTGTACGCATCGGTGGCCTTACAATAAGTAGGCTAGTTCATAACACTATGTAGATAGCAACCAAGCAATTCACAACTTTCCGGCACCTCTCATAAAAACTCGTGGGTATCGCCATTATAAATCAAAACGAGGTTAGAGTGAAACCAAGTTCCGGTCTGGCTTGTTTTGCTTTTCTCAAAGCTTGATGCTTGACTTTTAAATATGGCAAATTGCCGAAAACGACGATTGTTAGAGCCAGAAAACGAGTGGGATAAGTATAAAAACGGTTGAGGAAGTACATGCTCAGTGAAAGGATGCAAAAACAATCGCCAGTGGTCAGATGGAAGAGCTAGCGATACAACGATTAAAGAACGATCATCGACAGAAAGTGAAACAGGACCTGAAGACTCTTGTAGTTTTCCATAGCTTCGCCGTTGCAACCTTCACAAAACACGAAGTAGTTGACTATGTGAGCCAGGGTACGATACCGGTGGCCAGTGACACATGTTGTCTTCCCACTGTAACTTGACTGTCACAACTGGGACTTCAAATCCATCAGGCATTCTCTGCAACACTTTCTCTTTTATGCTCCCATTAACGCTTTCTCATGTGATTCGACATATTCTTGAATATTTGAAAATAACTCACTCAAAACACTCGGATAAACAATACGCGGAGAAAGAAACCGGAAGTATGCTTCACTCCTCTTACATGGGGGATTCCCGTTGGTGCATAGGATAGCAGAAAAGTGTGAATATTTTGGTTACAGTACTAGTATAGGTCTATGTAGTAGGCATAATATTAAATATAAAAAAAAATATTGGACTAGCTTAGTATTCATTGTAATGTTCTTGTATAGCGCATTCTCCAAAAGCTTAAGAGCTGCGCAAGGCGCTGGTTTCTGCAGGCTCTAACTCAAGCCGCTCGAAAAGCCAACTTGCTGCCTTCAGTCGCACCGTCTAACGCCTTCGAAAACAAAAACTGAGCACAATCGTGGGCGACCGGCGGTTTAAAGGAAGGACGTAGTGCGTGTTGGGTGTGTTGGTGTTGTAACTGGCACTTACCGGTCTTAGGACACGAGCGTCAGGATCTTTAAAGTCCGTGCGATGTAATGTGTGCGAGCACAGACTGTACCTCGGTGTGTACTCTCATCCGAAGTAATAGGTGACCTGCTAAGCCTCCTGATGCGCAATGGGGGCCAAACAGACTACTACTATTACGATGACGACGATGATGATGACGACTGTGATGATAATGACTATGATGATGATCACGACGATGATGATGGTGATGCTAATAATGATAATGATGATGATAATGATGATAAAAGAACAGAAGATAATGATGTTGATAATAATAATGATGGTAGTAGCAGCTGCAGCAGCTGCAGCAGTAGTAGTGGTAGTAGTAGTAGTAGTAGTAATAGTAGTAGTAGTAGTAGTAGTAGTAGTAGGAATATTACAACTACTACAACAGGGAGGCACTGTGGTCAAATGGTAGTGTTTCGGCTTGCGGATCTGAAGGTTCCGGGTTCGAGCCCTGGCCGGGCCATTGTGTTGTGTCCCTGGGAAAGACACTTTACTCCTGTTTTCCTACTCCTTCGGATGAGAGTATAAACCGAGGTCTAGTCTGTGTCGAATACATTCTATCATAACGGACTTTAAAGATCCTGACGCTCATGTCCTAGACGGGTGAGTGCCGGTGACAAGAACACACCCAGCATGCACCTAGGTCCTTCTCCCCCATCCCTGGCTGGCCAGGATTGTGCTCAGTTGTCCGGGCGTCAGACCATTCGCCCAAAGGCTGCGGGTGGGCGTCTCGGGCGGCTTGAGTTAGATCCTGTATCGGCCAGCGCCTTGAGCAGCTCTTGAGCTGGAAAAGCGCTATATAAGAACGATTAAATAAATAAATAAATAAAACTACTACAACTACTGATGCCGCTGCTACTGCTACTACTACTAGTTATTACTACTATTAGCTTACTACTTATAGCGCAACTCCATAATTAAAATGAGCTAAAAGCACATACGAGTAAATCGAAAGCCTGAAAAGCAACGTTAAGATTATTTTGTCTAAAAGTACAACATGAACAAGCGATACAGAATTGTTTACATAATACAACAGTATTGTGTTGTTACACAACAAAAAGAGATTAATTATATTTAACATATAACTTAAGAGATTCATTATATGTAACATATAACTTCGGGTTGCTAAAAACTGCACCAGGAATAAAGAAATATATTGTTCATAAAGGAAAAGAAGATTCAAATAATATGACATTTTTTTTTGTATCGGGTATGGTTCACCGTTTCCTAATTAAATATCAAGTTTCAAAGAAATCCGTCCATTAGTTTCATAGAAAAGTGCGCAAATGTCACTTCCGGACGGACGGACGCTGGACGGACGGAAAAAGCCAAAAACAATAGCTCAGGGCTAACAGCTCAGAAACTAATTATGAAATGGACCTTATAGCCAATTGTAGGAAATGCAATAGAGAGATTCAATTATTTTTTATAGGGATCTCTATACTAAATCAATACCCTCATCCCCATCCCTCCAACAGAGTCACTCAAAACACAAGATGTTGCACGTTGTCTCAGTCAAAAGCAAATAATAGCAAAAGAATAGGATCTACACTTTTTTTTTAAAAGGTGTGCAAACCTATAAAACGATGTTTTGCTTAGATCTCTTGCAAAATAGACCTCAGTTGGTGAACCGATATTATACCGAAATAAAAAAAAGATCGAAATGTATGTAGATGGAACCGACATCAGATCGAAACGTCTGTAAATCGAACCGACATATAATAAAAGTCTTGAAATCGAACCGACATATGATCGAAACGTCTTCAAATCGAACTGACATATGATCGAAACGTTTAAAATTGTCAATATATCGAACCGACAGATTTGAAACGTCAATGCATCGAATGATGCAAATATCGAATTGACAACATATCAATTGGACAAAAAGTCAAAGTTTCATTTAATCGAACGTTTTCGATATTTTTTCGTTTCAATATTAAATTTTTTTTCAATCAATTAGTTCGTTAATTAGTTAGTCATTGTTTATAGGGTACAGCGGACTGCATAGAGCCGAATCAAGACCACTTTTCAATCAATCAAGCCAGTTATAAGAGGTGGGTGAAACAAGGTATTATGATGAACTATTGATGATTTAGAACTCACTCGAACACTATGAGGACTACTCATGGTTTTGAGAAAGTTTAATAGTTCTTGCTTGAAGATCATTATTTATGATATTGCAAGATGGAAAAGGTAATAGGTCGGACACAAAAAGGCAAACCTCTTCTGTACTAAAACGGGCTGAAATATAGTGTGGATCGGATAGGTGTACATTACAAATAAGCACAGACATCCCTACACACACTCACGCAAACGCACACAAATTCATTGTTTTTCGCACCCCCAAATTAATTCAACGAGACCAGTTTTTGTTTCCGTTATTTTGTCCATTCGATATTATTCGATTTTCACTATTATTTTTCGATAATAAGACGTTAAATCTACCGTCTTTTCGGTCATGTAACGTTCGATCAAGTATCTTATCCATCTTCTGTCGGTCGATATCCCGTCCTTCGAGCCAATGACGCTTCGATCACTTGTCTGTTCAATATATTGACGGTCCCATTCCCCTCCCCCCTTACCTTCCTCCCCATCTTTTTCCCTCACCCCCAAACATTTTCCGACGCGGCTGTTATATAAGAAAAAACACACCACCCCCCTCCCCCAAACAAAACAACAACAACAACAACAACAACAAACTTCCAGATGGATTCTTACCACATTTTAGTCCTATGCCGATCAAACAAGGGATATACAAAAAACTGTTTTAGACAAATAGTGATATTAAGACGCGAAAAACCCATCAGTGGCAGAGTGACATTGGCCACCCACAGCTTTCACGTGCAGCACCAGGATACTCACGGCAAACAGACGTCATCAGACAGCGTCTACGATCTCCAGCCAGCTGCAGAAAGTCAGTCAGACCAAGAGATCGGGACTTCTTCTTCTTCTTCTTCTTCTTCTTCTTCTTCTTCTTCTTCTTCTTCTTCTTCTTCTTCTTCTTCTTCTTCTCTTTCCTTCTTGTTCTTCTTTTTCTTAGTCGTATTCTTCTTCTTCGTCTTCTTCATTATCATCATCCTTCTGCTCCTACTTCTAATCCATCTCTTCTTGTTTTTTCCTCATTGTTATTTTCCCCGTACTTTCCCTTTGCTCCTCCTACTTGTTAGTCCCCGAGCTGTATAGCTCCAGGAACTATAGTTTTTGGCTTTGTCCGTCCTTTCGGCGTCCAGCGTCCGTTGCCCAGCGTCCATCCGGCGTCTAACACACACAGACACACACACCCACACACACACACACACCTACACACACACACACACCCACACACACACATACCCACATACACACGCACACGCGCGCGCGCGCACTTTCTCACTCACACAACGTCTTCGTTCTGCGCACAGGTTCTGAAGTCACTTCTTTCGCCTTTGTATACTCTATTACAAACGTTATGAGGTCTAACACTCACCGACTTCCATTTTAGCGACTGACCCCCCAGAACGCCTTTCCTATCTTTGGAGTCCACTTCAAATTCAAAAGGGCAACCAGAAAAGAACCATTCACTCCATACCGGATCAGTCGTCGCCCGGGTCACCAAGGACCGCTCCTTCCGTTGGCCACGGAGGTGATAAGTGTGCTACAGATGGACAACTTAGCAAGATCTGCACGAGAAACAACATCGTCATAGGAATCTGGAATGTCAGGACATTAACTGCGGATGGAAAATTAGAAGCTGGTCCACGAGCTGGCCCACTATCGATGGAACGTTTTAGATATCAGCGAACTGCGCTGGAAAGGGCCTAGGTGATACCACGACCGACAAAGGCCACAAGCTTTATTTCAGCGGTAGAGAAGACAGGCACGAACACGGCGTTGGATTCTTGGTCCACAATAACATTCTAGCCACTGTCATGGGTTGCCGCCCAGTCTCTAGTAGACTCATTACCATCCGTCTGAGAGCAGCCCCTTTCAACATCACCATCATCCAGGCCTATGCCCCAACATCAGACTATGACGACTGCGAAGTGGAGGATTTCTATGAAAATCTAAAGGCTGTCCTGGACCAAGTGCCGAAGAAGGACATAGTCATAGTGGCCTATATAGTGGAAGAAGACTGGAATGCCAAGGTTGGCCAAGATGCGCACCACAACTAGGGAGACACATGTGGACCCCACTGCAACAACGAGCTAGACAAATGACAGGGGTCTGAGACTCTTGGAGTTCGCCAGATACAAGAATCTGATACTGGCAAACACGCTTGGTCTCCACAAAAAAATCCAGACGATGGACATGTCACAGTCCCGGTGGGGAGCATCACAACCAGATCGACTACATCATGGTCAAGACACGTTTCAGATCAAGCATCAACATTGGCTGGACACGCACTTTTCCAGGAGCAGACATCGGAATTGACCACGATCTCGTGCTGATGTATTTCCGGCCCCACTTTAAGAGGGTAAACACAGCAAAGTGCAAAAGGCTGAAGTTCGACTTAGAGAAACTGCAAGATCCGGAGGTGGCAAAAATATTTCAGGCAACAATTGGAGGGAAATTTGCACCACTGCTCATTTTGGGAGCTGGTGAAGTAGTTGTCAACACCATGACCACCACCTTCAACTCAGCTGTGACAGATGCCGCCACTGAGATCCTTGGCAAGCAACGCCCAAAGAAGAAGCCGTGGATCACATCTGAACTTTTGGATCTGTGCAATAAACGAAGAGAAATTAAAAAGAAAAAGAACACCTCACAGGGAGCTGATGCCTACCGAAAAATCAACAATGACATCCAAAAAGCCATGCGCACACTGAAAGAGAACTGGATAGAAGATCAATGCCAGAAAAATAGGGAACAGGGGGAGAAGCGATGATTGACGCCCTCACCATTATCTGTAGCAAAATCTTGCAGAGTGTGGAGTGGCCTACACCATGAGCCCAGTCGCTTCTTATCAATCTTCAAAAAAAGATAACGTTCAGCAGTGTGAAAATTGCCGAACCATAAGCCTCATCAGCCATCCCAGCAAAGTCCTCCTGAAAATAATACTCAACAGGTTAAAACCCCAAGCTGAACAAATCATAGCTGAAGAACAAGCAGGATACTACTGAACAGATTTTCAACCTCAGAATAATCTGCGAGAAATACCTACAGCACCAACAACATCTGTATCATGTGTTCGTAGACTTCAAGAAAGCGTTTGACCGAGTCCGGCATGCAGCTCTGTGGCCAACCATGAGAGTGTACAACATCAGCCCTAAAACTATTGAATACATAATTTAACTATTATTATGAAATGTTATACATAATTTTAAATTATTCATTATTATATAATTAATTTTGTGGTCCTGATTCGGCTCTTTGCAGTACGCTGGACCCTGTAATCTATGAATAACTAACTAAATTCGAGAATGGACTGGCTCGTGGCGCAGTGGATTAGTCGCCGGTTTCCTATGCGGGAGGTCGCGGGTTCGATTCCCGCAAGGGGCGAACGTATGTGACTTAAGTACGAGACTATTGAGGTCACCGAGGGCTTTCTCAGGGCACTCCGGTTTCCTCCCTCCCTTCAATAATGGTACTGGACGCAGTCAGAAATAAAAAATCCCCCCCCCCCCCCCCCCAAAAAAAAAAAAAAAAATCCATTTTCTTTCCGTCTTCCAATAGCGATCTCTCTTTCTTTACACCACCTGTTCGAGTGATGGATGTGTATTTGTTGTGTGTGAGGGTGGATGAGACATGTGAGCGTGTATATTGGTACAGATCGCCGCGCTTTGAGCCTGACTGATTCGGGGAAAGGCGCGTATATAGCATCCAGTATTGACACTGAGCGAGGCCATGAGGGTTGCTGAGGACAGAGAAATATGGAGTTCGCTGGTTAAACGATCATCTGTGGTGCCCCAACAACCTTCGAGTTACTGGATAGGATAGAATAGGATAGGATAGAATAGGATAGGATAGGATAATCTGGAACCGACAATGCCGAGCCACACTACCTTGTCACTGTTCTACTGATCGATCCCTCGGTGTGTGTGTGGGGGGGGGGGATTATGGGGGTGTGGGGGGCCGTGTGTGCGTGTGCGTGTGCGGGTGTGTGTGTGTGTGTGTGTGTGTGTGTGTGTGTGTTTTTGACGTAGATATGACGAATAAAACCAGTTTACGTAAGAATTATTGTCTCGGAAGTTCTAGATTTATGGCTGACACAGTGAGGCGGATCATTTTAATAACATGGACTAGGAGTGTGTTTAAACTGCGGACATTTTGAGCATGTTCGAACTTGGGTTCTGAACCTGCTATCACCCGATACCGAAGCACTGATACGTAGTTCACATCAGAAATAATCAAAATCAGAATCTGTTGTTATGAAGCTCGTGGCTGCTTTATTTTCATCAAGTATATTTTAGCTTTGTGTATCTTTACTACTGGTCCATGAGACAAACAGGTCGACTGAAATCAAGACTGGAAAATAGATCCAGAGACCTCAATACTGTCAGAAGATTGTGCTCAAGACATTAAAACTGGTCCATCTTAAGTCTCATCAGTACGATTGTACGCTGTAAGCTTCTGAATGTTTATATAGAGATAAAACCTATCAACAGTGTGATTTGTCGAACGAGCATTTGCCACGCAGGCACCTGACAGTCTGTTGATGATAACATCCTCCTGATTGTTAGTAATCAGTCCATGTCTTGGAGGAGCAACCTGGCACGCAAACTATGGGGACGAGGTCGACGTGACCCTCAGGCCAAATGCGAAACACTGCACAGTCAGTCCACCCAGATACCTTCCTGGAGGCAGAAAGGACGACCGCATCCACCCGGCTGGCGATCCAGAACTCCGGTGGTCTTTACCGCATAGACTCTAAGGAGAACATAGTCGACAACGTCAACTACCGGGACCATCTGGTGATTACAGAGTATGGACGACACCCGCCAGCTGACGGTTGTGCTCAACTGCACGGCCATCCCGCGTGCTGCTTTGTGTCTGATGGGACAGAAGCCAACCCGACTGTGCACTAGCTGACAACTGTAGCTAGTTCTGGACCAGCTGATGTTGAACCTCTGCCCTCCACGTATGGGCGACATTCACTCTGTCACTCTTCCTTCTCACCCGTGGCGTCTCCCACCACACGGACCTCTCCCAACTCTTACCCACGTCAGCACCAGTCGCCAAACCAGACTTTCAAACGTCGACTACCACCTTATGGTAAGACCGATAGACCCACTCTCTCAACTGATTCTGATCAAATCACCCCAGCCTTGACGCCAAACGCTTCAAACTGCCAGATGAACGATACAACTATACTTCCAACTCTTAGCACAGATGGTTCGGCATCACGTGTTGAAAGCAGGGACGATGTAGGCTCTACATGGAAGTATTGTCAGAAAGCAGAGGTGGAAAACGATTATGACGGACAGTCGAGAGTAGAGACCAATGGCGCACAAAAGATGTCTACCAATACGATGAATGTTGTTGGGGGGCAACCTTCGCACAAGGCCGTAGGTGCTGCTGAGGAACATGATGATAATACAGGGGGACTTTCAGAACATTTGCAGCCACATGAGGCTGCTGCAGATGACGCGCAACTGGCAGATGGTGATCTTGTAGCAACATGGCAAGCGCCTGCTACAGAGCATGACTGCGTGTCACTGCTAGATGACCAAAGACGCGGTGCAGACACACAGGCAGCATACACGCAGTTGGAGCTTAGACTGCAGACGTGTGTGTCACGGAATCGTGTGGGTGTGATGTGGAGACAGGCGGAGTCAGCGCACCAGTTGACGGAGACCACCAACACCAACACACACGCCTTGCAGACGTCTGTGTCTGCCGCTGCTCTGCCCACTCACGACACCAACAACCCTCCGTTCCAAAGCAGCTTTCACGACGGAGGTCACCGGATGTTTAAGGACTCAAATCGCACACTACGTGAATATGTGTGCGGGACAGACGAGTTTGAGGTCATGAGGAGTGATTTTGTGACGACAGAGAAGAACGTGCAGGGACACGTGAATTTCGAAGACTCCATCTACGTCACTTCTGCTTGCCCTGTGACCATGGTTCCGTCCAGGTGAGTGACCAACCGCGTGGTTACAGGTAAAAATAACAGATGTTGACAGGGGCGGATTTTGCCATTGTTGAAGGGGTGTGCACTTTTCCCTAAAACCATTAATGCGAAGTGGCGAAGCCACAAGCGCGAGCCTGTGAAGCAGGCGAGTGAACTAGGAGGTTCTGGGGGCATGCCCCCCTGGAACATTTTGAAAATAATGGTTAAAATCTGTGCAAGCTGGTGCCTTCTAGGCATTATTTTGAGGACTGAAAACAGTATTGTTTTGTGCTAAAAGTCCTCTTTTAGCCCCCCTTCTTCCCCCCCCCACACACACACACTCCTCTGCAAACTCTGATGATAAAATTTACAATAGCAGAACATCTTGCATAAAGGTTTATAAAAAGACAGGTAAAGTTACTGCAAATAAAACAAGAAATAGCCACTCACATCAGTTTTATTAAAAACTGACTTGATGCATGTACAAGAAATACCTGTAGATCTAGATCTGATGAATTAAATAAAAATAAAAAAAAGAATATAAAAAAACACCCACTAATTTGGAGGTACATGAAACTGTGTGGTGAGTGAGAATTAGTATAGTTTTTTTCTTTCTTCTTTATTCTCCTTTTGTCCCTACTTTTTTTTTTTTTTTTTTTTTTTGGGGGGGGGGGGGGGGGGGGGGATCGTTAGGGTGGTGTGCACGTACACAAGCGCACACCCCCAAAATCCGCCCCTATGGTAATTGTCTTCTGGAAAAACGCTAGTGTAAACGGGAATTCCCATTTATTTTAGGACGGTCCAGTGTTTACTGGCAATGCGAATTCCAAAATTACTTTGTGCCCTACTGGTAAGGAATGAAAGATTCAGTAGAGTAAGATTACTTCTAAATTCTAGATTACACATAATGTAACGTAAAGGGGTAATTCAGAATTTGCGTGCGTGTATGCGTGAATCTGCGTTCTCCTGTCTCACAACTTCTCGAACTCATTGTGACGACAGGAGGTTATTACACGCTAAATTTATGCTGTGTCAGGATGTATATAGTTTACAGTTTCATATCTATGAGTGTACTGTGCGAAAAGTATTGGGTCAGCGCTTTGTATTGCGTAGTGTATGAAAAAGAAAAAGAACACAGGGAGCTGATGTCTACCAAAAAAATCAACAATGACATCCGAAAAGGCATGCGCACAGCAAAGGAGAACTGGATAGAAGATCAATGCCAGGAAATAGAGAATAGTCTGAACAAGAACAACAGCAAGAAGGCTACCAGACTGTGAAGCGGCTTACAAGTGTTAAACAGCCCAAGGTCTCCACGATCCAAAGCAAGTGTGGCATATGCCTTACAGAAGAATAAGAAGTCTTGGACAGATGGACAGAGTACTGCTCTGACCTTTACAACCATACACCAAACGGAGACCAGCAATCAGTTCTAGCATGTCCAGAGAACAGAGAAGAAGAAGAAATCCTCCCAATTCTCCGAGAAGTTGAGGCAGCAGTGCAATCGCTGAAGAAGGGGAGGTCAGCGGGAGTGGATAACATACCCGCGGAACTGCTTCAAGCAGGAGGAGAAGCGATGATTGACGCACTCACCATTATCTGTAACAAGATCTGGCAGAGTGGGGAGTGGCCTACACCATGGACACAGTCGCTTGTCATCACTCTTCCCCAAAAAGGTAACCTTCAAGAATGTGAAAATCAGCCATCCCATCAAGGTCCTCCTGAAAATAATACTCAACAGGTTGAAACCCCAAGCTGTACAAATCATAGCTGAAGTACCACTGAACAGATTTTCAACCTCCGAATAATCTGCGAGAAATACCTACAGCACCAACAACATCTATATCATGTGTTCGTAGACTTCAAAAGGGTATTTGACCGAATCTGGCATGCAGCTCTGTGGGCAACCATGAGAGTGTACAACATCAGCCCTAAAATTATTGAAGTCATCAAAAGCCTGTATGACAAGGCTACCAATGCAGTCCTCCACAACAGCGCCATCGGAAACTGGTTCAGAACAACAATGGTGTGAGTCATGGATGCCTACTCTCTCCAACACTCTTCAACATCTTCCTAGAGCGCATCATGTCACATGCCCTTGCAGATCACGAAGGCACAGTCAGCATAGGGGAAAGAGCAATCTCCAACCTTCGTTTTGCGGATGACATTGATGGATTGGCTGGAGAGGAACAAGAACTTGAACAGCTGGTACAAAGGCTTGATACCACCTCCAGAGCCTATGGAATGGAAATAAGTGCAGAGAAGACCAAAATGATGACCAACAACACCAATGGCATCAACACGGACATCAAAGTCGAAGGCCAATCCCTCAACACAGTGCATAGCTTCAAATATTTAGGAGCCATTGTATCAGACAATGCGTCCCGAGAGGAAGGTCCCGACAGGAAGTCCTCTCCAGGATCGCACAAACAACTGCTGCCCTGGTGAGGTTGAAGCCCATTTGGAAAGACAGGACCATCATTCCAAGGTAAAACTGCTGCGCTCCCTTGTCATCTCCATCTTCCTATATGCTTGCGAAACATGGACCCTCACAGCAGTCCTCCAACGAAGAATACAAAGCATGGAGATGAGGTGCTACAGAAGACTTCTGGGTATTTACTATACCCAGCACAACACCAACGACAAAGTTCGACAGACCATCACACAAGCCATTGGACAACACGATGACCTGCTAACATTGGTGAAAAAACGGAAAGTCCGATGGTATGGCCACGTCACCAGATCATCAGGTCTTGCAAAGACCATTCTGCAAAGCACAGTGCAAGGAGGCAGAAGAAGAGGGAGACCGAAAAAGAGGTGGGAGGACAACATTCGAGAACGGACTGGTTTGACACTGAGCGAAACAATCAGGGTTGCTGTGGACAGAGAAAGATGGAGTACGCTGGTTAAACGATCATCTGTGGTGTCCCTACGACCACAGAGTTACTGGATAGGATAGGATAGGATAGGATAGGATGATAGTTTTGGAAGCATCTCGTGTTTTACATGAGCTCGATAGCTATTAGAAGCCTGAACAGAGTTCTGTGTCTTGTATTGTGGACTGGGAGAAGTGGTTGAGGCCACAAGTTGGTACTACCTGTGATCGGACGGTGACTGGATATTTGTGACTGCCATTATTATAGAATAGCTGTAGAGTCCGTTTATAAGGGTTGTTACACTCAGTTCGATGTTGGTGTTTTCTATCAGTATCTGATTCAGCCCCGATGCTTGAATTCCTGATAGGGTGTAACTCAGATTCGTTTATTCACACAGCCCGTCCAAACAGCATACAAGTCACAAAGTCGACGTATGAAGTTTTCCACTTTTATTCAGCACACATCAACAACTGCATACAATTCTCAACTCAACTCAACAACTTTCACAGCAACTCTCAGTTTCACTATCAACAACTTCACTCTCTCAACAGCGACTCGGCTCACGATTAAATAACCTCTCTCTTTTCTGGAACGATTTGGTACGTGGTAGAAATGACGCACTGCCACCAATCGAACTAAAGATCGTCATCACTGACTTACGTCATTCACATTTTCTCTACTTCCGGGAACATTCACGACCTTCGATATCCATCCGGAAATTTCTATCAAGAGTAAACACGCAGATCCAGAAGATTCTCAAATAATATCGACTAACGCAAATTATCAACGTTATACAAAGCCTCTCCTAACAACAATGCAAACTCAAATCAAAGGTAAATAAACACCATTATTGAATACTTTGCAAAACGAAACGATTAGATCTATCGTACACGCTTCCGACATACTTTCGATCACGTTTCAACGTAACATAACCCCCCACTCAAGAAGAAATTTACCCAATTTCTTTCAACAACGTTGAAACGTAATGCACAAACAAAGTTCAGAATTAAAACTTATTTCAGTCTGCCTGAGTACTGTCAGTGTTCACAGTTCATTCACACAGAGTCAAAGTTTCTCATCTGCAAGTCTTTCTGGATTCTGTCAATGTTCACAATTCATTCACACAGAGTCAATGTTTCTCATCTGCAAATCTTTCCGGATACTGTCAATGTTCACATATCATTTACCCAGTCAACGTTTTTCATTTTCAAGTCTGTCATTACCAATATTCTTAGTTCATCCACACAGTCAATGTTCTTTCATTCGCAAGGAAACGACGCCCTCGTCAGTTGCAGTCGTCATCGGCCCAGGGTCAAAGACGATGATCACGTGGGCTTCCCTGGAATCAGTGCGTCCTCTGTTGTCTCCTTCTTCCATCGGATGTCCGACGCAGTCGACGTTGTCAGCTCCCAGGATGCATTCGCTGGGTCTCACGGTCAGGTTGGTTTCTGCGGGACGGTGGAACAGCTCCCTCAAGGTCTGCAGATGCTCCTTCCGGGTCTGGGTGTGGACTTCATGTTCGACCAAAGTCGTAGAGCCTGTGACATCATTGAAGCTATGGGGAAACTCGCCCATAAGGTCCTTGAGCTCAATCTTTTGACCTTCCGTCAAGCGTGGTCCTAGCTTAATGTCATCGATGCCTTCTTTGCTGTGGAAGTCTCCCAGTTCCAACAGTTCTTCGCTGTCAAAGCTGTCGTCGGTCACAGCTGCTGTTGCTGCATGTACAGTCTCTGGCGGCCTCTCCACGTACAGCTTAAGGAGGTTGGCGTGGTATATTTTGGAATGCTGGCCGACCTTCACCTTGTAGTCGTTGATCCCCACCACGGTCTCCACTTCGTACGGGCCTTTCCACTGCATCAGCAACTTATTGTGATCAGTAGGTAGCAGCACCAGCACTTTGTTGCCAGGTTTAAACTTCCTGTTCACAGCCCTACGATCGTAGTAGTGCTTTCCACAGTCTTGGGACTTCTTCAGGTTTTCTCTGGCTATCTCGAGAGTCTGCTCCAGCTTCTCCCGTAGCTCAAACACGTACTGGTAGCTGTTCTTCACCTCTGGGGTGTCTACTTCTTTCGTCCACAGTTCTTTTAGGATGTGCATCGGCCCTCGGATGGTTCTTCCGTACAGCAGCTCGAACGGAGAAAAGCCGGTGGACTCCTGCGGTACTTCTCTGTAGGCGAAAAGTAAGGCGTTGATATAGCGATGCCATTGTCTGGGCTGCTCGCTGCACAGTTTCTTCAGGGTGGATTTCAGCGTAGCATTGAACTTTTCGACAAGCCCGTTGCACATTGGATGGTAGGGTGTCGTAGTCAAATGCCGGATGCTCAGCAGTCTGTTGACCTCCTTCATACAGTCAGAGACGAACTGTGTCCCGAGGTCTGTCAGAATTTCTTCAGGCACTCCAAGTCTACTGAACATGTCCACCAGCCTCTGCTACAGTTTCAGTGTCAATCTTCTTCAGCGGCACTGCTTCTGGGTACCGAGTCGCATAGTCCACTAAAGTCAGTACCCGTCGATGACCTTCTTCACTCGGAGGTCTTATTTCGCCGATTAAGTCTAAGGCCACCCTCTTGAAAGGTCGGTCGATCAGAGGCATCCTCTGCATAGGCACTTTCGGGACCCTTCCTCGAGGTATGGTCTTCTGGCAAATGTCACACGATCGGCAGAAACGGCTGACGTCCGCATGAAGTCCTGGCCAGTAGAACACCGCCTGGATTCTGTCCGACGTCTTCTTGATGCCTAGGTGACCTCCCATAATTGAGTCATGCGCTACTTCCATCACCTGGCGCCTTAGGGGTAACGGTACCAAGACTTGACGTAGTGGTTTCCCTCCGTTGACCCTCGGGTGCTGGAAGATTCGATACAGGATCTTGGCCTTCACCTCAAAATAGACCGTGCCACTGCCCTTGGTCACGTGGTCTTGGCGGTTCCTGTACTTGTTTAAAGTGCTATCAGCTTCCTGGAGCTGGATCAGCTTATCTCTGTCCACGATGGCAGCTTTGGAGTTGTCGGCGACCTTCAGTGGCGTAGACACCTTGTCTCTCTTGGCCTGGGCCCTGGTAGTAACAGCACCGACGATCTCTGGTCGGCAGGGCTGAGCCGGAGTAGCCACATTGTCCCGTAGCAGCTCTGAAAGGTCTCCATCGGGAAATGGCAATGGATCCTCCTCCACAACTTCGACGCGTTGGGTTGAGGCAGGACTCCATTCTGGATCGGGGTCGTCGGGTCGTCTCGCGCCGTCGATATTCCCGATCATCAAATCATACAGCGGCTTCTTCAGGCAAACCGCTTCGACTTCGCCTATGTAGAAAGGGGTGTTGACATGAATTTTTGCAACTGGCGCTTTCACACATTTGCTGTCGGCCATGAGTGTCCATTTAGAATCGCCAGTGAATTGTTCTTTAGCGATTAGGTCTTCTCTGACGAATGACCCCACTGCAGCCAGAGTCTCTTAAGACAGTCACTTCATGATTTCCGACGCGTCCCTTTGAAACAGGCATGTTCTGGACGGTCACAGCTGCGCTGGCGACGACGGGGATGGATTTCCCGTTGGCAAGGAGAAGTTGGCCATCAGTCATGCACTCTTGCACGTCCGCAGGGGTAGCTGTGCGCTTGGTCTCACTCGGAAGAATGACGCTCCCGCCGCACACTTGATGGTCAGATCTACTGGTTTGCCGTTGATTGGAGAACCGCCTCTGCCGGTTGCCCGCCGCTGAATTGTCCGTACTGCTCCGCTGTCCGCTACTTTTGTTTTGAGGGCAGTTAGCTGCTCTGTGGTCTGTAGCGTTGCAGGTGAAACAGCCTCTTGAATGCCCTTCCCTGGGAGGTGGCGTGGAGTCCGACTGTCTCTGGCTCGTCTGGCTCCCTTGGACCTGGTTCACATGGTTTCCAGTCTTCTGAAAATGTTTCGTCGCGCTGGGTGGCCCCAGGGTTTTCCCATGAGCGATGAGATATCTTTCAGCAGCCTCAGTCACATCTTTAAGCGTCTGCAGCTTTTGTTCTTCTAAGTGGGTCGCTAGGTCCTTGTGACAGGCATTGAGAAATTGTTCTTTCACAATCAGGTCATGGAGACTGTCGTAAGACTTCGTTTCGCCTGATAACTCCACCCACTTGTGTAGATATGACGACAGGCGCTCCACAAACTGCTTTGGCGTCTCGTCTGACTTAGGCCGGCATTCACGGAAGCGTTTACGGTAGCCCTTCTCTGTAAAGTTGTAGCACTGCAACAGGGCCTCTTTCAAGACGTCGTAGTTTTTGGCGTCATCGTTCGACAGTCTGGTGTAAACTTCGAGAGCTTGCCCCGTCAGAAGTGCACTCAGTCGAATCGCCCAGTCTCGAGGTTGCCAATTGGAGCTTTCGGCGAACCTTTCGAATCTCGCCAGATAGCTGTCGATCTGGTCCTTCCCGTCGACGAAAGCTGGCAATTTTGGAGCCGTATGGTCGTTTGTGACTTGTGGCGCATGCTGATTGTTCTGGATACGCGCCAACTCTAGCTGGTACTGACGATCTCTTTCTTGCTGCTGCTGTTCAATTTCCAGACGCTTCAGTTCAAATTCTCTGTCTTCACGACGTCGCTGCTCCTCTATTTCTCTTTCTTCACGACGTCGTTGCTCTTCTTTTTCTTGCCGCTGCTGTTCAATTTCTAGACGCATCTGTTCTAGTTCTATTTCTTTTTCTAGACGCTTCTCTTCCAATTCTCTTTCTCGTATTCTCTCCTGAGACTTGACGTACTCCGTCAGCTGCTTGCCTTTTAGATTCAGTTCAACCCCTTTCTGCCAGAAGTCAGCCATCTTGATGCTTCTGGAAAATTCTTTTCAAGAAAGTTCTTTTCTAGAAAGTTCTTTTCTGGAAGGTTCTTCTTCTAGAAAGTTCTTGACTGTAGAGTTCTTTTTTTCTGGAAAGTTCTTGACTGTGCTGTACCTTTCTGACTGTTCTAGAACAGCACGCTTTCTGCAGTAGCGCTGATGCTTGTCACTAGTCGCCTTCGCTGACGCAGGCCCCGCTGTCCTCGTCGTATGCGACGCTGCACCACGCTGGTGTTGATGTATACACTCCTGTGCTGAAGTAGACGCGACGTCCGCTCGCCGCTCTCTGTAACACTGGCGATGTAGCTCCGAGACTGTCCCTCGACGTAGTCCTGCGGCAGCTACGTAGTCCCGCTCTGTTGTTCGCTCACGAAGCAACTCTTCGGCGACTACACGCCCTTGCAGTCAACCCGAATCTATCGGATGTAGTCCCAGTATGTTGGCCCCTCTCGACGCAACTCGTTGGCGGCTACCCTCGATGACTGCCTCTCGTAACGTTGACTCGCTTGTTGTAGCAGTTGAACCCTTGGCTATGGCGTGAATCGCGGCTTGACCCCCAAAATGTTACACTCAGTTCGATGTTGGTGTTTTCTATCAGTATCTGATTCAGCCCCGATGCTTGAATTCCTGATAGGGTGTAACTCAGATTCGTTTATTCACACAGCCCGTCCAAACAGCATACAAGTCACAAAGTCGACGTATGAAGTTTTCCACTTTTATTCAGCACACATCAACAACTGCATACAATTCTCAACTCAACTCAACAACTTTCACAGCAACTCTCAGTTTCACTATCAACAACTTCACTCTCTCAACAGCGACTCGGCTCACGATTAAATAACCTCTCTCTTTTCTGGAACGATTTGGTACGTGGTAGAAATGACGCACTGCCACCAATCGAACTAAAGATCGTCATCACTGACTTACGTCATTCACATTTTCTCTACTTCCGGGAACATTCACGACCTTCGATATCCATCCGGAAATTTCTATCAAGAGTAAACACGCAGATCCAGAAGATTCTCAAATAATATCGACTAACGCAAATTATCAACGTTATACAAAGCCTCTCCTAACAACAATGCAAACTCAAATCAAAGGTAAATAAACACCATTATTGAATACTTTGCAAAACGAAACGATTAGATCTATCGTACACGCTTCCGACATACTTTCGATCACGTTTCAACGTAACAAGGGTTTTGTTTTATATATAAATCCACCCAGGTCTTGTTCCTTAAGAAGGGCAAGAATGACCAATGTGCTGTAGTTGTAGGAGGAATATTACTGCCACCATTTCTGTTTGATAGGTGTAGAGTATTTTCCTAAGGGTGTGCGCTCTTCTGTTAGAGACCGCCCAAGGTATAGGTATCTCGCCGACACTAGGATGCCCTGGGATCATAAGTTAGAGCAGCAGTAACGAGCCATCGACTCTCGCACAGACTGTGTGTTGTGTTGTGTTGTGGTGTGTGTCTGTACCGTCACAGGCCGAGGACTGAAGATGAGTGGTGCCCAGTATCCTAATTCTTTCAGTGGCTATACACTCTGAGCATGCGTACGAGGATGAATGATGATGGATGAGGGGAAAAGGGGTATTTTGATAAATATTATTTTCATATGATTTTCTTGTTGGAAATGTATAATGGAATGATGTCGTTGAGGTTGTAGCAAGAACGAGGTCAAGGGTGACGATGTATGCAGAATAGTATGATAGAGGGGTGATGAATATGAGTGAGAGGGTGAATCAAGATTGTTGTTTAGGAATGGAATTATAATATGCATTTGTATAGCATTGTGTTTTTGTGGAATTATATAAATTATAGAAGAATTATGTATTGTTGTAATGCATAAATAAACAGGTCAAGATGGCGGACGGCGGAAGGAGTTATTTCCCATGTTATGTTTACATTGTAAATGTAGTCTAGTAAGGTTGGTTATTATGTTGACCAGATTGGGCCTGCTTTGCTGTTTGCCTGTGTGTTGTTTGCTCTTGCTTCCATGCTTGTGTTGTATGGTGCCATGCTGTAGTTCAACGATGTTCTGAACCAGTTCGAGAAGCTAAGGCGCTACGTGACCTTTGCCACCCAAGCGCTGCAAGACCCCTAATACCTTGAGGCGGCCACCCGCTCGCTCGCATGACCGCTGCTGCTTAAGGTTGCAGTACTCAGGACTGTACTCCCACCTTGAAACCTCATCAATCCCATTATCAACTTCAATCTCACATCCTTCAAAAAGACAGAAACTTCCGAAGCTGTTTATACGCAACTTTATCTAGAATATTGTTTATTGTATAAAGGATATGAAAAACGTTTTACGAACGGGTCGAAGAAAGGAGATTCAGTTGCTGCTGCGTCAGTCTCTGGGAGACACCTCGACCAGCCTTTGCAACAGTGTATACTGATTTTTGTTCTATTTATACAGCTGAACTCAAGGCAATTCATTTAGCTCTGAAACAGGTTTATCAATCCAAAAGATCCTCATTTTTAATCATTTCTGATTCACTATCAGCACATCAGGCTCTTTCCACGAGAAAGATATCGCACCCTTTTCTGACAGAGATCCCTGACCTACACACACAACTTGTTTCTGAGTGTAAAAAGATAGAATTTATGTAGGTACCTAGTCACATGGGCATCCGCGGCAGTATTGCAGTGGACAAAGCGGCTAAAGAAGCTCTGCATCTAGATATCACTTCAGAGATTTTCCAATTTGTTCCATACTCTAACCTGTGTTGTATGACTGGCTCTTATTGTAAACGGCTTTGGAAGACCAATGGTCTAATCAAATCAATAACAAATTATTTCAAATTCTTCCAAATTTGTCTGCTTTTTTTGCCTAACTTTGCGTCCACCCGCAAAGAAGAAACTGTTTTGGCTCGCCTTCATATTGGGCATACTTATGTCACCTATAGTTTACTTTTAAAGGAGAAAAAGCTAGCGCATGCGACAAATCCTTTTCCGTTCGCCATTTTATGTCTGAATGAGTTGATTAAAGAAAAATATATTTTGGTTCGATATGTTTTAATGAGATGTTTAAAGTATGCAATAGTAAATACCTGTTTCAATTTTTACATGATGCTGGTGCGTTTTATCGCATATATATCCTATCGTCTTGTTTTGTGTTATTGGCTAAATTTTATTAGTAAGACTGGTTTTATTTACATCTTTTATCATATTTATATGTTAACCGTTTAGTATGATTTTGCTTAGTTTTGTATGGTCCTGATTCGGCTCTTGGCAGTCCGCTAGACGCTATAAACACTGAATATCTATCTATCGTCTTCTTCTTCTGCTTCTTCGCCTATTCTTGAGGCCCCCTCAGCAAGAGACTCCTGCAGACAAAAGGAGTAAACACAACTAAGTTTCTCGCTACCTAAACTTTCTTTTAACCATTACATACACCTCGCTCTCTTCTGTGACTAGACCAGTGCAGCAATACAATTCCAATTTCATCCATATTAAATGCAGTTCACAACATAAACCATACCTGTCAAGTGCTACGGATTTTTGCGTAGCGCTACGCATTTTAAACATTTTCCCATTGCTACGGCGTATCACAAAGCTGCTACGCAATTTTTCAAAAGTGACGATAATATTTTTTAACCAAGGGAGTTTTCGCGCGAAAGTAGTCTGTTCCGGTCAAGTCCGGTTTAAAGACACTTAGTAAAAGCACCGCACTTCCGCAACACGTGTTCGTTCAGAACTTCAGTCTACGATCAGTCTTTGTGAGGGAGAGACAGACGGAGTTGAACAAAGAAAATGGCAAAGCCTCCACCTAAAAAAACTCAAACGACCAGGAAGGCACCTGCCTGAATGGGAAACCGATAAGGATTTTGAAGGCCTAGTGGAGAAGTCAAAAGAAGTGAAGAGTTTACATTCTGTAAAGCCTGCCGGAAAGATGTGCGTGTCACAGCATCGGTTATATTTTTATTAAATTAATTGGTATATATTGTCTCCCTTTAAAAAAAAAAAAAAGATTGCCTACCTTATTTTCTGTCTGTATGTTTTATATATATATATGTATATGTATATGTATATATATATATATATATATATATATATATATATATATATATATATATATATATATATATATATATATATATATATATATATATATATTATATATATATATATATATATATATATTTCGCATTTTCACTTTTATTTTGAAAAACGTACATGAAAATGTTTATAATGATAATGATAATGGTAATACTAATAGCTAAAGTGTTGTGCATTAACAAAATTTTACAATAAATTTGTAAACACATTGGATGTGTGTGTTTATATTGGATGCAGAAGTTTCCAGTTTTGTTGCAAATCGCGTGATTCACATTAGTGCTACACCAAACCTCCAGTTGCTATGGTTTTTCTGTTAAATTGCTACACCACAACCCGAAAACCCCTTGACAGGTATGATAAACACAAATTCTACAACTAATTATTACAACTGAGTGTAACTAAAACTCATCACATGGTAATTGACCACTCACAGTTGGCGATGTTTCTAGCAAGCTGTAAAATATACAATACGACTTGTACATCTTACAGCTTGCTAGAAACATCGTCAACTGTGATTGGTCAATTACCATGTGATGAGTTTTAGTCACACTCTGCTTGGCCAATGAAAATATAAGACACTCGGGGAAATCGATAAACTATATTAAGACATGAAGAACCCCTCTGTGACAGAGTGACATTGGCCACGCACAGCCTTCTGGTGCTGCATCAGGATAATCCCGGCAGACAGCCGTCACCGGACAGCATCTACGACCTCCAGCCACCTGCAGAAAGTCAGTCAGACCAAGAGATCGGGAAATGGCAGCGCCTGAAGACAAAGTGGGAGAATCCGGTCTTCCGACAGAAAACGTGCCATACGCTGTGGCTTGGTGCCTCTCTGGCAACTTTGGTGAGTACAGCTCCTGCTCCTCCTCCTCCAACTTCTTCGTCTTCTTCTTCTTTGTTGTTGTTGTTCTTCTTCTACTTGATCATCATCAAACATCCTTCTACTTCTACTCCATCTCTTGTTGTTGTTTTTTCCTCGTTCTTATTGTCCATGTACTCCTCTTCTGCTCCTCCTACTTGTTGTTCTTTCTACTTCTTCCTCCTCCTCCTCCTTTTTCTTGTTATTGTTCATCATCATCATCATCATCATCATCATCATCATCATCATCATCATCATCATCATCATCATCATCATCATCATCATCATCATCCTCCTCCTCCTCCTCCTCCTCCTTCTCCTCCTACTTCTTATCCATCGCTTGTGGTCCTTTTTCGGCTCTTTGCAGTCCGCTGGACTCTAAAACCAAGGACTAACTAAACAAATTATCCGTCTCTTGTTGTTTTCCCCGTTGTTATTGTTCTTGTACTCTTCCTACTTGTTGTTGTTGTTATTGTTGTTGTTGTTCTTCTTCTTCATATATCCTGCAAGACTTCAAAGGAGATGGGAGAAAAGATTGAAGGAGATCGCTCTATTCCGATGCATGGTCCACCATATAAAAGTAAGGTCCCAAAATGCCTCAATCCCCAGCGAACGAAAGGTTACGGGAACAGCTTTTATGACCGTGGCACTAACAGCAAACGGCTGCCAAGTGTAGTCACAACCTGACATTTGTAATACTAATATAATGGTCATTATTACACTAACGCCAAACGCTGTACCTGTTCCTGTTGGCAGAACCTGGCATTGGCAACGATCATTGTTTATTGCGGAGGAATTAACATCAAAGGTCGTGTTCTTGTAGACAGAACCTGGCATTTCTAATGGTCATGATGATATTTTCCTGTGGTGTGGTCGAAGTGTGTGACATGACAAGTGTTTACCCATATCGAGGCAAATTTCCATTGCCAATGTTTATCTGTTATGAGTTATTTATTTATTTCTTTATTTTTTTTTAAGGCCGAATACATTCTGCATCATGTCCTTGTTGCACCAACGTCAAACGCCGTGTTCTTGTTGGCAGAGCCTGGTACTCAGCCAGCGTGGCGCGTCCTTCCTGGACCTTCTGCTCATCACCCACACCACTCTGGAACAAGGTGCCTTCTATCTGACGGCCTTCTCTGTGGGCTGGGTGTCGGGCTGCCTGCTGCTGGGCCTGCTGTATCAGCGTTGCGACCACTTCTTGTTGCTGTTGACAGGGATGCTAGGCCTGGCTGGCTCCACCGCCCTCATGCCCTGGTGTAGCGCCTTCGTCGCCATGATCGTCGTCCACTTTATACACGCCCTGTTTGGAGGTTTCCTGGCCACAGGTGCGTCGACCACATGCCGGATATGGATATTAATGTCTGTTTTTGTCATGCTGCTGGTGTGTTTTATCTAATCATATAGAGCTGGTGTGTGTTTTATCGTTTTGCAGATGACATTGATGGATTGGCTGGAGAGGAACAAGAACTTGAACAGCTGGTACAGAGGCTTGACACCACCTCCAGAGCTTATGGAATGGAAATAAGTGCAGAGAAGACCAAAATGATGACCAACAACACCAATGGCATCAACACGGACATCAAAGTCCAAGGCCAATCCCTCAACACAGTGCATTGCTTCAAATATTTAGGAGCCATTGTATCAGACAATGGATCCCGACAGGAAGTCCTCTCTAGGATCGCACAAACAACTGCTGCCTTGACAAGGTTGAAGCCCATTTGGAAAGACAGGACCATCAGTCTACATTCCAAAGTAAGACTGCTGCGCTCCCTTGTCATCTCCATCTCCATATATGCTTGCGAAGCATCGACCCTCACAGCAGATCTCCAACGAAGAATACAAAGCATGGAGATGAGGTGCTACAGAAGACTTCTGGGCATTAACACATCACCAACGACGAAGTCCGACAGACCATCACACAAGCCATTGGACAACACGATGACCTGCTCACAGTGGTGAAAAAACGGAAACTCCGATGGTATGGCCACGTCACCAGATCATCAGGCCTTGCAAAGACTATTCTGCAAGGCACAGTGCAAGGAGGTAGAAGAAGAGGAAGACCGAAAAAGAGGTGGGAGGACAACATTCGAGAATGGACTGGTTTGACACTGAGCGAAGCCATCAGGGCTGCTGAGGACAGAGAAAGATGGAGTATGCTGGTTAAACGATCATCTGTGGTGCCTTTACGACCTCCGGGTTACGTGACAGGATATGATAGGATAGGACAGGATAGTGTGTTTTATCATAAAGCGCTGGTGTGTTTTATCATAAAGAGCTGTTGTGTGTTTTATCATAGCACTTGTTGTTTTATCACATTGCAGGTGTTTTTTTAAAGCGCTGCTGTGTCTTATCATAGGGCTGGTACATGATGTGTTTTATCATAGCGCTGGTGTGTTTTATTATAGCGCTATTAATTTTAGCCTTAGTGGTGGCGTGTATTTTATCATTGCACTGTGGAAGTCATCAAAAGCCTGTGTGACAAGGCTACCAGTGCAGTTCTCCACAACAGCGCCATCGGAAACTGGTTCAGAACAACAATCGATGGGCGTCAAGGATGCCTACTCACTCCAACACTCTTTAACATCTTCATGGAGCGCATCATGTCATATACCCTTGCATATCACGAAGGCTTAATTAGTATAGGGGGGAGAACAATCTCTAACCTCCGTTTTGCGGATGACATTGATGAATTGGCTGGAGAGGAACTAGAACTTGAACAGCTTGTACAGAGGCTTGACATCACCTCCAGAACGCCCATGAAATAAAAATAAGTGCAGAGAAGACCAAATTATGATCAACAACATCAAAGACATCAACATGGGCATCAAATCAGAAGCCAATCCTTCAACACAGTGCGTAGCTTCAAATATTTAGGAGCCAATGTATCAGACAATGGGTTAGGAAGTCCTTTCCAGGATCGCACAAACAACTATTGCCCTGACAGGTTGAAACCCATTTGGAAAGATTGGACCATCAGTCTACATTCCAAGGTAAGGCTGCTGCGCTCCCTTGTCATCTACATCTTCCTATACGCTTGCGAAACATTGACCTTCACAGCAGATCTACAACGAATAATACAAAGCATGGAGATGAGGTGCTACAGAAGACTTCTGGGCATTTCCTATGCCCAGCACATCACCAACAACGAAGTCCGAAAGGCCATCACACAACACGATGACCTGTTCAGAGTGGTGAAGAAACGAAAACTCCGATAGTATGGCCACGTCACCAGAGCATTAGACCTTGCAAAACCATCCTGCAAGGCACGGTGCAAGGAAGCAGAAGAAAAAGGAGACAGAAAAAGAGGTGGGAGAACAACATTCTAGAATAGATTGGTTTGACACTGAACGAAGGTTGTTGAGAACCGAGAAAGATGGAGTACGCTTGTTAAACGATCGTCTGTGGTGCCCCAACGACCTTTGAGTTATGGAATAGGATAGGATAGGATAGAATAGGATAAACGTGTTGTATTTAGAGATGGTTGATTAATCTTTCATAAATGTTCCGTTTTTGCTTTGATCTTCAATGTCAATTCCATTTTAGGCTTTGCAAAAACATTTTTTTTTAAAAATAAGTCATTGTACAGTGGAATGACTGTTTAACCCGTAGTATGCAACAACATTGGGTTTTTTGATTAGACATGCCTGAAGAAGTCAGGTGAAGCTCAAGTTCATCCCAATTCAAGGTCACTAAAAGTAAAGATCATACCAAATTCACCGTTTTTTGTGTGTGTATAATGCAACTTTTACTGTAGTTTATTTGATAGTACATGAATGTATTTGGAGCTGGAGGTCAAGGTAATCTCAAGGATAAGGGCATAGTAAGATCAAAGTTAGTATTACTTTGCATTTTAATGCCATCGTTTTATAGTGTTTTTATGTGGGCACTCATTTACATGTTAAATATTGCGAGTTCCATAAGGAACATGTGATTCATATAGGCCTTGCCCTACTAGTTATAATATCGCTGAGTTTTTTTTTTGTTTTTTTTTTATAGCGCTCCTGTGTTTAGTCATAACACTGGAACACTGGTATGTTTTGTCATAGGGGGCTGGTATGGTTAATCACAGTGCTGGTGTGTTTAATCACAGTGCTGGTGGTTTTAGACAATACAATAAACTGTATTGTCCCATATCAGTGTGCTAGTGTTTTGTTTTATCATAGCTCTGGTGTGTTTTATCATAACTCTGGTGTGTTGTATCATTGCTCTTGTGTGTTGTATCATTGCTCTTGTGTGTTGTATCATTGCTCTTGTGTGTTGTATCATTGCTCTTGTGTTTAATAATAGCTCTGGTGTATTTTTTCATAGCTGTGGTGTGTTTTATCGTAACTATGGTATTTTGATCGTAGCTCTGGTGTGTTTTATCATAAGTCTGGTGTGTTTTTTCATAGCTCTGGTGTTTTTTATCATAGCTCTGGTGTGTTTTAGCGTAGTTTGGGTGTGTTTTATTATAATTTTGGTGTTTTTGGACAAAGAAGTTGTTGGCTCCCTGCTATCTTTAATATATTTTTGTAACATGTTATCCAATTTCTTGAGGAATATTTGCGTCAACGTATTCGTGCTTTGAAATGATTTACTTAGGGGGAAAAGTGCTATATAAATGCACTTCTTCTTCTTCTTCTTCTGATTATTATTATTATTTTTATTATTATTATTATTATTATTATTATTATTATTATTATTATTATTATTATACCGTTAGTGCATGCATGTCTGTTCCGTCACAAAGTGTGCATTTGTGTTAGAGATTCGAACCCATGCATTGACTATATCACCAAAAACAATAACTAAATTATATAGTATCCCAATGCATGCTCTACATTGTGTGTTATAGTGGCCAACGCAGACGTGATGCGGACGTGGGGCGGGGAGGGCGACTTGCCCATGCAGTTCATCAGCTTCAGTTTCGCCCTGGGCGGTGTAGTGGGTCCATTCTACACCCAGCCCTTCCTCGCTCAGACCGCCCAACCCGGCTCCTCTGTGACGCACAGGGCTTCTACCCTCGCCTTGACGTCACAGGACGTCACCATGACGTACAGCGAGACTGGAAGTGACCCCACAAGAGGATTCGAGGGAAGTGACGTCACCACGAGTGGAAACGATGACGTGGTGGAGGAGGAAAGCCGGGTGCATTACGCTTTCGCGTTGACGGCGTTGTTGATGCTGCTGTGTGCTGTCCCTTTTGCGCTGTCGTACTGGCGGGAAAGGTGGGAGAGAAGGAAAAGAAGGATGAAGATGACAAAACAGCAGCAACAACAACAAAAACAACAAGAACAACAAAAGCAGGAGCAGCAAGAGGAGGATTGGCATGTGCAAGATGACAGGAAATCCAGTTCGACGACGTACACAATTGTGGAAGTAGAGGAGGAGAGCAGCTTGCCTTACGCGTCCTGGGTGGCGGTGCTGAGTGGGCTGTGCGTTTTCTTCTTCCTGTATCTGTGTCTGGAGATGACGTTTAGCACCTTGGTCTTCACCTTTCTCGTGCGCCACGCGTTATGGGACAAGGCCCGGGCAGCACGTGCCATCTCGCTCTTTTGGTCTTCCTTCGCTGCGGGCCGCCTGCTGTCCATGGTGGTGTCGGGACGACTGAGTTCCGGGACTTTGCTGCTGTGCTGTCTGCTGACCATGGTCGGAGCTTTCCTCCTATTTCTGGTCGCCAGTAACTTCCATACTGTAAGTAACTAATATAACGCCTGCCGGTGTGGCGTGAAGTGTGTGTATGTGCGTGTGTCTGGTCTTGTTTTTACAATGATGGCATATTAAAGGTTAAGAAAAAAAAAGCAGAAGCAATAGAAAGAGAAACGGAAGAAGAAGAAGATGAAGAAGAAAAAGAAGAGTAGGGCGGATATAGAATAAAGAAGGAAGAAGAAAAAAGAAAGAAGAAGGAAGAAAGAATTAAGAAGAAAAAATTTAATAAGTTAGTCATTGTATATAAGTTCCAGATGGCCGAATCAGGATCACAACTTGGTTGAAAGAGGACTCATTCCTGATCCGCATTTAAGATCTGCTGAAACAACCCCAATGGTAACAGGAAGGAACTCCACCAGCCAGTCACTTTACGAATAAAGGCATCCCATGCAGGGGACGCTGAGGCTATACTCTAATGTACTGAATCCCATTTTACAAAAACAAAATAGAATATGAACATTGTCACGAACTGGCTAGCTTTAACTCTGCTTGTTGACTATTTAGCCATGTGTAGTCTTTGTAACAGTAGAGAAGAAGTAGAGACTATTACACAGCAGCAATTAAATTACGCAGCAGACCACACACCGCGAGCCACCCACATCGCAGTGACTCAGCACTGTGTGCGAGAGTCGTAAATATTTTAACCAATGACCAGCAGGCTAAGTGGGTAGAGCAGTTTTGACTGTGTCAGAGCCTAACACAGTTTGAATCAGTCGTGTGTGAGACGAGGGAGAAGTAACATCTACTTAGCTAGCAGAGAACTATCTTCACTCATAGACCAGGAAGCAGGACTTTAGAATCTCAGAATTCTATCAAGTCATCACGGGCCTGAACTTGTCAAACAGGTAAATGAACACCCTTCTGTTTCATCGTGATATATTTATATTATTGTTGAAATTATGTTTGTGGAATTTGCTATGCATAAATGTGAATTGTTAATCCGAATTTGCCGTACCACGTGGAAGAGCCGAGCACGAGGCGAAACACGACCGGTTGCGCCGCCATGTTGTATGGAACCACTGTTGTTTAACTTATATGTATGTTTGCAGACCAGTGGCTGTACCACTGAATGTTTATATTATTATTAATTCTGTATGTGTATAGTTAGACACGATTGATATTTATGTATGTATAGGAATTTAGAGTTGAGATTCCAGTGGAACCCGGAAGTAGCAGAATGTTCGTCACTTATGTATAGAGATGTGGAGCTATCACTGAGGGCTACTTGGCTTTCAGTGAGACGCTCTGCACAAACCGATTATTCAGGGTTGTGCAGAATTTCGTCTCTTATATTACAGACGAGCAGGCGAGCTATCCCGAGCTATCCCGAGCTATCCTGTGCACCCCACTCCACAGAAACGACTAGTTGGTTGAGGATCCTCTACCGCACAAGACGGAAAGAGCTGCCTTGAAAGACACCCTGTCAGACCCCACAGCGTGGCAAGGGAGCCCAACTACACAACTACAAAGGTGTACCAGAAGCTACCTCACAGAAGGACTTCGACCGCACCATAAGAAAGTTAAGTGTACACCCAGAAGTGCACTTAAACTGATCATAACAGGACCACAGTAGTCCAACTCTTGAGAAACTGTAAAACGGACCACAGTAGTCCAAATCTACATGAAATATTATAGCAAGTGCCCGAGGAAGATATAACAGCTGCCTAGACTATCAGCGATCGAACTATTAGCAGTAAAAGAGACTTTTTAAGTTAGATTAGTACTTAGAGAATCTTGTATAGAGTAGAAGAAATAAATGTGTGATTTTAACTGTTATCAAGTGGCTGGACTACATAGGATTCATAGCCGTGTGAAAGCTAGTGTGACAGTAATCTTTTACCATTTTTCTATCTATTTCTGTACCCCAACCTTAACACAGAACGAGCTAAACAAATAAATTTATTAAAGTAATTCATAGGGTGACTTACTAGCAGTTCCCACCGAATAAACGTGAGGGTCCATAATTCCATTGTGCAGAGCCCATAAACCCCACGTGACACTTTAATTGGCGAGCCTGCCAGGATCTGTGTAATAGGAATTGGGTATAACCGGATCTAAGTACAATAAAATTAGACAACAGTAGAAGTAGAATAACTTAGAATAGTGTAAAGGTATAACACTGATCAGTGGTGGTGCACTATTCTTTAGTTAAAAACTTTTTTGCTTCAATTATTTTTGTACCTGTATGTTGCATTGTTCTTTTGCAGGTTTTGCTTAAGTAACTGTTGTATGCCAATTGACTCTTGTTTTATTCTATTATTGATTACGAATTTTATGGTCTTTGCATTGTTGTTATTGACTTGCAATATTGCTAGTGTTTTGGTATTCCACGTGAGTCAGAGGTTGTTCATAGACACGTTTGGCAATGTCGGACCCAGTGGCCTTGAGATTGCGTTTCAAGGAACTAGGAGAAGCTTTACACTTAGCAGGGGCAGACCTAATTGCGTATATCAATGCAGAGGTAGAGAAACAGGAGGCTAAGGCAGAGAGAGCAGCAGAGAGAGAGGCAAAGAAAGAAGTTAGAAGCAGAGAGAGAGGCGAAGAAATTAGAAGCAGAACAAAAGAAATTAGAACTAGAGCAGAAGAAATTAGAGGCAGAGAGAGAAACGAGAAAATTAGAGCTAGAAGCAGAACAGAAGAAGGTAGCAGCAGAGAGAGAAGCAGAAATTAGGAGGTGGGATTATGAGCGGGCAGAAAAAGAAAAAGAGAGGGAAGAAAAGGAAAAAGAAAGACAGCATGAGTTAGAGCTGAGGAGATTGGGATCAGGAGCTTCAAGTTCTTCCTCAACCCCTCCCCACTCAGATCAGCTAGAGGTAGCATCCAACCCTGTACAAGGAATGTCATTTCCACTGGGAACATTCAATGAGAGAGAAGAAGGTCTAGATCTCTATCTGACTAGGTTTGAGCGTCTAGCAACAGAGTACAAACTAGATCCCACTCATTGGTCTTTTAAGCTTAGCCAAGGGCTTAGAGGAAAGGCTTATGACATCTACAGTAAGCTACCGACTGACAGAGTGACTGACTATCACAAAGTAAAAGAGGCACTCCTTACGGGATTCGAACTGACAGGAGAATGCTATCGGCAAAAATTCCGCACCAATCGGAGAGTGAAAGGAGAGAGCTATGCGCAGTTCGCGGATCGGTTGTCCACAACGCTGGATAAGTGGATTAGCCAGTCAGCCACGGCTAAAACGTATGATGGACTGACAGAACTGTTAGTATGGGAACAGCTACGGGAAACCATGACCCCCGAGCTGAGAACATTCTCAGTAGAGCAGGGCGCGGAAAGACTGGAGGATCTGGTGAAGGTCGCAGATAGGTACGTGGCCGCACACGGAGAAGCCAAGAGCTTCAGGCGAGACCTAAAGCCTAACGGGAAAGAGGCACAGAAACGAAGCCCTAACCGGGAAGAGCGCACCGCGAATAAGCCGAATAACCCCAGACCTGGGCAAAATAAAGGACCCAACACGGAATTCGGGAAGAGAGGTCCTGCAGAACAGAGACGGTATTGTTCGTTCTGCAACAGAAACAATCACTCCACCGCAGAATGTTTCAAGTTGGCCGCACAACGTAGGGAAGAGCGCGAAAGCCGGCCAGCTCACAGAGTTCTAACTCAAAGTAGCGGTAACAAGCCACACACGATCGGAGATCACCCATCGGTGACAGACACGGTCAAGGTCAACGGTAAAGAAGCGAACTGTCTGTATGACACAGGTCTATCATACGACGCGATAGTTAGCGAATCTCTTGTATCGCGCGCGGACTTGACAGACAAGACAGTCGAACTACAAGGAGCAGACTTGACGAAACCGACGACTACTTGCCCAATAGCTTGGATAGAAGTAGAGAGTAGGTACGTCACAGGACGAATCCAAGCAGCTGTTTTACAGAAACCCCTGTATGATCTAGTGCTAGGTTGTAGGTATGTGTTCTTAGGCACGCCCCCTAAAACTGTAGAGATAGCTGCAGTGCAAACCAGGGCCCAAGCTAAAACCCAACCACCCCAGCCCGAGTTCGCTCCAAACCCAGGACTCGAAGAGATCAAAACAGCACAGAAAGAAGACACCTCGATAGCGAAGTGCTTCCAGAAGCTACCCAAGGCGCACACACCCCCGCACAAGGGAGACTTCTACATGGAAGAGGGAGTTCTACATCGACAAGGAGATGGAGATCACACCCAACTAGTACTACCAGCCACCCTTCGAGCCCAAGTACTAGAATTAGGCCACAGCATGCCACTCAGCGGACACATGGGAATTGGAGCCACAGTGCAGAGAATCAGCGCACACTACTATTGGCCAGGAATCACGGAGGATGTCAAGCGCTACGTGAAATCTTGCCACCAATGTCAACGATATTCCCCGCGACATCACACCGTACCTGTTACCTTAGGACCATCGGTAGTAGTCGGCGTGCCATTCCAGCAAGTCTCAGTAGACATAGTAGGACCACTGCCCATGACCAAGAAGCGGAACAGATTTCTACTCACACTCGTCGACGCATGTACGATGTGGTGCGAAGCAGTCCCGTTGCCAGCGATCGACACCAAGAAGATTGCAGATGCACTCATCGCCATCTTTACCAGAGTCGGATTCCCGGACAGCATTAGAACGGACAACGGATCTCAGTTCACCGGCCGCCTGATGCAAGACGTGTTCGAGTTGATACAAGTTCATCACATTCGCACACCACCATACCACCCAGCCAGCAACGGACAAGTAGAAAGACTGAATGGAACCCTTCTCACCATACTCAGGAAAGTCGCCGACGACAATCCAGAAGCGTGGGACACCTACGTGAATGCGGCACTGTTCGCATACCGAGAAACACCCCATGCAGCCACAGGCTACACCCCGTCAACATTGCTATTCGGCAGACCTCTAGCCGGACCGCTAGAAGCCCTACGCAGAAGTTGGACGGAAGCCAAGATAGACGACACACCAAGAGGTGCCACCAAGTACGTCGCAGACCTGCAGGAAACCCTCAAAGCAACGTGGAAGAAAGCTGGTGAAGCACTGAAGAAGGCAAGAGCCCGTCAGGCGAAGTACTACAACCGCCACGCGAAGGACAGAGAACTGCAAGTCGGCGATCAAGTGCTACTCTTACTTCCAAGTGGAACCAACAAGCTGGACATCGCTTGGAGAGGACCGTACCGGGTGACTGCCAAGAAATCCAAGACAGTCTACCAAGTAGAGGTGAACGGGAGAGCCCGATACCACCACATCAATCTCCTCAAGAAGTATACGGACAGACCAGCGACCCCCAGCACTCACAACTTGTTAGCCATCGCCATCGCGGAAGAAGGAGAAAGCATGGAGACCAATGCAGTAGAGTATCCCCTGCACTCCACAGAAACCTACAAAGACGTGATACTCAACGGAGACCTAGCCGCTAAACAGCAACAGCAAGTACTACAGGTCATTCGACAACATCAGACTGTGCTAACAGACCGACCAGGGAGGACAGACCTCGTCGAAGTAACCTTAACGGTGACCGACCCAACACCCGTCCGCCAGAAGCTCTACCCGATGCCACTGTCTCAGCAGCGAGCCATCAAGGAAGAGATAGACACCTTACTGGCAGCCGGAATCATCTCAGAGTCTACTTCACCCTACAGCGCGGGCACGGTATTGTTGCGAAAACCCTCGGAGAGCATCGACTGTGCATCGACTTCAGACTCCTGAATGCGGTAACGCAGTTCCAGCCAGAGCCACTCCCGGACCAGACAGACCTATTTGCCAAGCTACAGCGAGCGAAGTACTTCTCACGCATCGACCTCAGCAAAGGATACTACCAGATACCAGTACAACCACAAGTCCGAAAGTACCTAGCTTTCAGCACTATGGAAGGACACTTCGAGTTCAACGTACTTCCATTCGGACTCCACAACGCACCCAGCATCTTCAGCGCCATGATGCGAAAACTCCTGTCACCCCTGAGCAGCGAGCACCTACATTCGTTTATGGACGACATCCTCATCGCAACACCTACGTGGGAGGAACATGTCACGCTCCCTACAACAACTACTCGCCCGCCTCAGAGACACGGGATTGACGGCAAGACCCACCAAATGTCAGATCGGATTCACCGAGCTAGAATTTCTGGGACACACCATCAGTCAAGGAAGCCTGCGACCGGTAGAAAAGACAGTGAAACGCCTACTCGACGCTCCTAGGCCCAAGACCAAGAAGGAAGTACAGTCGTTTCTAGGACTCTGCGGCTTCTACCAGAAGTTCATCCCCAACTACAACAGCATCGCCGTACCACTGACAAATGGAACCCGGAAAATCGCCCCGGACAAAGTAGTTTGGACAGCGGAATGTGAGACAGCATTCCAAACACTCAAGGACAGAATGACATCGGCGCCAGTACTCCACCTACCCGATTTGACTCAGCCATTCGTTCTTCGCACCGACGCAAGCGACTTAGGCCTCGGAGCAGTACTGCTACAGCGCGACCCCAAGAATGCAGAGACGCTATTCCCTGTCGCCTACGCCAGCAGAAAATTGAGATCCGCCGAGACCCACTACGCCACGTCGGAGAAAGAATGTCTTGGACTAGTCTGGGCCATACAGAAGTTTCAACTCTACCTGTATGGGACCCACTTCACAGTTCAGGTGGACCATCAACCACTATCGTTCCTGGCAGCCTCCAAGTCTTTGAACTCTCGCCTGATGCGATGGGCACTCACCCTTCAGGCGTACTCATTCCAAATCGAGTACATCCCCGGCAAAGAGAACCACGGAGCCGACTACCTCAGTCGCCATCTCGTGGAGGACACAGCAGCTGTCGCCCACCCAACACAACTAAGGGCCATAGCACCAGAATTCGTCCCCGCCCAGTAAAACCCTGTCACTAGTGTCCATAGCTACCTGGCACAGCATTGCAGCTCAGGTAGAGCAACTTACTTAGTTTGTAAATAGGACCCTAGGATAGTGCAGTGTTAAACTAGGCTCTGTAGTAGAAAAAGGTCGAATCCAGTAGTCATCGCCTTTTTTCAGTTGAGGGAGCCTGTTCACGAACTGGCTAGCTTTAACTCTGCTTGTTGACTATTTAGCCATGTGTAGTCTTTGTAACAGTAGAGAAGAAGTAGAGACTATTACACAGCAGCAATTAAATTACGCAGCAGACCACACACCGCGAGCCACCCACATCGCAGTGACTCAGCACTGTGTGCGAGAGTCGTAAATATTTTAACCAATGACCAGCAGGCTAAGTGGGTAGAGCAGTTTTGACTGTGTCAGAGCCTAACACAGTTTGAATCAGTCGTGTGTGAGACGAGGGAGAAGTAACATCTACTTAGCTAGCAGAGAACTATCTTCACTCATAGACCAGGAAGCAGGACTTTAGAATCTCAGAATTCTATCAAGTCATCACGGGCCTGAACTTGTCAAACAGGTAAATGAACACCCTTCTGTTTCATCGTGATATATTTATATTATTGTTGAAATTATGTTTGTGGAATTTGCTATGCATAAATGTGAATTGTTAATCCGAATTTGCCGTACCACGTGGAAGAGAGCCGAGCACGAGGCGAAACACGACCGGTTGCGCCGCCATGTTGTATCCCGTACGGAACCACTGTTGTTTAACTTATATGTATGTTTGCAGACCAGTGGCTGTACCACTGAATGTTTATATTATTATTAATTCTGTATGTGTATAGTTAGACACGATTGATATTTATGTATGTATAGGAATTTAGAGTTGAGATTCCAGTGGAACCCGGAAGTAGCAGAATGTTCGTCGCTTATGTATAGAGATGTGGAGCTATCACTGAGGGCTACTTGGCTTTCAGTGAGACGCTCTGCACAAACCGATTATTCAGGGTTGTGCAGAATTTCGTCTCTTATATTACAGACGAGCAGGCGAGCTATCCCGAGCTATCCCGAGCTATCCTGTGCACCCCACTCCACCGACTAGTTGGTTGAGGATCCTCTACCGCACAAGACGGAAAGAGCTGCCTTGAAAGACACCCTGTCAGACCCCACAGCGTGGCAAGGGAGCCCAACTACACAACTACAAAGGTGTACCAGAAGCTACCTCACAGAAGGACTTCGACCGCACCATAAGAAAGTTAAGTGTACACCCAGAAGTGCACTTAAACTGATCATAACAGGACCACAGTAGTCCAACTCTTGAGAAACTGTAAAACGGACCACAGTAGTCCAAATCTACATGAAATATTATAGCAAGTGCCCGAGGAAGATATAACAGCTGCCTTGACTATCAGCGATCGAACTATTAGCAGTAAAAGAGACTTTTTAAGTTAGATTAGTACTTAGAGAATCTTGTATAGAGTAGAAGAAATAAATGTGTGATTTTAACTGTTATCAAGTGGCTGGACTACATAGGATTCATAGCCGTGTGAAAGCTAGTGTGACAGTAATCTTTTACCATTTTTCTATCTATTTCTGTACCCCAACCTTAACACAGAACGAGCTAAACAAATAAATTTATTAAAGTAATTCATAGGGTGACTTACTAGCAGTTCCCACCGAATAAACGTGAGGGTCCATAATTCCATTGTGCAGAGCCCATAAACCCCACGTGACAAACATCATTATAATATATTTACTGTTACACGCTTTTTTCAAGAGAATAATATTGTAAGCTGGTTTCTCTGAATTTTTCAAATACATCAGCCAACAAACAGACTATCCCTATTCTATCCCGTAACTCGAAGGTCGTAGGGGCACCACAGATGATCGTTTAACCAGCGTACTCCATCTTTACCTGTCCTCAGCAACCCTATGGTTTCGCTCAGTGTCAAACCAGTCCATTCTCGAATGTTGTCCTCCCACCTCTTTTTCGGTCTCCCTCTTCTTCTATCTTCTTGCACTGTGCCTTGCAGGATGGTCTTTGCAAGACCTGATGATCTGGTGACGTGGCCATACCATCGGAGTTTCCGTTTTTTCACCACTGTGAGCAGGTCATCGTGTTGTCCAATGGCTTGTGTGATGGTCTGTCGGACTTCGTCGTTGGTGGTTTGCTGGGTATAGGAAATGCCCAGAATTCTTCTGTAGCACCTCATCTCCATGCTTTATATTCTTCGTTGGAGATCTGCTATGAGGGTCCATGTTTCGCAAGCGTATAGGAAGATGGAGATGACAAGGGAGCGCAGCAGTCTTACCTTGGAATGTAGACTGATGGTCCTGTCTTTCCAAATTGGCTTCAAGCTCGTTATGGCAGCAGTTGTTTGTGCGATCCTGGAGAGGACTTCCTGTCAGGATCCATTGTCTGATACAATGGCTCCTAAATATTTGAAGCTATGCACTGTGTGGAGAGCCACCCATTACAGGCAGCGGCAACGACATCGAAGATGGAGAGCAACCCTTTACAGGCAGCGTGAACCACGGAGCTGAATAGACACCCATAACATGCTGCGACGACATCGGAACAGAGGAGCCACCCATTACAGGCGGCAGAAGAATAGTTCCAGAGGGTGAGAAGCGGTCGTGCCAGAGGCGGTGCAAGCGACGATCGGCATCCATGTACAGTTGGGGAATGTTCCAGGATGCCAAGTTCCCGAACCACCTTGTAGACTTCAGGAGGCAAGCGCAGTTTGGCACACTTCTGGCCTATAGCGCGCAGGAAGGCAGAATCCATGGCAGAGCCAGAGAGGTTACACAAGGCCACAAGGCCAAAGAAGACCAAGGTCACTGATGTCAGCTTTCTCATATCCAGGTCACAAACTAATAAACATGAAAGCTCAAGTTCACCAATTAAAAGTCATTGTGCCACTAGGTCAGTTCAGTGCACGGGCTTACAACAATAAAGGTGAGCAGGCTCACCCAAAACTAGAAGTGGAAATACACTTCTAATAAACTCAAATTAACAATTAAAATCACTGTATCACTAGTCATAAGATCAATTCAAGCACAGGCTTAGCAAGTGGGAAACGAGAGTGGGCTCAGTCACTAATGACAAGTTAATGACTCAATCCCGCAATGTCACAATGGGTTATTGAATGAGTGTTCACTGCTAATAATTAAAAACAAAAAATGTAGTCCTATTATGCTGGCTCCTCTCGAAGCAACTCGTTGGCGGCTACCCTCGATGACTGCCTCTCGTAACGTTCTCGCTTGTTGTCGCGGTTGAACCCTAAGTCTATGGCGTAGATCGCTGCTTGGCCCCCAAAATGGTTGATTCAGCCCCGATGCTTGAATCTTAATATGTGTAACTGAAATTTGTTTATCCACGCGGCCTGTTCGCTCAGCAACAAGGCCGAAGTCGTATAAAGTTTTCCAACTTTATTTAGCAAACACCAACAACTGCATTCAAGATGGCTTTCCAAAAATAACTTCAAAAATACACTTTTTCAAGCAGACAGTACACTATTTATATAGCCTCTCTGCAAAGCTTAGAACATTTCAGAATGCCGCAATAACATCCCATCAAAATAAAACTCGTCACCGGAATTATGCGCTGTCTTTCGAACATTCTACAGTTTAAACCTATCGCCAGATAGATCTGGAAACTTCGATCAATAATAGACAAGTAATTCAAGAAAATTCTCAACGATCCTTCAACAATATCGATCAACGAAAACTATCAACATTATACAAAGCTTTTCTAGCAACAGCGCAGAATCAAATCAAAGGTAAATACACGCTATCTTCGCATGCTTTGCAAAACAAAATGTTCGGAACTGTCGTGCGCGCCTCAATCATAACACATATATTTCTAAATTATAATACCATAGAAATCCCTAGTAACCATTTGGCAGAAAGCGTCAATTAGCCCCAAACGGACATAACAGACCCCAATCACAAATGAGGAGTTGTGGGAGATAGTAGATCGATGGAACAGATTAGGAACGAGAAAGAACAAATGAAAAAGATAGCGACAGTGGTAATTTAAAGCACTATATTTCCACAAAGTGGGGATACTTTTTATTACAGAAAACCCCTGCAGACCAAAAGGGGAAAAAAGGAAGAAGAATGAAGAAGAGAGAAGAAGGAGAAAAAAGGAAGAAGGGAATATAAGAAAGGAGGAAGAAAGAAGGAAGTGGAAGAAAGAAGGAAGATGAAGAATGAAGAGGTAGTAGTGTTAGCAATAATAAAAGAAGAAGAAGAAGCGGATGAAGAAGAAGCAGGAAGAAAGAAAATAAGAAGAAAATGAGAACGTAAAATTGATTGATTCATTGGCTAATTGGTTTGTTAACTGAATCATTGTAAGGAGTTGGAGTGGTCCGACTACGGGCTGTGGACGACAGTGGCTTTGCTAGGACTCAGCATGGGGCCCATCTTTCCCACTGGCTTCGCCTGGATGCACACACACCTTCTTCCTGTCACCGCCACGGTTAGTCTTATCTATCTCTTTCTATTGGACCATCTCTGTCTATTGGACCATCTCTGTCTATTGGACCATCTCTGTCTATTGGACCATCTCTGTCTGCGTAGTTTTGCCTGTCTGCGTCGCCCTATCTCTCAATCTGTCTGTTCGAGTATTCCCCTTTGCTTGGACTAATACCCACCTTCTTCCTTTCGCCGGCACGGTCAATCTCTGTCTGTTGGACACTCTGTGTCTGTGTCACTCTGTCTGTCTGTTTGACCACCTCTGTCTGCGTCGCGGTCTGTCTGTTTTTCCCCACTGGCTTTGATTGGACTCACACACATCTTCTTGTCATCTGCACGGTCATTCTGTCTGTCTATCTGTCTGTTGGACCATCTCAGTCTGCGTCCCTCTGTCTGTCTGTGTCTTCCCCACTGGCTTCGCCAGGACTCGCGCGCACCTTGCTGTCACAGATAGTCAGTCTCTGTCTGTTCGATCATCTCTGTGTCCATCTTTCTACCAGTCTGTCTGTTCCTTCCCACTGGCTTAGCCGGACTGATATCTGTACTTGTCTTAGCGCTGTAACTCGAAAGCGATTATCGCGGTTATGTGGAATTTTGCGACTTTTACAGCTGTCTCTTGAAGCCTGACGGATTGGCGTGTATTAGTTATAGATAATGTCATGATAATTATGTATATTAATGTCCTGCAGGTGACGTCCGTGATTATGGTGTGTGGGTCATTTGGGGAAGCGGTCAACCCCGCCTTTTTGGTCTTCCTCATGGACCGCTACAGTCCGCTGTGGTTCGCCATAGTTCTCTTCGTGCAATCCCTCGTCGTCCTTGTCGTCTACGCCATTTTGTGGGTGACATCACGCTTTTACGTCAGCAGGACAGTCAAGCGCGTCAGTGTTCTGCGAGTGAGGAGTTCTAAACATGTTGGTACTGTTTACGTCTGCTGATGTAGAAGTGGAGTTTGTTTTTTCTCTGCTGCTGTTAAATGTGACTGTTCTTCGAGGCTAGACCTAAATGATTTGAGGGTGCCGTCTGATCCCAAAAACTCATATCAACACACTCGTATCACTTCAAACGATGTCAGCTCCAAATTCACTGCGAATTTGTTCCAAAAGCAGTCACAAAAGCTGGTCCGAATTTTGAAAGCATTGTCTTTGCCGCACGGTATAACTAACCACTGTCTTGCGCGCTCTCACTGGCGGCCTAATAATACACGCTTTTAAGCATAATGAAGGGCGGACTACTCTAGCGATATCAACAAACGATCGTTGTCACGCGCCGGCTACCATACATTTTTTTTAACTGTACATAAACCCGTGTTTTTCGTAAGTCAGTTGCGACTCTTTATTTAGTTGTCAATTCCGAGCAAGAGTGCACGCATAAATGATATAGAGAGAGGGAACAGGCTTAGGCCTGGCCGACCGTTTGCTGAGCATGTTCACTATTCTAGAAAGTTACAACGGGTATTGTACTGAAGTGATAGAGGTCAGTCAGTCAGAAAGCGTCAGAGAAGAGATGTCCGCACCGAGGGTAGGACTAGGCGTATATCTATGTGTTTGATATCCTTAGTAAGCAGTAGTGGAAACTCTATTGGATCCCCTGCAAAGCCATTTTCAGTAGCCCTGATTTGGATGCCCTGTGACCCGGAGGAGTGCGGCGGAGACTGAAGGACGCCTCAACTTGTCTTGTCTTGTATTGTGTTGTCTGCGTGCCAGTTGGGGTCTTATCACCAGTGGAGGTAAATACTCATGCTTTTCTTTAGTGGCGTGCTGCATTCTCTGGTGTATGAGTGTGTAAATAGGTAAGCCTGTAGAATGTAATATTTTTCACCATTATGTTAGGTCATTGTTCTGGTAGTAAAACATTCATAGGGGGGATTTTATTCTGTTATTTTATGATGGATTTTTCTTTTTATTATTATTTATTTAATAGGAAATAAATTATTGAATACAGTATAATCGTTTTATTAAATGAAGGGAGAGAATTATTCTGTACATATACATTGCTTTCATTATTTTCGCAAGGGAGATAATTTGACAGTATATAATCAGTATTTTTAAAAGGAAATTTAATAAGTATTTTAGTAGAAGAATGACTGCAGTTAAAATGAAATATAAATTGAATGGAAGTATTTTTCATTGCTACATCATTAAAGGTTTGATTGTGGTTAGTATCTAAACAATTGTTGAATTTAATCTTTTATGTATTTTCATAAGGCATGATGTGAATAGTAAAGATTTGTGCTGGAGTATCTCAGAGTTGAAGGCAAAAGTAAACAATTTGGAGAGAGTATAGTCAAGATTGTATACGATGAAAGACATTTAATAATCATGAATCGGAACAAGTATGAACAATGAAACATAGACATTGATAAAGTTTTAGTGTTACGATTTTATTCATGATGACGTTTGTGCGCGTAAAACAGTGAAGACAACACGATGGTGACAGTTTTGGAAGATATAACCGTGTTGGCAAATGTTAGGATATCTGACTGTATTTTCAGTGCACTGATGCTGATGCTGCTGATGATGATGATGATTGTTTTGAACATCTGCCGAGACGATCCGAGCGGCTGAGGTTGAACTGATTCTGGTTCCGGTCCTACTTGGGTTGGACGCTGAGAGGTCTGGTCAGCTACGCAGGAGCCACCCAGCCGAGTTACCTTCCCCCTGTACTGAGGACCGTGTGAGGGCCGCCTATGCGTTGCTGTGTCTTCAGGGGTGGTAATTCTGTATCGCGTACAGGAAGGTCTACGTCAAGGAGTGTTTCATTCTAGTTTGAAAAAGAGACCTGAAAAAAAGTGCTTAAACGACTTTGAGTAATAGGTTGTGAAAGTATACAAAGAAAGGCCTTAATATGCGCATATTTTTTTCAGCAGAGTGTTGAACAGAGCGAATATAAAAACAAGTTTTCATAAATCAGTTTGTTTATTTTCATTTCACCCTTGCATTTGTACATATCATTTGTTTATTGTTAAATATGTTGTGTATGCTTGTGAGTATGAGTGAGGGAAGTGTGTACTGTTAGAAGGACGGGTGGGTAGTTAGTACGTTTGGGGAATAAAAGAGTTGTTTCGTTAACTTACCACTGGTGTTTGTGTTCTTATTTAGTGTGTGGGTGGGGTGTGCTCGGGTCGTATGGGCTAACAATGTTCGCGGGATTCTGACTTACGTCAGCGTCTCGTGACATTAATCCCAATAACCAGTACGGTTCAATCACAACTTTATAAACTTATTCCATTACCGTGTATTTCAACCAATGAACGCGAAAGATACATTGAAAGCGAGCCGATCCATTTAAAATCGTTGGGATGCAGATGTCGGACCGATTTGTGACTTCGTTTTGGAAGAAATTCGCAGTGAAAAAGGAGACGCAGTTGCTGCTGCGTCGGGCTCTGGGAGACACCTCGACCAGCTTAGCCACAGCATATACCTGATTTTTGTTCTGTTTATACAGCTGTGCTCAAGCTGAGCATTTCATTTAGCTGAACACAGGTTTATCAGTCTAAAAGATCCTCATTTTTAATCATGTCTGATTCACTGTCAGCACCTCAGGCTCTTTCCACGAGAAAGATATTGCATCATTTTCTAGCCGATCTCCACATACAACTTGTGTCTGTAGGTAAAACAATTTTATGTGGGCACCTAGTAATATCACTAAAGAAAGGGAAGTCAACGGGAGTGGATAACATATCCGCGGAATTGCTGCAAGCCGGAGGGGAAGCGATGATTGACGCTACACCATTATCTATAACAAGATCTGGCAGAGTGGGGAGTGGCCTACACCATGGGCCTACTCGCTTGTCATCACTCCTCCCAAAAAGGGTAACCTTCAGGAGTGTGAAAATTACCGCATAAACAGCCTCATCAGCCATCCCAGAAAGGTCCTCCTGAAAATAATACTCAACAGGTTGAAACCCCAAGCTGAACAAATCATAGCTGAAGAACAAGCAGGATTCAGGGCAGAGCGAAGTACCATTGAACAGATTTTCAACCTCAGAATAATCTGCGAGAAATACCTCCAGCACCAACAACATGTATATCATGTGTTCGTAGACTTCAAAAAGGCGTTTGACCGAGTCTGGCATGCAGCTCTATGGGCAACCGTGAGAGTGTACAACATCAGCCCTAAAATTATTGAAGTCATCACAAGCCTGTATGACAAGCCTACCAGTGCACACCTCCACAACAGCGCCTTCGGGAACTGGTTCAGAACAACAATCGGTGTGCGTCAAGGATGCCTACTCTCTCCAACATTCTTTAACAATTTCCAAGAGCGCATCATGTCATATGCCCTTGCAGATCACGAAGGCACAGTCAGCATAGGAGGTAGAGCAATCTCCAACCTCCGTTTTGCGGATGACATTGATGGATTGGCTGGAGAGGAACAAGAACTTGAACAGCTTGTACAGAGGCTTGACACCACCTCCAAAGTCTACAGAATGGAAATGAGTGCAGAGAAGACAAAAATGATGACCAACAACACCAAAGGCATCAACATGGACATCAAAGTCTAAGGCCAATTCCTCAACACAGTGCCTAGCTTCATATATTTAGGAGCCATCGTATCAGACAATGCGTCCCGACAGGAAGTCCTCTTCAGGATTGCACAAACAACTGCTGCCCTGACAAGGTTGAAGCCCATTTGGAAAGACAAGACCATCAGTCTGCACTCTAAGCCAAGGCTCCTGCGCTCTCTTGTTATCTCCATCTTCCTAAAGGCTTGCGAAACATGGACCCACACAGCAGACCTACAACGAAGAATACAAAGCATTTAGATGAGGCGCTACAGAAGACTTCTGGTTATTTCATATACCCAGCACATCACCAATGACAAAGTCCGACAGACCATCACACAAGCCATTGGACAATACGATGACATGCTCACAGTATTGAAGAAACGGAAACTCCGATGGTATGGCCACGTCAGCAGAGCATCAGGCCTTGCAAAGACCATACTGTAAGGCACGGTGCAAAGAGACAAAAAAAGAAGGAGACAGAAAAAGAGGTGGGATGACAATAATCGAGAATGTACTGGCTTTACACTGAGCGAAGCCATGGGGGTTGTAAAGGACAGAGAAAGATGGAGTATGCTGGTTAAACAATCATCTGTGGCGCTCCAACGACTTTCGAATTACGGGATATTATAGAACTTATGGCATAACGTCTCTAAATAATTTTTTGAAATCCATACTTGCTTGCTACATGGATTGGTGTAAGGGTTTCCCCTTCATTGTTAGTAAGTCAATAATGTGTGTGTGTTTGCGTGAGTGCGTGCGTGTGTGATTATCTCTGTTTGTGTACGTGTGTGTGTGTGTGTGTGTGTGTGTGTGTGCGTGTTTGGTGAATTTGACAGAGAGTGGTGCCTGCATGAACCGCACGCGAAACTGAATGGAATTTGTGAATGAAAATGTTCTGACGTTAGTACCATTTAAAAGCTTGCTACAGTATGTATGCTGAAAAAAGGAGGAGAGTGAAGGAGACAATAGACCGTGTTCGTAGATGGGAGGTAACTTGTCGTTTTGTTTTGGTTTTAGTTACCTAGAGTTGTACGGGCGGACGACGTCTCGTCTCAGAATACTTTGAAAGCTGAGTTGCAATCTTTTCTTCGGGAAAGGGTGGTGGTGGTTGCCTGGCAGTGCAAGGCCCAACTAGCGGAACTAGCTAGGATTGCAATTAAATCAACCTTTGTGTTGATTCAGAAAGTTTCATGGAGGAAAGAGCAGAAATTGGTGGACGTTGCAAACAATGTCCGCCTGAACGTTAGACAACTATGGCTCAGCTTGCTGGCAAGCCGCAAAGTTGTTTCCCATCGTATTGCCGAGCATGGTCTAATGATGACGTGAGTGTGGCCATGTGTGCAATGGGACCTTTGTACAATCGTGATCCTATACCAACCTATCCTATCCTGTCCCGTAACTCGGAGGTCGTAGGGGCACCACAGATGATCGTTTAACCAGCATACTCCATCTTTCTCTGTCCTCAGCAGCCCTGATGGCTTCGCTTAGTGTCAAACCAGTCCATTCTCGAATGTTGTCCTCCCACCTCTTTTTCGGTCTCCCTCTTCTTCTACCTCCTTGCACTGTGCCTTGCAGAATGGTCTTTGCAAGGCCTGAAGATCTGGTGACGTGGCCGTACCATCGGAGTTTCCGTTTCTTCACCACTGTGAGCAGGTCATCGTGTTGTTCAATGGCTTGTGTGATGGTCTGTCGGACTTCGTCATTGGTGATGTGTTGGGTATAGTAAATGCCCAGAAGTCTTCTGTAGCACCTCATCTCCATGCTTTGCATTCTTCGTTGTAGATCTGCTGTGAGGGTCCATGCTTCGCAAGCATATAGGAAGATGGAGATGACAAGGGAACGCAGCAGTCTCACTTTGGAATGTAGACTGATGGTCCTGTCTTTCCAAATTGGCTTCAACCTTGTCAGGGCAGCAGTTGTTTGTGCGATCCTGGAGAGGACTTCCTGTCTGGACCCATTGTCTGATACAATGGCTCCTAAATATTTGAAGCTATGCACTGTGTTGAGGGATTGGCCTTGGACTTTGATGTCCGTGTTGATGCCATTGGTGTTGTTGGTCATCATTTTGGTCTTCTCTGCACTTATTTTCATTCCATAAGCTCTGGATGTGGTGTCAAGCCTCTGTACCAGCTGTTCAAGTTCGTGTTCCTCTCCAGCCAATCACCCCTTGGGGTCATGAGCAATCTTGCCACTGTAGATTGTTCAAACCTATAAAGGGAACAGTGAAAGCCACAGTTAAAAACCTGTCTTTCCTTTATAGGCAAGACGCTTCACTGCGGCAACAGTACCCCCGTTGGAGTGCCGGGGGTTTTCAGTATAAATAGTATCCCCACTTTATGGAAATTTAGTGCTTTAAATTCCCACTGTCGCTGTCTTCCTCATTTACTCTTTCCTATTCTTGCTCTGTCCTTCACTCTGCTATACTATCTTCTTCTTCGCTAGATCAATGACCTACCTTTTTTCTTGAAAACTCTTCCTGGACAAGACTCCTTGTTTGTGTATGAGGTCTGTTGGATCAGCTTGGGAGTGTTGGACGCTTTCTGCCGGGTGGTCACTAGGGCTTCCTATGAATGTACTATTTAGCACTATAGGCATTTTATATGTATGTGTTTGGTTGATGATGTATACTGATGTTTGTATTCTATTTTGTTTTTGTAACCGGGGTGTTCGCGTAGTTGAGGTCAACCCTCAGCCGTCCCCCGCGTGGGATGTCTTTATTGTAAAGTGACTGGCCGGTGGAGGGCATTCAATTTTCCCACTGGGGTTGTTTCAGCAGATCTTTTATGCGGATCGGGGGTTGTCTGGTCCTGATTTGGCTCGGAAGAGTCCGCTGGACCTAAAGCAACAATAAATCAATCAATCAATCAATCAATCAAACTCCAGCCAATCCATCAATGTCATCCGCAAAACGAAGATTGGAGATTGCTCTACCCCGTATGCTGACTGTGCCTTCGTGATCTGCAAGGGCATCTGACATGATGCGCTCTAGGAAGATGTTGAAGAGTGTTGGAGAGAGTAGGCATCCTTGACGCTCACCGATTGTTGTTCTGAACCAGTTCCCGATGACGCTTTATGGAAAACTGCACTGGTAACCTTATTATAAGGCTTTTGATGATTTCAATAATTTTAGGGCTGATGTTGTACACTTTCATTGTTGCCCATAGAGCTGCATGCCAGATTCGGTCAAACGCCTTCTTGAAATCTATGAACACATGATTTAGATGTTGTTGGTGCTGTATGTATTTCTCACAGATTATTCTGAGGTTGAAAATCTGTTCAGAGGAACTTCGCCCTGCCCTGAATCCTGCTTTTTCTTCAGCTATGATTTGTTCAGCTTGGGATTTCAACCTGTTGAGTATTATTTTGAGGAGGACCTTGCTGGGATGGCTGATGAGGCTGATGGTGCGGTAATTTTCACACTCCTGAAGGCTACCTTTTTGGGGAAGAGTGATGACAAGCGACTGGGTGCATGGTGTAGGCCACTCCCCACTCTGCCAGATCTTGTTACAGATAATGGTGAGGGCATCAATCATGATCAAGCTTGAATAATGTTTTTGATGTCTTCACTTCTATATTCATGCGGTTTATGGAGAATAAAATCTTGAAATGTATGTGTGTGTGTGCGTGTGTGTGTGTGTGCGCGCGCGCGTGTGTGTGTGAGTGTGTGTGTTTGTATGTGACGTAAATATGACGTATAAAACAAGATAACGTAAGAATTATTATCTCGGAAGTTCTAGATTTATGGCGGACTTACATAGTGAGGCGGATCGTTTCACTAACATGGACTAGGAGTTTGTGTAAACTGCGCATATTTTGAGCACGTTCGAACCTGGGTTCTGAACCTGATAGCACCCGATACCACAGAATTGATGCGTAGTTCGCATCATAAATAATCAAAATCAGAATCTGTTGTTCGGAAGTTCGTGGCTGCTTTCTTTTCATCAAGAACCAGTAACAAATGTACGGTTTAGCTGTGGGTATCGTTACAGGCCCTTGCGGCAAACACGTCGACCAACATCAAGAGACCACTGTACTGTCAATGGATTGTGCTCAATACCCTAAAACTGGTCGATCTTAAGTCATCAGAACCATTGTACGCTATAAGCTTCTGAACGTGTATATAGGTAAAAACCTATCAACAGTGTGATTTGTCGAACGACCATATGCCACACTGGCGCCTGACATGATCAGTCTGTTGTTAATAACATCTTCCTGAGTGTCAGCACCTAGGCACGCAAACTATGGGGACGAGATCGACATGACCATCAGGCAAAATGCGAAACACTGCACAGTCCGTCCACCCAGCGACCTTCCTGAAGGCTGAAAGGACGACCTCATCCACCCGGCTGTCCATCCAGGACTCCGGTTCTCTTTCCCGCACAGACTCTATGGAGAACATAGACGACAACGCCAATTACCTGGATCATCTGGTAATTACAGAGTATGGACGACACCCGCCAGCTGACGATTGTGCTCAACTGCACGGCCATCCCGCGTGCTGCTTTGTGGCTGATGGGACAGAAGCCACTCCGACAGCGCAATGGCTGACAACTGTAGCTAGTTCTGGACCAGCTGACGTTGAACCTCTGCCCTCCATGTCTGAGCAACTTTCGTTCTGTCACTCTTCCTTCTCATCCGTGGCGTCTCACACGACACGGACATCTCCCAACTCTTACCCACGTCAGCGCCAGTCGCCAACCCAGACTTTCAAACGTCGACTACCACTTAATGGTGAGACCGATAAGACCACTCTCTCACCTGATTCTGATCAAATCACCTCAGCCTTTATCCCGTACGCAGCAAACTGCGCAATGAACGAAACAACTATACTTCCAACTCTTAGCACAGAGGGTTCGGCATCACGTGTTGAAAGCAGGGACGATGTAGGCACCACATGGAAGTATTGTCAGAAAGCAGAAATAGAAAACGATTGTGACGGACAGTCGCGAGTAGAGACCACTGGCGCACAGAAGATGTCTCCCAATACGTTGAATGTTGCTGGGGTGCAATTTTCGCACAAAGCCGTAGGTGAGGAAAATGATGATAATACAGGGGGACTTTCAGCACGTTTGCAACCACAGGAGGCTGCTGCAGATGACGAACAGCTGGCAGTTGGTGACCTTGAAGCAATGTTGCAAGCGTCTGCTACAGAGCATGACTACGTGACGCTGCTAGATGACCAAATACGCGGTGCAGACACACAGGCAGCATACATACAGCTGGAGCGTAGACAGCAGACGTGTGTTTCACGGAATCGTGTGGGTGTGATGTGGAGAAAGGCGGAGTCAGCGCACCAGTTGATGGAGGCCACCAATACCAATAGACACGCCTTGCTGACGTCTGTGTCTGCCGCTGCTCAGTCCACTCAGTCCATTCACGACATCACCAACCCTCCGTTCCAAAGCACGTTCCACGACGGAAGTCACCGGATGTCTAAGGACTCAAATCGCACACTACGCGACTATGTGTACGGAACAGGCGAGTTTAAGGTCTTGAGCGGTGGTATGGTGACGACAGAGACGAACGTGCATGGGCACGTGAATTTCGAAGACTCCATCTACGTCACTTCCGCTTGCCCTGTGACCATGGTTCCTTCCAGGTAAGTGACCAACAGGTAAATAAAACAGATGGTGACTTTGTTAATTGTCTTCTAAGAAAAAAAAACCCGCTAGTGTCAAATTTATTTTAGGACGAATTGGAATCCAGTGTTTACTGTCAATGGGCCTTTCAAACTTACATTGTTCAATACTTTTAAAGAATGGAATTCAGTAAAGTAAGCTTATTTCTAAATTCTAGGTTAGGTGTAATAATTTTCATAGTTCTGTATGTATAATAATGGAATAAATGCTGAAAATCAACTTAAATATACAACTTTATATATAAACATAAATAAGTATATAAACTTTAATAAAGTAGGCATCTGCCCGAAATGTTTTCGTACCAGAATCGTTAGACTGCAAAATATTATTAAACTGTACGTTCGGCAATACGAAGTTTTATTTCTAGGAAACCTTTTTCTTAGGATCAAATTTAAAAAAAAAAAAAGGACAATAAGACTGTGGTTAAAAACAAAACATTTATTTATACATATATTCACCAGACTTCTAATTTTACTCGTTTTCATACCTTTTTCATGAAGGACAGATGACAGCATGCGCGTCACATGGGCTTGTATTCTTCTACTGGTGTATTGTAAGTTGTCATGAAGTCATCCCCGCACTGAATGAAGGAATTAATGATTTAATGGAAATATATTCAACGCATAAACATTCACACACACACCCACACACACACACACCCACACCCCTCCACACACACACGCACCCGAGAGCCCAGTGCTAATACAACAGTAGAAACTACGAACTTCCAGTCTGAAATAATTATGTGAAAGTAAAACAAATACAACTGAAACCCCTTCTTTAACCAGATGGATTCTGTTACCCTTTGCGGTCCTATGCCGATCAAGCAAGGGAGATACAAAAATGTTTTTAGACAAATAGGGATATTAAGACCACGAAGAAACCCTTTGTGGCAGAGTGACATTGGCCACCCATAGCCTTCAGGTGCAGCATCAGGATACTCACGGCAGACAGCCGTCACCCGACAGCATCTACGACCTCCAGCCACCTGCAGAAAGTCAGTCAGACCAAGAGATCGGGAAATGGCAGCGCCTGAAGACAAAGTGGGAGAATCCGGTCTTCCGACAGAAAACGTGCCATACGCTGTGGCTTGGTGCCTCTCTGGCAACTTTGGTGAGTACAGCTCCAGCTCCTCCTCTATATTGTACGTCGTCTTCATTTTTCTTGTTATTGTTGTTGTAGTTGTAGTTTTTGTTCCTAGTTTCTTCTACTTCTACTTCATCATCATCATCATCATCATCATCATCATCATCATCATCATCATCATCATCATCATCATCATCATCATCATCATCATCATCATCATCCTTATGCACCTACTCCTACTCAATCTCTTGCTGTTTTTTCGTCGTTTTTAGTGCCTTTGTACTCATCCTCTGCTTTTCCTACTGGTTGTTGATGTTTCTTCTTCTTCTTCTTCTTCTTCTTCTTCTTCTTCTTCTTCTTCTTCTTCTTCTTCTTCTTCTTCTGGTTGCTGTTGTTGTTCATCATCATCATCATCATCATCATCATCATCATCATCATCATCATCATCATCATCATCATCATCATCTTCTTCTTCTTCTTCTTCTTCTTCTTCTTCTTCTTCTTCTTCTTCTTCTTCCTCCTCCTCCTCCTCCTCCTTTTTCTTGTTCATCTTGTTCTGGTTGCTGTTGTTGTTGTTGTTCATCATCATCATCATCATCATCATCATCATCATCATCATCATCATCATCATTATCATCATCGTTCTACTCCTACTTCTTATCCATCGCTCGTGGTACTGATTCGCGTCTTTGCAATCCGCTGGATCCTATATACAATGACTAACTAAACAAAGTATCCCCCCATTGTTGTTGTTGTTCTTGTTGTTGTTGTTGTTGTTGTTGTTGTTGTTGTTGTTGTTGTTGTTGTTGTTGTTGTTGTTGTTCTTCTTCTTCTTCTTCTTCTTCTTCATTTATCCTGCAAAACTTTAAAGTAGATGGGAGAGAAGATTGAAGGAGATCGCCCTCATTCCGCTGCATGGTCCACCATATAAAATTAAGGTCCCAAAATGTCTCAATCCCCAGCGAACGAAAGGTTACGGCAACAGCTTTTATCACTGTGGCACTAACAGCAAACGGCTGCCAAGTGTAGTCACAACCTGACATTTGTAATACTAATATAATGGTCATTATTGCACTAACGCCAAACGCTGTACCTGTTCCTGTTGGCATAACCTGGCATTGGCAACGATCATTGTTTATTGCGGAGGAATTAACATCAAAGGTCGTGTTCTTGTAGACAGAACCTGGCATTTCTAATGGTCATGATGATATTTTCCTGTGGTGTGGTCGAAGTGTGTGACGTGACAAGTGTTTACCCATATCGAGGCAAATTTCCATTGGCAATGTTTATCTGTTACGAGTTATTTATTTATTTATTTATTTTATTTTTAGGCCGAATACATTCTGTATCATGTCCTTGTTGCACCAACGTCAAACGCCGTGTTCTTGTTGGCAGAGCCTGGTACTCAGCCAGCGTGGCGCGTCCTTCCTGGACCTTCTGCTCATCACCCACACCACTCTGGAACAAGGTGCCTTCTATCTGACGGCCTTCTCTGTGGGCTGGGTGTCGGGCTGCCTGCTGCTGGGCCTGCTGTACCAGCGCTGCGACAAGTCCTTGTTGCTGTTGACAGCCATGCTAGGCCTGGCTGGCTCCACCGCCCTCATACCCTGGTGTAGCTCCTTCATCGCCATGATCGTCGTCCACTTTGTACACGCCGTGTTTGGAGGTTTCCTGGCCACAGGTGCGTCGACCACATGCCGAATGCAAATATGGATGTCTGTTTTTGTCATGCTTTTGGTGTGTTTTATCATATAGCGCTGGCTGGTGTGTTTATCACAAAGCGCTGATGTTTGTTTTATCATAGCACTGGCTGTTTTATCATAGTGCTGGTTTTTCTTAAGCGCTGCTGTGTCATACCATAGAGCTTGTACATGGTGTATTTTATCATAGCGCTAGTGTTTTTTATTATAGCTCCACAGTTGTTAGGCATAGCGGTGGTGTGTATTTTATCACAGCGCTGTTGTGGTTTATCACAGTGCTGGTGTGTTTAATCGTAGACCCTTTTTTTTTCGTTTTTTTATAAAGTAAAGCTGTCCTGTGTTTTATGATAAGACTATTGTTTTTAATCGTAGATGCGATGCCAGGACTGGTGCGTTTTATCAGAACGCTAGTGTGTTTTGTCACAGCGCTCGTGGTGTGTTTTAACATAGCGCCAGAGTGCTGTATTATAACGCCGCTGTGTCTTGTCATATTGCTGGTGTATGGTGTGACGGTGGCCCTATTGTTGCTGTGCTCTGCACAATAGAATGCTATTACCCACTCGTATTTCGTCTGTGGGGATCGGCTAGTTAATCGCCCTGTGACTAATCTTAATACATTTATAAGTTTAGCTCGGTCTGTGTTAGGAGGGGGTTACAGAGATAGGGAAAAAAATGGTAAAAGATTCACTGACACACTGAAGCATAGGTAGTCCAGCCACTTGTTAACAGTAAATATCATACATTTATTTCCTCTACTCTATACAAAATCTTCTAATCACTATACTAACTTAAATGTCCAAATATTACTTCGAATAGTTCGCTCCTTGATGGTTCTATGCTGCGACTGTCTCATCAATAGGCTAATAGTGCTTCCTGTCCAACTGTTCAGTTTTCTGGAAGAGTGGACTATCGCACAGTCCATCTAGAGCAGTTTTGGTGCACGGTTTCTATGGACTTAGCTTTCTAGTCGATGAGCGGTGTTGTGGTGGTGTCTTCTCCTGGTTGGCAGACTGGTGGGCTATCGTAGCTCAGTGCTAGATGCTCCACTGCAGGCCGAATGTCAGGGTGGACTCTTAATGGTCTTCCTTCTGCTTCGGGCCAACGATGCCTGCTCGTCTGCAAAATATGAGATGAATTTCTGCAAGACCGTGTATACTAAGGGTGTGCAGAGCGTCTCACTGATGGCAGAAACAGCCCTCAGTGATAGCACCACTTATATATAAGTGACGAACATTCTGCTAAGTCCGTGGTCCACTGGAATCTCACTCTATAGATATATATCATGGCTAAACTGCACACATAGAGAAGTACTTAATACTATACATATTCTCCGGTACAGCCACTGGTCTAAAATAATACACATAGGAGAAACAACAGTGGGTCTGTAGGGGATACTTCATGGTGGCGAAACCAGTCGAGTGTCCGCCACGTGGTCCAGCAAAGTTTGACTAACATTCACAATTCTAAACATGGCAAAACTTCATAAACTTAATTCAACAATAATATCAATAAATCGCGATGCAACAAAAGATAGATCATTTACTTTTTTGACAATGTCAGGCTGTGGCTAACTAGGTTGAATTGAATTTCACCAGTCCCTGCTTTAGTCTTCAGTTAGAGAGATCTTTCAGAGCTTAGCTCCTTCTTGCGTGCAGTTCAGACAAAGAAGGGCCCTACCTAGCTGTGTGGTCAGCCAAAGCCCGCGAAACTAGTCTCCAAGTGACGCCCTCTGGCGGGTAGTGGTGGCTATACGTCAGCAGGCTTATACTACGGCCTATCTGTGAAGCTATAGCCTACACATATGTAGTACACCCTAACTGCTAGTCTTATGGTCAGCGACTTAACTTACATAGGCCAACGCTGACTGAGCGTGTAGGCTTGCAGCCTTAGTGCTGTTTTGATCTTGCCTCTCGCGACATATGGTGTGTTTGATGATAGGGCTAGTGTGCTTTATCGCAATATCGGTGTGTTTTGACTCAAATGCATAGCAATGTGAGGCTATGTACTCACCCATTAAATCTTTTTTTGCAGATATTTGCAAATCTGTGCGAGATGAGTCCTATATAGTCCAAAATTGAAAGTTTAAAAAAAATTTCGTCCGTCCGTCTGTCTGTGCAAAACTTGCAAGTGGATTAATATCTCAGAACCTATTTCAACAATCACCGCTAAAATTGGTAAGATTGTGTATACTCATAAAGCCTCATAAATGATCAGTGAATGAATGGCTTCACCTCAGGGTCAATTTCACGGGGTCAACAAATATTAGATTTCACTTTTTACAAAAGTTATTAATACTGAACTCATGATTCTTTGATATTAATAAGGCACACATACTATACACATTTTGTCTACCTCACTCCAATGTCAGGCTCCTTGTAGCTGGCCAAAGTCGTTTAGTATAGGTACTTTGAGTGACCTTGACCCTAAACTAGGAGAGATATAAAGTCCAAACTTGTGTTTAGAGATGATAGATCTTTTATTTTTGTTCCGTTCTTGCGTTGATCTTAAAGGTTAAGGTCATTTTAGGAATTGCAAAAACATTTTTTTTTAAAATTGGTCATCGTACAGCGGATTGGCTGTTTATTTAACTTATAGTATGCAACAACATTGGGTCATTTTGATCAGACATGCATGAGAGGTCAGGTGAAGCTCAAGGTCATACCAAGGTTAAGGTCACTGAAGCTCAAGGTCACCCAAGATCACCGTTTTTTGGCATAATACACCTTCTGTTGTAGTTTATTTGATAGTACATGAGTGTATTTGGAGCAGGAAATCAAGGTAATCTCAAGGTCAAGAGCATAGAAAGATCAAAGTCGGCATTATTTTGTATTTTAATGCCACGTTTCAGTGTTTTTATTTCTGGGCACCCACGTTATTGTTAAATACTGCGAGTAGCATAAGGAGCATGTGAGCTTCTAGTTACAATACCGCCGAGCTGTTTTTGTACATAGCGCTCGTGCGATTAGCCGCAGCACTGGTATGTTTCTCTCTCCTTAGGGCGGTATGGTTAATCACAGTGCTGGTGTGTTTAATCACAGTGCTGGTGACTACATTATATCTGTATTTGTATTGTCCGATATCATTGTGCTAGTGTTTTATCGTAGCTTTGGTATTTTTTATTTTCATAGCTTTGGTGTGTTAGATTTTTTATTTTAGATTTAGATTTTAATGCTTTATTGTCCCTTTTATCGGGAAATTCTGGGCCGCCTCCCCTGTGGAAGGCGTAGTCGCAGCCTGTGGCGCGCCCAAACCCAACCTACCTAACATTAGTTGTGATTTTTGAAATTTAGAAATTCTTTAAATTTTTGAAATGTTTTGAAATTTTGCTGGGGGAGCAAACCGGAGTACCCGGAGAAAACCCCCGAGACGTTGCCAGATTCGAAAGTAAATAATATTCGGAGAAACATAACGCCCCGATGCAGGATCGAACCCACACCTGTCAGGCGCCATTGGTTTCTGGCCTGTGGACAAGGCAAGTTAGTCCCGCCTTAGCCCACTTGGCCACAACGCTCGCTGTTATATCATAGCTCGGGTGTGCTTGATCGTAGCTCTGGTCTGCTATATAAATACACTTATTCTTCTTGTTCTTCTTCTTGTTCTTCTTCTTGTTCTTCTTCTTGTTCTTGTTCTTGTTCTTCTTCTTGTTCTTCTTCTTGTTCTTCTTCTTCTTCTTCTTCTTCTTCTTCTTCTTCTTCTTCTTCTTCTTCTTCTTCTTCTTCTTCTTCTTCTTCTTATCATTATTCTCATCATCATCATCATCATTTGTGTCTTGTATTTATTAAACGAAAAGAGCTACCGTGTTACCATGAGTGCATGCATGTCTGTTCCGTCACAAGTATGCATTTGGGTTAGAAATCCGAACCCATGCATTGACTATATCACCAAAAACAATATCTAAATTATATAGAAGTTCCAATGCATGCTCTACAGTGGACGCCAATTTGTGTGTTATAGTGGCCAACGCAGACGTGATGCGGACGTGGGGCGGGGAGGGCGACTTGCCCATGCAGTTCATCAGCTTCAGTTTCGCCCTGGGCGGTGTAGTGGGTCCCTTCTACACCCAGCCCTTCCTCGCTCAGACCGCCCAACCCGGCTCCTCTGTGACGCACAGGGCTTCAACCCTTGCCTTGACGTCACAGGACGTCACCATGACGTACAGCGAGACTGGAAGTGACCCCACAAGAGGATTCGAGGGAAGTGACGTCACCACGAGTGGAAACGATGACTTGGTGGAGGAGGAAAGCCGGGTGCATTACGCTTTCGCGTTGACGGCGTTGTTGATGCTGCTGTGTGCTGTCCCTTTTGCGCTGTCGTACTGGCGGGAAAGGTGGGAGAGAAGGAAGAGAAGGATGAAGATTACAAAACAGCAGCAACAACAACAAAAACAACAAGACCAACAAAAGCAGCAGCAGGAGCAAGAGGAGAATTGGCATGTGCAGGACGAAATGAAATCCAGTTCGACGACGTACACAATTGTGGAAGTAGAGGAGGAGAGCAGCTTGCCGTACGCGTCCTGGGTGGCGGTGCTGAGTGGGTTGTGCGTTTTCTACTTCCTGTATCTATGTCTGGAGATGGCCTTCAGCACCTTGATCTTCACTTTCCTCGTGCGCCACGCGCTGTGGGACAAGGCCCGTGCAGCACGTGCCATTTCGCTCTTTTGGTCGTCCTTCGCTGCGGGCCGCCTGCTGTCCATGGTAGTGTCGGGACGATTGAGGCCTGGGGCTTTGCTGCTTTGCTGTCTGCTGACCATGGTCGGCGCTTTCCTCGTATTTCTGGTCGTCAGCAACTTTCGTACTGTAAGTAACTAATACAACGCCTGCCAGTGTGGCGCGAGGTTTATGTGTGTGTATGTGTGTGTCTGGTCTGGGTTTTACAATGATGGCATATCAAAGGTTAAGAAAGAAAAGCAGAAGTGATAGACAGAGAAGTGGATGAAGAAGATAAAGAAGAGGACGGAAATAGAATAAAGAATGAAAAAGAATAACGAAAGAAGAAAGAAGGAACAAGAAAAAAAAAAGTTAGTTAGTCATTGTATATAGGGGCCCAGTGTTTCCCAAAACGCACATGTGTGCGTCAAAGACGCACAAAAACTGAAAAAGGACGCATGAAAAAAAAAATGGTGCGTCACAAGGGACGCAACGTTTTGTTTTTTTTTTACTGCCGTTATGTATCCTGGCACGTCTGTATGGCGTACGAACAGCGTCAAACGCGCGATGAAAAGTAGCGATGCTTTGCATCGATACTATTCACATAAGGATCCATCCGTTTAGGAAAGTATCGCTACTTTTCTCAAAAGGATCGCACTTTTTCTCAAATGGAACGCAAATTGCGAAAGTATCGATGCTTTCTGAAAAATATCGATGCAAAGCATCGCTACTTTTTAAAAAGTATCGATACTTTGCATCGGTACTTTAGCTCGAGCAGTTTCATCGCGCAGTTCCGAAGTTTACCGAGGCGAAACACGCTGTTTCTGCAAAACTGAAATCGGTCAAGCTAATGAAATAATATACATGTATTATGTAACATTCCGCAGTTCCAATTGTCCTTTGCAGAGCAAATTAATTAATAAATATAACAGGTCTCTCTTCAAGTTATCTCATTCGATCGTCGATAATTTCAATCGCATCCATCTTCCCGCCTCAAGTAACGCAAAACGAAAGGAAAGCAAGCAGATTGGCGGGATTGCCTGTTTTGTGTTCCGATCAAACTTTTGGAAAATTTGCATACTGTGTATTCGGAAGAACTCGGAAATGCGCGATGAAAAGGATCGATTCTTTCGTAACGGAGCGATGCAAAGTAGCGATACTTTTCAAAAAGTATCGATGCAAAGCATCGCTACGTTTCATCGTGCGTTTGACCCTGTTCGTACGCCATACCTCTGAGCTATCGTGCGCCCGAGCCGAGTAAGCGCGGTGATCTCCCCTACCCACTGACCGCGCTAACACGCCTGCGCAGACTTTTTGTTTGCTTCCGAAAAGCTGAAACATGTCGCTCGACACATGGCTACGGAAAACGATAACCCGCAGAAATGCGGATGACGATGCAATCGTTGAATGTTGAATCATCATTTTCAGTTCTCCTTAGACTAGGCAATGATGATCTTGTCTGTAATACGCAGTTGAACAGATTTTTTGGCCTTTTTTTTTCTTCTGGTCATCGGCTTAGTCCCCTCTAACACTAACTGCTTTTACAGAGACAATTTGTCAGTACATGCAGATTGATGTGTGTAAATTGTCGTATGACCATTTCATGTTTGTTCTATGGTCATTTTATTTAATTTTAAGGTTCCTCTAGTCAATGATGGATTTCTTTGTAACATTTATCAGAACAGTATTCCTTTTGTTGTGTTGCTTGTTTTATGGCTATTCATAATTTTCAATAAAGTTGCATTGAAAACTAAGCTTTGTTTGACTTTAAGGCGTATTTGTGTGTCCGTAATGTTGGTAATCAAAATCAAGGTAAATGTAGGAATTGTAAGGGGACTCTCAAATTTTGTAAGGGGACTCTTGAAATTTTGTACCAGAGAGTCCCAAGGACTCTCTGAAAAAAAAGCTGTGGGAAACACTGGGGCCAGCGGACTGGAAAGAGCCGAATCAGGACCACAACTTGGTTGAAAGAGGACTCATTCCTGATCCGTATAAAAGGTCTGCTGAAACAATCTTAATGGTAACATTGAAGGCACTCCACCAGCCAGTCAGTTTACACAGTAAAGGTAAAGAAGAATGAAGGATGAAGAATGAAGAAGAGGAAAGAAGGAGGACGAAGGCAAATGAAGGAAAAAAGAAGAAAATGGAAGAAAAAATGGAAGATGAAGAAAGAAAGAAGAAGAAAGCAGTAGTAGGTTAGTAATAATAGAAGAAGAAGAAGAAGCGGATGAAGAAGAAGCGCAAAAAGAAGAAGTGGAAAAGGAAAAAGAAGAAGCAGGAAGAAAGGAAAGAAGAAGAAAATGAGAACGGAAAATTGATTGATTCATTGGCTAATTGGTTTGTTAACTGAATCATTGTCAGGAGTTGGAGTGGTCCGACTACGGGCTGTGGACGACAGTGGCTTTGCTAGGACTCAGCATGGGGCCCATCTTTCCCACTGGCTTCGCCTGGACGCACACACACCTTCTTCCCGTCACCGCCACGGTTAGTCTTATCTATTTCTGTCTGTTGGGCCATCTCTGCCCGCTTAGTTCTGCCTGTCTGCGTCCCCCTATCTGTCAGTCTGTCTGTCCGAGTCTTCACCACTGGCTTTGCTTGGACTAACACAAACCTTCTTCCTGTCACCGGCACGGTCTATCTATCTCTGTCTGTTGGATCATCCCTGTCTGCGTCACTCTTTCTGTTTGATCACGATCACCTCTGTCTCTGTCTGTCTGTCTGTTTCTTCCCCACTGGCTTTGTTTGTTCTCACACACGTCTTTCTTTCATCTGCGCGGTCAGTCTGTCTATTTCTGTCTGCTGGATCACCTATGTCTGTCTGTGTCTTCCCCACTGGCTTCACCTGGACTCGCACGCACCTTGCTGTCACAGATACAGTCTGTTTGATCATATCTGTCTGCGTCCCTCTTTCAGTCAGTCTGTTCCTTTTCCATTTTATTTTATTCGTTGTGCAGATTAATGTTCCCTGACACTGGAAGTAGGAGATGTGAAGGTGATGTCAAGATTAATAAGAAGTCCAGATGAATTGCCGGTAGGTTGGCAGAGGAGGTCGTTCATTGGAGTGATGTGTTCGCAAACGAAGGCGCGAGGGGGTGTGGCCGTTGAGCCGTGACCCACAGAGAGGGTAGGCAGCATGCGGGGAGTCCATGGTGATGTTAGGCACCTGTTGCCAGGAGGACGCCACTCTCCACAGGAGTCTCCACTTCGCCCAGTAGTAGTAAAAGAAAAAGGGCATCCTGGGAGTGGAGTGACGGCAGCAGAGCGACCAGACGTCTATTGCCGATCCGCAACCGCCGTCCATTCGAAAGAGCTTTATTTGATATAAAATGAAGGTCGATGATTGAATTGGAGTATCGTTTCTGGATCTCCCACATGGGACTGTCGCAGCTTCGACTTTGAGCCCCTGGATCTCGACGTCAGGAATTGCAAGAAGTCGGGCTTCCCTCCATCTCTGCAACTAAAGCCCATGTGGGTTAGTTAGTTATTCATTGCTTACAGGGTCCAACGGACTGCAAAGAGCCGAATCAGGACCACAAAATCAAGGCCACAACTTCACTAAAAGAGGACTCACCCGTGATCCTCATAAAAGACCTGCCGAAACAACCCTAGCGGTAACACTGAAGGCACTCCACCAGCCGGTCACTTTACAATAAAGACAACCCACGCATGGGACGCTGAGACTATAATCTAATTTATCGAACCCCCGTTTATAAAAACAAAATAGAATACAAACATCATTATAAAATATCAACAAAACACATGCATATAAAATGCCAACATTGCCAAATAATAACATCATAGGACCAGTGGCAGAAAGCGTCCAACATTCCCAAGTTGATCCAACAGACCTCACACACAAATTAGGAGTTTTGTCCCGGAAGAGTTTTCAAGAAAAAAAGTAGGTGACTGGTCTAGCGAAGAAGAAGGTGGTATAGTAGATTGATAGAACAGAATAGGAATGAGAAAGAACAAAGGAGAAAGACAGCGACAGTGGGAATTTAAAGCACTAAATTTCCAGAAAGCGGGGATACTATTTATACTGAAATCCCCCGCACCCCCATGTGACTCTGAACGCCTTCTAGAACAGGACTGCCACTCCTGCTCGACTCGCTGCAACCCAGTGTCCTTCTCCACTGGCTTAGCCGGACTGATATACACCTTGCTGTCACCGGTGCGATCAGTATTATATCTGTGCCCGTCTTCTTAGTGCTATAACTCTAAAGTGATAATGGCGGTTTTGGAGTTGTGCGACGTTTACAATTGTCTCTTGAAGCCTGACGGGTTGGCTGTATTATTTATTAGATAATGTCATGATATTTATGTATATTAATGTCCTCAGGTAACGTCCGTGATCATGGTGTGTGGGTCATTTGGGCCAGCGGTCAACCCCGCCTTTCTGGCCTTCCTCATGGACCGCTACAGTCCGCTGTGGTTCGCCACTGTTCTCTTCGTGCAGTCCCTCGTCATCCTCGCCGTCTACGCCATTCTGTGGGTGACGTCACGCTTTTACGTCAGCAGGAAAGTCAAGTGCATCAGTGTTCTGCTAGTGAAGAGTTCTACCATGTGTAGAAAGCAATAGTGCTTCTAAACATTTTGCTACTGTTTACGTCGGCTGATGTGGAAGTGAAGTTGGTATGAGCAATGAAATGGGGCTGTGTTCAATGTGACTTTTCTTGGAAGCTAGACCTAAATGGTTTCCACTTTCGTTACGATATTGTTTTAGTCGCTGTGTATTGTGTGTGTGTGTGTGTGTGTGTGTGTGTGTGTGTGTGTGTGTGTGTGTGTGGGTGTGTGTGTGTGTGTGTGTGTATGAAAAGTAGAGGAGGAAGTAGAAGACGATAAAGAGAAGGAAGAAGTAGAAGCAGATGGAAGAGGTGAAAGAAGATTTAAAAATAGAAGGAAAAAAAGTAGAAAGAAGAAGTAAAAAGCTACTAATACTACTACTACAGCTACCACAACAGCAGCAACCACAATAGAAAATAAAGGAAGAACAAAAAGAAATTGAAAGAAAAAAGGATAAATATGAAGTAGAATTTAATGATGTACAAATAAATAAATAAATAAATAAAATAAATAAATAAATAAATAAATTAATAATAATAATAATAATAATAATAATAATAATAATAATAATAATAATAATAATAATAATAATAATAATAATCAGATTCTAAAGTACCATAACTCTCATATAGTAATAACAGAAACGTTAGTAGTAGTAGTATTTAGTATAGCATATTACCCTCCCTCTCATAATTAACATTATACTGAGTCACAGCTAAGCAGATTGACTTGAAGCACAGGAGCTTGTATCTGTACAAGCGAGCGCCTATGGACACGCCTAGGCATAGACCACAGGAATAGGTGCTCGCGTGTCCATATTCAAGCGCCTGTCACTTGAAGGGTGTGTCCTTGTTAAAAAAAACAAAAAGTAGTGAAAATGGCAATGAACTACTTTATGATTTAACTTATCAGTCTGCTTTTAGACATTGAACTGATCTACTTCATTATGTATGTCAAAGCTGTGCTAGCTGGAGTCAAGGAAAGTACGATGTCAAGGTTAGGTTTAGGTATTAGGTAGGTAGATTAAAGTCCCACGTCACAAGAGCGAATAGGGGACTGGGAAGGGGGGGGGGGGGGGGGAATCGGGTTCTATATGCGATGTCAAGCCCGAGTCCAATATATAGACAATGTCGGTTACTTAAAAGGCCCCAATTCGTCGCTGCTTTTTTTTTTTTTTTATCTCTTAATAATTGTCGTCGTCCTGTGGTCGATTCCTCGTTGTCGTCGCCGTGGTTCTCCTCCTACTTCTTCCTCCTCAGCATCAGCAGCAGCAGTGGTAGTAGTAGTAGCAACAGTAGCAGCAGCAGCAGCAGTAGTAAATAAATAGCATTAGCAGCAGCAGTAGTAGTGTTACGTTGAAACGCGCACGATAGTTCGTGTGTGACGCGCGCGATAGATCTGATCGTTTTATTTTGCAAAGCATGCAATAACAGAGTGTATTTACCTTTGATTTGATTTTGCGTTGTTGTTAGAAGAAGCTTTGTATAACGTTGATAATTTTAGTTGGTCTATATTATTTGAGAATTTTCTTGAGTTGGTTGTTTACTATCGATCGAAGCGTGTGGATAGTTCTAGTGGTAACTAGAGACGCTTCCATTCTAAATGTAGTTGTATGACGTGAGACAGTGATGACGAAATTTGTTCTGATTGGTTTAAATTGTGTCTTGCCCCAATGCTCTTCCTTACCCTGGAGTGTAGAGAGACTATATATGTATCGCACTGTTTGAGTTGAGAGAGTGTATCAGTCTCCTCTCTGAAAATCCTTATCGGGAAGAGAGGGGACTATAAACTGATACAAAAAAAAAAAAAGTTGAGAGAGGATTGTAAAGTGAAAAGTTGAGAAAGAGAAAGTGAAAAAGCGATTGTATGCAGTTGTTGATGACTCCTGCCTTGTTGCTGATTGAACGGGTTGTGTGGATAAACGAATCCGAGTTACACTTATCCGGAGGATTCAAGCATTGGGCTGAATCAACTACTGATAGAAAAACACCAAACGAGTGTAACAAGTAGTAAAAGTAGTAGTAATAGTAGTAGTAGTAGTAATAGTAGTTGGTAAAATTATACATCATATAAACTTATACATTGAAACTGGAAATATGAATACGACATAGATGGCGAGAAGGTCAAAGGACATAATACACACCAGATTAAAGGTTCCTATACTCTACTTATATTTACCTAAAACCTTCTTCCCGTATATTTATTTGAGTAATGAATAATCTTCCAAGTTAAGTTCACATGAAGCACAAATCACAACCAGAAATACCATCTAAAAAATTACTGTTGAAAATCTAATACCATTTTCTTTCGTGAATCAGGACATTTATTTATTTATTTATTTATTTAATCGTTTTTGTAATTACATAGCGCTTTTCTAGTTCAAGAACTGCCCAATGCGCTGGCCGATACAGGATCTAACTCAAACCGCCAATGGCGCCCTCGTGCTGCCTTTGGGCGTTTCGTCTGACGCCCAGACAACTGAGCGCAATCCTGGGCGATCAGACATAGGGTACTGTGCATCTTGCCTCTTGCAACAGCAACAAATAATAATAATAATAATAATAATAATAATAATAATAATAATAATAATAATAATAATATCCCATTCTATCCCGTAAAGGTGGTTGGGGACCACAGATGCACACCAGCTCAATGCCTATGTGAGCAGCACTCTTAGGTTCTCCCACATTTTGCTGGCTGCGGGCTATTTATAGCTTGCCTACACCCTCCCTTTCAGTGAATGGAAAGGAAAGAAGAGCACCGGCGAAGCTATTTATAGCTAGCCTGGCTGAACTAATTTCAAAACCTAAAAGCTTTGGTTGAGTCAGTGTGGATGATCGTGTAACCAACGTACTCCATCTTTCTCTGTCCTCAGCAACACTTGTGGCTTTGTTCAGTGTCCAGCCAGTCCATTCTCGAATGTTGTCTTTCCATCTCTTTTTTGGTCTCCCTCTTCTTCTGCCTCCTTGCGCCGTGCCTTGAAGGATGGGTTTTGCTAGGCCAGATGCTCTGGTGACGTGCCCATACCATCGGAGTTTCCGTTTCTTCACCACTGTGAGCATGTCATCGTGTTGTCCAATGGCTCGTGTGATGGTCTGTCGGACTTCGTCATTTGTGATGTACTGGATATAGGAAATGCCAAGAAGTCTTCTGCAGCACCTCATCTCCATGCTTTGTATTCTTCGTTGTAGATCTGCAGTGAGGGTCCATGTTTCGCAAGCATATAGAAAGATGGAGATGACAAGGGAGCGCAGCAGCCTTACTTTGGAATGTAGACTGATGGTCCTGCCTTTCCAAATGGACTTCAACCTTGTTAGGGCTGCAGTTGTTTGTGCGATCCTGGAGAGGACTTCCTGTCGGGACCCATTGTCTGATACAATGGCTCCTAAATATTTGAAGCTATCCACTGTGTTGAAGGATTGGCCTTGGACTTTGATGCCCCTGTTGATGCCTTTGGTGTTGTTGTCCTCATTTTGGTCTTCTCTGCGCTTATTTCCATTCTATGGGCTCTGGAGGTGGTGTCAAGCTGTTTAAGTTCGTCCGCAAAACGGAGGTTGGAGATTGCTCTACTCCCTATGCACTACTCCCTATGCTAACTGTGCTGTGCCTTCGTGACCTGCAAGGGCATCTGACATGATGCGCTCTAGGAAGTTGTTGAAGAGTGTTGAAGAGACACACACCGATTGCTGTTATTAAACAAATCCCAATGGCGCTGTTGTGGAGGACTGGACTGGTAGACTTGTCATACAGGCTTTTGATGAATTTAATAATTTTAGGGTTGATGTTGTACACTCTCATGATTGCCCACAGAGCTGCATGCCAGACTCGGGCAAACGCTTTCTTGAAGTCTACAAACACATGATATAGATGTTGTTGGTGCTGTAGGTATTTCTCGTAGATTATTCTGAGGTTGAAAATCCGTTCAGTGGTTCTTCGCCCTGCCCTGAATCCTGCTTGTTCTTCAGCTATGATTTGTTCAGCATGGGGTTTCAGCCTGTTGAGCATTATTTTCAGGAAGCCTTTGCTGGTATAGCTGGGGAGGCTGATGGCGCGGTAATTTTCACACTCCTGAAGGTTACCCTTTTTGGGAAGAGTGATGACAAGCGACTGGGTCCATGGCGAAGGCCACTCCCCACTCTGCCAGATCGTGTTACAGATAATGGTGAGAGCGTCAATCATCGCTTCCCCTCCGGCTTGCAGCAATTCCGCATGTATGTTGTCCACTCCCGCTGACTTCCCTTTCTTTAGTGATTGCACTGCTGTCTCACCACTACCATCATCATCATCATCATCATCATCATCATCATCATCATCATCATCATCATCATCATCATCATCATCATCATAATCTCATCATCATCATCATAATACATGATGCTATCACACGCATTTCTTCAGTCGAACTCAAAGAGTGGCGATCTCAAAAGGTCGTTATTACAGAGGGCGGAAGAGAAATAATGTTGCTTTTTTTTTTAATGTATTAATGTAAAACAAAATTATGTTGATGACTGCATTCAATGTCAATATTGAAGGAAGGGATGAAACAGAGAATCCGGAAAAAAACCTTTGCTGTCCTGTAAAGTCTGGTACCCAACTCACACAAGGTCGGCTCATACATGCGGAGTTCGAGCCCGCGATCTTCGGTATAGAAAACCCGCACCCTATCCACTGTGCTACCAGACCACCCTGATAACAATGAATACAAAAACGACAACATCAAAACAGAAACGGAAAGCAGACAATGAAATGACAATTATGTGCTTAATTCCTTCGTTAGTGATTTTTTATTAAAAAAGTGCAACCGTCGCTTTTAACTCTCGAAATAATGAGGACAAGATTCGGATACACACCCACAAACCCACATACACACACATACATACATACACATACATACATACACACATACATACACACACACACACTACCACACACACACACACACACACACACACACACACACACACACACACACACAGAGCTGTTGCAAGTGCGGAACCACCCATCACGAGGGACAACGTATAAAAGCGAGAGTTGAGTTCGTTGAGCCATCATCTCTTCACTGCTGACACCATGAAGTTCCTTCTGTTCCTCACCTTCGCTTTCCTGCTCGTCGCCGCCGCCTGTGAGTAGTTTGTTGGTTTGTCTGCCTTGTTCCCTGTCTTTTTGGTTTTGTATTTCCATATAATACATACAAAACCAGACAGACAGGGAAGAAGCAGACATATAAATAAATAAAGGCAAATTTCTGGTTTTATGGGGAAATGACTTTGTTTTGTGTTGAATTGTATTGTATTAATTTATACTGTATTGTATTTTAAATAGCCAAGAATTAGAACGAGCTAAAATGGGGGTCAGTCATTCCGTCCGTCTGTCTGTCGGTCGGTCCGTTGCATGTCATATCTTAAGAACCACGAAACGGATTTTGAAAACAATTCATAAGAACAATGCATAGGTTATAATGGCTAGCCTCCCGTGCCATCCATTGATTTGCTGTACCACAATGGATAAGGTCGTTAGATATTTTATTGTTTTTGCTAACTAAGTTTTGCTCTAAATGTCAGACACGGCTTAACCGAATTTTAACATTTTTTGGGGAGTGGGGGGTTGGTGGGGGGAGGAGGGGGTTGGACGTTCAGGTACTTCCAACTCACAACAGTCCATTTGTCTGTCAGTCCGTCATTCCATGGGTCCCAATTTCATGTTACATTCTAATCACTTTTTCTTGCCTTAATATCTCAAGAACGAACACACAGAATGTTGATTATGTTTGCTATGCAGAAAATGTAACCATGCACTACTATGCAGCCTTTGTTGAACTGTGCTCTTTCCCAAAGATAAAGGTCGCTGTATATTGTACCAAAGTTTCGTCCTTTGTGCTTGCTGATAGTTCGGATAATAACCCGCCATTCCGTGCTTTCATTTTGCTTTTTTACAATATACTCTATGAACAAATATCACTTTGAATTGATTGACAATTTGTTTGTTGCTATTATTACTTCTTTTTTTTTTCTTTTTTTTTTTAAATTATGCTGCTGATCTTGCTGCTGCTGATGCTGGAAATGAGAATGATGATAATGATGATGATGATGTTGATGATGATGATGATGATGATGATGATGATGATGATGATGATGATGATGATGATGATGATGATGGTGGAGGCATGATGGCCTAATGGTAGAGCTTTGGCTTGCGGATCTGAAGGTCCCGGGTTGGAGCCCAGGCCGGGGCATTGTGTTGTGTCCTTGGGAAAGACACTTTACTCCCGTTTCCTACTCCTTCGGATGAGAGTGTAAACCGAGGTCTAGTCTGTGGGTCGCATACATTCCATCATAACGGACTTTAAAGATCCTGACGCTCATGTCCTAGACGGGTGAGTGCCGGTGACAAGAACACACCCAGCATGCACCTAGGTCCTTCTCCCCCATCCCTGGCTACCCAGTATTGTGCTCAGTTGTCTGGGGCGTTATTACGGTGCGCCCAAAGGCTGCAAGTTGGCGCTTCGGGCGGCTTGAGTTAGATCCTGTATCGGCCAGCGCCTTGAGCAGCTCTTGAGCTGAAAAAGCGCTATATAAGAACGATTAAATATAAATACAATATAAAATATATGATGATGGTGTCCACAGATTCCCAAAACACTTGCCCTGACGGTTGGCATTCGACGAGGCCCCAGCATTGCCACGAGTCCGGTGCATGCGCGTCAAACAATGACTGCAACCACGGAGAGCATTGTTGTTGGCCCCGTGAAGGCTGTGACTCTTGGTGCGTGGTGCACTAGCCTGGAGGTGTCGGGTTCCAACCTCTTGTAGGCCGTTTTAGCTACGTCGTTGCTGCTCCATCCTCGTGCGTGGCACATTGCCAAAGGCCTTTGTGTTAAAACATGATTTTTAGTCGGGTTAGGGTTAACAAGTCTTATGTGATCGCATGCCCAAAACACCAATGAAATGTTCAGTATCACTCGTAGACTAAAGTGTTGTTGAGAAGGAAAAAAATGGATTAAAAAGTTTGCAAAAAAAAAAAAAAAATACGCTGAATTTTGTTGAAGTTTTTGTTTTTTTTCTTGAAATTGTTGTTGGTGTCGGTTGTGGTATTTTCTATTTTTTGGCTATTTTTGTTGTTGTTTTGTTTTCTTGTTGTCGTTTCTAAGAGAATTTCTAATGTTGAATTTTATATATATATATATATATATATATATATATATATATATATATATATATATATATATATATATATATATATATATATATATATATATATATATATATATATATATATATATATATATATATATATTTTTTTTAAAATTGATATTTCTAGGTGTAAAGCATTTCTAAAACAAATTCGTCTAATTCAAGTTCAAATGGCGGATATCAAAATAGTCTGGTATGGAGGCGAATAGTACAGAAAACAAAGTAAAAACACTTTTTAAAATTAAAATAAAATGTTTAGTTTGGCTGCTTCGCCATTCACAAATATTTAGGAGAGACCGTATCTTGGGAGATATGCGGTCGTTTACCAGTATTGAAGACGAGACACAGAGAGCTGAAGGTCAAGAGGAGATAAAATACTCACACACAGACACACCCACAGACACACCCACACACACTTTTTTTCTCACTTGTTCAACTCACCTCCCCCGTGGGGATGTCGGGGGTTTCAGTATAAATAGTATCCCCACTTTCTGGAAATTTAGTGCTTTAAATTCCCACGGTCACTGTCTTTCTCCTTTGTTCTTTCTCATTCCTACTCTGTTCTATCAATCTACTATACTATCTTCTTCTTCGCTATACCTACCTTTTTTTCTTAAAAACTCTTCAGGGACAAAACTCCTCATTTGTGTGTGAGGTCTGTTGGATCAGCTTGGGAATATTGAATGCTTTCTGCCAAATGGTCACTGGGGCTTCCTATGATGTTATTATTTGGCAATGTAGGTATTTTATATGTATGTGTTTAGTTGTTATTTTATAATGATGTTTTTTTTCTATTTTGTTTTTGTAAACGGGGGTTCGATAAATTAGAGTATAGTCTCAGCGTCCCCTGCGTGGGATGTCTTTTTTTGTAAAGTGACCGGCTGGTAGATTGCCTTCAGTGTTACCACTAGGGTTGTTTCAGCAGATATTTTTTGCGGATCAGGGGTGAGTCCTCTTTCACTTCTCTGGTCCTGATTTGGCTCGGAAGAGTCCGCTGGACCTAAAGCAATAACCATGTAATGTAATGTTCAACTCACTAGCAGTCACTTTCTAAACCAAACAAACAAAACATTGTTCAAAACTATCACATCTGCAAACGTAGTTTTAACTTATTGGAGGCAGAACATTTGCCATGTTTATTTCCTCAAAACGCACAATTTAAGCGTATTTTTAAAAATTCAAACCACCTAATATATGAAAGACTGGTGGTTTTGTACAGGTTACTGTTTAAAATGTAGACTGAGAGACAACTGTTGTCTGCGACCTCTGGATAAAATATTGACACAAAAAGAACTGATGTAACACATTTAGACAATTTAGAAGCACACTGAAACAGTGTAGCACACATAACTGAGCATTAAACATTAAAAATGCACTGAAATGATTGCAATAGTTTACTTGCAGGGGTCGAATGATGAAGCACTGCAAAACAGAGTAGATTAAAAGGTACATGTTGATGTTCGACTCGAGCAATGCATTGATCTATTTTAATTTAAAATGATAATTGCAATGTACTGCAGAACAGAGTCAAACATTAGAAATGCACTGAAATGATTGCAATAGTTTACTTGCAGGGGTCGAATGATGAAGCACTGCAAAACAGAGTAGATTAAAAGGTACCTGTTGATGTTCGACTCGAGCAATGCATTGAACATGTTTGAGTAATGCACTAAAATATTTTATTTTAATTTAGTATTTATGTTAGGCAACGTATTTTTAAATGTCATACCTTTATTTAAAAATATTAGGCATGATATTTATTGCAATGCACTTACACTTACAGCCGACGCTGTTGTCAAATGTCGTCTGCAAAGTTATATGTGACGTCACGTTTGGCGCTTGAATGGGATTCTTGCAAGATTGTTTGCGAATGAATTTTTGTGCGCATATAAGTATGGATGAAAAAGAAAGTGAACAGGTAACCTTCAGCTGTAAGATTGGTGACATGAGTGCAAAAGTGTTTTGAATGGAAATAAAACAAAATTTGCGGTATAGCGGAACGGCACGTTCTTGACACGGGTTGAATCGGAAGCGCGCGGAATGAGGCTATTGCAGTTTGTGGACATTTTGTTTATTTATTTATCTCAGAAACGGTTAAACGTTCGGTAAGGAAATGTCGGCTATAACGATTTCGCGGGTTTTGAGCGCACAGCAGGCCGATCCGCAGAAACACTACGAGGCAGTAGAATGGGAATTACAATCTATTCAAGCCAAGCTGTTACTTTTTTGTTTGTTTAACAAAACCTTTATTAGCAGAGTATCAAAATATACAAATTAGGACAATATTTTATTTAACAAAATGTATGGCTGGACATATTAATAATGATTTTAACTTGGATACATACTTTTTAACTGCAATAACTAGATTTCCAGCACAGTTGTGCCGTTCTCTTCTTTTTTGGTGACAGAGCTGGGTCAGATGAATCCTCTTCACTATCTCTTCTCACTCTTTTTTTTTTTTTTTTTTTATCTTTCAAAGTTGGCTCCATAATTTTTGTTAATCACAAGTGTGAAGTTGCAACCACACAAATGCTGAACGAACTAGAAACAAACGCGCGCTTCCGGTTCGAAAAACGTCTTTTAAGCACAACTAGTCAAAAACATCTTAAAACAGAAAAAAAGTTTTAAAAAAATTTTTTAAAGTAAAAAAATCGGAATTTTGGAATTTTAATAAGTAATCCGTAGCTCCGTATTCTGCTCATGAAAATCGGAGAAAGTACGGAAAATCCGTAGATGTGCACAGGTCTGGTATGATAAGAGGTTGGCACAAAATTCAAAAACAGAAACCGGGGCACACAACACTAGAGACACACCATACGTCTTTACAAGACCAAAGCAACTGAAAGAATGATACACTAGTGAAGTGAAGGCTCAAAACCGCATCCAGTGCAAAAAAATTGGCCCACGTAAAAAAAACAACCACATTCATTATTATAATAAACAAGGAAAATAACTCTATAGAACTATCTTCCTACCATACATGCTTACTTCCCATGCGAACATAACAAAACCAAACATTCATACTATCATTTAACTATCATCCTATACTTCATTCGTGCGTAAACTTTGACTGTCACATTATTATGATTATGATTATGATTATGATGATGATGATGATGATGATTATTATTATTATTATTATTATTATTATTATTATTATTATTATTATTATTTTATTTATTTATTTATTTTTTTGCATGATTACATTTCAGGTCACTGATCTTTATACACAAAACGATATGCTAATATTGAGGATACTCTTCCCTACACAATGTTCTTGAAGTTCCCTATTGTGCTCAGTAACCTGGGCATCAGACGATGCGGCCAGCGCCTTGAGTTGGTCTTGAGCTGTGAAGCGCTATAATAATATAAGAACCATTATTTTTTCCTGTTTAAAGTACAATAAAATCGCATTTCTTCTTAACTCCACTCCTCTCCCCAATTGGCTAAAATGTACCATGAGCTAATTAGTTTGCCCTACACTTTTCTTCAAATTGCGTGTGTTTGTGTGTATTTTTTTTTTTTTTTGGGGGGGGGGGGGGGGGAATAAAACGGACAAAGTTCCGAGATAGTCTAGGAACAATCTCTAATTTTGTTGTGCCATTATTTTGCGATGACGTAGTATTTAAAGCCAAAGTGGGCCAAAGTACTGGCACCAAGATTTTTTGAGGGACACTAGAGAATCAGCAAGATATTAGGGCCAAAGAGCATCAAAGACATGCCGGGGCAAGCGACCTGTAAACAGACTGTTGGAAGAAAGTATAAGACCAGGCCATGATGTGATGTAATTCAAATATGTTTACAATTTTATCTGATACCTATCTTATCCTATCCTATCCTGTAACTCAAAGGTCGTTGGGGCACCACAGGTGATCGTTTACCCAGCGTACTCCATCTTTCTCTGTTCTCAGCAACCCTCATGGCTTCGTTCAGCGTCAGAAAAATTCTCGAATGTTGTTCTCCCACCTCTTTTTCGGTCTCCCTCTTCTTTTGCCTTTTTGCACCGTGCCTCGCAGGATAGTTTTTGCAAGGCCTGAGGCTCTGGTGACGTGTCCGTACCATCGAAGTTTCCGTTTCTTCACCACTGTGAGCATGTCATCATGTTGTCCAATGGCTTGTGTGATGGTCTGTCGGACTGCGTTGATGGTGATGTGCTGGGTAAAGTAAATGCCCAGAAGTCTTCTGTAGCACCCTTCCTCCAGGCTTTGTATTCTTCGCTGTAGATCTGCTGTGAGGATCCATGTTTCGTAAGCGTATAGGAAGATGGAGATGACAAGGTAGCGCAGCAGCCTTACCTTGGAGTGTAGACTGATGGTCCTGTCTTTCCAATGGGCTTCAACCTTGTCAGGGCAGCAGTTGTTTGTGCGATCCTGGAGAGGATTTCCTGTCGGGACCCATTGTCTGATACAATGGCTCCTAGATATTTGAAGCTATGCACTGTGTTGAGGGATTGGCCTTGGACTTTGATGTCCATGTTGATGCCATTAGTGTTGTTGGTCATCATTTTGGTCTTCTCTGCACTTATTTCCATTCCATAGGCTCTGGAGATGGTGTCAAGCTTCTGTACCAACTATTCAAGTTCTTGTTCCTCTCCAGCCAATCCATCAATGTCATCCGCAAAACGGAGGTTGGAGATTGCTCTACCCCTTATGCTGACTGTGCCTTCGTGATCTGCAAGGGCATCTGACATGATGCGGTCTAGTAAGATGTTAAAGATTGTTGGAGAGAGTAGGCATCCTTGACGCACTTCGATTGTTGTTCTGAACCAGTTCCCGATGGCGTTGTTGTGGAGGACGGCACTGGTAGCCTTGTCATACAGGCGTTTGATGACTTCAATAATTCTAGGGCTGATGTTGTACACTCTCATGGTTGCCCACAGAGCTGCATGCCAGACTCGGTCAAACCCTTTTTTTGAAGTCTACAAACACATGATATAGATGTTGTTGGTGCTGCAGGTATTTCCCGCAGATTATTCTGAGGTTGAAAATCTGTCCAGTGGTACCTCGCCCTGTCCTGAATCCTGCTTGTTCTTTAGCTATGATGTGTTCAGCTTGTGGTTTCAACTTGTTGAGTATTATTTTCAGGAGGACCTTGCTGGGATGGCTGATGAGGTTGATAGCCCGGTAATTTTCACACTCCTGAAGGTTACCCTTTTTGGGAAGAGTGATGACAAGCAACTGGGTCCATGGTGTAGGCCACTCCCCACTCTGCCAGATCTTGTTACAGATAATGGTGAGGGCGTCAGTCATCGCTTCCCCTCCGGCTTGCAGAAATTCCGCGGGTATGTTGTCCACTCCCGCTGACTTCCCCTTCTTTAGTGATTGCACTGCTGCCTGAACTTCTTCTCGGAGAATTGGGATGGTTTCTTCATTTTCTCTGTTCTGGGGACATGCTAGAATTGATGGGTCTCCATTTGGTTGGTGGTTGTACAGGTCAGAGCAGTACTGTCCATCTAGACGGGTGAGTGCCGGTGACAAGAACACACCCAGCATGCACCTAGGTCCTTCTCCCCCATCCCTGGCTGCCCAGGA
>CM072513.1:79859962-80032462 GCA_036898135.1 Oncomelania hupensis
TACTACTACTACTACTACTACTACTACTGCTGCTGCTGCTGCTGCTACTGCTGCTACTACTTCATTGATTAAATAATACTAATTATAATATTACTTCATCCCTTTATTAAATAATAATAATAATAATAATAATAATAATAATAATAATAATAATAATAATAATAATAATAATAATAATAATAATAGTAGTAGTAGTAGTAGGATCATGGTCATCAATAACTTCATTATTATTATTATTATTATTATTATTATTATTATTATTAAGCCAATAAAGGGATGTAAGAATGATCTTTAATGGCTGCAATGGAGTTAAGAGTATACAATTGCGGTTACTTCCCTTGCTCTGCGTCTAAGGGATTTTTTATTTTTTTTTTTAACTTTTCTCTTTCTCTACAACTGTCGCTGTCTGTCTTTCTCGTTAATGTTCTTCCCTCTCTCTCTTTCACTCCCCCCCCACCCCATTCTCCCACCTCCCAATCCCTTTTCTCTTGTCTGTTCACCAACGCCGGTTAGTCTAGTAAAGCGTGCAGATAACAAAAGAAGGGAAAATTGCGGCAATATTCCTCTGTTTGATTTGCGGCTGCAACCTTTCCTGTGAAATGTGGATATACGAATACTACTCAAACACGGTACCGGTGCTATTTCACTATAATTCTAGTGCTAAGCTTTTTGGGGAATGCGGAAAATCCGTGATCGGGAATAATATTCTTTGGATAAGGCAAAAAATTCTTATTCATCGGAATTTGTTTTTTCGTCATGTTTTCAATTACGATCCCTAAAATAATCCCATTCTTATCATTATTATTTTTTTTTTTTAAATTTTACAATATTATTATTATTATTATTATTATTATTATTATTATTATTATTATTATTATTATTATTATTATTATTATTATTATTATTATTATTCTGTATGCCGAGAGAATAATAATAATCTGGCATGCAGCTCTATGGGCAACAATGAAAGTGTGCAACATCAGCCCTAAAATTATTGAAGTCATCAAAAGCCTGTATGACAAGGCTACCAGTGCAGTCCTCCATAACAGCGTCATCGGGAACTGGTTCAGAACAACAATCGGTGTGCGTCAAGGATGCCTACTCTCTCCAACACTCTTCAACATCTTCCTAGAGCGCATCATGTCAGATGCTCTTGCAGATCACGAAGGCACAGTCAGCATAGGGGGTAGAGCAATCTCCAATCTTCGTTTTGCGGATGACATTGATGGATTGGCTGGAGAGGAACAAGAACTTGAACAGCTGGTACAGAGGCTTGACACCACATCCAGAGCTTATGGAATGGAAATAAGTGCAGAGAAGACCAAAATGATGACCAACAACACCAATGGCATCAACACGGACATCAAAGTCCAAGGCCAATCCCTCAACACAGTGCATAGCTTCAAATATTTGGGAGCCATTGTGTCAGACAATGGGTCTCGACAGAAAGTCCTCTCCAGGATCGCACAAACAACTGCTGCCCTGACAAGGTTGAAGCCCATTTGGAAAGACAGGACCATCAGTCTACATTCCAAAGTAAGACTGCTGCGCTCCCTTGTCATCTCCATTTTCCTATATGCTTGCGAAGCATGGACCCTCACAGCAGATCTACAACGAAGAATACAAAGCATGGAGATGAGGTGCTACAGAAGACTTCTGGGCATTTCCTATACCCAACACATCACCAACGACGAAGTCCGACAGACCATCACACAAGCCATTGGACAACACGATGACCTGCTCACAGTGGTGAAGAAACGGAAACTCCGATGGTATGGCCACGTCACCAGATCATCAGGCCTTGCAAAGACCATTCTGCAAGGCACAGTGCAAGGAGCTAGAAGAAGAGGGAGACCGAAAAAGAGGTGGGAGGACAACATTCGAGAATGGACTGCTTTGACATTGAGCGAAGCCATCAGGGCTGCTGAGGACAGAGAAAGATGGAGTATGCTGGTTAAACGATCATCTGTGGTGCCCCTACGTGACAGGATAGGATAGGATAGGATTATTATTGTTGTTGTTGTTGTTGTTGTTGTTGTTGTTGTTGTTGTTGTTGTTGTGGTTGTGGTTCTTGATGCTATTGTTGATGATTTTCCTAAAGTCTATCAAGATTTCCACCCTTCACCAGGGTGTTCTGTGGTTTTGACAATTAGTATCTAGAAGCCATCAGGAACCTGGAGAAGTCACTTGCGGGCTCTCAGGAACCCCTCCTTACCATCGTGAAGAGGAGAAAGCTGGCATGGTTTGGTCACGCCTCACGACACCGTCCGGGCGAGAAAAATGATGCAAGGAGCAGTGGAAGGAGGAAGACGCAGAGGAAGGCAAACGAAAGAACTGGACAGATGACGTCAAAACAAGGACGGCGCTCGACGTTTGACGTCACCTGACAAACAGTAACAAGACAGACTGAAGTGGCGACAACTCTCCGCGACAGTATCCCTCGCGTCTCTCCCAACGGTCTGACAGGCTGAAGAATTAGATAAATAGATTAGCCATCCTGGGTAGACGGCTGTTTCTACTCTGGAGGCGTCTGCAGTGGTCGCGGGGGTCAATAAGAAAGATTTTAAAAATAATAATAAAAATATCAGCATCGCTTTTAGTTCATCTAAGTAAACCATAAACTAACTCAACATTGGAAAGTCTTATAATTTAATACAAGAACATTGGCCAAATTGACTAGGTATTTAAAACTGGTGTCACTTGTGCATCAATTCTCCTTATACCCCTCACCTACTTACTCGCCACACACACGCTTTTTTCCACGGTTTCGGAATGACGGTACTTTGTTATTTGTCGGCTGAACGTAAATAATATTCAGCTGTGCAAAAAATCTCATCTTTCCTCTTTCAAATCGTGATACAATTAAAAACAAAATCTTGTGCAGTAACAGCATGCAGTCAATGTAATCGCAAGCTACAATTTCTAATGACGTCAAACTACCATTTAATGGAGATAAAACAGTCCTAAAATTCAAATTGTGTATGTACAGTCCCATAGTTCATACAAGAAAACTGTAAATTGTTACTTGAAATTATAAATCTGCACTTGTAGCAGGGAAAAAGAAAACCCATTCCAAGAGCTTTTGATCGAGGGTTTTGTTCTTTAAAAAGAAATAATGTTTTTTTTATTAGGAAGATTATATTTAAGAATAATAAAGGTCCTGACTGCGCACGCCCCAAAACTATTTTGGGTGATCGTTTGAAAAGAAATCCTTGAATGATACCTCCATTTTTCAAAACGTTAACAATGCTGTAAACATGGTTTGTGGGGCAGAAGTGACAATTTTACAATGTTGACTTTTCAAAGACCGTTTTTCTTCATGACTCTTCGCCGTAGTGAAAGCGACTCCCCAAGCGGCAAATTACTGATTCTGTCAACGAGACGATTACGCACCCAAACTTCACTGGCTTCCCGTAGAGAAGAGACGTGTGGACAAGAACCTCCACTGGCTCCCTGTAGCGAAAAGACTTGTGGGCAAGAAGCGATGTTAAAACCATGAAATTACTTTCTTTCCACCCCGCTGAGGATCTCGGCTGTTTGTTTACCAAATCATCTTTCTTCGCCCACTCCAACAAACGTCGTACACAGGTTCGCCCTCTTGTCATCATCATCATCATCATCATCATCATCATCATCATCATCATCATCATCATCATCATCATCATCATCATCATCATCATTGTTGATTTGGGAAAAAAAGTGCATATATACCGCATCCATTATTATCTTCCTCCTCCTGCTCTTCATCATCATCATCATCAGCGGCAGCAGCAGCAACAGCGTCGTCGTTGTCGTCGCCGCTGCCATAATCACTTTCTCATTGTCGTTGCATGTCAGTCATCGACTTCGAAGATGCCATATGATCGCCACTCATGTCTTTGGTTGGTCCCAACCAATCGTAATCACCATTCTCTGGCAGCAGCAATAACAACAATAAAAAAAAAGAAAAAAGGAAGAGATACTGTGATATTATTATGTAAATATTTAGCGAGATACCGCAGATAGCACGAGTTACGCATTAGTTATCACAATATTCAATATCCTGTTCTGTTATGATTTGTATTTCATTTGGCTTTTAACTTCTGAAGAAGCTTTTTAGCGGAAATTCATGTCTAGAAAACGTGTTTTTTTTTTTTTTTTAAATCTGGGGTGTCTGATCTCCTTTGACCTACTTCAGCCTCTGTCTCGTCTTCTTATAGTTATTCTGGTCGGAGAAGCGTCTTCGCAAATTGGTGTACGTCTAAGTACAAGTGACAACGTTTTACAAGGTATGTCACCTCTATATGACACCGTATTTTACTCCAAAGGGCAGTGACCGAATAAACGATAAATGAATCTTAAACTCTTAACTACATTACATTACATTACATGATTATTGCTTTAGGTCCAGCGGACTCTTCCGAGCCAAATCAGGACCGGACAACCCCTGATTCGCATAAAAACAACTCTAGTGGTAAAATTGAAGGCTCTCCACCAGCCAGTCACTTTACAATAAAGACATCATACGCAGGGGACGCTGAGGATATACTCTAATTTATCGTTTACAAAAATAAAATAGAATACAAACATCATTATAAAATATCAACAAAACACATACATATAAAATGCCTACATTGCTAAATAATAACATCATAGGAAGCCCTAGTGACCACCAGGCAGAAAGCGTCCAATATTCCCAAGCTGATCCAACAGCCCTCACACACAAATGAGAAGTCTTGTCCCGGAAGAGTTTTCAAGAAAAAAGGTAGGTGACTGGTCTAGAGAAGAAGAAGAAGATAGTATAGCAGATTGATAGAACAGAGCAGGAATGAGAAAGAACAAATGAGAAAGACAGAGACAGTGGGAATTTAAATCACTAAATTTCCAGAAAGTGGGGATACTAGTTATACTGAAACCCCCGGCATCGCCACGGGAAAAGTTGGGATCTATCGGGTAACATTTAAACAGCAGTTGTTCTCCTTTTAACACGGACATCAAAGTCCAAGGCCAATCCCTCAACACAGTGCATAGTTTCAAATATTTAGGAGCCATTGTAGCAGACAATGGGTTCCGACAGGAGGTCATCTCCAGGATCGCACAAACAACTGCTGCCCTGGCGAGGTTGAAGCCAATTTGGAAAGACAGGACCATCAGTCTACATTCCAAGGTAAGGCTGCTGCGCTCCCTTGTCATCTTCATCTTCCTATACGCTTGCGAAACGTGGACCCTCACAGCAGATCTCCAACGAAGAATACAAAGCATGGAGATGATGTGCTACAGAAGACTTCTGAGCATTTCCTATACCCAGCACATCACCAACGACGAAGTCCGACAGGACAGACCATCACACAAGCCATTGGACAACACGATGACCTGCTCACAGTGGTGAAAAAACGGAAACTCCGATGGTATGGCCACGTCAGCAGATCATCAGGTCTTGCAAAGACCATCCTGCAAGGCACAGTGCAAGGAGGTAGAAGAAGAGGGAGACCGAAAGAGGTGGGAGGACAACATTCGAGAATGGACTGGTTTGACACTGAGCGAAACAATCAGGGTAGCTGAGGACAGGGAAAGATGGAGTACGCTGGTTAAACGATCATCTGTGGTGCCCCTACGACCTCCGAGTTATGGGATAGGATAGGATGTTCTCTTTTCATACTTCATTTAACTACCAAACTGAGAGTAAAACTGCCTTTTATAAATTGGAGCGTCTTAGCAAATTTGTGTAGATCTAAGTACAAGTGACAACTTTTTCCAAGGGACGTCACCTCTATAAAACTTTTTTTTTTCATTTAAAGGGCAGTGACCGATTAAGAAAGGAATCTTAAAGTCTTAACTGCAAAACATAGAGTAAAACTGCCTTTTATATATAAAAAAAATGTTATTTATTATTTTGCTTTCTTTCTAAATTACCTTGTTTTCCGTTCAAAGGCCCAAACACAAACCGTCAGCTTTGAAGTGACAGGCATACACGCCCCACTGTAAGATCACAAGAGAAAAGTGACAGCAGGCGTGACCATTAATTTGTAAACCACCCAACAGCGTTTGGTTCCGTCAAGGGGTGAACAAATCGTTTAAATATAAGTTATAGTGTTCACTAAACGCTTCTAGTGTTTTGTCATAACAATAACCACGCTTGCCTTGCCTTCCAATGACAAAACAAGGTAACCCCAAGAATACAAAAAAATAAAATAAAAAATGCTTAGGAAATACTAAATATATTGTTTGTCATAACAATGACCATGCTTGCCTTGCTTTGCAATGAGAAAACAAGGATAATTCAGTTTTAGTTAAAGACGATCTTTTCTCTTCTTTTTAATGTGTACAAACCATCCATGAGACTACTATAATTCCCAAGCAAAGTGAATTTTGACTGTCAGCTGTACTTATGTTTATGTTACACTCCGTTCGATGTTAGTGTTTTTTATCAGTAGTAGATTCATCCCCAATGCGTGAATTCTCCTGATAAGGTGTAACTCAGATTCGTTTATCCACGCAACCCGTTCAATCAGCATACAAGTCACAGAGTCGACGTATGAAGTTTTCCACTTTTATTCAGCACACATCAACAACTGCATACAATCGCTCAATCGCTTTTCCACTCTCAACTTTTACTTTCCAACTCACTATCAACAGCACACACCTTTTTAAACAGTGCGGCCCTTATATAGTCTCTTCATACTCCCGAACAATTTAGAACACGGTAGAATGACGCACTACCACCAATCAAACTAAAGATCGTCATCACTGACTTACGTCATACATCTTTCTAAACATTCCAGGAACGTTCTCAAACTTCGACATTTATCAGGAAGTTTCTATCGACAGTAAACACGCAAATCTAGAGAATTCTCCAATAATATCGATTAACGAAAATTATCAACGTTATACAAAGCTTCTTCCAACAACAATGCAAACTCAAATCAAAGGTAAATACACTCTATCAGGGATGTTGCTAGGAAATTTTTTCTTCGGCGATTTGGCCGAAACAGCCGTGAAACTTTCGGCTTTTTACTGAAAGTTTCGGCTTTCTGTTCCAAAGCAGTCTCACGTGTTTTTTTTTTTTTTTTTTTTTTTTTTACTACATTCACTACGTTAACGTGCACCCTCCACCTCCATATATTAAAGGTGTTCTGTGGATGCATATCTTTGTAATAAAACATGATTTTAAGAGTAGAATAAGAACATTGAAAAGAAATGTTATTTTCTTAAATTTTAGACACACAAAAACAATAAAAACTTTAGACTGTCCCTTGACAGATCACAATACTGTCAGACTTTCTGGGTTTAACCTTCGACTCCTCACCTAAACTGCAAGCGTACAGCAAAGGAATCTCGCAAAAATGGACAAAACCGAGGCGATTCACCCGTGAAAACTTCGGCTCGGCGAGCCGACATGACGGACAGTTTATCGGCTTTTTTATAAAAATTTCGGCTAAAAGCCGAAGATCCGACCCAAACGACATCCCTGCTCTATTATTGCATGCTTTGCAAAATAAAACGAACAGATCTATCGCGCGCGCTCCACACATATCGTGCACATTTCACACGCACCATCATGCGCGTTTCAACGTAACAGTTTATTTATTTATTAAATCGTTTTTGTATAGCGCTGTTCCAGCTCAAGAGTTTACTCAAGGCGCTGGCCGATGCGGGATCTAACTCAAGCCACCCGAGGCGCCCACTTGGTGCTGTTAGGACATGGTCTGACGTCCAGACAACAGAGCACACTCCTGGTTCGTTTAATTCCGGGAATCGGAGAGAGAGGAGCTCATAGCGCATGCTGGGTGTATCGGTGTTTCTGGCACTCAACCCGTCTAGGACATGAACGTCAGGATCTTTAAAGTCCTTGCGGTGGAATGCATGCGTACACAGACTAGACCTCGGTTTATACTCTCATCGTAAGGATTAGAAGACCTCATAACTATTTCGCCCTCAACCTCCCCCCTCCCCCCACTCACAAACCTTCATTCCCGCGCGCCCACTCATAAAGTATTGATATTTTTAGTTCCCGAGCTATTTACAGCTCTCGGGAACTATTGTTTTGGGCTTTGTTCGTCGGTCTGGCGTCCATCCGTCCGGCTGTCACTCTGAGACTAATAGACGGATTTCGTTTTGCGTAAAAAAAAAAACAAACAAACATGAACTTACTTTTGTTGTTTTGGCAGCAGATTACAGCACGACTCTTCATATATCATCATCATCATAAATAATCAGTTAGTCATTGTTTATAGGGTCCAGCGGACTGCAAAGAACCGAATCAGGACCACAACTTGGTTGAAAGAGGGCTCACTCCTGATCCGTATAAAAGATCTGCTGAAACAACCCTAATGGTAGGTCAAACACTGAAGGCACTCCACCAGCCGGTCACTTTACAATAAAGGCATCCCATGCAGGGGACGCTAAGGCGATGCTCTAATTCATCGAACCCCCGTTTACAAAAAACAAAATAGTATATAAACATCATTATAATATATTAACAAAACACATACATATAAAATGCCTACATTGCTAAATAATAAAACCATAGAAAGCCCTAGTGACCATTTGTCAGAAAGGTGTTCATTATCCCCAAGCTTACCCAAAAGACCCCATACACAAATGAGGAGTTCTGGGAGAGTTTTCAAGAAAAAATGTAGGTGACTGGTCTAGCGAAAAAAATAGTAGATCGATAGAACAGATTTGGAAAGAAAAACAGCAAATGAGAATGACAGAAACAGAAATAATTTAAATCAATAACATTTCGAAAAAGTGGGGATACTATTTATACAGATATTTCCGGCACCCCAAGGGGAGAGGGGGAGGTATGGAGATGGGGGGTATGGGGGCACACATAGTTGTTTGTGAACTCTTTGAATACCAAATTCCTTTAAAAGACACTTTGTTAAATTAAAAAAATGAAGTCGAAATGTGTAAAAATGCTACATTGTATGCACTGTTTGTTTAGGAGTGAGAATGCAAGCACTTTGAAGCATGATTTATTAAGAAAGAATAGGTAACAATTTCACCTAAAAGGCCCCAAATAGAAGGCTGTGTTTACCTTTGGTGAAAACAAGTTTACCCTAAAAGTCGCATTGTTATTCCAATAAACAATGATAAAGTGGGTTTTCCTTGCTCAAACCAATCGATACATTTGGAATTTTTCATTTTGGTTCTGACAGGGAGTGATTTCCCCTGTTTTAACGATACATCGATACCAAAGCCGTGTGACCTTTGACCCTATTTGTGAATGAACCACGCGGCTTAAAGAATGCGTCTTTGCTGTCTGGGGTAAGGTAGGCTCGGTTTTATAAATTTAAATCGAAAAACCTTATGAGCAAATTGTTTTTACAGGTTATGTCTTATTAATAGCTTCTATTTTTAGATCCAGAATGTTGGCAACTATTAATAGACACAAACATCTATGGGATTTATTCATTTAAAAAAACAAACTATACTTTTGAAAGAGTTATTTTATGTTGTTGTAAGCTTCTTTTTTTTTTTTTTTAGTGGGGTAACACTCACTTTAAATGTTAATAGGATCTGTCGATGGGCGTGGTCAAAGATGGTTACCTTAAGCACTCTTTTTTAAAAAAAGAAGTAAATTGTAGTCTATGCGCTGTTTGTTGGCTATGAGAATGCCAGCACGTTTAACACTTTGTTAAAAAAGGAATAGAAATCAGAAACAAAATACACAAAAAACACCAAGAAAAATATAAAATCAAAGACTTTCGGGCTACGCCCTTCTTTTTAAAAAAGGAATAGGTAATAATCTCACTCAAGCACTCTTTTTACGCAAAATTGTATGCGCTGATTTTGTTTAACGTCACAGAGTACAAATCCGTTTTAAAGACTGTTTGTTAAGAAAGAACAAGTTAATATCTTACCAAAGCACTCTTTTATAAACATTTTTGTTAGCGTTGATTGTTAACTTTACGTATTACAAATTTGTTTTAAAAGACGTTTTGTTAAAAGAAAAGAACAAGTTAAAAAATCAGCTTACGAAAATACTCGAGATGCGCACGATAGATCCTATCATTTTATTTTGCAAAGCATGCAGTAATAGCGTATATTTACCTTTGATTTGATTTTGCGTTGTGCCTAGGAGAAGCTTTGTATAACGTTTTGAATTGTCCGGATTACTTGTTTATTATCGACTGAAACTTCCAGATAGTTCTGGTAATATCTAAGCGATTCGTCTAACCTAAAGAAGGTTTCATGACGTAAGACAGTATGTAGTTCCGGGGACAGTTTAGTTTTGATTAGGTGTTATTACGTCATGCTGGAGTGTTCGAATTTTTTTTAATTGCAGCGAGGCTATATAAGTATGTAAGTAGTGGTGTATTTATATACGACGATTATAATTAAACTTAAAAAAAAAGAATTCTACATTTAACTTATCTTTTAATGTAATGGTCTAAAAACACAATAAAAAGCAATCAATGGAAGTATAACCTTAGAGAAAAAAGTTTTACAAGGGAATGAGATAGTGGTAAAGGATGATTAAAGATTGCTTAGTCTAGCCTGCTTACAATAGTGACTCCGGTGTACAAAGTGTTAGTATAACGTTGGCACGTGCGATACACATCGCCTGCTCAGCGGTCATTAGCCGGTAAAGTTTATAGTCTACATAGACAGACAATGATGCATACACATGTTCAGACATTCTTTGTGTGTGTGCGGGACCATGATTAGTCTTGACCACGTGATAAGTACTAGGGCGTTGGTCAGTCACGTGGTAATGACGTAGGAATTAAGACATATCCTTATGAAGAGGGGTGCTTCTTGGGAAACTTGTAGTATTTAACCCACGACGAACAAAGGACTTGCCCTCTTATCTCTGGTCTCCTGCTTCTGATAGACCTAGAACAACTTTGCTCCATCTGGTCTAGGTGTAACCCTTAGAGTGTTTTATTTATAATGTGACTAAGAGCAGGAGAGAATTTATAGTAGTTGTAGAATATATGTAGGGTAATAAGTGTAAGGTGTACAATGCTTAGAAATTGGTGTGAGTGCAGAATTAGATGGTAAGTAGTCAGTGAGTTAGTTAGTGAGTGAAGATTGATTTTTAGGGCAAGAGTTAGTGGTTTCCCAAAGGAGGAAAGGAGAGTGGAAAAGAGAAAGAAAATGAGGTAAGATGAAATGAGTTTATTTGAACATCTTATGTATTGTTAGTTAGAGTTTATGTGCATGAGAATTTTATGTTACTTGAATGATGTATACTAGTTAGATTATTAAAATTGGATAAATGAAGATAAGCTATGGTTTATTGTGATTTATTTGAGCGCATGGCAAACCTTTTGTGAACGAAAGTGAGACTGGTTTTATTTTGTATGTCTTGAATTATAATTTGGTTTGTCATGCCCTTTCCCCGTACAAGTACAGAATTAAGTAGTTTAGATTAACTCTCACAAGATAACGCAAATAATAGAGACGCGTTACATTGGTGGACTTGCGGTTTGTCTACTTGTAAGGGTAAAATTTTGGTTGAATTAATTCATTTTCAAGTGAGCAAATTTTAGTGTGTAAGATGGGAGACGACTGGGATTTTTCACTGGCAGACGCTACAATTCCTTGTCCGCCAGACAGAGGAAAATTTGTTTATTCGCATCCCTGTAAGCCTACTCCAGATTTTCTCATTAGCTACGTCAAGGTCCGTAGACTATGTTTGCAGTGGTAGACTATGATTAATTGCGGCAGTGCAGTGTCTGCCTCGGCAGTGCCCCTTTGACCTTATCTGTTAGTCAGGGAAGCTATGCGTAAACTTAGAGCACATGCTGTTATCTGTCTCTTTATGCCGATATCTACATGATGGCAATGAAAACCAGGGTGTCAAAACGGAAGAAAATAATGAAACTCATTGTGTAGCCTCCTTAAGTGTACTCGTGTAGCTCCCTTCAGTCTCACAAAGCTACACAACAAAACGATGAAACTAGTGATACTCGATCCCAGGAGAAGGGTCGAGCGTCACAAATGAATGTACCTCCTACACGTATTTCTCAAAGTGGCTCTCAAGTAACGAGCACAGATCAGTCTCAAGGTGATACGGTAGTATCATCGTCAAGTACAGATATTGAAGAGCCTGTGTATGAGGTAGAACGATTGCTTGCAACAAGGATGAGAAATGGACAAAGATACTATAGGGTTAAGTGGCGAGGGTACTCGAACACTACGTGGGAACCCGCGCCTAACATATCTGAAAAGTTAATTCAGCAATTTCATGTAAATAAAACTTTGCAAGGACGTACGAGACGTCGAAATCGCAAACGGTGATTACCTAGGTGTTTCAAAGTGCGATCATAATCCGGACTATGTTCAAACTAATTACACTAAGGATTGTACAAAGTATACATACTTGTTTTTATTGTGGTTTATATGGTGTAATACTTGTCTTGCATGACAGACTATATAAGTCAATGAGGGTCATATTTTGGAGCCCACACCTTGTTGATGAAGCACTGATAATGTTTACTATGTGTTTGATTCATTACGAAAACGATGAAGCAAATGAATGCACTGCTTAAGCATTCATGATGATGATGATGATGATGATGATGATGAAGATGATGTTGATGATGATGATGATGATGATGATGTTGATGATGTTGATGATGAAGATGATGATGATGATGATGATGACGATGAGGATGTTGATATACAAGGTACCAATTCGTGCGCATAAGCTGAAATGTGCGCTAATAAGTACAATAAATGTGGGGAAATCACTAAGTATGTGTAGTGATGAGACGTTCCATGACGATGGAAATTAAACGTACGTGACGACGTACGTCAAGTATTAAGGATCTATGCGATGCGATGTGATGCTGTCGTACATAAGGTGGTACGAAATTTGCGTACACCGGTGGTACGAATTCTAGTGTAAACGGGGACACTACAGTGAAAAAGTACACAAATGCTGTACTGGGTAAAGGTACATTATGGTGTACCTTAAATACAGACGGGGGATGACTCTGCAATACTTGCATTGAGTCTTACTGTATCCAGGCTTGTAGGAGGCTTGGGGAATAATAACATGATCACTTGTTTACAGTGATGTGGAGGCTTTGCATGCTTTTCGAGCCTCATGACCTATTGGACTTAGACATTTGGAGGATGTGTTTGATTGATTGACATCATACTTGGTGTGTATGATGATGTGTCTAATCTTTTATTCAGTTTTTAAGTTGCAGAACCAATGTTGATGATACCTTCCTCTCCGTCTCATGCAAAGGTTTGGCGCGCGACAAGCTTTTCGTCACCTCGTGACGTCGGCATGGTACGGATTGACAAGTATCGTTCCATCATTTTATTTACGGGTTCAATTCTTTTGTGATGTGACAGAATTCAATTCTAATTTTAAGAATAAATTCGTACGTGTGACAGAAGACATACTTGGGGTACATTTCCAGTTTGATTAGTACGGACTACTACTTTTCATATTACTACTATTTATAATTTGCCAGATTGTATTGAATTGTTTAACACGTCTTCTTTCAGATGACCAGCTTCACCTTCTGTATTTATAATGTATTTTTACACTTTTTCTTGCAAAAGATAGCTTCTTCCTTTGGCCTACCTTATTCATCTCACGTCAGAGATGTCACTTGTTTTCGTTTTCTTATCATGAATACGTTATTTCACATGTTCACTGTTCTTTAATTGTTTCAGTCGCTTCTTCTTCTCCTCCCTTCTTCTACTTATCTTCATCACTGGGGTGGTGACAACTCATGACGCTCGCTTGATTGATGGCATCTTCTTCAAAGATCTTGGTCATCTGGTAACAACTATCCAGCATTGGCAACATACTTATGTCATCGTGGTACTTAAAGTAACAATCCTGCCAATACCTATACTTAATTATACTCGACATTCAGGTAACATGAGCACGATATGTGTAGCTCATGAAGTAATTTTAACATTGTTCATTTTCATTCTACAATTTATCATGGACAACAGAATATATAGTTGCTTTTCAAGGTGATGACTTGTATTTAACCATTAATATGCTCATTTCTTCCAGGACAACTTTGTTTCAAATTTTTCAGGTTATCACGCCACCAGTTCCCATCAATCACACAACGCCTCCTGCCACTCGATTAGTCAACATCCCAGACTTCTTGGCTATCTTGTCTGGTCAGCCTCCTTTCCTTGCTGACGGACACTAGTCTCACAGCTGGATTTACTATTCGGCGCAGTGTAACTTTTGGCCTATGCTGTCTTTGTCTCTATTATTCCCAAGGCGCTTTTCCCCCTCCTTTTTCTTCCGTCCTTCTCTCTCCGTTTGCCTAATGCTCCTCTATCTCTCACCCCACCACCTCCACCTCTTCCGTTCTCCTCCTTACCTTCGCCTTACTACTTATTGTTCTTATTCGTTCTACTTGTTGAAGACTACAATTTATCGTACGGAAGTTAACTAAGAACTTTTTAATGGCCAGCGCTTAGTAAATATTTATTTTGTCACACTCCCAGCTTGTCCTAGTCAATATTATTTTACTATAAATAAATGATTCCGTTATCTTTGCGGAGGTTTCCATGCGTTACACCTCCTGATCTCGATATTACATGGCTTGAGTTCCCTATTACGATAAACAAACGGAAGAAATCGTGCATCTTCCCCGCGTGTGGCGCATTCTTGTCTCACAGTATGAGACGTGAAAATAAATTCGGTACTCAATCATCCTCTACCCAGGATGTTCGTTCTCATGATTCGCCACGGAAAAAGGCGACGGCTTCGGTTTCTCCATCACTAATTCAAAGGAAATCCGAAATGGATGAAATTGATTAAAGTTCTTTTCATTAATGCTATGTTCAATTGTTGCCTACGGTTCTTGTGTGAACGGGTAACGATATTCGTCATCCATCTCGGAAATGCTATGCATGATACGCATGACCGTTGCATGCAGTGTTAATTGGTGTGTGTTATATTTTCTCGCAACAGTCGGCAACAGTTTTGTCAATTGTTGAGGTAAAATCCTTAAATCAACCTTTTGTGCATGATGTTGACACTTATATTTACTTGTTTTTGATAATGGTGCTAATTCCGGGTTTTTACGAATCAGCACATGGTGGATTTATTCATGTGCATGTTATTTATTGATTCTTATGTCCTTACTTAGTCAAACGGCACATCTGTTGCCTCCAGTTGCTATATTATATGAAAAATAAAATTTTTTTTATGTACTTGGTTCAACATGAAATGTTCACAATCGTAATTATTCTTTATGGGTATCTATGTTGCAACGCACTCATTCGAATTTCTAATTGTTACATGCGTTCATTTCCCTGAAGTGTGTTGCACTATTCAGCAACGTTGTCGATCACTTTACTACAATGTCTAGAGATGACACTTACTTTTTGTTGTATTTGGGTTTATTCAGTGTGTTCTATGTGCATGTCAATGACATTGGAATTTTTCATGGGTTTTCAATGATTTTGTGTACACGTATTTTGCTGACACTCATTCTCACTGTAACCTTACGATGTGTGTCCAGTAACGTTGATGTTGTGTGTTTATTAACCTTGATGTTGTACTCGCAATACTGTTGATGTTGTATCCGTATCTATAACGTAATTTACAAGTTCTTCGCTTATGACTTTATATTTAATGGACTGTATTTTTAATTAATGGATTACGTCTGGTAGACATGAGTCTCACAGATGCTCGACTTAATGTATACTCAATTTTAAATTTTTTTTTGCATTGGTTTGTGTATCATGGCCACTGCAACTCACTCGTGTTAATGTATCATGTTTGAATTCTTATTCTCTATTGGCATTATCTCGTGTGTGTGTTTTTTTTTATCTATGATCAATGATAATTTATATTTCGTTGTGCTCCACATTGTATGCTCCTATTTAATTTTTTATAAATATCATCTTTAAGAATTTTATTGTATAATGATTTGTATTGGACATCTCTTTTATCGCATAATTGTTTTTACCCTATTATTTTATTGTGATGCCGTTTCTTTTCAGGTACCATTCTTGTCTGTCGATCCACTGGTTCTCTCCCCTTTTCTCCTCTCTACACCATTCTTTTCCATACGCTAAGAAATTCCTAGTATGCACATGATAGGAATTTCCATTCATTGATGTGAACTTTTACCCTCTTAGTCTTGTGGTCTGGTAGCTCCTAGCGTCACTCACGCGCGCAGACTGTGTTATATTATCGTTCTCCACGACTACATTGTAGCTCTCTCTCTCTTCTTCTTCTTCTCTTTCCTTCCTCAATGACTTAACCTTGATTTATTTTTTTTATTTGTGTGTTCCGTCCTAGTGAGCAATTTTCCCCTACTTTTACTTTTTCTGTTTGTCTCGGTATCTCTCCTATATTTTATTTACGGTTTACACTTTTTGTTATTTCACACATGTTAGTTCTAGTGTTATTGTTATTACTTTGCCTTTTTGAAGTTGCCTTTACATGGCACAGTGTTTGCTCATCATTTGATGACTTCTTGGTTATAACTCCCTTACTTTGTAAAGTTTTTTTTTCTCTTTTTCAAAATTTTTTTTCTACAACTTGTTAAATTGGTTGTTCTGCACTTTAATGGGTTTTTTTTTCATGTCTTTTGTGCATATTTTGCTCACATTTTTACTTGTTGATTTTATATGTTCTTCTAGTTCATATTTGTCATTTCAGTGGTATAATGATTTATGGTTGATTGTGTATCGGTCTTTGCCGTTTTCAACCAAGTTTATCAATTGTTTGCTTTTCTATTTTTATCATGTTCCTTTGAGATATTGTGGTGATTTTAATTCAATGGTGTTGATAGCAGGTTATAGAATGTCCGTCACGGTGTTACCATGTCACATATTTTGGTGTGTCGTAATTAATATTTATATTCAGTGCCTTGGACGCTTTGCAGTGGTTGTGACAATTATACTTTAAAAACAAACATTTTCCAACAAAACTTTCGTAACAGTGATCAACGTGTCATATTGACTTTATGAGAAATATGTCTCGTATCTACCTTAGTCTTCGGGGATGTCTTCATACCTTGACGAACATCAACGTCGCCAAGTGATGTCACCATCACACCATGCAGTACCTCCCTTCTTCAGCCATCGCCTTACCCTGTCTTGGCCTTCTTGGACCTTTTCGTCACGTCAACGTTAAACCAGTCTACGATTGCATTAGACCTTTCATCTTCAATTAACGAAGCAACCCTGATGAAAGATCCCACCTTCGCCTATTGTCTGAAATCTTCACACCCTTCCTTTCCACCTACACCCACTTGGACTGCTTGTCCGTACCCCAACTTGCGCCACTTGCCCACTTCATCCAGTTGCAGAGAACATCCCTCCTCGTATTCCCCGACCAAACATTCTACCACCTTCTCCCAAAGTTTTGGTCATCTCCCATGTTCCTATATTACAGCCGGGGGAGAGCAAAGACTGTCGCTAAACGAGGTTGGAGCTCTTCTCCTCTACTATTCTGTAATCTCCGTTCCCATTCCCTTTGTGTGCTCAACCTCAACGCACACTCCCATCCCTCTCGCTTACTGCATACTCCTGGGTGCCTCGTCATGTGGGACTACTTCTTTCAGACACTACGTATTTCGTCATAATCTACGGTCGAATCCTGGTTGCAAGGTCCGCTACACCACGGTTTCTCCATCAACGGAGGTTTGCATGGTGCGGTGACGTCACAATCTTCTTCTGGCGACACTCCACGTTCCTTCGTCCATAGCAAGTCTACACGTCCGTCTACAATATTATTTACGCTCACTTACGCGTAAACGCCTTAAGGTGCTGCTTGGCTTGTGGGGACAGTCCTCATGTGTCCTCATTGCCAAATGTCCTCATAGCCCTTTTGGTCGTTTCTCATCCTGGATCCATCGGTCTTCACTTCGTGTTCCTGCACTACCTTAAAATTTTTTGTGGCACATAAACTTTACAGTAATTTACCGTCGGACTTATTTGATTGTGTTTTTCGGTGTTTTGTGCTTACTTGTCATTTGGTGCATGCAACTTTCTTTTGCACTTTTTATATTTTGTAAGTCTTACCTCATCTTCGCCACTTCGCCTCCTTAGATCGCTTTAGTAACGTCACTTTGTGCCCTCTTTGATTTGCTTTTTTTCCTCTTCGTGGTTACTTTTTAAGGAGCGAGGACGCTCCTTCGCAGGCCAGAGGCAATTATAACCTTAGAGAAAAAAGTTTTACAAGGGAATGAGATAGTGGTAAAGGATGATTAAAGATTGCTTAGTCTAGCCTGCTTACAATAGTGACTCCGGTGTACAAAGTGTTAGTATAACGTTGGCACGTGCGATACACATCGCCTGCTCAGCGGTCATTAGCCGGTAAAGTTTATAGTCTACATAGACAGACAATGATGCATACACATGTTCAGACATTCTTTGTGTGTGTGCGGGACCATGATTAGTCTTGACCACGTGATAAGTACTAGGGCGTTGGTCAGTCACGTGGTAATGACGTAGGAATTAAGACATCTCCTTATGAAGAGGGGTGCTTCTTGGGAAACTTGTAGTATTTAACCCACGACGAACAAAGGACTTGCCCTCTTATCTCTGGTCTCCTGCTTCTGATAGACCTAGAACAACTTTGCTCCATCTGGTCTAGGTGTAACCCTTAGAGTGTTTTATTTATAATGTGACTAAGAGCAGGAGAGAATTTATAGTAGTTGTAGAATATATGTAGGGTAATAAGTGTAAGGTGTACAATGCTTAGAAATTGGTGTGAGTGCAGAATTAGATGGTAAGTAGTCAGTGAGTTAGTTAGTGAGTGAAGATTGATTTTTAGGGCAAGAGTTAGTGGTTTCCCAAAGGAGGAAAGGAGAGTGGAAAAGAGAAAGAAAATGAGGTAAGATGAAATGAGTTTATTTGAACATCTTATGTATTGTTAGTTAGAGTTTATGTGCATGAGAATTTTATGTTACTTGAATGATGTATACTAGTTAGATTATTAAAATTGGATAAATGAAGATAAGCTATGGTTTATTGTGATTTATTTGAGCGCATGGCAAACCTTTTGTGAACGAAAGTGAGACTGGTTTTATTTTGTATGTCTTGAATTATAATTTGGTTTGTCATGCCCTTTCCCCGTACAAGTTTAGAATTAAGTAGTTTAGATTAACTCTCACAAGATAACGCAAATAATAGAGACGCGTTACAGAAGCTACAACTTATTAATGCAGATCGTACACTATAAAATGTTAAGAACAGATTAATTTTAAATTCTGGTTGCTCTAAAGATTACAAAGACACATGGCACTCCGGCGTTCAAGCCTGGCCATATGATTGTACAAGGGAGTAACCCTGATTCGGCAGTCTGGATCCCAGGCACGCTATGGAGCCTTCAATGCCGTGGGCAAGCATAAAGTCAATACAAGGTTTAAAACATCTGTTGTTAGTATGGCATCTAAAAATGATATGACTAAAAGTCACCAATTGGCCAGCAGCACAGGAATACAGGATGGGTATAAGATCCGTTGGATCTCATTTTTGATATGATGATGATGGTCATTGTTGTCAGAGTGGCGACGTGGTGATCGTCCTTAACGCTCATGCAATAGGACGTTAAGCATCGTTTTCCTTCCTAAATGAGCATTGTTGTCAGGGTGGGGACGTGGTGATTCGTTCTTAACGCTTACGCAATATTATGACGATAAGCTCCGTTTTCCTCCTAAGTCTCGGCCTGTGCATTATGTAGGAAGGGCAGAACCACCCTTAGTTTGGGGAGCTGCAGGGTCCGTCCAGTCCTTGGCTTGCGCCAACTCACAAAACTCATCACGATAAGTGCGCCACGCTACTTTGCGCAGGGAGTTACGAATACCAAAATGTGACATTGGGAAAGACATAGTACACACACCCACACCCACACACACGCGCGCGTACACACACACGCACACACACACACACTAACACACACACAATAACAACAACAACCTAGCAACATATACAATAATAATACTGTTTGTTACTTAACATTTAAACCGCTTTTGTCATGCGTGAGTATAGAGAGACTAGATTTTAGTCAGTTTTATGTACAGAAACATCAGGTGTTGGTTTTTTTCAGACGATTTAACAATTTAATTTTGAAACAACTTCAAACGCTCAAGGGAATAGATGTTTGGGCCGTTTTCTTTTTCAGTGAGTATATGAATTGTTAGTATTTATTTGCATTTTAAAAATTGTTCTTCTTTCTCTCTCTTTTGCTCTCTCTGACTCTCTCTCTCTCTCTCTCTCTCTCTCTCTCTCTCTCTTTCTCTTTCTACCTCCCTCTCTGTCTCTTTCTATCTTTACGTCTTTGCCTGTCTGTCTCTCTCTCTCCGTCTCTCTCTGTCTCACTATTTCTCTCTCGATTTATCTTTCTTTCCCTCTGTGTGTTTCTCTCTCTGTCTGACTCTCTGTCTCTGCCTGACTCTCTCTCTGTCTCTCGTTCTTTGTCTCCCTCTCTGCCTCCCTCTCTCTTTTTCTCTCTCTCGCTCCCAGTCTTTCTGGCTCTGTTTGTCTGCCTCTGTCTCTCTCTGTCTTTCTTCTGTCCCCGCCTCTGCCGCCTTCCCTCCCCTCTCTCTCTCTTGTTCAAGGTATGTGTGTGTAATGTATATTAATCGTTATATTTGCTCGCATTAAATTTTGGTTTTTTCGTCATTTTTCTTAAGGGACAAAGACTTACTCCCGAGCTTTTGTGGGGGTGGGGGTAGGGGGTAAGAGTGGGGAGGGAGGGTGATAAGACCTATTAAAAACAAGATCTATTTTATCTATCGATGTATATAATGATGAATGTGTGTTCATTGTTATTGTATACTATTATACTGTAAATAACTAAGTCGCTGTCATTTTACGTTTTCATGTTCGGTGTAGATGTTAGCCTCCTTGCACTTAAATGGAATAAAACGAAACTGTAACTCAAGCCTGTAGTAAGCAGGAAGATCGCTATTAGAAGACGGAAAGGAAATCGAATTGTGTAGTTATTGTTGTTGTTGTTATTGTTGTTGTTGTTGTTGTTGTTGTTGTTGACTGCATCCAGTATCATTACTGAAAGGAGGGAGGAAAACGGAGTACGCGGAGAGAACCCTCGGTGACCTGAATAGCCGCATACCTAAGTCACATAAGGTCGCCCCTTGCGGGAGGGAATCGAACCCGCGACCTTCTGAATAGGATTACCGGCGACTAACCCACTGCGCTCTTGTTGTAACTAATACAATTAAGAAAGAAAGAAAAATCCATCCCATAGTTTCAGAGAAAAGTGCGCAGATGTGACAGCCGGGCGGTCGAACGGAGCGGAGCCCAAAAACCCCAATAGTTTCCCAGCTATTAACAGGTGCATGGGGAACTGAAAATAAGGGTATTTATATAGCGCTTTTGTTTTTCTAGAAAGAAAACTGTTTAAAAGCGCAATAATTATGTCTCACGCATTCCCACACCAATAAAAAGGAAATCTTACAATACAACAATGAACAAAAAGAGGGTTCCTCAAAGAGACAACATGCAGGGAATATAATAAACACACGCTATTAAGAAGCCGTGAAAGATGTGGGTTGGGGGAGAACAAGCTACATTTCAGGATGGTGTTTATTTAAAGAGGCTCACTTTGACCACGATACTCACCCCTTCCCCATCACTATCCCCTCCCCGATAGATCCATTTAACATTGATAGTGAATGTTGCTCCACTCAACTAAAGAATTAGCTTGCAATCCACCCACTCCCTCCTTCCACCCTATCCTATCCTATCCTATCCCGTAACTCGGAGGCCGTAGGGGCACCACAGATGATCGTTTAACCAGCGTACTCTATGTTTCCCTGTCCTCAGCAACCCTGATTGTTTCGCTCAGTGTCAAACCAGTCCATTCTCGAATGCTGTCCTCCCACCTCTTTTTCGGTCTCCCTCTTCTTCTACCTCCTTGCACTGTGCCTTGCAGGATTGTCTTTGCAAGACCTGATGATCTCTTCCTCGCGTTACACAAACTAAAGACCCGCAAGTTTCTAGCAGGGTTATGTGAAAATAGGTGCAGCTAACTTTCGACCCTTGACATTCGGGGGTGCACATGTACCGTGTCTACTATTCTCCTCTATGTGTTTTCTCGGTGGTGTGCAGCACCTTTAGCGGCTCTCTGCGCTGGAAAAGTGCGCTACTTAAAAATTCAAGACATTATATGAAGTAGTCTTATGTCTCTTTTATTTCACAGCTTAGCTGAGCTCGCTCACGTGAGGCGTCAGGCGACTGGCCATTGTGGGCAGCTCTCGTTACTTGTGAGATTATATCAGAGACCAGTTGTTAAATTATACCTCCCTGTACGGATCACATTACGTTTTAATTTCATGCAAATACAGTACTGCATACAAAAAGGTATTAGCCATTTTCAATAAGGAGTTATAGTCCAACCACCTTGTAGAATGGCATTTAATAATAGTCACTGCTCAACTCATTTTCGCCCAAGGTAAACAAAGCATTCGGCTTGGGGGTCCTTTAAGGTAAATAAACCCCGCGCTCCTGGCAGCATGCAGCGAAAGCGAGTGAAACTGTATCAAAGGGAGGATAATCCAGTTTCTCTTTGAAATGTCATCTGCTTAGAGACTGCAACTGAGGTGTGCAACGTCTCGGGAAGGAGGAAGAATGGGGAGAAGACAAAAACACATCCAGAAGAATGGTTGAAGAAAAGGAAGAATACGAAGATGAAGAAGGAGGAGGAGGAGAAGGAGGAGAACAATTATCCCAATTGCAGAAAGGAAGAAGGGCCGGAGAAGAAGGAGGAGTAGAAGAAGAAGAAGAAGAAGAAGGAGGAGGAGGAGGAGGAAGAGGAGGAAATTAAAAAGAAGAAGAAGAAAGAAGAAGAAGAAGAAGAAAGAAGAGAAGGATCTAGGAGGACACGAAAAAGAAGGTTAATGAGAGAAAAACGACAGAAGGACAGATCTAGAAGAATGATTGAAGAAGAGGAACAATAAGAAGATAAAGACGACGATGATGATGGTGGTGCTGCTGATAATAATAATGATGATGGTGATGATAATGGTGGCGATGCTGCTGCTGCTGCTGCTGATGATGATGATGATGATGACGATGAAAACAAAGAAATTATAGAAGAACGATAAGAAAAGGAAGAAGAAGAAAAATAAATAAAAAGAAGAAGAAGGAAGAGGAGGAGGAGGAGGACGCGGAGATGGCGGAAGAAGAAGAAGAAGAAGAAGAAGAAGAAGAAGAAGAAGAAGAAGAAGAAGAAGAAGAAGAACAGGTGGACGAGAAGAAGAAAAACAAGAAGGAGGAGGAGAAGAAGAAGACTGTTTACTCACCTATTCGAAATAAAGCTCTAATCTTGGCCAACGACTCCGCTATTGGCTGCCAAGCCATTGACTCCGCGTGTCGTCTGACCTTTGACCCATCGCACGTGACGCGCACGCAGTTTTCCCGCCTCCCGCGCTTTTGAATCTCGGTCTAGCTTCCGTGTCGCAATGCGGTCACGCTTCGTCATCCTGATGTCACAAACATTAAAACGCTCTTTTTTATGACTTGATGCCGTCGGTTCATGCCATACCCTCTGGTTTAGAGAATCTCTGAACCTACCTTTTGAAGCTGAATGTAACGCTGGTATTCTATAGCTCTGTCTTTGCAATAGCGTCAAAGACGAAATATAGATTACATAGCGCCACTACGGTGATCGCCAGTCAGCCTGAAAAGATGAAAAGATCTAAGATATCTGTAACAGATCTGTCGGCGTGTCATAATCTTCCCAAAAGGGAGGGAACATTCCGAGGCGGGTTGCAGCATCTCACCAATTTGGTCTCGTCTCGCGTTGCCGTACGTCATCGTTAGCTAACGGGTGGTCTTGCTATGTCAGATTGTGTGTATGTGTGTGTGTGTGTAAGCCTATGTGTGTGTGAGTGTTTGTGTGTGCGCGCGCACGCGTGTGTTTGTGTGTGTACGTGTACGTGTATACCTACGTGTGTGTGTTCAGGTTATTGTGTGTGTGTGTGCGCGCGCGCGCATGTTTTTGTTTTCATGTATTGATAGATGTACATGTTGTTTTTGTCTGTCTGCAAATCTGTCTGTAAGTCTGTGGGTCTGTCTGTATGTATTTACACAAGACAAGGCTTACCTCCACTGCAAACAGACCTGGCTTTCCGCCTCGCGTCTCTACAATCAATTCCTTTGAAGTCCTCCCACACAATACGTGCATGATTTTTTAAAAGAAGTAAAGTGTAATATGAATACAGCTTATATATTATCGCTGAATTTCTGAATTTAGAATAATTATGTCTCACTATCCTATCCTATCCTATCCTATCCCGTAACCCGGAGGTCGTAGGGGCACCACAGATGATCGCTTAACCAGCATACTCCATCTTTCTCTGTCCTCAGCAGCCCTGATCGCTTCGCTCAGTGTCAAACCAGTCCATTCTCGAATGTTGTCCTCCCACCTCTTTTTCGGTCTCCCTCTTCTTCTACCTCCTTGCACTGTGCCTTGCAGAATAGTCATTGCAAGGCCTGAAGATCTTGTGACGTGGCCATACCATCGGAGTTTCCGTTTCTCCACCACTGTGAGCAGGTCATCATGTTGTCCAATGGCTAGTGTGATGGTCTGTCGGACTTCGTTGTTGGTGATGTGTTGGGTATAGGAAATGCCAAGAAGTCTTCTATAGCACCTCATCTCCATGCTTTGTATTCTTCGTTGTAGATCTGCTGTGAGGGTCCATGCTTCGCAAGCATATAGGAAGATGGAGATGACAAGGGGGCGATGGTGTTTCGAATTTTATAGCCACTTATTTATTTATTTATTTATTTATTTAATCGTTCTTATATAGCGCTTTTCCAGCTCAAGAGCTGCTCAAGGCGCTGGCCGATACAGGATCTAACTCAAGCCGCCCGAGACGCCCACCCGCAGCCTTAGATTGTTTCAGCCACTGCCCGATGATGAGAAAGTAGCTGCCTAGCTTATCAGGGAGCGAACCATTCGCACTGACAATTGAACTTTTAAGTTAGTTTCGTACTTCGAAGATCGTGTATAGAGTAGAGGAAATAAATGTGTGATTTTTACTTTTATCAAGTGGCTGGACTACATATGATTCATAGCCGTGTGAAAGCTAGTGTGACAGTAATCTTTTACCATTTTTCTATCTATCTCTGTACCCCAGCCTTAACACAGACCGAGCTAAACAAATAAATGTATTAAGGTAATTCACCAGGTGACTCACTAGCGGTACCCATAGAATAAGACGAGAGGGTTACAGCATTCCATTGTGCAGGGCCCAGCACCAATAAAAACCCCGTCACAGTAACTCAGATTCGTTTATCCACGCAACCTGTTCACTCAGCAACAAGGCAGGAGTCGTCGTATGAAGTTTTCCAACTTTATTCAGCGTACATCAACAACTGCATACAATCGTATGTACAAGAGTAGGTACTCAGTCACAGTTGAGTCAACTGGGGGCGTTGTTATTTGTCGCTTCACGTTTTGCGGTCACCCATCCAAGTCACGAGCGTTCGTAAGTCTCCAGTCGTTCGTAAATTCGGTCGAAACTTTACGGGTGCTATCTCCTTGTTGTAACTCTTTCCGTAAGTAATAATGCCCATAACGTCGTTCAAAAGCGCATGCGCGAGAGAAAACATGGCTTCTAACAGGCTTGTTTATCAAGTCATGTTTCAAAGGCCATTTCTACGAGAATGCGTGTTTAGGAATCGTTTGAAACCTTTTGATTATTGTGATGATCTAGAAATTCGATCGAAGTTTTGGTTTCAACGTGCCGACATCATAGATTATATGAAATTGTTGAAGACGACCTAGAATTTGTCGTAGTTGTTCGCTACAAACTACATTAAACAAACAGGCAAGTAACCAAATTGAATTGACATAACATTCGTTGCCGCCGGTTTAATCTGAACATTATACCATGGTTTCACTTATTGATAAACATCAACCATTCGGGCCGTCGCAATAACTACAACAATTCACACTTTTCTGCTATCCTATGCACCGTTAATGAGTTATTTCCAAATATTCAAGAATAATATGTGTCACTGGCCACCAGTATCGTACCCTATATATTTGCTGCAGTTTATTATCCCTTTCTATCGCCAGTGGCGCGCCTAAACCCTACCTACCTAACATTATTTGTGAATTTTTGAAAAATATTCGGAAAAACGCCCAGATGCTGGCTCGAACCCACACCTGTCAGGCGCCATTGGTTTCTTGCTTGTGGGCAAGGCAAGTTAGTCCCGCCTTAGCCCACTTGGCCACAACGCTCGCCTAACACAGTCAACTACTTCGTGTTTTGTGAAGGTTGCGACGGCGAAGCTATGGAAAACTACAAGAGTCTTCAGGTCCTGTTTCACTTTCTGTCGATGATCGACGCTCCTCCGAAGTCGCCACAAATACAGGCCTCTACGATTGTTTTTTTTGCATTCTTTCACTGAGCATGTACTTCCTCCACCGTTTTTATACTTATCCCACTCGTTTTCTGGCTCTAACAATCGTCGTTTTCGGCAATTTGCCATATTTAAAAGTCACGCATCAAGCTTTAATAAAAGCAAAACAAGCCAGACCGGAACTTGGTTTCATTCTAACCTCGTTTTAATTTATAATGGCGATACCCACGAGTTTTTATGAGAGGTGCCGGAAAGTTGTGAATAGCACTAGCGACAAACCTTTATGTACGGGGCCAAGCGACGCACGTGAAGTTCGTGCAGAAACTGTGGGCATCAGTAAGCCCACGAAAACTTATCTACCGTCTTCAACGCTAACTACAGCACGTGCCAAGGACGTTCACGTATTGAATCCCAGTGCGTCTCAACCGTCGTCGTGACCTGTATCAGCCAGTTTCAACAACAGGCCTATGCACCAACCGCACAACAGCGACAAGGATCCGATCCTATCCTATCCCGTAACTCGGAGGTCGTAGGGGCACCACAGATGGTCGTTTAACCAGCGTACTCCATCTTTCCCTGTCCTCAGCAACCCTCGTGGCTTCGCTCAGTGTCAAGCCAGTCCATTCTCGAATGTTGTCCTCCCACCTCTTTTTCGGTCTCCCTCTTCTTCTACCTCCTTGCACTGTGCCTTGCAGGATGGTCTTTGCAAGGCCTGATGATTTGGTGACGTGGCCATACCATCGGAGTTCCCGTTTCTTCACCACTGTGAGTAGGTCATCGTGTTGTCCAATGGCTTGTGTGATGGTCTATCGGACTTCGTCGTTGGTGATGTGCTGGGTATAGGAAATGCCCAGAAGTCTTCTGTAACACCTCATCTCCATGCTTTGTATTCTTCGTTGTACATCTGCTATGCATGTGAGGGTCCATGCTTCGCAAGCGTATAGGCAGATGGAGATGACAAGGTAGCACAGCAGCCTTACATTGGAATGTAGACTGATGGTCCTGTCTTTCCAAATTGGCTTAAGCCTTGCCAGGGCAGCAGTTGTTTGTGCGATCCTGTGGCCGAGGTCTTGACGAATACGTAGCTGCGCAATGACTTACGAACGCGCAAAGCCTACGTCTATCGTAGCTGCGCAAATGCGTATCTTGGTGGTCACCACGCATGCTTTGTCGCTTGCGGAGTAACGTATTACGTTTGGCCTTACGTTGAGAGTAAAGTTGGGATATTTTTGGCGCAAATTGGGGAAAACCCGGTAAAACACGGTATTCTCCTTCTGTCGTGACGTAACGAGAAAAATAGAAGACGACAAAGATGGAAGGAAAAACTAAAGTATCCCAGCCAAGATCCGCCAATTTTACAGAAGGAGAAGTTCACTGCTTGCTTGACCTGATCAAGCAACACTCAGATGACTTGTTCAGCAAGCTCAGCAACAAAATTACGGCAAAAACAAAGCAAACCCTGTGGAATGAAATAACCATGCGTGTAAACGCATATGGACAACACAGACAAAAACTCCCCAAGTGAAAAAGAAATGGTCTGATTTCATTTGATGCAGGCTGTGAAGCACCTTCAGAGCAAACTAAAACACCCTCCGACAGGTGGAGGACCTCCTCCCGCGATAAAATAATAATAATAATAATAACGGATTTTTATATAGCGGGTACTCCAGCCTATGACTAGACTCACCACGCTTTACATAGTCATTACATATAAATACATGCACTCGATAAAACATCACTTTTGCTACAATACACCAAAGACGGAACAGTAAAGGTACAGACTATTTACTACGGAACAGTAAAGATACAGACTATTTACAACTATGTACATAAATTACAAAAAAAGACCGAAATAGACTATTTACAACTATGTGCACAAATGACAAAAAAGACAGAAATAGAATAGCAAAAACCTATTCACGGCTATTTATATGCCCGGTTAGGCCCAGGAAGAAAAACGGTATAAATATTTACAGTCGTTTATACACTTACGGATACCATGGTGGCATGATTTTGTGTTGGATATTCTGGGACAAGAAATATGCCTTCTGGAAGGAATTACAGGCACGCTTCTCTCTCTCTCTCTCTCTCTCTCTCTCTCTCTCTCTCTCTCTCTCTCTCTCTCTCTCTCTCTCTCTCTCTCTCTCTCTCTCACTCACTCACACACACACACACACACATGCGTGAGTCATGTACTGAACCCGGCCAGCGGACAACACAGTTTGTGATGAGCATTTCTGCATTGCAGATGAGTTGTACATTGATTGAGTGCTTGCCTTTGCAGTTGACATATTCAAATTCATTGATGACAGGTGCAATTATCTGAACATGTGTGCAATCAATGCAGCCCAGTACGTTTGGGAAACCTGCAAACTGGTAAAAACTCTCAATCACAACATCTGCTTTTCTTTGGGTGGCTGGAAGCTTAACGTATTCCCCCAGCCTTCGAGACAGAATTGAGGAAAATCGGGCAATAATTCTACCTACTGTTCGTCGGTCCACATTGAACAGGTATCCAATAATTTGTTGAAATGATCCTGGTTGAAATAACGTAATGCGATCAACACTTGCATCAATGGAGGCAGAGAACTTCCTCTCGGGAGTGGGTGTTCCAGCTCGTCTCCGGACAAATAATAATAATAATAATAATAATAATAATAATAATAATAATAATAATAATAATAATAATAAATTGCATTTATACAACGCATTTTTCATTAGAATAACAACTCAATGCGTTTACACACATCGTTCGTACGCATCGTCACAACATTCGCACTACATCATGTACAGATCAACAAGAGTAACAAATCTAGCAAACAGTTCCACATCATCATATACATCAAATGGGTTGGTTCTATCTCGAAGGATCCGTTGGCACCTGAAATTCCTCCTCAGTAGCATACGAAAGAATGATAATTGTCCGCCTTTGTTCATGTTACGCAAAGGTTTACGACAGGAGGGGAGCAGTCGTAACTATGCGCTGAACGTCGCAGCTAAATTTAGCCTACGCAAGCGTCATGACCAGCACGTTTCGGAGTTTACGTTGTTCGTAGGCTCTACGCATTGCGTAAAGATGCTACGTATTTGACAAGACCTCGGCCCCTGGAGAGGACTTCCTGTCGCGGGACCCATTGTCTGATACAATGGCTCCTAAATATTTGAAGCTATGTACTGTGTTGAGGATTTGGCCTTGGACTTTGATGTCCGTGTTGATGCCATTGGTGTTGTTGGTCATCATTTGGTCTTCTCTGCACTTATTTCCATTCCAATAGGCTCTGGAGGTGATGTCAAGCCTCTGTACCAGCTGTTTAAGTTCCTCTCCAGCCAATCCATCAATGTCATCCGCTAAACGAAGGTTGGAGATTGCTCTACCCCCTCTGCTGACTGTGCCTTCGTGATCTGCAAGGGCATTTGACAAGATGCGCTCTAAGATGTTGAAGAGTGTATTAAGATTAGTCATATGGTGATTAAACTAGCCGATCCTCGCAGACAAAGTGGGTAATAGCATTCCATCGTGCAGAGCCCAGTAACAATAGACCCACCGTCACAAATATGTTATTATAGAAAGAATTAATCTACGCCAAATGGCTTGTTTTGCTATGACTTTTAAGAAGAACATTTGTAGTAAACTTTAAAGAAACCACCCTTTTACCTAGACATTAAAATAATAACCAATCAGTTGTTGTTTTAACTGTGAACATAGTCTGTTGGTTTTTTTTTGTTTGCCTGTGCATATTTAATAATATAAAGAATTAACCAACGCCAAAAGATCTTGTTTTGCTAAGACTCCTAAGAGGAACATTTGTAGTTAAACCACTAAGATAACTTGCTAGCAAATTCGCTTCATTTTTAGCTGTCAAAATAGTTGTTTGTTGTTTGCCAATGTTTATATTTTTTTTAATCTACACTAAATTTAAGGTCTTTTCCCCAGGACGTCTAAGAAGTCATAGAACAAGAGGCAGAGAAAGAGGCGAGTTAGCATGCAAAAAAGGTAAAGGTAAAGGTGGTCCCATAGCCTTGTGGCCGTAGGGGAGCGTGATGTTGGAGATCACACTTATCTTGGGCCAGCGTAATGAGGGTGATGCCCATCTCTCTCCCTCGCTGCTTTACCTTCCCCACCCTTAAGAGAGTAGGTACTCAGTCACAGTTGAGTCAACTGGGGCGTTGTTATTTGTTGCTTCACGTTTTGCGGTCACCCATCCAAGTGCTAACCGCACTGGACGGTGCTTAACTTGCGACACAGTAGCGAGTGCTCCAACCACTGCGCAATCCGACACCCCATTTAGCATGCACACAGTAATAAAACAAAATGACATCAAAGGATAGCAACACCGCTATAACATCAAGCTCAGAAACAAATATTACTCTACAACAACAAAAAGGGGTTGCATGGGAATACTATAATTTAAGGGCTCACACAAACGTTACAATTGACAGGTAGGGTAGAAGTGTGGCGGACCAGTAGAAGAGGAAGATTATACAGAATTGACAATTTGCTTACTTGGCGGGCCAGTGGTGGGTGAAATGAAGTAGAAGATGTGTGAAAACGAAGATTAAAGAATTGAAATTGCTTGCCACGCTAGCGACCAGCTTTGAATTGGATTACAGGGGAAACTATAAACTGCAGTGCATACAAGCAAAAGCATCGCTCGGCTTTGAAGAGTGGAGTGCAATAGACACCGTTCGCTGCCTTGTTGACTGTGAACCTTATCATCCTGTAATCCGCACGTCGATTGTCCAAGAAAAAAGGAAAAAGGCTGACTGCGATCTTTGAACATCGCAATATGGACAGCATAATTATGCTTGTGACATTTCCCGCGTCTTGCTGATACATGTAGTAAACTGTATACCAAATAATGGAGTGATGGGCCCCGCAGCTTGAGTTAGGTCTTGACGTATCTGCAGGCGCCTTGAGTACCTCTTGAGCTGGAAAAGCGCTATTATCAGAACTTCAAATGTTAAGTACAATATCCTTAGGACGGAGCATTAAAAGGGTAGGCTACCATTATCTCTCCTCGTCAGCGGCAAGGTCTAAAGCATGTGTTGAGTACGGCAAAATCAAACAGAAATCCCTTGTGTCGGATAGCGCAGTGGTTGGAGCACTCGCTACTGTGTCGCAAGTTAAGCACCGTCCAGATATTTTCTTGATGATCTGATGGTCTCAGCACATTTTCTGTCTCTTTCCACTTATGCGGCAGTCTTGCGGTGAAACACACATTAATATCAGTCATGGCGGTCGTGTTTTCATTGTTCACTGCTGACCGTAGACGTAAAACAATTACTTTCAGTTCTCGGGCCTCTAGCTTGTATTTTGTAGGAAGACAAGGCATTTTCACATAGCAGCGCCTCAAAAGTAACTTCTAATGCTAGTGGCAATTCATTTCGCCGCACGGTGACGGAAAGTTTGATTTGTCAAATTATGAGTTATGGCGAGCACTTGTGAAAGCGTCTTGCTGATAGCCTGGCAAGGGGGAGGACTCGAAACAATAAGAGAGACAGGGAGAGACAGAGAAAGAGACGGAGAGAGAGAGAGGGAAACATAGAGAGAAAGAAAGAAGAAAGGACGAAAGATAGAGGGGGAGGGAGAGAGAGAGAGAGAGAGAGAGAGAGAGAGAGAGAGAGAGAGAGAGAGAGAGAGAGAGAGAGAGCACCCGATACACATTGGTCGAACGCTACCAGAAGTATGCGTTTTTAGTCGCCTCAACAGGCTATAAAGCATGCTCCCATGCTTCAGAGCACTGCTTTCTATACGCTTCAAGCTCTATAGTCACGGAAAAAGCGCAATTTCACTGCAGTGAACTCATGAAAATAGAAAAATGTAAGTTTCGTCTCCTCTAGGGGCCGAATTAGGTCAAACTGTATTAGTTTCTAGGTCAACTGTCTTTTACGAACCGTTTGACAATGTTTTTGTTGACGCCGGATAGTGTCATCACTTGGTTTCATGCAATTTAAGAATCCAACAAGGCAATTGGGTTTTTGGGACGGAAAGAGCGGACGGTGTAGAGCAACATTCTGTATAATTATATTTACATTGAAATTGCGCTTTTTCCGTCACTATAGCGCTTGAAGCGTGTAGGAAGCAGTGCTCTGAAGCATGAGAGCATGCTTTATCGCCTGTTGAGGCGACAAGTAAAACATGCTTCTGGCAGCCTTCGACCAATGTGTACCGGGTGGAGAGAGAGAGAGAAGAAGAAGAAGAAGAGATTGAGAGAGAATGAGAGAGAGAGAGAGAGAGAGAGAGAGAGAGAGAGAGAGAGAGAGAGAGAGAGAAAGAATTGAACGAACATTGAAGTTTAACGTCTACACCCACCATTGGCGATATGGCAGACAAGGATAACCATCCCAGGGAACACTGGGCAGGGACCTAAATCAACGCTGAACCACCAGAGCAACCATACTGCTAAAAATGTGAAGTGAAAAATGGCCACTTCCATTTTGCCCATCACGGGATTCGAACCTGGGTCAACAGTGTGCCATGCGAACGCTCTACTACATGAGCTACGGCGGTGGGAGCAGAGAGAGGGAGAGAGAAGGAGGGAGGGAGAGAGAGGAAGAGAGAGAGAAAGAGAGAGAGAGAGAGAGAGAGAGAGAGAGAGAGAGAGAGAGAGAGAGAGAGAGAGAGGGAGGTTATAATTTAAATGTAAATAATTGCGTCTCAACTGGGTAACCCCATTCAAGTCTGGAATAAGCTGAGGGAGCCTTAAGCGTTGCGCTCCTGCTGTGATGTAATAAACTGTCTTAACTCAAGCTGCGACGTAATAAACGCCTTTAACTCCACTTGAAAGAGAGCTGAGGATAAAGGAGAGATCATGCTGTAATAACCAGTCACTTCTCTGTAAGCTGTTGTCGCCAGGGGAAAAAAGTCAGCCGGTTTGGCGTGGAGTATTATTAGAAATATCTTGGGGAGGGGGGAAGGGGGGAGAGGGGGGTGGTGAGAACCTCCCCTCCAAGACAGCGCAAAAAACACGCAAAGCTCTACACAGTTATTAAATAGCTTCGTACTTTTAAAGTGGATCTCACCCGTAGTTTTGAAACAAACTTGACTGTAAAAAGGTCTGTAGGAAACTGGCAGTGAAAAGTATTTTGACGGTTTTGACGGCCGACAACCATCTCTATAACGCCGTCAACGAGACCCGAATGTAAGCTCGCCCGTCCCCATAGCTCAGTGGTACAGCGTTCGCCTGGCACAGCGATCAACTCAGGTTCCAATCCCGTTGTGGGAGCAAGATTAAAAAGGGGCAATTTTGACTGTCCTTCTTAGCAGTGTGACTGCTCCGATGGTTCAGTGTTGATTTAGGGTCCCTACTCTCACCTCCCTGGGATGGTTATTCACGTCTGCCGCAGCAGCGCCAATGGCGGGTGTAGACGTTTATACCTCAATGTTCATTACCAATGTAAGCGCAAGTGGTTACATTACATTACATTATTATTGCTTTAGGTCCAGCGGACTCTTCCGAGCCAAATCAGGACCGGACAACCCCCGATCCGCATAAAAGATCTGCTGAAACAACCCTAGTGGTAAAACCGAAAGCTCTCCACCAGCCAGTCACTTTACAATAAAGACATCCCACGCAGGGGACGCTGAGGCTTCACCCCAACTTATCGAACCCCCGTTTACAAAAACAAAATAGAATACAAACATCATAATAAATTATCGATCAACAAAACACATACATATAAAATGCCTACATTGCTAAATAATAACATCATAGGAAGCCCTAGTGACCACCTGGCAGAAAGCGTCCAATATTCCCAAGCTGATCTAACAGACCTCATACACAAATAGGGAGTCTTGTCCGGAAGAGTTTTCAAGGAAAAAAGAAGGAGACTGGTCTAGCGAGGAAGACGATAGTATAGCAGATTGATAGAACAGAGCAGGAATGAGAAAGAGCAAATGAGAAAGACATCGACAGTGGGAATTTAAAGCACTAAATTTCCAGAAAGGGGGGATACTATTTATACTGAAACCCCCGGCACCCCAACGGGGGTGCGCAAGTGGTGAAACGCTATATGTGAAGTAGAAAGGCAAAACGGTGTTTTCCCGTTTGTGACGTAGAGGAGAAGTAGGCTACAAGACGGGTCGAACGTGTTCTGTCTGTGGGTTTGAAATTGAATCCAGTCCCAAGAAAGTATTAGCATGCACTGACAGCTAGTACAAAAGGTAATGGATCGATTTCTATCAAGACCACCAGTGATTTTCAGAAATTTGTGACGTTAGCGTGAAAGTTCTGGTATTTTTCCGTTGCATTTTTCAATCGCACTCGACAATCTCCGAAAATATGAACTTTGCTTGGGGTATACGGTGGCGCCAGTGTGGTTCTAAAGAAAATGGGTATGCATTTCGACTATAGTTTGGATGCCCACACTTTAAACCCCCCCCCCCCCCCCAAAAAAAAAAAAAAAAAAAGGGGGGGGGGGGGGTTTCTGTCGAGTTAAAATCCTTAGAAAAAGTGTGTTTATGCGAAAAGGTTCAAGACAGCTAGATTGTGTACTTTTAGTTTGAAAAAGTGTGTTTATGGGAAAAGATTCAAGATAGCTAGATTGTGTACTTTTAGTCAACGATCGAGGTGGCAGTTTGGCTCAGTGGGTAGAATGAATGCTGTTCTTGGTCGTCTTGGGGTACTGGGACAATCTGGGTTTCGAGTTGTGATGACGTCGGAAGGAAGAAGTAGAAGAACCAGAACAAAATAAATGTAATGCAGACGACGACGACAGCAATGATGATGACGATGACAATGATGATTATGTTGTTGATGATGAATACAAACAGAAGAAGAAGAAGAAGAAGAAGAAGAAGAAGAAGAAGAAGAAGAAGAAGAAGTAGTAGTATATTTTATTAACGTCTGCTAAAACCAAAGGTCATTCATTGGCTTGCGGATCTGAAGGTCCCGGGTTCGAGCCCTGTCCGGGCCATTGTGTTGTGTCCCTGGGAAAGACACTTTACTCCCGTTTCCTACTCCTTTGAATGAGAGTATAAACCGAGGTCTAGTCTGTGTGTCGCATACATTCCATCATAACGGACTTTAAAGATCCTGACGCTCATGTCCTAGACGGGTGAGTGCCGGTAACAAGAACACACCCAGCATGCACTAGGTCCTTCTCCCCCATCCCTGGCTGGCCAGGATAGTGCTCAGTTGTCCGGGCGTCAGACCATGCGCCCAAAGGCCCAAAGAAGAAGAAGACAACAACATCAACAACAAGAAATCATTCTCCTTTTCCACCTATTACTATTGCTACTATTACTACTGCAGCTACTACTACTACTACTACTACTGCTACTTCTACTTCTACTACTGCTGCTGCTACTACTACTACAATAACAACAAAATGCACCACCACAACTACCACCATCATCACCAAAAAAAATAGATGGAACAGAAGGGGAAGATGGTATTAAAGTGTTCTAGTTGTAAGTACACATTTAATTTAACGCTTGCAAGATCTAAACAAACAGTCCATACTTTATCATTGCTCCGGGTGCTGTCTTGCCTTTCATGTTTTTTTTTTGTATTGCCTTCATCGTAAACTATGTTTCCAACTATCAACTCCTCTTCACAGTAAATTATACTTCCAACTATAAACTCCTCTTCACAGTAAATTATACTTCCAACTATAAACTCCTCTTCACATTACATTTTACTTCAAAGTATAAAAAGCCAAAACAGAGATGATACAAAAAGGGTAAGTTATACAAATGTACAGGGTGTTCCAAAAGTCTTGGGCACATTTGAAGTCCCCATATCTCAATTACTATGAATGGTAGTAAGATAAAAGTTGTGCCATTTTAAAGCTAATTACATTAAGTGTTTTTGTAAAGCTGTTGATTTTTAATTTCTTTTCAGACCCATTAATGGCGTTCACTCAACCAGAAAATGCTGGGACGCGTTTGGCAAGAATTTGACTATCGGCTTGATGTGTGTCGTGTGACCAATGGTGCTCACATTGAACATCTTTGAACATTCCATGTAAAAATTGAGATTACAAGCTTTCTGTATTTACCAGATGCGTTTTTATATCCTTAATAGTTTCGGAAATATTCAATGTCAAAATGTGCCCAAGACTTTTGGAACACCCTGTATTTCTAAACACTCGAAAACGTAGCTGTTAAAAAAAATGAGCATTTCGGAAAAAGTGTTAATTTTCGTGGCGATGGTGTAGCTCGGTTTATCCCACATTTAAAATAAAAAGAAGCAAAATTAAAGCGCGGAATTATGGGCCAGTCACTATCTGAACAAGATTTTGAGATAAAGTTTAAACCGTGTTCATAATAGATTTGACTTCAGCGGCAACGATCTTTGAGAAAGAGCAATAGTCAAAGACACAAAATGTTGAATGGTGGTTAAATGCACCTTGAACCACTCCTTTTTGTGTGAGCTATGAGCGCTAGATCAATCTATGTATTATTATTATTATTATTATTATTATTATTATTATTATTATTATTATTATTATTATTATTATTATTATTATTATTATTATTATTATTATTATTATTATTATTAAAGTATATGTGCAGTAAAAATATTCAAAATTGGGCCACTCAATCTTGAAAAAAAAAATTGTGTTTCGAAAAGAAAGGGAAGAAAGAAAAAGAAATTTAAAGGAGCAGACCGACCAACAGACCGATTGATCGATAACTCTAATGGATTGAATCATTGGCCATGAGGTGAAGTACATGTTTACCCCAAAATGAACTAAATCGGTTCAGCCGGTTTCTCTTTCTTTCCGTTTTATTTTGCTTATTTTAATAATTAAAGAAAAAGGAAATATTTGAGCGAAACGTGTTTAGCACGAAAGTGACAACAGTGACCTTGACCTTGCTTTAGGGTAACTATGATGACACGTGAGGCTGTACACTAACCTAGGTAAGGTTCCAATGAAGTTCGGTCAAAGTACGTTCAGCGATTCTTGAGATAAAACGAGCAATGGGCCGACCGAACGAACGACAGACGTTTTGAATCCGGACTCTTTTCCTAAAAAAAAAAATTTCCCCATAGGGTTGCCAGGTAATACAAAAAAAGAGACGATAAGCATGCCACGGACCGACCGAGCAACTGACAGATATTTGACTCGTTCTGATTTCCGACTATCTTGAAGTATTTAAAGATATTACTATAATATTCAGAAAGGAGATGAAAACCAACCAACAGACCCTACTAAATAAATTAAAAAATAAACAAAAAACACCAAAACTAGCTTTTAACTTTATTGAAACAAGGATTAAAACTCTAAATTATAAGAGCTGACTTGTAACTGCTGACGAAGCGTCTTTATCAAAATACAGGTAAGCTTAAAGAGAATCTTTTAGCCTGTTGTGTTGTATCAATTTCAAATTTTGTTTAAATTAAAAACTTTGCTTCACTATAAATTAAAGCAATATAAATATACCTAGCGTTGTGGCAGTCCTGGTCTATGTCGGGACTAACTTACCTTGTCCACAAGCTAAAAAACCAATAGCGCCTGACAGGTTGGGAATTTTTTTTGTTTGGGGGGGGGAGAGGGGGTAACGCTTTATTGTCCCTTTTTACATCGGGAAATATTGGGCCGCCTGCCCTGGGGAAGTCGTAGTCGCAACCTGTGGCGCGCCCAAACCCAACCCTACCTTACATTAGTTGGGAATTTAAAATTTTGCTGGGGGAGCAAACCGGAGTACCCGGAAAAAAAAACACCCGGGACGTTGCCCGATTCGAAATAAATAATATTCGGAGAAACATAACGCCCAGAAGCTGCATCGAACCCACACCTGTCAGACGCCATTGGTTTCTGGCCTGTGGACAAGGCAAGCTAATCCAGTCTTAGCCCACTTGGCCACAACGATCGATCCTGCATCTGGGAGTTAATTTTCTCCGAATATTATTTTTACTTTAGATTCGGGCAACGTCTCGTGGATTCCGGCAACGTCTCGTGGACTCGGGCAACGTCTCGGGGGTTTTCTCAGGGTACTCCGTTCTAGTGCTTCCCCAGCACATTTAAAAAAAAAAGAGAAAGAAAGAAAGTGTTACACTCGATGTTGTTTTTTTCTATCAGTAGTTGATTCAGCCCCGATGCTTGAAATCCTGATAGGTGTAACTTAGATTCGTTTATCCACGCAACCCGTTCAATCATCAACAAGTCAAGAGTCGTCGTATGAAGTTTTCCACTTTTATTCAGCACACATCTAATCACTATACTAGCATTAAGGTCCAAATATCACTTCGAATAGTTCGCTCCTTGATATCTGAATCTGAAAGTATACACTGTGCTATCAAAACTGATATTTCTAAAGTGTTAAAATACAATATAGGTCTATGCAGCTACTGTCTCATCATTGGGCTAATAGTGCGTTCTGTCCAACTGGTCAGTTAAGTCCCCCATACGCTCACGTGTCCGGGGACGGTAATCTACCCACTGAACTGAACTGGTAAGTTTTCTGGAAGCGTGGACTAATGGTGTCCTTCTAGAGCAGTTTTGGTGCACGGTTTCAATTGACTTAACTCTCGTGTAGATGAGCGGTGTTGTGGTGGTGGCTTCTCCTGGTTGGCAGAGTGTTGGGCTATTGTAGCTCAGTGCTCGATGCTCCACTGCAGGCTGAATGTCAGAGTGGACTCTTAATGGTCTTCTTCGGGACAACGATACCTGATCGTCTGCAAAATATGAGATAAAGTTCTGCAACACCGTGTTCACTAAGGGTGTGCAGAGCGTCTCACTGATGGCAAAAATAGCCCTCAGTGATCGCTCCACTAATACAAACAATGGACGATCATTTTTCTAAATCCGTGGTCCACTGGAATCTCCAACATAATTCCCATACCTATACATACATCATGGCTAAACTAAACACATGGAGAAGTAATTAACAATATACACAGTCTCCGGTACAGCCACTGGGCTACAATAATACACATAGAAGAAACAACAGATGGGTAGTGGGTCTACCTCATGGTGTCGAAACCGGTCGGGTTCGCCACATGGTCAAGCAAAGTTTCATTAACATTCACAATGATAAAACATGGCAAACTTCACAAACATAATTCAACCATAATATCAATAAATCGCGATGAAACAAAATATAGATCATTTACCTTTTTGACAATGTCAGGCTGTGGCTAACTAGGTTGAATAGAATTTCACCAGTCCCTGCTTTAGTCTTCAGTTAGAGAGATCTATCACAGCGTTGCTCCTTCTCCTGTGCTCTTCAGACAACGCGTGACCATACCTAGCTGTGTGGTCAGCCTAAGCCCGCGAAAACTAGTCATACCTGAGCGCCCTCTAGCATGGGGTGTGTATACGTCAGCAGGCTTATGCTATGGCCTATCTGTGAAGCTATGGCCTACACATGTGTAGTACACCCTAACTGCTAGTCTTATGGTCAGCGACTTAACTTACATAGGCCAACGCAGACTGAGCGTGTAGCCTTAATGCGTTGTTGAACTGGTCCTCTTGCGACAGTTGTAAGGATCAAACACTGTGTGCGTCAACAGCATTAAAAAGCATACTGTGTGTATAGGCACCTCGTACAGCTATAAAGCATTAAGAGACCACTACCGTCTCTGTACTAAGATAAAGATAGGAAAGGCACCTTTTCTGGATCCATAATCCCTGATCGAAAGACACTGCTTTCTTAGGTCTAAGTTTTGGTTTTGTTAATACTATCCCTACCCTCATCTTACAACCCCAAAAGTCTACGGGGGAATCTCCTCAAAGCGTTCGACAACAACAACAACAGCAAAAATCAGCAACAAGTGCATGACCATTAGTGAGATATATAATAGACTGGCATAATGTCTGTCGTATAATGACAAAACACAGTAGGGTCCATCGAGGAACGTTATTTTTTTAGGAGAGAGAGGGAGGGAGGGAGAGGGAGGAAGAAAGAGAGAAAGACAGACAGACAGAGATAAAGACAGAGACAGGCAGACAGACAGAGATGGGGAGTGAGGGAAGGAGAAAGAAAGACAGAGAGGAGAGAGATGAGGGGATTTACTTTGTTTTGCCTTTACACGGTATAATTTTGTCATTACAAAAAGCCCATTCCTTTGACCTCGCCATGGAAGTGATAATAATACATGCAACAACAGAACAAGACGCAGATATACAAAAAAAAGCTCTAAGTCCGACGTTTGGAGTGGCACTTTCTGTGAAGTGACAAGTATTATATTGCTAATAAGAGAGTTTCAAAATTTACTAGGTATTGGTGACATTTTGCTTATTCAGCTTTAATTTGTCAAGGTTCAAGGTTCAAGATTTAATCCCATTTACTTTATAATGTTGGGGTCGAGAATACAACACCATCAACATAACAATCATAAATCAGTTTTAAGAACCTAATTATAATATTACAAACGTTCCAACTTTTAACAATAGGGTTTGAAAAATAGTGTTAATATTATAAGCTCACCGTAACACACACCCTTTCCAAAGATAAAAACAAGCAACAACTCCATTTTAGTAAAACTTGTTTTCTTTCGCGAAACAAATTACAGTCATTCAACAATGACTTTACACGGAAAATAGTTCAACAACAACATCAAAAGAAAAATAAAATAAAAAATTAATTTTTTTTTTGACTTTGCTTTTGCTTTGGACATTGACAAATAAAGCTCTTCGATGCTGTACTGTGGCGGATGTCATGGGAAACAGTTGGCTCAATGAGACCTATAGAATGTTTAGAGACAACACAAATCTTTGCACCAGAGCGTTGTAAGCGAGGCAATAAAATTAACTACATGGCAAGATATTCAAATGTATTTCAAGATTCAACGTTCAAGTTTTATAAAATAGAATGTACTCGCCCCTTTTGTGGTGTGGCGGCTACAAAAAATATAACCTTAACAATCCTAATTCAACTGTAAAAATATAACAACAACATCACTAACATTTCAACTTTAACATCGAAAACATTAACCTTCCACCAAAATTGCAAATACCCATACACATAGCTAAAAAAAAAATCCGCAATTTCAAAACAGGTCATTTGTTTTGTTTGGGAGGGTAGCGGGGGATGATGAAGGGGGCGGGGGTAGGTTGGGGAGAGGGAAGGGTAAGTGGACGGGGGGCGACGTTGTGACCGCAGCTAAGTCTAAAAAATAAGCCTAGAAATACAAAAATCAGTCTCACACACACACACACACACGAGCGCGCATGCACATACACACAAACACACACCCACACGCAAATAAACACCAACCGAGATCCATTCTGCCTACGCCGCCTGTATTCCACCACGCGCAATTTAAATATCTCCCTTTCCTGGACTGGTGAGGTCCAGAAACACCCAAACACTCCATACTGACGATGATGACGATGATGATGATGATGATGATGATGATGATGATGATGATGATGATAAAGAGGACGAGAAGAAGGAGAATGAGGAGGGAGAGGACGAGGAGGAGAAGGATGCTTTTTGCATGTGAAGCCGTTATACTTGTGTAAGCTACGAAAACCCCACCCTCAGCAAAGTGATGATAATGATGATGATAATGATGATGATGATGACGACGCCGATGATGATGACGTTGATGATGATATGATGATGATGATGATGATGATGATGACGTTGATGATGATATGATGATGATGTTGATCATTAAGGCGACTACATTGAAAACGCCCCTTTATAAGACGTCCATATTACTGTTCTTGCACTTACTATATAGGCATACGAACTCTCATCTTCAACAACGTGATGATAAGGATGTTTATGTTGATGACGATGATGATGACAATGATAATTTTAATGAAAAAGAATTAGTAGAAGAAGAAGAAGAAGGAGGAGGAGGATGAGGAGGAGGAGGAGAAGAAGAAGAAGAAGAAGAAGAAGAAGAAGAAGAAGAAGAAGAAGAAGAAGAAGAAGATGATGATGATGATGACGACGACGACGACGACGACGAAGGAGAAGAAGAAGAAGAAGAGGGGGATGACAACGATATTGTAGCAATGGCCGCAGTCTGCGTTGTTTAGTAAAAAGGACCAGCAGCAGCAGCAGCAGCAGCAGTAGTCTTCGTTGATGCAAAGTGACCAAAGTTGATCCGCATAGCTTTATTAATGATGATGATGATGTGGACTTACCTCCCTGAGGATGCTGACTTTCCTATTACCGTCATAAGTACGTACACCTATCGTTTACAGTAGTCCTTACTTCAGCACTGTCATGTTGACACGGCTAATGGTCTGACACTTCAACATGGCCGCCTGTTTGACCGTCCCTGCTGCTGTTAACGTCCTCAGATCTTGAACGCAACACACCGCTAAACCCTTTTTATAAGGCGACTTATAAATTGTAAAAACGCCCCTTTATTCGATATACATGGTAATGGTCTTTTTGACATTTAGAACATGCCTATGAACTCAGTCTCTGATGCCTTTACTTACGTGACTAGGTACGAGGCTTTTCAGAACACCGAGGGTTTTCTTCGGGTACTCCGGTTTACTCCCTCCCTCCCTCCCTTCAATTATGGAGTGTCGGATAGCGCAGTGGTTGGAGCACTCGCTACTGTGTCGCTAGTCAAGCACCGTCCAGGGCGGTAAGCACTTGGATGGGTGACCGCAAAACGTGAAGCGACAAATAACAACGCCCCCAGTTGACTCAACTGTGACCGAGTACCTACTCTCTTAAGGGTGGGGAAGGTAAAGCAGCGAGGGAGAGAGATGGGCATCACCCTCATTACGCTGGCCCAAGATAAGTGTGATCTCCAACATCACGCTCCCCTACGGCCACAAGGCTATGGGACCACCTTTACCACCGTTACCTTCAATTATGGCACAGGATGCGGTCAATCTAAAATCTTAACAACAAAAATCATTTTTATTCCGACTTCTGTAATAGCGATCTCTTGAGATCGCCGCGCTTTGAGTTATGTTTGGGGAAAAAGCGCGTGGTAACGTCCTGCATTATTCTTATTCTTATTACATTGTATTAAACTGAGTTTCAAATACCTTAAATAACACTTAATCTTTTATAATAAAAGAAAGTCCTTGTACATTATGAACTCAGCCTCAAATGCATAAATATATAACAAGCTTACCAAGTAATTGTTTATAAAAAGGTTGTGTACATACTGTATATAAACTGAGCTTCAAATCCTTAAAATGCATGTTTCACAGGCAATGTTTAAAAAAAAGAGGTCTTGTACATTACTGTATATAAACTCAGCTTCAAATGCCAAAAAATACAAGTTTAACAGTTAATGTTTTATTTTATTAAAAAGGTATTTGAACTACTGCAATTTGTCTTACAGACAAACTCAGGATCGCACTCATTAAGAATAGTTATATTCAACAGTATCTTTTTAAAATAACGTTTCTACTACTGCAATGTAATTTTCTAAAGATAAATGCAACATCAAAACGCATTAAAACGCGCTCAACATTTAATTTCTTTAGAGTCTAGTAATAGTAAAATATTTCTTTAAAATATTCAAAAAAATGTTTTTTAAAATTCATGAAAACGTCCTTAAGGAATGAAAACTTATGTAACGTATTGCGTTAGACTGAATATACAACGGAAAACTGAAGGATACAACTTAAAGGCTGCGGGTGTACGCAAACGATTTAAACACTAACGGCGATGTTGTACACACGAATTACTGTACATCTTCTGTACACAGACAAGTTTGTTCAGCGGAATTAGGGCACGCAGGGGACTTAACTGCTGCAATGTTTGGACACAAGGGACGCAATTTGTCGTCTGATGCGAGGGGTAGGCGAGTTCTGAAGGATTTCATTTGTTTCTTTTCATGTGACGCTTTCCCCTTGCTGGTTTTAATTTATCTTCGTCATTACAGTCTTTTCCCTTCTTATTCATCTTCTGTTCCATTCCTCCTACTTTTCCTCCTCCTCCTCTCCTCCTCCTCCTCCTCCTCCTCCTCCTCCTCCTCCTCATCATCATCATCATCATCATCATCATCATCATCATCATCATCACTATACCACCGTTAATCTGGATGAGAGTATATAGGCCGAGGTTCAATCTCAAGTCAAGTCAAATCAAGCCAAGTCAAGTCATGTCAAGTCAAGTCATCTCAAGCCAAGTCAGGTCATGGCAGGTCAAGTCAGGTCAAGTGAAGTCAAGTCAGGTTAGGTCAACAGTTCTTTATTCCAAGAAGACGTGGGTGACGTCAGTACATTTACCAACTGATAAATTAATTAAAATTCAAAACAAATACAACGCAAGACATATTTTTTAATTGTATGTACAATAAACAAAAAAAGAGCAAACAATAAACAAGACCACGACCTGTGCACCTATGAGTTCCATCAAGCGGACTTTAAAGGGTCCTGACGCTCGCGTCCTAGACGAATAAGTGCCAGATTCCTATCCTATCCTATCCCGTAACTCGGAGGTCGTAGGGGCACCACAGATGATCTTTTAACCAGCATACTCCATATTTCCCTGTCCTCAGCAACCCTGATTGTTTCGCTCAGTGTCAAACCAGTCCATTCTCGAATGTTGTCCTCCTACCTCTTTTTCGGTCTCCATCTTCTTCTACCTCCTTGCACTGTGCCTTGCAGGATGGTCTTTGCAAGACCTGATGATCTGGTGATGTGGCCATACCATCGGAGTTTCCGTTTTTTCACCACTGTGAGCAGGTCATCGTGTTGTCCTATAGCTTGTGTGATGGTCTTTCGGACTTCGTCGTTGGTGATGTGTTGGGTATAGGATATGCCCAGAAATCTACTATAGCACCTCATCTCCATACTTTGTATTCTTCGTTGTAGATCTGCTGTGAGGGTCCATGTCTCGCAAGCATATAGGAAGATGGAGATGACAAGGGAGCACAGCAATCTTACCTAAGTGCCAGATTAAACAACAACAACAACAACAACAACAACGACAACAACAGTAAAACAACAAAACCAATCTCTTCTTAGGGGGTCTTTTTTTCGTTTGTTTTTGAAGCAGTGTCTTTTTGCGACTTGGATCAAGATAATCTTGGTGACAGGAAAAAAAAAGGTAAAGGTAGTCCCATAGCCTTGTGGCCGTAGGGGAGCGTGATGTTAAAGATCACACTTATCTTGGGCCAGCGTAATGAGGGTGATGCCCATCTCTCTCCCTCGCTGCTTTACCTTCCCCACCCTCAAGAGAGTAGGTACTCAATCACAGTAGAGTCAACTGGGGGCGTTGTTATTTGTCGCTTCACGTTTTGCGGTCACCCATCCAAGTGCTAACCGCACTGGACGATGCTTAACTTGCGACACAGTAGCGAGTGCTCCAACCACTGCGCTATCCGACACCCCAGGAAACGAACTTGGTAACTCTTGATGATATGAAAGATTAATTTTTCCTATGACCTATAGTTTCTGTTTTGTCTTAAATGGCCGATCGTGAACAGGTCAAACACAGGTCGTATAATCTCATCTCATTTAAAGACACCATCGTATAATTGTATCGCCTGTTATACACTTTATATAAAATATCTGCTACTGTAACAGTTACCGTTTACGCATGGGTATTCAAGCAAGTGCGGCTTTGCGTGGAATTAGACAGTTACCGTACTTTGGTCTACAAAATGGCTTTGTTGACGTGTCACAATTTGTCCGTGCAGAGTACTACAAGTTTAGGAACAGAGGACAGTGACCTCTTAAGTTAATACAGCAGTACAATAAAATTGTGACGAATGGATTTGAATACAGTCGAACACGCTTACAACGAAGTTTAGGGAAAATAAAATCCCCTTCGTTATAGTCGAAGTTTGTTTTACCCGTAGCCGATGGTTAGAGGCCGAATTGTGTGTTTGTATTTGTTCTAACAGTCGTGCCTCTAAAATGAATCGTTCTCAAGGTAAAATGTACAGCCCAGAACTCGTCGAACTGTATTCTCGTCATGCTGTTGCAAAAGACGTTGAGTTTAGTAGAGTTTTGCCAGATCATGACCGATGAAGTTTTATATTTTCTATGTCCAGCGTGACTTTGTCTAGATGTTGCAATAGTTTCTGTCAGGTTTGTTTTGTTACAGTTGAAGTATTATAAAGTGTTTTGTGCGTGAAAGATTTATTACTGTAGGAATGGTGATCTTTGCCTGTGGTGTGGATATGTGTGACTGCTTAGCACCATCAGGGCAATTTCAATATACAATCTAACTATTAATTTGGCTGAATAATCTGTATTCTGTGAGGTGTTTAGTATTGATGGTGAAATGTCCAATTCTTGGCTACATAAGTGTTGGTTTACAGTGGATTTGTTTGGCAAAGCAAAAGACGAACGACCAGCAATCGTTCACTCTATCAGTGAAATCTCGTCTGCTGTATTGTTTTTAGGTTAATAATAATAATAATAATAATAATAATAATAATAATAATAATAATAATAATAATAATAATAATAATAATAATAATAATAATAATTGATGCTATATACGCGCTTTTCCCCAAATTCACCAATCAGGCTCAAATGCGCAGCGAAACCATGAGGGTTGCTGAGTACAGAGAAAGATGGAGTACGCTGGTTAAACGACCATCTGCGGTGCCCGAACGACTTTCGAGTTACGGGATAGGATAGATAGGAACACTGACTGTGAATGTTAAAAGGAGGATCGAGCTATACAAGACCATAACGTCACCATCTCCACTGAGAAGCTTTTGACACGTGATCTGTGACAAGTTTGACTTTCTTCAACACTGAGCCACTGCCTTCTATTCATTTTTATATTTAAAAAAAATTACCGAAGAAGAAGAAAAACGCTGTAAAATGACTTCAGAATGGAAAGGGAGATTAAATGCTGTTGTCTGTGTGAATGGAACCTTTCTGACACGTATTGTGCGCACGTTTGCACGTGTTGGGACTGTACACTGAGGTTACTGGAGGCTTTTGACGACATTCATTCTCTGACTAATCTTTTCAGTTCTAGCCCAAAGCAGCGTGCACACAGTCGTCTATATATGCACAAACAATAACTGACTAGTCAGGCCTTTTAAGTCTTCAATCTGTTAATAAAAAGAACTCCTTTGGCTCAAAGTGTCTGCAAGGATACAATATAAGGTAGCATGCATGTGCTACAATGCACTATCAAACAACACCCCTCGGTACCTGTCAGACCTCCTCCATATCTACACACCTTCAAGATCTCTCCGCTCTGGTAATGACACCATGAAACTAAAACCTCAAACATTTAAAAACAAATCATGTGGTGAGAGATAATTTTCTTTTCAAGGACCATTGATATGGAATAGCCTCCCAGCCGATGTACGCCATGCGACATCCTACAACTCTTTTAAGAAAAAGTTGAAGACATATCTTTTTACTGCCACATACAGCTGAAATGTTTTTTTAAAAATTGCTGCTATTTGTGTGTGTGTGTGTGTGTGTGTGTGTGTGTGTGTGTGGGGGTGTGCGGGTGTGTGTGTGTGTGTCTGTGCGGTATACATGGTGTGTGTGGGTGTGTTTGTATGCGCTTTGATCTCTGCGAGGGAAAGCGCCTTATAACTAACTAAGTAAATTAATAATAATAATAATAATAATAATAATAATAATAATAATAATAATAATAATAATAATAATAATAATAATAATAATAATAGCGATCTTCGTAGCACAACAATAACTGACTTGTCAGACCTTTCAAGTCTTCTATTAGACCTAAGCGGTAGTCCATGCTTCCCCGTCTTCTACTAGCGGTCTCTCTGCCCTTACATTACATTACATTACATGATTATTGCTTTAGGTCCAGCGGACTCTTCCGAGCCAAATAATAATAATAATAATGTTCGTCATTTATAAGGCGCCTTAGCCTAAGGATCAAGGCGCTGGCCGACACAGGATCTAACTCAAACCGTCCGAGACGCCCACCCGCAGCCTTTGGCACATGGTCTGACGCCCGGACAACTGAGCACAATCCTGGGCAGCCAGGGATGGGGGAGAAGGACCAAGTGCATGCTGGGTGTGTTCTTGTTACCGGCACTCACCCGTCTAGGACATGAGCGTCAGGATCTTTAAAGTCCGTTATGATGGAATGTAAATCCGCATAAAAGATCTGCTGAAACAACCCTAGTGGTAAAAGTGAAAGCTCTCCACCAGCCAGTCACTTTACAATAAAGACCTCTCTGCCCTTACAGTTGACGAAGCTTTATGTTCTCACAGCGCCATGTTCCAATAACCCTGTTCCCACAGGTCCAAATAGCTCCATGTTTCCATTGGTCTATGTTCCCACAGATGAAACACAGAGAACAAAGCTGTAAAAATAGAACAATATGATGATGACGGTGATGATGATAATGACCATGATGATGATGTTAGTGATGATGATGATGATGATGATGATGATGGAGATGATGATGGAGATGATGATGATGGAGATGATGATGGTGATGATGATGATGATGATGATGATGATGATGATGATGATGATGATGATGATGATGATGACGACGACTTGTAACGCGCGCACAGCTATGGGATCTTAAGGCACATCGAATATTGAGTTGTAGGAACATCAAGGCGCGGAAATATAGATCGTTGGAAAAACATAAAATAAAATGTAAAAAAACTCATAAGGCCAACTAAAATAATATGTCTGTTTACGGTAACATAGGAAAAAAATAGGGGGGGGGAGGGAGGGGGGAGAAAGGGGAAGGAAGGTGGTAGGTCGGCTTCATCTTTTTCTTTTTTTTTTCTTTTTTTTAAAGATTTTTTATCTACCTTGAGTGCAATTTTTTTGATTTTTTTTAATTTTTTGTTAGACGATCTCTCTCTCCCCGCCCCCCTCCGAAAAAAAAGTTTAGGGTCGGGCCACAAAATTAGGGTCTGTCGGGATACCGCGAACAAAACATTTTCGTGTGGCCTAAACGTCTCAAGCTAAAAGCCCATATTATGGGTTTATTTAAAACCTTCATCAAGTGCAACACTGACAGAGTATAAAATAACAGACGTCAAGCAGTCATATTTTATTTCAATATAATTTAAAGCTGGGACTAATTGTTATAGATTTTGTGGAGCTTAGAGCTGCGGAACAATAGATATGCTTCTGTACCAAAAATTTATTGCAATATATATTTAGACTGTGGTAATTTAGACAGTAATTTAGACAGTAATTTAGACAGTAATTTAGACAGTAATTTAGACAGTAATTTAGACTGTGGTAACTTAAAGCGGTAGAACATAGACATGCTCGTAAAATTTTATTTGTATCAGTTATCAAGGTAAATTTAGTTGTAAGAGTTCTCTGACAAAGTCTTTGAAGCAACCACGAACAGGTAAGAGCCGAATCAGCAGATCGTGAATGCTACCCTGACAATGAAACACTGTCTACAAACAATGGCATCTGACAAGTGGCCACATGACATTCGGCAAAATCTGGTCAACTTTCGTCAATGACTCTTGACCAGTGACATGCACCTGTATCGAATCTCCATACAAAACTAGCTTTCAGTTTGTAAAGAGATTGTCCTCCCTAACCCCCCATCTCCCAAAATGTTCTTCGTGACACCTTTAGTACAATTTTTACTCTTGTTGGAACAGTCTCCAATATGATTTGATAGTACACTTCAAAGAATTTCCGTATTACGGTACATTGACTGCGAATTTTTCTTTGACGTAACAGTGTCTCCACCGTGATTTTGTATCTTGCTAAACTAGTGAATGTCTACATGGATCTACATATTTTATTCAAGATTCTAAACTGTACAACGTGCAGATAGGGATCCTAAATCTTAGGTTTAATATGTTTTGTGTTTGTGTGTATTCTGGTCATGAAGCTTTGAACGCAACATTAGCTAATTAAAGCTCAGCAATTGCTACAGCCAATCAGAATACTCCAAGTGCCATTAACCAATCGAAATGTGCCAAGCGTCATTTAGCAATCAGAAAAGACCCACTGGGATCATTTGCTAAGTGGGCCTATTAATTGCAATGCCCCATTAGCAAATCACAAAGTGAGGATCATTTTGTAGAGGGAGGCCTATTGTACAACGCCAACCATTGTCAAAGAAAGACTTTCCATAACATGCACCTGTTGGGTAGCGTAATTAACATTGTATTTTGTGCATACCATTTTCTTTTCTTTTCTTTCCTTGTGTTCGTTTTCTTTTTTCCTTTCTTTTTCTAATCTTCTCATTTTCTTTCGTGTTTCCCTTTTTTTTTCTGTTTGTAATTCCAGATAATCTAAATCTGGAGAGACTTGAAGATTAGACAGAGAGATAGAGAGCGAGAGAGAGAAAGAGAGAGATTTAAAAAAAGGAAGGAAAATAAATTAGTAGTAGTAGTAGTAGCAGCAGCGGTAGGAGGAAGAACAGCAGCAGCAACAACGACAACAGCAGCAGCAGTGGTAGTAGTAGTAGTAATAGTAGTAGTAGTAGAATCCAGGAATTTCGAGTAGAATGAATGGTAGTCGAACAAGCTCTTGTTTTCTTACAATTACAGTTCGTGAAAAGTGCTGAAATAGATTTCATGGAAATTGTTTTACGGTCTGCACGCGATGTGTTGATAAACTCAACATGACCCCAGTGACCCTACATATCTTCTTGAGAGGTTGATGACCCGATCAGGATTAGGGCTGGACGGTTTTACCGACATGTATATGTATTCAGGTTCGGAAACGCGACGGTACGGTATACCGGTGCGGGTGTCCAAGGTCCGGATTACTGGGTAATCTCGACACGCGACAGTGGGCGACATCTTGTCCGCCCAGAGAGCGAGCCTAAAGCCCAAACAGGTGGATAGGTAGCTGTTCTTGAAGAAGAACTTATAAGAACAGCAGCTCATCCAAGTGTTTGAGCATAGTACCAGTCGCCAATCCTTTTGAATCCTTAAAGTTTTTAAGGACCTTTCCCGTTGAATGTGTTTTTTTTTTGTTTTTTTTTTATATACTTCGTTCAGTGTCAAGCCAGTCTATTCTCGGAAGTTGTCCTCCCACCTCTTTTTCGGTCTCCCTTTTCTTCTGCCCCCTTTCACCGTGCCTTGCAGGATGGTTTTTGCAAGGCCCTGATGCTCTGGTGACGTGGCCATACCATCGGAGTTTCCGTTTCTTCACCACTGTGAGCATGTCATCGTGTTTGTCCAATGGCTGTTGTGATGGATGGTCCGTTACACTATTATCATTAGGCTAACTGGTCAGGATCAACTAGAGGTTTTAGAAACATAGTCTTTTTTTTAAATTTGATTTGATAAAATTGGATCTATTCTCAGTAAACGCTTTTTCTCTCTCCAAGGAGCTGACCAAGGTCCTGGGCAACAACAGGATCTAACTCAAACGGCTCATCGAGGCACCAACTTGCTGCGTGAGGCGCACTGTCCAACGCTCCAGACAACTTGAGGAATCCTAAACGACCGGAAGTTGAATTGACTGGGTGTGTGCACAAGAGCAGTAACCAAGTAGGAGGGCTCCTCCATAGCGAAAAGAAATTGGATCCTCCATAGCACACGGGTAGCAGTACTTTGTATATAATTATGAAATATAGGCCTATTCATGATACCTACTGCTTTTACCTTTGGGCCAACGAGGATCCACTAATTGTTTCCTCTACCCACTTTGCTATCGAGGACCCACTAATCCTTTCCTATGGAGGATCCATTTTACTTGGTTAATGCGTGTATGTCTGCAACATGAGAACTTGAGTGTCATGATCTTTAAAGTCTTGGCGATGGAATGCAGGCTAAGCCTCGGTTTAGACTTTCTTCCTTTCTTTCCAGGAATGCGAAAACGTTGAAAGAAACGAGAAACGTGAAGCATGAAACACTTCCTTCGGATGAGGGTATACACTGAGGCCTAGTCTGTACAAACATATGTATTTCCGTCGTACGGACTTTAAAGATCCTAATGCTCGTGTCCTAGACGGCGAGTTCCAGTTAAATGAGAAGTGTACAACTCAAATACTTACTTCGGATGAGAGTATAAAACCAAAGACTAGTCTGGGCACGCATGCATTTCCATCGTACCGGCTTTAAAGATCCTAAGGCTCAGGTACTAGACGGGTGAGTTTCAGTTACACCAACACACCCAGCAAACAACTAAGTCCCTACCCTCTACCTCCTGTGCTCAGTTGTCAAGGGCCGTAGGCATGAAAAATGGGCAGAGTAGTTATTCCTGAACATGCAGCTAGTCCAGACTTGCAGACCACTATTTCGTATGCATGAAAACGTAATTGGGTATTCTATTTTCTTATTCCGGTGTAAGGTTATACCATCCTTTCAGTCTGGATAACTCTCTCATTCCTGTTTCGTCGCTGAAACAAAATGACCGCCGTTGTTGTGTTTCGGCAAAATCGCAGACGACAATACGCCAGAAATCGCATTTTTCGTGATCAAATTCACCCTTTGGAAAAGTTTGATGATGTGGAACTGTACGACAAATTCAGATTCAGGAGGAACATTATAAACCTAACGGACAAAATTTCTAAGGACATACAAGTCTTGAATCGGCACGGATCATTGCCGGTACAAGTTCGTTCGTTCGTTCGTTAAATAAATGAATGTCCCCAGACACGTGAGTATATAAAGGACGTAAATATTATATTAAATGTTAATTAAAATGTGACTACAAATGTTCTGATGCCACTTCCTTTCAGGACCACATTAAAATCAATTTAAAAATCAGGAAAGGGACAGTCATTCATTTCAGATACACAACTTTCTCATAGCACTTCATTTTATGCTAGGCGCATGGTGCTTTGTGTAATATGGCGCATGTGCAGTAGCAGGAATTCCCCTGTTTTAAATATAGCACATAGGAATAGCTATTCTGTAATACCTATTCCGCTGGAGAGCGCCATGCATACGAATTTGTGCTGAAAAATATTTTGAAAATAGCTATACCGGTTTAACCGATATTCTACCTAAAAGTTATTCATTTTTTGGTGCATACGGCCCCAGGCTGGGTGCGCCAGACGATATGCGCCCAAAAAGGCAGGAAGTGTCGCGATACAAGCGCCTGTGTTCCATGTGCCTGTGGTACTCTGCCTTTCGTCTAGACAATGCGTAATAGACAATGATGTAAGTATAGTTTTAGAATAACGCAGTGTTGACATTCTTTTTTTATTTTTAAATTATTTTTTTTTTTTTTTAAATGTGATTACACTTTTGGGAAATAGTTGTCATGACTAATATTGTAGGTTTGTTACCATATTTAATTTGTGTACCATCCATTCGATTGGCTGAATGTGAAGGCGATACGTTAGAAATATCATTCGAGCAACCATCTTTAAGGGCAAATGACGATGGGCCATGCAAAGCCATTGACATTATTTTGAACTACAGAGGTCATGGATTCGGTTCAAGAAGCTCGTCTCAACCTTACAGCACGTGTCGTAAACACAACTAAAAAAGCTTGCGCGTAAGTTAAGATTCGATGTGTGAAGCTGAAAAATGGGTATTCTTGTACTTGTATCCATTGAGCCAAGCAAATCATTCATCGCCCTTCATCAATGTAATTCGTTAGTTATAAATTCTTCAATGTATAAAATTATATGATAGCAGTTGTGTTCATATTTTTGCTCAGCTCACAAAGAATGTTGTTAAATTCTTGATCTTTGGAACAGTGTGGATGAGCAGCGAAAAAGAAACATTATTGTGTTTTGGAATAAGAGACAATAACCCGTGAATATGCAGGGTTCATGTCTAAACAACGTCAACGTCGTTTCCTCGTTGGTCATTCAACGGGATGCGGATTGTGTACTTAGACCCAGTTATTTGTCTGTGCGCAGGGAAATGATTTTCTTGTTTGTATTCATTTCCTCTTCTCATCCGCCTCCATCTTGTAATCTTGTAAGTATTATTCACCATCGACATTGGTTCTGCGGCCCAGGGGTGAGATTTAGCGGTCGCCCGGTCGCCCGAGGCGACTTAAAACCGGCTCGGGCGACCTCACTTTATAATTGAGCCAGCCCGCCTGGCGACCTAAAAAAAATGATAATACTTGCAGACTTTTAGAAGCTCGGTTCGAAGCGAGGGCGTTTTTAGGTCACTGTTCGTCTGCTACGAGTATGAAGTATACGCAAGCGTTATTTCCCTTTGCCTACTTCCCTTTCGCGCCAAGCGCGCTGTCTGCTTTGTTTGTGAAAAAGACACCCGCTACAAATTACGTGTATTGTCAAAATTTGTGTTTTATATGTGAACGATTGTAATTGTCGGGCTGCCTAAAAATCATGCGGGCTACCTCACTTTACTTACTAGCTAGCCCGGCGGGCTAGTTAGTCTCCTGGGTTAAATCTCACCCTGACTGCCACACCTTTGACTTCCATCCACCCATCCGGAGTCAACAGGACGAATTGTCTTCTTCGTGGTCAAGCGAGAGAACGTAGATCAGGTTTGGAATACTAAAGGCAACGTTTTTGAAGACCAAGAATTACTATCAAACAAAGAAATCCCTAATCCAACAATTCTTCTAGCGCCATGTCAGCTAAGTGACTATATATATTGTTGGATGGACTAGCCGTGGACCCTGTTGTGCAGAATCCTTTGGAGTGGCCATTGGGTTATGCAGGACAAGGCGACACGACTTTTTTCCCTCCCCTGCTGACCATTCGTCTTCTGCTTTTGGTGGTGAGCAGGACTACATTGTCGGCAGGCATTTTATTCAAGTAGGTGCCAGTGACTTTACAGAGAGTCTCGTGGCACTAGTAGCCGGCAAACCGGTTTACTAGCAACACGCTTCATCGCCTTGCAGGGCAAATATTTTTATGTCTCTCTTACGAGGGATAAATAAAAAATAACAGCTCAGTTGGACCGTGTTCCCAGGGTGGCCGAGAGACCTGGAGTCACATACTCCGCTCGGCAACATATATATTCATTGTATCATAACATATGAAATAAATATCTTCTACCATCAACCATTGGACACAAGCAATTGGACAACACGATAATCTGCTCACAGTGGTGAAGAAACGGAAACTCCGATGGTATGGCCACGTCACCAGATCATCAGGCCTTGCAAAGACTATTCTGCAAGGCACAGTGCAATGAGGTAGAAGAAGAGGGAGACCGAAAAAGAGGTGGGAGGACAACATTCGAGAATGGACTGGTTTGACACTGAGCGAAGCCATCAGGGCTGCTGAGGACAGAGAAAGATGGAGTATGCTGGTGAAACGATCATCTGTGGTGCCCCTACGACCTCCGGGTTACGGGACAGGATAGGATAGGATAGGACCATCAACCAGTTGTATTCTTCTTTTTAGTTGTAAAAAAAGTCAATAAGACGAGTGAATAGCGAATAATTTTCTTTGATTCTTGATTTTCTATTTTTATACATTGTTTTGACTGTTACTGATTTCTGGACACCATAAGAATGGTAGAAATTTATTCTGTATATACATTTCTTTAAAAACTATTCATTCGAACACCTCTAACATCATAAATAAGTAATATAAAAACGCGACAATGTGCGCCTCAGACGGCTTGAGTTAAATACTGTATCGGCCAGCGTCTTGAGTAGTTAGTTCTGGAGCTGGAAAAGCACAGCTGTATAAGAACGTTATAATAGATGAATGTTAAGTATAAACACTGTAGGATTAGGTTAACTTTGCAAAGTCAGGTTGAAAACGGGCCAAGCACAAATACAAATGGTTACCTTACACCAATGACCCGGTCATTTGCACCAATTACAAAGTACAAGATGATGGTATACTACTACTACTACTACTACTACTACTACTACTACTACTACTACTACTACTACTACTCCTACTACTACTACTACTATTATTATTATTATTATTATTATTATTATTATTATTATTATTATTATTATTATTATTACTGGATGCTATACTAAAAAAAAAAACGAGATGGAAAGCGACCATGAGGGTCAAGGACTGTCACATAAGAACCACCATAACCCAGAAAACTCCTAGCGCTCCTAACGCTACGTGACAGAAGCCATGGAAATTCAGAAAATTTGGTCTAGGAACATGCAACGGAAGACATTAAATAGACCTATTATAGAACACATGGATAGCCGAATAAGGATATCGTGTCAGTGTGGTGGAAAACTGATCGGTATTGTGTATCAGTATCGAATATCTCAGTTATGCCCCATGACCCCGAAACATAAAATATGACATTTTACAGTTGATGACCTGGCCACGTATATCCCATTTATAGTTGACAACCCGGTCAGAGATTTTAGAGACAATGGAAATTTGATGCTCCTACATGATATTAAGTCAAGTCAATAATTTTTTATTTCCGCTGTCACGTCCCCCGAGCGGGTTCAGTGACGTCAGCTCATAAAGCGAGTGAAAAGAATAAACTCAAACAAAATAAACTAACACAAAATGCCAGAGTACAGACACACACTCTTTTATTCAACAATCAACAAGCAAACACAGGACAAAGGGGAACTAACCTTCCCTCAACCCCTAAACAGACCCCCGTCCCAATACTAACTAACAATTACCTCCCCTTGCAACAAACCCCAAATAGAACTAAACAACAACAGTTTCTTTACAAAGTGTATACAGAAAAATCGAAATCAACAAATCAATTCAAAATGCAAGTCTTCAAATAATAAGCAATGGCGTTGAATCATAAACTATTGGCCAGGCAAAGCGGTGGCACAGAAGTAATGTCTCAATGTTCTTGTTAAGTAGCTCAGAGAGCTAACAGTCTCTTTCACAAAGTGGATGATTCTTCTAACTAAATGGATATGTTTTTAGGTGCGTGTAATGTGAGTCTGTGTGTGCATGAATTAGGTATGAAAACCTCCTGGAGGTGCGTTGCCTCGATACAAGGCAAAACCTGCGGCAGTGTAAGAAATCACCACCACACTACTCTGTCGTAGAGGCAAAGGTACATCCCAGGCTGGCTAGGACCCAGTCAGCGGCAACAACATCAACATCAGTACAGCACAACAGGCAACTCAAAGGCAACAGCGTGGGAATAATGCGTAGAAACAAACACGTAGATGTAATAATCATCATCATCTCATCAGCCCACACCTTACAGGCCTCGGCTCGTGACGCCCTTTACCCCCAACACCACAACACGACACAACACTGTCACAACATTGGCACAACACAATGGATTAGTCTTTTGAGAGTCTCTTTCTCTTGCTCTTGCACGTTATTTCACTGTCCAAATAACATTTATTCTGAGGATGAGGACACCTTAGCTCTGCTACAGACACTAAGTCTTGGTGGGTGTTCAATCGAGAACCACACGCACCTTAAGTATGGAACTCTACACTCACTGGCGAATGGCAGTTACCATCTTCCTTCGAACTCTACACATCCTTATCCCGACGAGGGCATAAGACCTTGGGTGGCTATAAAACAATACACACACCCTTCCAACAGTACCCTACACTACGATGACCTCTGTCACAGGGCTGCTGTCTCGTTAGAATTCCTTCCTCACGCAATAGCATCTCAAACCACTCTGCCCTTCAAAATCTGCGCCGGCCACAAGCAAAACAGTCGACCTCTCGTCAGTATGCACGTTCTTTATTACGCGTACCCCTATTCGAAATTGGCCGACTCCCTATCTTCTATGAATCGCACGGACTTTACGAAACTGCACTTTCATACGCAAAAGTAAATCGGTCACGCTATTCTATGTACAGCAGATATACGGAGAAGTGTAACTTCGTAAAAAGTGTATCTCTCCCTACCATCTGAAAACTCGTGTCGTCACACAACCCCCCCCCAGTTCTTAACACCTTGAAGAACCTTAACTACGACGCGAATTTCTCACTACCCCCTATGCTACCTACTGAGCGTTTCTGCTGAGGAAATCTGCTGGAACGTTGTCCTTCCCAGAAATGTGCTCCACAGACATTGAGAAAGGTTGCAGCTGAAGTGCCCATCTCATCAGTCGGCTGTTGGTGTTCTTCACTTGCTGTAGGTACTGCAGTGGCATATGGTCAGTCTGCACTACGAAAGTACGTCCGTACAGGTATTGACTGAATTTCTGCACACCCCACACCAACGCTAGACACTCCCTCTCAATGGTCGAATAGTTCCTCTCGGGTTTCGACAGTTTCTTGCTTGCACACGCAATAGGCTGTAATCCCTGTCCCCTGTCTTGGCTCAAAATGGCCCCTACTCCATCCTCCGACGCATCTGTCTGTAGCACAAACGGTAGGGTGAAGTCCGGCAGACAGCACACAGGGTCAGAGCACAGCTTCTCCTTCAGTGTGCAAAATGCAGCTTCGCATGCTTCGGTCCATTGTACCGCCCCTGGCTTGCCTCCCTTGGTCAGATCGTGTAGTGGTGAAGCAATCGCTGAAAAGTTGGGTACGAACCGCCTGTAGTATCCGGCTAAACCCAAAAATGAGCGCACTTGCCGCTTGGTCGTTGGTCGTGGTGCATCTCGGATTCTCTCCATCTTTGACACCTCAGGACGAATTTCTCCCTGTCCAACCACGTGCCCAAGATACTCTACTCTTCGGAAACCCAGGTAACACTTTGATGGTTTGGCGGATAGCTGCACCTCACGCAACCTAAGGAAAAGACGTGCCAAGCATTCCAGGTGTCTCTGCTTGGTAATGGTGGCTACCAACAAGTCGTCAACAAAATTGTCGATCTCCGACATTCCCAGGGGTGCTAATAACTTCCGCATCATGCGAGAAAAGACTGCTCCCGCCGTCTTCAGCCCAAATGGCATTACAGTCCACTGAAATTGTCCCTCTGGCGTTGTAAATGCCGTCTTCGCTTTATCTCCCTTGTTCATAGGCACTTGCCAGTAACCTTTGGTCAAGTCGATCTTGGTGAGATACTTGGCCCCTGACAGTTTGGAAAACAAGTAGTCGATGTTCGGCAATGGTTCCGCATCGAATACGACGTGCTTGTTTAACTTCCGGAAATCAACGCAGAAACGCATCGTGCCCTCCTTCTTCTTTACTAATACGATGGGCGAGCTGTATGGCGAACTGGCCCTCTCAATGACGCCCATCGCTAGCATCGCTTCCACTTCCTTCTTGATGGTCTCGTGATGCGAATGGGGAAGTGGGTACTGCCGCGTTCTCACTGGAATGTCGCTGTCCACACGTATTTCGCACACGTCCAGTGTAGTGCGTAGTGGCAAGTCGGTTAGGACATCCTCAAACTGCCACACCAGCTCCTGCAATTCTTCCCGTATTTCTGGGCAGTTGTCGTCCATCTTCACGTCGCGGGGCGTCTCTGATGCTGTCAAGGTGATTACGGGAATATCCCCAAACACCGGCATAGTTTCCTCCTCCTCTACCCCCTCGTCGTCTACGACGATCGTGGCCACCGTCGCTCTGGTATGAAACTTCTTCAAGAGATTGGCGTGGTATAGTTTACTTTTCCCACGCATCCTGATCCGGTAGTCGCACTCTTCGATCACCTCGTACGGTCCTCGCCATGCTAGCTGCAACTTGTTGTGTTTTTCTGGTAACAGCAACAACACTTGATCCCCCGCGTTGAACAAACGCCGTTTCGCCTTCTTATCGAAGTGCCGCTTCTGCTTGGCTGACGCGGTTCTGAGGTTTCCTTGTGCCAACTTACAGGTTTCCTCGATGCGATTACGCAAATCCACCACGTACTGGCTACTCAATTTCACCTCCTCCTCTTGTATCTCCTTGGTCCAGAGGTCTCGCAATACAGCCATCGGTCCCCGCACGGTCTTTCCATATAGGAGCTCGAAGGGAGAGAACCCTGTAGACTCCTGTGCTACTTCACGGTATGCAAATAGTAGCGCTGGAATGTAGCGGTCCCACGCTGTAGGTTGTTCTGTGGCTAACTTCTTGAGCATGGACACTAGTGTCCCGTTGAATCGCTCAACCAGACCGTTGCACTGTGGATGATACGGCGTGGTGGCTTTCCCATGGATCGACAGTAGTCTGTTCATCTCCCGCATGACTTCAGACATGAATTGCGTCCCTTGATCTGTCAAAATTTCCCTAGGAACGCCCACCCTCGACCAAATCTCCCACAGCGCTTCTGCCACCCTCTCTGCCTCTATGCCCTTGAGCGGTACAGCCTCGGGATAGCGTGTGGCATAGTCTACTACCACTAGGATGTACATGTTACCCCGATCTGATTTGGGTTTGATGGGTCCCACAATGTCTACCGCCACCCTCTGAAATGGCTCGTCCACCAGCGGAAGTTGCTGTAGTGGTACCTTCCTCACCCGTCCCCTCGGTACTACCTTCTGACACTCTGGACAACTGGCGCAATACCTCCGTACTTCGGCACACATTCCCGGCCAATAGAATGTCCCCCAGATCCGCTCCCTGGTACGTTTCCCTCCCAAATGCCCAGCCATGGGTGGATCGTGAGCCAACTGAAGGATCCCCCCCCCCTCAACTGTTTCGGGACTACCAGTTGCGTGACCTGGCTACCTCTCTTCGTGTGTACCCGGTACAACACCCCCTTCTTCTTGCGAAACTCAGCTGACGCCCTACCTGACGCTATCGCCCCACCGCTCTGTGCCAACGTTCTCGCCTTCGCGAGCGTCTCGTCGGTCTCTTGCATCCTGATCAACTCTGGGGTGCTAACAGAGATCTGGGATGGTTCGACCACTGCTAAGGGTACCTCCCTCTTCTTCTCGGCCTTCACCTGCGCCCGAGTCTGCACTGCTGCAGCCATTGCGCACTCACCTCCGAACAAGGAAACAGGACTCTTTTCCCCGCTATCAAACGTTACCCAGTTACCCAGGATGATATCGGGCCCGTCCTCGAAAACCACCAACTCTACTCTCCCCCTGACCAGCGCACAATCCAACTCCACCCAAGCTGTAGGTAGCAGACCCACGTTCGATCGATTCGCCAAGCAAATCTCGACAGTCCGACCCGTCAAATCAGCTGGTTTGACTAACCTGCTCGCGACTGCCCCTATCTCCGCCCCCGTATCTCTCAATACTCGAACGTCCTGCCCGTTCGCCCTACCTTGGCCCCATGGATCATAAGGTTTGATTGCACACACGCTAGCCCGAGGTGCGGTCTCCGTGGAAATAGTCCGTCCCACTGTAACCTGGCCTACTGTCTGAGGTTTGACCTTGCAGTCCCTGACCACATGCTTCTCCGACCCACATCGGTAGCAACGGCGTACCCCACTACCCCCTTCCGTCCTCCCTACCTTCTGACCCTGACTTCCCCTGTTGCTAGGCTGCTGAGGAGCCTCCGGTCGTCTGGGAAAACTGCGTCTCTGACTGGGTAGTACGGGTGCCGGTGCTGATGCTGCCCGCTTGGCATCTACCACACGCTGCGCCAACTCTGCTGCGGCATGGCTAGTCTCAGGTAGATTCTCCCTCACGTAAATCTCTAGCTCGGTAGTCATGATGGAGAAAAGCTGCTCTCCAATGAAGGTGTCTAGTACCTGCCCTACGTCGGTGATGTCTTTGCCGGCGAGCGAAAACCACTTCTTCACTAACGACCCTAGTCTTACTACTAGCTGAGGAAACGTCTCTGCAGCTTCCTTCTTGGCCTCTCGAAACTGCCCACGATAGTAGTCGGCGTCCTTCCTGAAGCGTTTCAACAGCGCATTCCTCACAATGTCGAAATCCTGGGCTTGCTCAGGCGTCAGACGAAGGTAGGTGTCCCGGGCTTCCCCTTGTAACAAAGGCGCTAGCCTAACCGCCCATACCTCCCTCCTCCAACCCTGAATCTCTGCCACCCGTTCGAACATCTGGAGGTAGGCCTCCACATCCTCCCTCTCCTCCAAGGGTTTCAACTTGACTGAGTACGCTGCCCCTCTATCTCTAGCCCTATTCTCCCTCTGATCAGCTCGGTCTTCATCTCTGGCTCTACGTTCCTCCTCTAGCCTCATCTCAAACATCCTCCTTTCCTCTTCCTTAGCCTCTCTCTCTTCTCGCTTCTCAACTTCTATCCTCTGTTCCAACCGACGTTGGTCTGCTTCCCTCTGACGCTGTTCTGCTTGTCTAGCTTCTCTTTCCGCGTCCAGTCTGGCCTCTAATCTAGCCTCCAACCGCCGACGATCTTCCTCTCTTTCTCTCTTCTCTTCCTCCCGTTCCCTCCGTTCCTCTTCCCTTCTCTCTTCCTCCCGTTCCCTTCTCAACTCACTAACTACATAGTGTGCCAACGCTCCATCTCGGAAACCCAAGCTTTCCCCAACCTGCCTAAGCCTCTCACTATCACTGAGCGCGACCTCGACTTTGCTCTGTGCACCGGGCGACCTAGCATACATCTTAGGCACAGTGGTCTGAGTACTCACTGCGTAAGGTTCCTCCAACAACCCTGTCACAGAGCCGTCATCACGGAAGTCCTGCTCCTCCTGCTCGGCCTCCTCCTTACGAGTCCTAGCGTCGCGGCGCATCGCGGCTCGAGCATCCCGCGTAGCCATGTCGGAAAGGAAGGGAAGAACGGATGTTAGTATACACAAAACAAATAACACCTAACTGATACAAACACCTAACAGAATGAATACGCAACACAACAGTCACAGGAGCCGAGGAATCGTTCACCGTCGTACCCCTGAAGGCGAGCAAGTGAACCCTGCAACTCAATTCCCCGTTAATGCTGCACTCCGAGTGTGTTCCCTAGTGCAATACACCCACACTCCCGCCAACCGCCCGCTGCGTACCCTTTCACACAACAACTCAAACACACAACATACACCTCTGGCAATACCCTAACAAAATAAATGAGTTGATCCCACTTCTGACACCAAATATGTCACGTCCCCCGAGCGGGTTCAGTGACGTCAGCTCATAAAGCGAGTGAAAAGAATAAACTCAAACAAAATAAACTAACACAAAATGCCAGAGTACAGACACACACTCTTTTATTCAACAATCAACAAGCAAACACAGGACAAAGGGGAACTAACCTTCCCTCAACCCCTAAACAGACCCCCGTCCCAATACTAACTAACAATTACCTCCCCTTGCAACAAACCCCAAATAGAACTAAACAACAACAGTTTCTTTACAAAGTGTATACAGAAAAATCGAAATCAACAAATCAATTCAAAATGCAAGTCTTCAAATAATAAGCAATGGCGTTGAATCATAAACTATTGGCCAGGCAAAGCGGTGGCACAGAAGTAATGTCTCAATGTTCTTGTTAAGTAGCTCAGAGAGCTAACAGTCTCTTTCACAAAGTGGATGATTCTTCTAACTAAATGGATATGTTTTTAGGTGCGTGTAATGTGAGTCTGTGTGTGCATGAATTAGGTATGAAAACCTCCTGGAGGTGCGTTGCCTCGATACAAGGCAAAACCTGCGGCAGTGTAAGAAATCACCACCACACTACTCTGTCGTAGAGGCAAAGGTACATCCCAGGCTGGCTAGGACCCAGTCAGCGGCAACAACATCAACATCAGTACAGCACAACAGGCAACTCAAAGGCAACAGCGTGGGAATAATGCGTAGAAACAAACACGTAGATGTAATAATCATCATCATCTCATCAGCCCACACCTTACAGGCCTCGGCTCGTGACGCCCTTTACCCCCAACACCACAACACGACACAACACTGTCACAACATTGGCACAACACAATGGATTAGTCTTTTGAGAGTCTCTTTCTCTTGCTCTTGCACGTTATTTCACTGTCCAAATAACATTTATTCTGAGGATGAGGACACCTTAGCTCTGCTACAGACACTAAGTCTTGGTGGGTGTTCAATCGAGAACCACACGCACCTTAAGTATGGAACTCTACACTCACTGGCGAATGGCAGTTACCATCTTCCTTCGAACTCTACACATCCTTATCCCGACGAGGGCATAAGACCTTGGGTGGCTATAAAACAATACACACACCCTTCCAACAGTACCCTACACTACGATGACCTCTGTCACAGGGCTGCTGTCTCGTTAGAATTCCTTCCTCACGCAATAGCATCTCAAACCACTCTGCCCTTCAAAATCTGCGCTGGCCACAAGCAAAACAGTCGAGCTCTCGTCAGTATGCACGTTCTTTATTACGCGTACCCCTATTCGAAATTGGCCGACTCCCTATCTTCTATGAATCGCACGGACTTTACGAAACTGCACTTTCATACGCAAAAGTAAATCGGTCACGCTATTCTATGTACAGCAGATATACGGAGAAGTGTAACTTCGTAAAAAGTGTATCTCTCCCTACCATCTGAAAACTCGTGTCGTCACATCCGCCAACGGAGGATTTTTACAGCTCAATGCATTTTCTGCAGGAAAGGCGCAAAATGTTTAAAAACAACATTAAAAATAACACATAAAACACAAAGTAAGCACTACACAAAAATAAAAACAATAAATTTTTTTCAAAACAATGATTCAAACAGTGAATAATGCCAAACTTTGGACTACAAAGCGATTCGTAGAGTAAGAGTTGGCACAACGATGAACCTCCCTGCCAAAATCGCTCTAAAAAGGTCGTTGTCAGAACTTCATGCGGAAAGTAGCAGGAGAACTACGACCAACCACTTGCTAGAATCAATCCCAAAAGGTCGTTGACAGAAGACTTCATGGGGAAAATAGCAGGAGAACTACGACCAACCCCTTGCCACTATCGCTCTCAAAAGATCGTTGACAAAAAAATTCATGAAGAAAGAAATCTGGACCTCTTTTATTTTTTTTCTCCCACAGGTAGTTTGATACATGTTACGTTCAGGTATGTTAATACAGGATCCGGTACAAGCTAGACTGATTACTTGACCAAGGTCTCTAGTACAACACAAGTACCAATTTAAAACAGGCCAAAGAGTGATATTTGATCGTCGGATCAAGTGCAAGTGAGCTTGTCTGATCAAGATCTTGGTAGAAGCTGGGTTGAAAGCTGATCAGACCTCAGAATAATTATTATTATTAGGCTGATATTTCATAAAGATCTAGGACACGTTATGTGGGGAACAGATCGAGGCCTAGTAAAAAGATAGTTGACGGGTCAGGATCGGGCACAAAACCGAGAAGATGGGCCTCGTGTGCGTGCGATAGGAGATCGGAAGGATAATGGTGACTTGTGAATGGTAGCAGCCATGGTGGTCCAACGTGGGAAGTATTGTCAATGTTTGGTTTTCTTGTTAATAATCAAAAGGTCCTGTTTGCTGTGTTTGTCACGCCAGTTTCGTTGCTGCTGCTGAGAGCAGAACGGTAAAATACATCAATATATATGCAACAGTATCGTTTTTCAGGACACCTTACTGCAATATTGAGATGTTTACAACACTAAAATGGCTATATTAAACAGCCACAGCCTAATTCAACAAATAGACCTATCCTATCCTATCCTATCCTATCCTATCCCATAACTCTGAGGTTGTTGGGGCATCACAGATGATCGTTTAGTCAGTATACTCCATCTTTCTCTGTTCTCAGCAACCATCATTGCTTCGCTCAGTGTCAAGCCAGTCCATTCTCGATTGTTGTCCTCCCAACTCTTTTTCGGTTTCACTCTTCTTCTACCACCTTGCACTGTGCCTTGCAGGATGGTCTTTGCTAGGCCTGATGATCTGGTGACGTGGCCATACCATCGGAGTTTCCGTTTCTTCACCACTGTGAGCAGGTCATCGTGTTGTCCAATGGCTTGTGTGATGGTCTGTCGGACTTCGTCGTTGGTAATGTGCTGGGTATAGGAAATGCCCAGAAGTATTTTGTAGCACCTCATCTCCATGCTTTGTATTCTTCGTTGTAGATCTGCTGTGAGGGTCCATGTTTCGCAAGCGTACAGGAAGATGGAGATGACAAGGGAGCGCAGCAGCCTTACCTTACCACAAATAGACCAGTTTCCACTTTAACAGGTGACCTTGACTTTAGTTCAGTGCCAGAGGTATATCAAGCATAGACGGTTTGTAGGTGGATATGCCCTCAATAGGCACTGACACTCAGATTGGTGTCAAAGTCGCTTTGGGGTCGACTGCCTATATGATATTAGCAACAGCCCGATAACGGCCTATCCTATTCCGTAACTCGAAGGTCGCAGGGGAACCACAGATGATCGTTTAACCAGCCTACTCCATCTGTCTCTGGACTCAGCAACCCTCGTGGCTTGCTCAGTGTCAAGCCAGTCCATTCTATAATGTTGTCTTCCCACATCCTCCCACATATTTTTTGTCTCCCTCTTCTTCTGCCTCCTTGCTCTGTGTCTTGCAGGATGGTCTTTGCAAGGCCTGATGCTCTGATGACGTGGTCAAACCATCGGAGTTTTTATTTCTTCATCACTGTGAGCATGTCTTCATGTTGTCCAATAGCGTATCTGATGGTCTGTCGAACTTCGTCATTGGTTATTTGCTGAGTATAGGAAATGCCCAGAAGTCTTCTATAACACCTCATCTCCATGCTTTGTATTTTTTGTTGTAGATCTGCTGTGAGGGGAAAGTAGCAGGTCCATGTTTCGCAAGCGTATAGGAAGATAAAGATGACAAGGGAGCGCAGCAGCCTTACCTTGAAATGTGGACTGATAGTCCTGTCTTTCCAAATAGGCGTCAACTTTGCCAGGGCATCAGTTGTTTGTGCTAAGCTGGAGAGAACTTCATGTCGGGACCCATTGTCTGATACAATGGCTCCTAAATATTTGAAGCTATGCACTGTGTTGAAGGATTGGCCTTGGACTTTGATGATGTCCGTGTTGATGCCATTGGTATTGTTGGCCATCATTTTGGTCTTCTCTGCACTTATTTCCATTCCATATCCTCTGGAGGTGGTGTCAAGCCTCTGTACCAGCTGTTCAAGTTCTTGTTTCTCCAGTCAAGCCATCAAAGTCATCCGCAAAACTGAGGTTGGAGATTGATCTACCCCCTATGCTAACTGTGCCTTCGTGATCTGCAAGGGCATCTGACATGATGCGCTCTAGGAACATGTTGAAGAGAGTTGTAGAGAGCAGGTATCCTTGACTCACACCGATTGTTGTTCTGAACCAGTTTCCGATGGCGCTGTTGTTGAGGACTGCACTGGTGGCCTTGTCATACAGGCTTTTGACGACTTCAATAATTTTAGGGCTGATGTTGTACGCTCCCATGGTTGCCCACAGAATAGCATGTCAGACTCGGTCAAAAGCTTTCTTGAAGTCTACAAACACATGATATAGATGTTGTTGGTGCTGTAGGTCTCGCAGATTATTCTGAGGTTGAAAATCTGTTTAGTGGTAATTCGTCCTGCCCTAAATCCTGCTTGTTCTTCAGCTATGATTTGTTCAGCTTGGGGTTTCAACCTGTTGAGTATTATTTTCAGGAGGACCTTGCTGAGATGGCTGATGAGGCTGATGGTGCGGTAGTTTTCACACTCCTAAAGGTTAGTCTTTTGGAGAAGAGTGATGACAAGCCACTGGGTCCATGATGTAGGCCATTCCGACTTTGCCAGATCTTGTTACAGGTAATGGTGGGGGCATCAGTCATCGTTTCTTCCCTTGCTTGAAGCAATCCCGCGGGTATGTTGCCCACTCCCGCTGACTTCCCTTCTCCAGCAATTGCACTGCTGCCTCAACCTCTTCTCGGAGAATTGTGAGGATTTGTTCTTCATTTCTGTTCTGGGAACATGCTAGAACTGATGTGTCTCCGTTTGGTGTGTGTTTGTAAATGTCAGAGCAGTATTCTGTCCATCTGTCCAAGACTTCTTGTTATTTTTTGTAAGGCATATGCCAGACTTACTTTGGAACGTGGAGACCTTGGGCTGTTTAACACTTACCAGCCGCTTGATAGTCTAGTAGGTCTTCTTGCTGTTGTTCTTGTTGAAACTGTTCCTGGCATTGATCTTTTATCTAGTTCTCCTTTGCTGTGCGCATGCTGTTTCAGATGTCATTGTTGATTTTTCGGTAGGCATCAGATCCTTGTGAAGAGTTCTTTTTTTTTTATTATCATCTCTCTTCGTTCACACAGGTCCAACAGTCCAGGTGTGATCCACGGTTTTTTCTTTGGGCGGTGCTTGTCAAGGATCTCAGTGGCAGCATCTGTCACAGCTGAGTTGAAGGTGGTGATCATGGTATTGGCAACTACTTCACCAGCTCCCAAAATGAGCAGTGGTGCAAATTTCCCTCCAATTGTGGCTCGGAGTATTTCTGCCACCTACGGGTCTTGCAGTTTGTCCAGGTCGAACTTCAGTCCGGTGCACGTTGCTGTGTTTACTTTCTTCAAGTGGGGCCGGAAGGGCATCATCACTAGATCATCGTCACTACCGATATCTGCTTCTCCTCCTTGAAACGTGCGTGTCTTGCCAATGTTGGTGCTTGATCTGAAGCGTGTCTTAACCATGATGTAGTTAATCTGATTGTGATGCTTCCCGCTGGGAGTGTGCCATGTCCATCGTATGGATTTTTTTGTGTAGCACTGTGGGTTCGGGCACTGTATAGAATTGACCAATGTTTCCAGGCGTGTCGTAAGAGGCGACCAACAGATGTCAGCACGGCATCACTAGGCGAAAGTCTTCCACACAGAAGTCACCGGCCAGGACGGAGGAACTTCACGTTACTACAGGTTCAACCACCACGTGCTCGGGACCAACGCGAGCCACACTGTACTCGTGGATTTCGGCTGTGGCCAACAGCCTGGAGAGGATTGGGCCCTGCCAGGTCTTTCTTGCCCAAGACACACCATATGATCACTCCATACTGGATCGGTCGTCGCCCGAGTCACCAAGGACCGCGCCTTCCGTTGGCTGCGCCACCAGGACGGAGGGGATAAGTGTGCTACTGATGGACAACTTAGCAAGATCCGCACGAGAGACAACATCGTCATAGGAACCTGGAATGTCAGGACCCTATCTGCAGATGGAAAATTAGAAGAACTGGCCCACGAGCTGGACCACTATCGATGGAACATTTTAGGTATCAAGGAACTGTGCTGGAAATGCTTAGGTGAAACAACGACCGACAAAGGCCAAAAGCTTTATTTTAGCGGGAGAGATGACAGGCACGAACACGGCGTTGGATTCATGGTCCAAAAAGAGATGCTAGCCACTGTCTCTGGTTACATCCCAGTCTCAAGTAGACTCATTACCATCTGTCTGAGAGCGGTCCCTTTTAGCATCACCATGATCCAGGCCCATGCCCCAACATCAGACTATGAAGACAGCGAAGTGGAGGATTTCTATGAACATCTACAAGCTGTCCTTGCCCAAGTGCCTAAGATGGACATAGTCATAGTTCAGGTTGATTGGAATGCCAAGTTTGGCCAAGATTCGCACCACAACTGAGGAAACACGTGCAGACCGGACTGCAACAACCAGACAAATTACAGGGTCTGATAATCTTGGAGTTTGTCAGATACAACAATCTGATACTGGCAAACACGCTTGGTCTCCACAAGAAATACACAGACGATGGACCTGGCCCATTGTGGCGAAAGGTGTATAAAAAGAACTGGAAGCAGAACCTCTATACTACACACTTAATCTGCTGCCAATGGTTTTTATAGACCTTTGGCCGCTATCGAGCTGTTGGAAACTGGTCTATTTGTTGAATTAGACTGGCTGTTTAATAAAGCCATTTCAGTGTTGTAAACATCTCAACAATGCAGCACAGTGTCCTGAAAAATGTTACTGTTGCATGCTGCTTACGGACAGGTAACATAGAAAGGCAATCTGGCTGTAAAACGTACCAATGACCACGCTTGCTGCGCAGTGGAGAGAAACAGACAGTGAAATCTAACACCGCCATCATCAGCTAACAAACACGTCACGCAAAACGCACAACACGCAAATGAAAGCCATTTGTTGGAGGTCACGTGACGCTCCCAGATGTCTGTACGGGTGTCAGGATGCACCGAATGAGCTATGGGATACAAGATACACCTTGCAAGATACAAAATAAAAGCCACTCGTAGAAATAGGTCATCAAAATCTCAGCATGTAACCCTTTGCCTGGGCCAGAACTATACGACAACTGGGTACTGTGACCTCATGTCGCTGCTTTCCACGTTGGAGAATCTGTTATTGCCAGCAGACGTTCTTAAAAATTGATACAACAACAACAAAAAGTTCTTTTACAAGTGGACCATATTTAACTATCATTTTATTATTATTATTTTGTATGTTGGCTATGGCTGTGGAAATTAGGAAAATGTGCATTTATTATCTTATGCAGAAAGTCTCTGTACAATGCGAATATCCCATCCGAAATTGATGTGATCAATGCTTTGTAATATTTCATGTAATGCATGTAATAATAATAATAATAATAATAATAATAATAATAATAATAATAATAATAATAACAATAATAATAATACAGGATCTCGGATGCTATCACGATCTTTTTCTTCAACGGAATCCAAAGCGCGGCGATCCGAAGAGATCGCTATTTGCAGAAGTGGGATTAGAAATAAATTTTATTTTTAACATTTTAGACTGACTGCGTCCTATACCATTATTGAAGGGAGGCAGGAAACCCTCTATGTCCTGAAAAAGTGCCCGTACCTAAATCACGTAAGTTCGTCTCACCTTCGGTATAGAAAACCAGCCCACTATCAACTGAGCTACCAGGCTGCCACATGGACGGAGTGAGAAGGGTAATGATGGTGTCAGCTTCAATATGAGCACGGGCAGAAAACACTAAGATACTAATTTTACAACATTCAGCCTCCATAATTATGTCACGCTTTCCTCCACCCTCAAACAAACTCAGCACATTTGTTTGACAAGATGTATGTATATATGCCACATAGAGTAACTGAGACTCGTTGGATACCTGTCACTAATGAGAGGCAAACGTGAACCTCGGCCAGTGTCAGCGAAGCAGTACAGAGCGGATGTTATGCAGTAATTGTAGTAACTTGCAGGGCTTGGGATTCACGGGATCCGAATCTCGCGGAACCTATTCTCCACAGTGGGTGTCATGTATCCTGGCGCCTAGACACATCGCGTGTCGCGTGGTGTCATCATCCGCGCCAAGATGTAGTGCGACACGAGATCTGCTTCTTCTCCGCCTGACAGGTTTAACGTGACCGGGATTTACATTCGGGACGTGGTGGGTCGACATCGAAGAAGCACATCTTTACCTTCACAGTAGTAGTAGTAGTAGTAGTAGTAGTAGTAGTAGTAGTAGTAGTAGTAGTAGAAGTAGTAAAAGTAGTAGTAGAAGTAATAGTAGTAGTGGTGGTGGTGGTGTTAGTAATAGTAGTGGTAGTAGTAGTGGTGGTAGTGGTGGTAGCAGTAGAGGTAGTAGTAGTTGTTGTTGTAGTAGTAGTAGAAGAAGCAGCAGCAGTATTAGAGAAGTTGTAGTAGCTGGTTAACGCCCTAACGTGCCGAAACACAATAACATGATCCTGAGACACAAAGCACTGCGCCCCTGCTCCTTGAGATGAGAGTTTAAACCGAGATCTAGTCTGTGCACGCACGCAATCCATCGCACGGAGTTTAAAGATCCTGATGCTCATGTCCTAAACTGGTGCACGCGGGCTGCACAAACACACCCTGCAAGCACGAAGTCCCTTCTAAGCCCATGATACCAGGTGCATGTAATGAATAGGTACACGAACCAATGGAATTATCGAGTTATAACAAAACCGGTTGTTGGTTTATTTGAAGAGGTTATTTATTGGATTAACCTTATTTTGGTGGGGGCAACACTTATTGTGCATTTGAAAAAAGGTTATGTGACGCTGAGATGTGTGGTCCCTTTAATACAGATGGATCACTTAGTAGAGGTACGGAATAAGCTCTTTTTCTGTCCCGATCTTCTGTCCCTTTGCGAGGCTGTGCAAGAGATAGAGAACTGCTGCTCAGAAGCGAAGGACTGGATGAGGACAGACTCAAATCGAATGAGGAAAAAACGGAGTTTTGTGTGTGGGAGGGGGTAGGGAGGGAGGGGAGAAGGGAATGGGAGAGTAGGCAGGGAGGGGGAGAGGGGGGGAGTCAAAATCTAGTCCTGGCAAAGCATCCCTCGACATAGTCCAAGTCGGTGACGCCGCCATTCCTGTGGCTACCTCAGTGAGGAGTCTTAGTTCGCACATCGACAGCCAGCCAGCTTTCAATGTCACAGCATGTGAATTCTGTGGTGCGGTCATGCAATAACTTTCATCTGCGTGCGCTTGGAAGGCTTCGCCATATGATCAACCAGCAGAGCGCCAATACCGAAGCAGTCTCTACGGTCCTGGACTAAGCCAGCAGCAGTCTCTGGGAAATCTCCAAGTCAGAGTTGATTAAGACTGTAACTCGCAGGCGGAAAAACAGACTACACCAGCCGAGTCATTCGTGACCATCATTGACTTCCTCTAGAGGAAAAAGGATCGACCACAAGCTCTTGACACTGGTCTATAAGTGCTTAAATTGACGCAGTTCCACAGCATCTCAGAGACCTTATTGCCCGTCATGAGCCGCAGAGAAATCTACGCTCCTCCTCTCAGTGCCGCTTGCGTACTGTCATCACAAATAAGAAAACTTTGGGCGCTTTTGTGAATTCCACACCAAAGTTGTGGAACTGTCTGCCTCTGGCTTTGAAGCAGGCTCAATCAGATGAAGCCTTCAAGACTTACTTCTTAAGATTTCATCCATAGTCGTAATCTGCCACCCTGACCTACGATGAATAATTAAAGTGCATATTATCTTTCAGCATCTGATGGCCAATTTTCCTTCTTCTCTTTTTTTTTATATAAAATTTTAAGCTCAATGAGCATGAACTGTTTTGCGGGGACCTGCGCTACTTCATCATCATCATCATCATCATCATCATCATCATCATCATCATCATCATCATCATCATCATCATCATCATCATCATTATCATCTCTTTGGTTGTACTGTGTAGAATATACCACCATCTTGTGTCGTCATCATAATGACTGTCAAAAGCATTGAGACTTAGTTTTCAATACTAATTGCACCCAAATGTGTTTTTAATATCCTTATAATTGCTAAAATATGCCAAGAGAAAAAGCAATGTAATGACGCCAGTATTTAATTGCAAATATAACATATCAAATACAGCATTAAAAAAAACGCATGATTAATATGTAAACGTTAATTTAAAAAAAGAAAGAAAGAGAAGAAGAAATGTCGTTTCGTTTGCAATGCTTTTAATTATTCGCATTCAACACAAATGGCTGCACATCATTGCTTTAGTGGTAAATAAAGATTTGTTAAATTGAACTGAATTGTAAATTTGTCGGCTGGCGTGTTTATTCATTGGATCATTGAGTTACGCTGGGTCATTATAAGATGAATGCAAGCTAGATGGAGAGTTGGCGGGGTAATGCTTATGCTCTCACAGCTCTATAATATCAGAACTGTCTGTTCCCACAGCTCTGCAGTCTCCCAGCTCTATCTTCCTATATTTTCAAACAGCCGTATGTTATTTATAGAAAGGTGAAACTAACCTTCGTGTCCGACTGTGATAGCAATTACGGTAGTCCTGTTCAAGGTTACCTCATTTTATTAATCACTGCGCCCCCATCTCAACTTTCATCAGAAGTTGCGGGTCGTTAAATCTCAATACACTAATCCTCCCCCCTATTTTCAATAGATTGTTGTTGTTGTTGTTTTTTTAGGTAGTGACGCCATCTACACATCGTCGTGTTTGCATATCGCACTGATCTACAAACACCATGCAGACAGCAGCATTCACATAACAAACGGAAATATTTGTGGGTAATTATTGCCCTTTATAATTGTTTGAACAGAAGCGTGTGTAGCAATTAAATAATGCAGATTGCAATGTTGGCAGCTCGAATTCTGCGCACAGGAAATTTAGTTTTTCATTGCTTAAAGGGTCTAGCAGACTGCAAAGAGCCGAATCAGGACCACAAAATGAAGACCACAACTTGATCGGTATAAAAGATCTGCCGAAACAACCCTAACGGCAACATCGAAGGCACTCCACCAGCCGGTTACTGTACAATAAAGGCATCCCACGCAGGGGACGCTGAGGCTATAAGTTATCGAACCCCCGTTTACAAAAACAAAATAGAATATAAACATCATTTATAAAACATCAACAAAACACATACATATAAAATGCCTATATTGCTGAATAATAATATCATAGGAAGTCCTAGTGACCATTTGGCAGAAAAGACGAACCAAACTTAAATAGTTTCACGACCAAAAAGAAAGACCAAGGGAAGTTTTAATTTCAGCCACTTTTCCTCACCCAAGTTCAATAATTTGATTCATTTTCACCCAAGTCCAATAATTTGATTCATGTTCACCTCGCTAATGCCAAAACAGACACACAGTTTCTTTGAACTGGTTAATAAACTCCATTAAAATGAACGGTCCACAGTTTAACATTCCTGTATGTTAACAGGGTAGTGTCTGGAAAGAAAAGCAAACATTGCTGAGCAAGCGCGCGGTTGCGGCGTGGCGGCGTTTGTGTGGAGAAAAAGTTGATCGGGGTTGACCCCTCTGAAGGGGTGCAGTGTCGGGAAGCCAGCGTGCGCAGGGTCGCCGTGAAAAGTGAAAGCAGAAGAAAGACAAGAAGATGAAAGAACTGACCCTGCGATAAGCGCCCGTTGAAGGCGTTAGATGACGTTAACATATATGTTGAAACTAGAGACGAAAGAGCGTAAAAGTCATTTAAAGGCAGCATTGGAAAGTGTTGGAAGGCAAGTAGCCATTAGATAGGACCCTGCCAACAAATTAACTCTGCAGCATGTCGCGCGTGAGGACGCTTTCCTTATGGTTTGTTATCGAGTGTAAGGTTCTTCACGACACTCGCTCGAGCACCGTACCGCTCAAGTACCTGTGCGGGGCTCTTTATAATATTGGAGTGTATTTCCCTTAATCTTTTTGTGCATAGCTGTGTCGTTTAGTTTCAAATACTCATCATGAAAAGCCGTTGAGGCTTTTCCCCAATCCAAAGATGGCTATTGCAGGTGAATCAAAAGTCGACATTGCGCGGAATGAAAACGGCATCTTTTACGTGTTTTTGGGGAGTCTAACAAGCAGCAGTGGTCGTATGACGTCCTATCCGAGCTATTTAAAGTGAAAAGGAGAAGTCAGCGGAGAGAGGTTATCAGGCGAAGATGGCGCCGATTAACTGTCCGCTATCCCCCGAAAGCCATCAGGGATCAAGCGTCACCCCCCCCCCGTACAATACGCCTTTTGAAGTTGTATCAGCTGCCTTAAGTGAACTCGTTGCACCTTCTTAAAGGACTCACTGACAATAATAATTATTTCTCGGCCTTCAGTTCCTTCTTAACCGATTTCCAGTGATGGGAAATGGGTCAATGACTATTGGAGAATAGCTAAGGTAGTGATCATTTTCAAATGAATATTTATTTATGTTATAGTTTTTATATATACAGCGCTTTTTTTTTTTAGCTCAAGAGCAGCTCAAGGCGCTCGCCAAAACAAGATCTAAACTCAAGCCGCCCGAAGCGCCCACACGCTGGCAAACCGGCTAAAGTTGCTTCCCCTCGTATTTTCCGAGCATGGTCTATTATTGATCTAACAACGTCAACACGTATTCTTCCCTAGTTGTATAGGCGATTGTTGCGTGGTGTTTCATCACTTCATGGTGTCCACATTATAATATGATATTGCATGAACAACGCTGTCAGTGTCTCATGTTCAGACATTTCCAATGGGTTTTAATCCAGGGACACATATCACACTCCCCCCCCCCACCCACACATCATCCCCAAACATGCGCTTTGACCTACAGAGCTTTACTGTATAATTAAGTGCCTTCGTGACACTCACTCGTCGAGGACATGAGCGTCAGGATATTTATAGGAATTGCTTGCTGTTTTTGTTTTTTTTAAATGTGACTGACACTCACTCGTCTAGGACATGAGCGTCAGGATCTTTATAGGAATTAGATTGTGTTGGCATGAATGTTCATGAAGACAACCATGAAATGAGATTGCAAACGTAGCAAATACTGTTTGTTCCAGTTCATATAGTGCGTCGTGAGCGACGTTTTTTTTCCTTGATCCCAGACTATTTATTTGTTTATTATATATTTGTATGTCTTTTCCACCTACATGATCAGACAATTAAACACACACACACACACCCACCCCCTCCACCACACACACACACACACACACACCCAAGAGCGCGCGCGCGGCTCTCTCACACACACACATACACACACTCACTCACTCACCTACTAAAACTACATAATTAGTCCCAGACTTGTTAGTTCTAAGTCCATGCATTGCAGTGCAGGTTTGGATTTTGTCTGGGTGCGTAGGTCATCGAATGACTGATTAGTATTCCTGGTGGAAATTCTAACCCATTACGAGAGCTGGAGAAAAGGGTATAGCTGATTTGGCCAACGATTAGCTCGTTGACAAAAAAGGCCGCTGAACAATCCACACACGCCTCTGTGTAGGCAGTGATTAGATTTCAACGAATGAATGGACATTGAAATGGACCCTCTGCGCCCACCATTGGCGATATGGCAGACGTGGATAACCCTCTCAGGGAAGAGTATAATAATAATAATAATGTTCGTCATTTGTAAGGCGCCTTAGCCTAAGGATCAAGGCGCTGGCCGATACAGGATCTAACTGAAACCGCCCGAGACGCCCACCCGCAGCCTTTGGGCGCATGGTCTGACGCCCGGACAACTGAGCACAATCATGGGCAGCCAGGGATGGGGGAGAAGGACCAAGTGCATGCCGGGTGTGTTCTTTGTTACCGGCACTCACCCGACTAGGACATGAGCGTCAGGATCTTTAAAGTCCGTTATGATGGGATGTATGCGACACACAGACTAGACCTCGGTTTATACTCTCATCCGAAGGAGTAGGAAAACAGGAGTAAAGTGTCTTTCCCAGGGACACAACACAATGGCCCAGCCGGGGCTCGAACCCAGCCCCTTCAGATCCGCAAGGCGAAGCACTACCATTAGACCACAGTGCCTCCCAAGAGTAATGCAGGGACCTAAATCCACTCTGAACCACCAGAGCAATCATACTGCAAAATGGACACGGGTTAGTCTTGCCCCACCACGGGCTACGAACCTGGGTCAGCAACGATTACGGAAGAGAGAAAGAGAAAGGTGGGCCTAGTAGCACAGTTGATAGAGAGCTGATTCTTTAAGCCGCAGGTCGCGAGTTCGAACCCCGCAGGGGGACGAACTTGTGTGACTTAGTTACGAGACTTTTCAGGACACCGAGGGATTTCTCCGGGTACTCCGGTTTTCTCCCTCCCTTCAATAATGATATTGGAGGCAGTCCATCTAAAAATTGCTAACATAAAAATTCGGGTTCCTTTCTGTCTTCTAATAGCGATCTCCCTGCCTTTACACCACATGTTTGAGTGATAGATGTGTGTTTTTTGTGTGTATGAGAGAAGGTGAAACATGTGAGCGTGTACGTTGTACAGATCGCCGCGCTTTGAGCCTGATTGGTGATTTGGGGAAAAGCCCTATCAATTATTATTATTATTATTATTATTATTATTATTATTATTATTAGTAGTAGTAGTAGTAGTAGTAGTAGTAGTAGTAGTAGTAGTAGTAATAGTAGTGGTAGTAGTAGTAGTAGTGATGAGATTTTAACGAGTGCAAATAATAGAGAGAGAGAGAGAGAGAGAGAGAGAGAGAGAGAGAGAGAGAGAGAGAGAGAGACGGACAGACAGACAGACAGACAGACAGACAGACAGAGGCAAGGAGATGTTAAACAGTAGATTGTTGTCTGAAAGGCTTTTATTGTAGGGTAAACTGAACGATCTCTGATTATAAATGTTTATCTAAGGTCTTGTACCTACTACCTACAGCACTGAATTAATAAGTTAATTTCAGACATTGGTTAATGCAAATAACACTCCATTAATACTTAACGGATCCTACGAGTGTTAGAGTTCTATTCTTGTCACAATGCTTGTCTCGTCCCTCTGACACTCGGCGTCACGAAGAAAGACCGTCACATGTGACAGCGAACAGTTCTAAAAGCAAGTGAAACTGCAATCACGGCGCTTCGCGGCACTCACGTTCTTTAAGCGCCGTATAAGAAAGTGTCAACGTGTTCCAGCGCAGTAGCTTTTCGGTCGGCGGAGAAAGACGCCTGGGACCTGGAATCTCTTGGTGTTTTTGAGCCAGTTTCATGAGGATGGTGCTTCCTTCTTAATCTTCGATGCATCACCGCCTGCGGTCCTATAATAATAATAATAATAATAATAATAATAATAATAATAATAATAATAATAATAATAATAATAATAATAATAATAATAATAATAATGGATGCAGGATGCTCCTTATTCCCAAATCATACTCAATGCGGGGCGATCTGTAACTAACGCACACACACACAAAATTCAGGTACCCCAATTCTATAATAATAATAATAATAATAATAATAATAATAATAATAATAATAATAATAATAATAATAAATAATAATAATAATAATAATGGATGCAGGATGCTCCTTATTTCCAAATCATACTCAATGCGGGGCGATCTGTAACCAACGCACACACACACAAAATTCATGTACCCCAATTCTATAATAATAATAATAATAATAATAATAATAATAATAATAATAATAATAATAATAATATTGGATGCTAAACGCGCATAATAATAATAATACTAATAATACTAATAATACTAATATTAATAATAATAATAATAATAATAATAATAATAATAATAATAATAATAATAATAATAATAATAATAATAATAATAATAATAATAATAATAATAATAATTTTGGATGCTAAACGCGCTTTATTTCTCAATCAGACTCAAAGCGCGGTGATCTGTAACCAACGTACCCTCTAAACAATCCGGATACTCAAATTCAAAGCTGGGGTTGACGACTTCGGATATTTAGTGCGCTTGCGTCATTCTTTGTGTCTTTCAGTAGTGAGTGGTCGGCTGCATCCAAGTACGCTAACTGCGTTCCCATCCATGTAGATAACCAGGTTAACGAAACAATAATTCTAGATAGTGCCTTGGCCACGACGCTACATCGCCGTCCCTAGACGTGTGTAGAATAATTAATAAAATAAGAGTAAATTCATAGAACACCATGTGTTCAAAAGATAATAATAATAATAATAATAATAATAATAATAATAATAATAATAATAATAATAATAATAATAATAATGGACATTTATATAGCGCTATTACTTTGACTTTTTATAGACAAGCGCACAGCGCTTTACATGAAAAGAAAGAAACAACTTACAATATTGCATTAGAAATTATACAATGAGAAAAAAAAAAACACAAAATCAAAAGTAAGATGTAGTTTGTACTTGTTTACAACCAATATCTGTTAAACATCTGTTATATGAATGTCCTATTTTGGTTATGTTATATAAAGAAAAGAATATCGATGTAAATAATCAAGAATCAATTTACATTTTGTTGCATAGTCCAGCAATGATAGATATTGCCCGAATAATTTACAAGTCTGCAGTTGGTAAACTTCTGTAGTACTGTTAGATATTTTGTATGATTATTGTTCAACTTTAAATTGTTATATTATATGTTTGCGTACATGCGTTAGAATGACTGTATGGTCTAAAATCACATATGTGAAAAGAGGTTAAAATAAATTATTGAATTGAATTGAATTAAAACGTCGTACGCCCCCCGAGAAACGCAGTGTCCAAGCCTCTAATCTCTCATTTTGTTTTATAATGACTACCATATATTATTATTATTATTATTATTATTATTATTATTATTATTATTATTATTATTATTATTATTATTATGACATTCATATGGCGGGTGGCTCAGTAGCGTAGTGGTCTGAGCACAGAAAAAAACCAATTTCAGCGAAGCAACTTCCAGCCCAGGTTGATTTACTTACTACTTGGATGGGTGGCCATACTTGGAATTAGGCAAATCACTGAATGATATAAAGAGCAAAAAAATAAGCGCACTCACCGCACCATAACCTATAATCCACCCATGCACCCAGCTGTGAACCGCATGATGGCCTTTCTGGATCTGCATTAGAACTAGGCCAGGAAGGTGAGGCAGCTACCTTGGTAGAGAAGAGATAGACACAAGGCCTCATGATGCTGGCACAGATTAAAAAAAATGTTCCCAAAACCCATTAAGTTTCTATCTCCCCCCACCCCACCCACCCACCCACCCAAAAAAGGTACTTACGGGGTGGGGGGGGGGGGAGGGAACCCTACCTTGATTCACCACTAAAAGGATTTTTGCTCCAATCCAAAGTTGGACAAGAAAAAAAGAGGTCTCCAAAACGCAATAATTCTGTCTCCTCCCAAAAAGACCAACAAGATTTACGGGGCACACCTACCATGATTCACAATTTTTTTTAAAGCGGGGATAGCGGGGGAGAGGATAGAGGGGAGGGTGTGTGTGTTGGTGCGTGTGCGTGTGGGTGTGTGTGTATGTGTGAAATCACTTCGGTGAATAGACGTTAAATGGAATAAACAAATCATTAAAACACAAAGCATTTATGAGACGACTGACTGACTGACTGAGAATGAAACTTGAGACTTTATTTGTCTATGAAATTTACACAGAAATTCGCCTTTCGGCAGCACAAACATAGTAAATGTAAAATATAAAATATCTTTAAAAGAATTACATGTACTCACGAACCAAAAATTAATAAATAAATAATGCAACACCTAAACTATAATAAAACAATTACTATCCCAAACCCCCAAAATCCTTGCGCTCTCCACTCCTGCATACCCCCCCTCCCCCCACACACACACCATCACAAACCAAAGCCATCACGCACAAACACCAACCCCAGGAGTACAACACAAGCAACTCACGCACAGGCATGATCACCACATGCTAAGCCATATCACAAAACAGGGCTGTTTGAAAAATTCACACACATTCACACACACACACACACACACACACGCACACACACACACACACACACACAAACACACACATCTCCAGATACATAACGACCCACAATGCAGTTTTCACAGCAAATATAACAACAAAAAATACTGTATTAGACAATGTATATACTGTATGCTGGATCATACACGTTAATTATACTGCACTAGTGGTTTTTGTACCCTGGCAAGCCAGGGTACACAGGTTGCTGTTTAAAATGTAGACAGAGAGACAACTGTTGTCTGCGAGTTTCATTTGGACGATGATACCTCCCCATATCCCCCTTGATACCTCACCATACCCCCCCCCTCTGATATCTCCCCGTCCCCCCCCCCATGATGCCTCATCATACCCCCTTGATACCTCCCCGAACCCACTTGATACCTCCCCATAACCCCTTGATACCTTTCGTACCCCCCTTGTAACCTACCTGTACCCTCCTTGATACTTCCCCGTTGATCGTTTCGCAGGTATGGATGAAAGGAATCGACCATCACCATACCCCCTTATATATACCCGTATCCCCGTTATGCCTACCCATGCCCCTTTAAACCTACCCGTAGCCCCCTTTTACCTACACGTACCACCCCATCCCGATCCTTGATAATAATAATAATAATAATAATAATAATAATAATAATAATAATAATAATAATAATAATAATAATAATAATAATAATAATATTGAATAATACAAATAGAAATCATAAAAAACACCAAGGTTTTAAAATAAAATTTGATATAAGATATTATAATTATAATAATAATAATTATTATTATTATTAGTTTATAAATAATAATAATAATAATAATAATAATAATAATAATAATAATAATAATAATAATAATAATAATAATAATAAAAATAATAATAATAACGTACCACCCCATCCCGATCCTTGGTAATAATAATAATAATAATAATAATAATAATAATAATAATAATAATAATAATAATAATAATAATAATAATAATAATAATAATATTGAATATAGAATAATACAAATAGAAATCATAAACACTAAGGTTTTAAAAGAAAATTTGATATAAGATATAATATTAGACCCGGAGGTGGCAAAAATATTTCAGGCCACAATTGGAGGGAAATTTGCACCACTGCTTATTTTTGGGGCAGGCGAAGTAGATGTCAACACCATGACCAATACCTTCAACTCAGCTGTAACAGATGCCGCCACTGAGATCCTTGGCAAGCACCGACCAAAGAAGAAGCCGTGGATCACACCTGAACTTTTGGATCTGTGTGATAAACGAAGAGAGTTAAAAAAAGAAAAAGAACACCTCACAGGGAGCTGATGTCTACCGAAAAATCAACAATGACATCCGAAAAGGCATGCGCACAGCAAAGGAGAACTGGATAGAAGATCAATGCCAGGAAATAGAGAACAATCTGAACAAGAACAACAGCAAGAAGGCCTACCAGACTGTGAAGCGGCTGACAAGTGTTAAACAGCCCAAAGTCTCCACTATCCAAAGCAAGTCTGGCATTTGCCTTACAGAAGAACAAGAAGTCTTGGACAGATGGACAGAGTACTGCTCTGACCTTTACAACCATACACCAAATGGAGACCCATCAGTTCTAGCATGTCCCGAGAGCAGAGAAGAAGAAGAAATCCTCCCAATTCTCCGGGAAGAAGTTGAGGCAGCAGTGCAATCGCTGAAGAAAGGGAAGTCAGCGGGAGTGGACAACATACCAGCGGAACTGCTACAAGCAGGAGGAGAAGCGATGACTGATGCTCTCACCATTATCTGTAACAAGATCTGGCAGAGTGGGGAATGGCCTACACCATGGACCCAGTCGCTTGTCATCACTCTTCCCAAAAAAGGTAACCTTCAGGAGTGTGAAAATTACCGCACCATCAGCCTCATCAGCCATCCCAGCAAGGTCCTCCTGAAAATAATACTCAACAGGTTGAAACCACAAGCTGAACAAATCATAGCTGAAGAACAAGCAGGATTCATGGCAGGGCGAAGTACCACTGAACAGATTTTCAACCTCAGAATAATCTGTGAGAAATACCTACAGCACCAACAACATCTATATCATGTGTTCATAGACTTCAAGAAGGCATTTGACCGAGTCTGGCATGCAGCTCTATGGGCAACCATGAAAGTGTACAACATCAGCCCTAAAATTATAGAAGTCATCAAAAGCCTGTATGACAAGGCTACCAGTGCAGTCCTCCATAACAGCGTCATCGGGAACTGGTTCAGAACAACAATCGGTGTGCGTCAAGGATGCCTACTCTCTCCAACACTCTTCAACATCTTCCTAGAGCGCATCATGTCAGATGCTCTTGCAGATCACGAAGGCACAGTCAGCATAGGGGGCAGAGCAATCTCCAATCTTCGTTTTGCGGATGATATTGATGGATTGGCTGGAGAGGAACAAGAACTTGAACAGCTTGTACAGAGGCTTGACACCACCTCCAGAGCTTATGGAATGGAAATAAGTGCAGAGAAGACCAAAATGATGACCAACAACACCAATGGCATCAACACGGACATCAAAGTACAAGGCCAATCCCTCAACACAGTGCACAGCTTCAAATATTTAGGTGCCATTGTGTCAGACAATGGGTCTCGACAGGAAGTCCTCTCCAGGATCGCACAAACAACTGCTGCCCTGACAAGGTTGAAGCCCATTTGGAAAGACAGAACCATCAGTCTACATTCCAAAGTAAGACTGCTGCGCTCTCTGGTCATCTCCATCTTCCTATATGCTTGCGAAGCATGGACCCTCACAGCAGATCTCCAACGAAGAATACAAAGCATGGAGATGAGGTGCTACAGAAGACTTCTGTGCATTTCCTATACCCAACACATCACCAACGTTGAAGTCCGACAGACCATCACACAAGCCATTGGACAACACGATGACCTGCTCACAGTGGTGAAGAAACGGAAACTCCGATGGTATGGCCACGTCACCAGATCATCAGGCCTTGCAAAGACCATTCTGCAAGGCACAGTGCAAGGAGGTAGAAGAAGGGGGAGACCGAAAAAGAGGTGGGAGGACAACATTCGAGAATGGACTGGTTTGACACTGAGCGAAGCCATGAGGGCTGCTGAGGACAGAGAAAGATGGAGTATGCTGGTTAAGCGATCATCTGTGGTGCCCCTACGACCTTCGGGTTATGGGACAGGATAGGATAGGATATTATAAATAATAATAATAATAATAATAATAATAATAATAATAATAATAATAATAATAATAATAATAATAATAGTAATAATAATAATAATAATAATAATAATAATAATAATAATAATAAGCCTAAATTAAAAAGAAAAATATCCATATTGTAGTGGGAAAAAAAACATTAAAAAAAAATATGGCCCGCATCGGATTCGAACTTGGGTCGCCCTAAACGGTAGGCGAAAGTGTTACCAACTGAGCTATCAATGCTTTGTACAAAAACAATAAATGTTTTGGTCTATATGGGAAAACATGCTGAAACCTCAATTTGATTTTTAATGGAAGCGCGCGGAATGAGGCTATTGCAGTTTGTGGACATTTTGTTTATTTATTTATCTCAAAAACGGTTACATGTTCGGTAAGGAAATGTCGGCTATAACGATTTGGTGGGTTTTGAGCACACAGCAGGCCGATCGGCGGCCTCCAGCACCTGCCCAGATCAGCGTCCATAGGAGACAAACTTTATAGTAGTGGCGAAGAAGGACTTCCGGCTAAGCAATTTATATATATAGAAGTCGTAATAATAATTTATCTACACCGCTTCTGTACTTGCAATAAGAACGTTAATCACGCGCACTAAAATTTTACATAGGTAATGAGCCTGTTATGAAAAAGACCACAGTGAACACACACACACGCACACGCACACACACGCATACACACACACATACACCGTACAGCTGAGACTCACTCGAGTACCACGCACAAGTGCTAAGGCTAAATAGCCTCGAAAGTACGCTTCTGCTAGGCAGCGTGCTGTCAACTTACATTCCCAAAAGCCGGTCTTGGAAGGATAGTTGATAGCGATTCGTATTTTAAAGGGACCCACTTCGACCACGCCCCTTGGACAGATCCTATAAACATTCACAGTGAGTGTTATCCCACTGAAAAAAAAAGACAACAACAAAAAATAACTCTTTCAAAAGTATAGTTGTTATTGTTTCGTTTTTTATTTTATTTTTTTTAAATATAATGTTATTTTTTTATTTTTTACATGAATAAGTTTCCTAGTTTGTGTGCCTATTAATAGCCACAGCCGTTGCCTAGCCAGGCAACATTCTGGAGCTAAAAATAGCAGCTACCGAAGCCGGTAAGAGACAAAACCCGTTAAAAAAATGTATTTCGTTTTTCGTTTGAGGTTGATAAAATAGACCCGCCCTTTACAATTCAATTCAATAATTTATTTTAACGTCTTTTCACATATGTGATTTTAGACCATACAGCCATTCTCACGCATGTACACAAACATATAATATAACAATTTAAAGTTTAACTATAATCATACAAAATATCTAACATTACTACAGAAGTTTGCCAACTGCAGACTTGTAAATTGACCCGCCTTACCCGCAAACACCAAAGACGCATTCTGCAAGCCGCGTGATTCACTCAGGAATAGGGTTAAAGGTCACAGGGCTATGGTATCGATGTACCGTAAAAACAGGGGAAATCACTCCCTGTGAGAAAACAACATGGAAAATTCAAATTTTAGTGTTTGGGTTGAGCTAACGGAAGCCCACTTTATCTTACATGTAGTTTTAATGTAATAACAGTGCGAATTTTAGGGTCACACCCGTTTTCACCAAAAGTAAACACAGCTTTATACTTGTTTGTTTTTCTTGTAATGCTTTGCTTTTTTTGTGCCCTTTATGTTTTCCATAGTTTGTTTGTTTGTCATATATATTAAATTTCTTGAAACCAAACAGTTGACAGTTAGTTTATTACCGCCCTTCATTTAGCAGTGCTGGTGTCGAGTCGTGGAGTGTTCCACTGAAAAGAAAACTAGTTTCATGGCTCTTGAGCCACGCGCATACGGTAAAACTGATGGTTAATTCAACAGCTATTAAACAGGGCTGACTAGCTTCGAAGCAGACAAACTGTTCAGCAGTTTAAAATCAAGTATGATTAATGATGTAAGATTTATGAGCACTGCGTTGTTAATATATGCGTTGTGTGAATGTATGCCCCTTTTCGCGTGGAGTGACAACACTACGGCGCCTTCGGAGTATGGAACGATCTGTCCCTTTGAATGAGAAAAATTCTGTTCTACGGAACAGCCTTTGTGAACAGGCGGTGAGAACAAACTTTTTTCAGCTCTGAACATTCCCGTGCACGACATAAATTTTGTATTATTTTTTTGTAAATATGCCTACGTTTTGTCGGTGATGGCTGAACTGTTGTGTTTTCTTGTTTTTCTTCTTCGTGTGCATCAAAGCATAGCATGTTTAGGAAATCTTGTGCAGAGGACTGGAATGCAATCATCATCATCGTTTCGTCGCCGTATAATTGCCGTTGTCCTCGTCATCGGCTTTATCATCATCATCATCGTCATCATCATCATTATCATCATCATCATCATCATCATCATCATCATTGTCATCATTATCTTCTTCTTCTTCTTCTTCATTCTTCTTGTAAAACGAGAATATTTGGAACAAGACGATAGCTCCGTTCGGATGGTAATATAAACCGAGGTCTAGCCTGGGGACACACGCATTCCATCGCACGGACTTTAAAGATCCTGACGCTCATGTCCTAGACGTGGGAGTGCCGGCTACACCACCACACCCAGCAGCCACTATAGGTCCCTAGCTTCATCACCATTCCCGGTCGCCCAGGATTGCGCTCAGTTGTCTGGGCGTCAGACCATGCGCCCAGAGCAACAAGTAGTGCCTCGTCCAGCGCCCTGAGCAGCTTTGGAGCTGGATAAGTGCTATATAACACCGTTTCAATCGATACATTAAAATAAATAACATTGTGGACCCATGCCATGTGGACAACGGAGCGTGTTTTGTTTTCCCCCATAACATCCCGTGAATTTTTGTTCTAGCATTTTACCGCCGTCAATTATTTTGACCTTACACGGGAAAAGTTAATGTATATGACCTCACCAACAAATGAAGGTCACGGAAGGTCAAGGGCTGTCGCCCTGGATACATGGGCTTTGTGACACAAAGGGCCTTTTCCTGTCACGACCACGTCACGCCGTCACCGTGTCAAAGACGTGACGTGACTTATTTCATTTCCGAATTATACTGGTATGAAGGGAATGAGAGGGGGAACAAAATCCCCCGTAATGCCTCGGTCACACAGCACTCCACGTCTTAATCACGTACAAAAAGTTCGGAAAATCTGGTGGACGTTGTCGTACGTGGTAATTTTCGGTCAATTTTGGTTTGGCCGTGCTTTGGACGGTGTACGGCCGTCGGCGGCTGTTCCACTGCTGAAGCTCTGCCTAAGCACGGCTAACCACGTCCAGCCACGTGTAAGCCTAAAAAACAATTTGCACATGTTCTAAAACGAGGGGGGAAAAGGCGGCAAGTTATAGACTACCGATCCAGATCTTGTACAAAACACCTCCAGTTATTTGCAGTATGCCTGGAAAGAAGGGTTCCTCTGCCAAGAAGAGGTCGACGAAGGCTCCCCAAGACTCCCAGGCCCAAGTCACAGTTACCTTATTTATATGCCGCAAATCAGAAGTGATACAGAAGTGATTAGGCAGTGATCGGGACGTATTTCGAACTTGTTCGAGAGGTCGTTAGGTAGTGCTATGTACGTGGAAAAATCCATTTGTCAGTGTTAAGCCGCTAAACACACGCTATTTCCCGTGATTCCAACGCGCTACATGCGTCCAATGACCGTGCTCTGGCCGTGACTGAACGCTAAACTTTCGCGTCTCACCGCGTCTCCCCAAGTTTTAATCACTGCCGGAACACGGATTACCACGCGTGTTTCACGTATGTTGCACGTCTTTACCGCGTGTGTTACCCGTGATTGTGCGCGGGCTAAAATTTTGAGCAGTTCAAAACTGTTTGCCGCGTCCGATGCCGTTCAGATTTCTCCCCGCGTCCTGCCACGTCTATACCTCGACCGCAGCTCGTCTTAACCTCGACATCAACGCGAACAACAACGTCCACTCCACGGGTAACAAATTTCGGACGCGCTTTGGTCGTGATTCAGCCGTAAAGGGCAGTGTGACCGGGGCTTAAAGCCATGGTCACACAGCCATTTACGGCTGAATCACGGCCAAAGCGCGTCCAAAATTTGTTACCCGTGGAGTGGACGTTGTTGTTCGCGTTGATGTCGAGGTTAAGACGAGCTACGGTCGAGGTATAGACGTGGCAGGACGCGGGGAGAAATCTGAACGCGGCAAAGATCTTGCCTCGGTCACACAGCACTCCACGTCTTAATCACGTACAAAAAGTTCGGAAAATCTGGTGGACGTGGTCGTACGTGGTAATTTTCGGTCAATTTTGGTTTGGCCGTGCTTTGGACGGGGTATGGCCGTCGGCGGCTGTTCCACTGCTGAAGCACTGCAACCACGTCCAGCCACGTGTAAGCCTAAAAATAAATTTGCACATGTTCACGAGAGGGAAAAAGGCGACACTGCACGTGCCGAGGTCTAAGAAAATCAGAAGTGATACAGAAGTGATTAGGCAGTGATCAGGACGTCTTTCGAACGTGTTCGAGACGTCGTTAGGTAGTGCTATGTACGTGGAAAAATCCATTTGTCAGTGATAAAGCCGCTAAACACACGCTATTTCCCGTGATTCCAACGCGGTACATGCGTCCAATGACCGTGCTCTGGCCGTGACTGAACGCTAAACTTTCGCGTCTTACCGCGTCTCCCCAAGTTTTAATCACTGCCGTAACACGTATTACCACGCGTGTTTCACGTGTGTTGCACGTCTTTACCGCGTGTGTTACCCGTGGTTGAGCGCGGGCTAAAATTTTGAGCAGTTCAAAACTTTTTGCCGCGTCCGATGCCGTTCAGATTTCTCCCCGCGTCCTGCCACGTCTATACCTCGACCGTAGCTCGTCTTAACCTCGACATCAACGCGAACAACAACGTCCACTCCACGGGTAACACATTTTGGACGCGCTTTGGCCGTGATTCAGCCGTCCAAAGCACCGCCAAACCAAAATTGACCGAAAATTACCACGCACGACCACGTCCACAAGATTTTCCGAACTTTTTGTACGTGATTAAGACGTGGAGTGCTGTGTGACCATGGCTTTAGGAACGACGAATGACGTCGAAGAAGCGACCTTGGACCACTGAGATAAGTGAGTCAAGGCACGGAACCGGGATTATGGTCACTTATCCTAGTAAGGGTCTTAGAACCTATCCTATCCTACCCTTTCCCGTAACTCGGTGGTCGTAGGGGCACCGCAGATGATCGTTTAACCAGCGTACTCCATCTTTCCCTGTCCTCAGCAACCCTGATGGTTTCGTTCAGTGTCAAACCAGTCCATTCTCGAATGTTGTCCTCCCACCTCTTTTTCGGTGTCCCCCTCTTCTTCTACCTCCTTGCACTGTGCCTTAGATCTGGGTCTTAGAATATTTCTACAAAATCCTATCAGTGATTCATAAAATATGGCGGGCAGAAAAAAAGGAGGATCGAGCGACGTTTTGGCACTTTAAAAAAAATCCTGATTAAAATCAAAGTATTGCCAGCTTAATATAAAGGTGGAGGAGAGGTGAAGAAGGAGGGAGAGGTGTGTTTGGGGGGGAGGGAGGGAGAGGTGTGTGTGGGGGGAGGGGGAAGGGAGGAATCGACTGCAGTGACCTAGCACGCTTCTAATAGAATGCATTCAAATTTAATAGCCTAAAATAATTATAAGTCTAATTCAATACCTAATAATAAGGCTATAGTATAACCAGGGCGTTGGGGGTGGAGAGTAGAGGTGGGGTGGGTGAGGATGGTAATTATGTCTTTGAAATAACTCAAATCAGAAGCATGTGGGTTCGGACACTGAATAGAATAGACCCAACGTTTCCCGGCGTGTCGATCGTAAGAGGCGACTAACAAGGGTGATGTCAGCACGGCATCACTGGGCGAAAGTCTTCCACACAGAAGTCATCGGCCAGGGCGGAGCAACCCAACGTTACTATATGTTCAACGACCAAGTGCTCGGGGCCAAGGCGAGCCACACTGTACTCGTGGATTTCGGCTGTGGCCAACAGCCTGGAGAGGATTTGGGCACCGCCAGGTCTTTCTTGCCCAACAATAAAAAGAACCACTCACTACATACCGGATCGATCGTCGCACCGCTCACCAAGGACAGCGCCTTCCACTGGCCATCAGGACGGAGGTAACAAAATTCCTACTGATGGACAACTTAAAAGGATCCCAACGAGAGACAACATCGCCATAGGAACCTGGAATGTCAGGACCCTAACTGCGGAAGGAAAATGAGAAGAACTGGTCCACGAGTTGGACCATTATCGACGGAACATTTTAGACGTCAGCGAACTGTGCTGGAAAGGCCTAGGTGAAACAACGACCGACAAAGGCCACAAGCTTTATTTCAGCGGGAAAGATGACAGGCACGAATACGGCGTTGGGTTCTTGGTCCAAAAAAGACATTCTAGCCACTGTCATGGGTTGCCGCCCAGTCTCCAGTAGACTCATTACCATCCGTCTGAGAGCAACCCCTTTCAATTTCTCTGAACATCTACATGCTGTCCTTGACCAAGGTTGGCCGAAGATGAGCACCACAACCGGGGAGTCACATGTGGACCCCACATCAAAAACGAGATAAATGACAGGGATCTGAGACTCTTAGAGTTTGTCAGATACAACAATCTGATACTGGCAAACACGCTTGGTCTCCACAAAACATCCAGACGATGGACATGGCACAGTCCCAGCGGGGAGCATGACAATCAAATTGACTACATCATAGTCAAGACACCCTTCAGATCAAGCATCGACATTGGCAGGACACGCACTTTTCCAGGAGCAGACATCGGGAGTGACCACGATCTCGTGATGATGTCTTCCCAGCTCCACTTAGAGAGTCAACACAGCAAAGTGCACCAGACTGAAGTTCGATCTGGACAAACTGCAAGACCCGGAGGTGGCAGAAATATTTCAGGCCACAATTGGAGGGAAATTTGCAGCACTGCTCATTTTGGGAGCTGATGAAGTAGATGTCAACACCATAACCACCACCTTTAACTCAGCTGTGACAGATGCCGCCATAGAGATCCTTGGCAATTAAGCACCGCCCAAAGGAGAAACCGTGGATCACACCTGGACTTTTTGACCTGTGTGAAAAACGAAGAGAGATGAAAAAGAAAAAGAACAACTCACAGGGAGCTGATGCCTACCGAAAAATCAACAATGACATCCGAAAAGGCATACGCACAGCAAAGGAGAACTGGATAGAAGATCAATGCCAGGAAATAGAGAACAGTCTAAACAAGAACAATAGCAAGAAGGCCTACCAGACTGCGAAGCGGCTGACAAGTGTTAAACAGCCCAAAGTCTCCACGCTCCAAAGCAAGTCTGTTATATGCCTTATGGAAGAACAAGAAGTCTTGCATAGATTGACAAAGTACTGCTCTGACCTATACAACCACACACCAAACGGAGACCCATCAGTTCTAGCATGTCCCTAGAACAGAGAAGAGGAAGAAATACTCCCAATTCTCCGAGAAGAAGTTGAGGCAGCAGTGCAATCATTGAAGAAGGGGAAGTCAGCGGGAGTGTACCACATCCCCGCGGAATTGCTTCAAGCAGAAGGAGAAGCGATGATTGGCGCCCTCACCATTATCTATAATAAAATCTGGCAGAGGTGGGAGTGGCCTACACCATGGACCCAGTCGCGTGTTATGACTCTTCCCAAAAAGGCTAACCTTCAGGATTGTGAAAATTACCGCACCATCAGCCTCATCAGCCATCCCAGCAAGGTCCTCCTGAAAATTATAGGTTGAAACCCCAAGCTGAACAAATCATAGCTGAAGAACAAGCAGGATTCACGGCAGGCCAAGCCAATCTCTCAAACCAGAGCTTAGCTTCAATTATTTAGGAGCCAGTATATCAGACAATGGGTCTCGACAGGAAGTCCTCTCCAGGTTCGCACAAACTGCGGCCCTGACGAGATTGAAGCCAATTTGGAAAGACAGGACCATCAGTATCCAAGGTAAGGCTGCTGCGCTCCATTGTCCTCTCCGTCTTCCTATATGCTTGCGAAACATGGACCATCACAGCCTATCTACAGCGAAGATTACAAAGCATGGAGATGGGGTGCTACCGAAAACTTCTGGGCATTTCCTATACCCAGCACATCACCAACAACGAAGTCCGACAGACCATCACACAAGGCATTGGACAACACGATGACATGCTCACAGTGGTGAATAAACGGAAACTGCGATGGTATGACCATATCAGCAGAGCCTGAGGCCTTGCAAAGACCATCCTGCAAGGCTCGGTGCAAGGAGGCAGATGAAGAGGGAGACAGAAAAAGAAGTTGGAGGACAACATTCGAGAATGGACTGGCTTGACACTGAGCGAAGCCATGAGGATTGCTGAGGACAGAGAAAGAGTGAGTACGCTGGTTAAACGATCATATGTGGTGTCCCAGCGACCTCCGAGTTACGGGATAGGATGGGATAGGATATTAAATCAGAGGAGGAGCGTGAAATATTAGTGAGCGTTGTGCCCGATTGGTTTAAGGCGGTATTAACTTGCCTTGTTCACAGGCTAGAAATCAACGGCACCGGACAGGTGTGGGATCGATCCCGCCTCTGGGCATAATGTTTTTTTCGGACAACGTCTCGGGGGTTTTCTCCGGGTACTCCGGGTTGCCCCCCTCTGCAAAATTCACCCCTTTCCCCTTTCTTAATAAAAAGATCCCAGCCACTACTAATATTAGAATTGGGTTTTGGGCGCGACTATGCCTTCCCCAGGGGAGGCTGCCCAGAATTCCCTGATATATAGGACAACAAAGTGTCACCAAAACAACAACAACAAAAACTATAAGAAATTTCTTTGCGATGTTTTTCGAGACAGGGTTAATGCTATTTAAGGTTGATGTACGGGATATTTATTTAATACTTGCTTAACTTTAAAGTCATGGGAACATTGAGTAAGTTCCTTTTTTCTATAATTAAGGTTGACAAATGACATGCTGCAAAGCGTTTTATGGGAGCGCCAGTATTTATACCTTTTAACAAATGCTGTGTTGCGTTGACAGCAACGCCACTCGCTTCTCTGATTTATGCACTCCATAATAAATGGTGTTTCCTTACCATCACCATCCCCTCTCACCCACCCCCACACTCTACTCACCATTACCCCTTATCACCATTTCTCTCTCTCTCTCTCTGTCTCTCTCTCTCTCTCTCTCTCTCTCTCTCTCTCTCTCTCTCTCTCTCTCTAACACGCGCACATGCACACACATATAGTCCCGATATTTCTATCTCTCCCTCTCTCTCTCCCTCACTCCCCCCCCCTTCCTTATCCTTCTTCTTCTGAGTGCAGCTGAAACTGACCCGTCTAGAACATGAGCCTCAAGATCTGTAAGAACGAGCGATAGAAGGTGCGCGTGCACAGACCTCGGTTTATCCCCCTCATACTAATGCCTCGGTCACACAGCACTTCACGTCTTAATCACGTACAAAATGTTCGGAAAATCTGGTGGACGTGGTCGTACGTGGTAATTTTCGGTCAATTTTGGTTTGGCCGTGCTTTGGACGGGGTATGGCCGTCGGCGGCTGTTCCACTGCTGAAGCTCTGCCTAAGCACGGCTAACCACGTCCAGCCACGTGTAAGCCTAAAAAAAATTTGCACATGTTCTAAAACGAGGGGGGAAAAGGTAGCAAGTTATACCGATCCAGATCTTGTACAAAACACCTCCAGTCATTTGCAGTATGCCTGGAAAGAAGGGTTCCTCTGCCAAGAAGAGTTCGACGAAGGCTCCCCAAGACTCCCAGACCCAAGTCACAGTTACGGTATTTATATGCCGCAAATCAGAAGTGATACAGAAGTGATTAGGCAGTGATCGGGACGTATTTCGAACTTGTTCGAGACGTCGTTAGGTAGTGTTATGTACGTGGAAAAATCCATTTGTCAGTGATAAGCCGCTAAACACACGCTATTTCCCGTGATTCCAACGCGGTACATGCGTCCAATGACCGTGCTCTGGCCGTGACTGAACGCTAAACTTTCGCGTCTTACCGCGTCTCCCCAAGTTTTAATCACTGCCGGAACACGGATTACCACGCGTGTTTCACGGGTGTTGCACGTCTTTACCGCGTGTGTTACCCGTGGTTGTGCGCGGGCTAAAATTTTGAGCAGTTCAAAAGTTTTTGCCGCGTCCGATGCCGTTCAGATTTCCCCCCGCGTCCTGCCACGTCTATACCTCGACCGTAGCTCGTCTTAACCTCGACATCAACGCGAACAACAACGTCCACTCCACGGGTAACAAATTTTGGACGCGCTTTGGCCGTGATTCAGCCGTAAAGGGCTGTGTGACCGGGGCTTAATGAGCAAAGGGCGCTTGCCTATGCATTTGGGTCGAATAATGCCGTGTACAACCTCTCTCTCTTTCTGTCTCTGTCCTTCTCAATGTCTGTCTGTCTGTCTGTCTGTTTCTCTCTCTCACACACTCTCTCTCTCTCTTTGCATCTATGTCTGCCTGCCTCTATCACATACATACTCTCCCTCTCTGTGTATTTTTTCTCTGTCTCCCTTTGTCTATGTCTGTCTGTCTCTCTGTTTCCGTCTCTGTCAACACAGCTTCGCACACTACACCACACAACAGCCAGCATTCAATAATTTAAAAAAAAAAACTCACTGTCTGACAAGAGACCTGAGAATACACTGACCATTACTTTTCAAACTTTATTATTGATCGTCAGCATTTTAAACATTGAAAGCCTTCGAACGCGCTACCCGCAAGATATAGAGACCACATTCTATTTTCCTGCAACGCATTTCCATACCGTTGGAGACACCGTTCATCGTTGTTCATCTCTTATGTTGTTGTATCAATTTTTATTCATCAGATTAACATAAGTTATACTAATAAAGTTGTTCATCTATGATCATCGCATTACATACTAAAGGCCAAATCAAATATATCCATACAATCATACAATTTGTTCCGTGCGATTTAATCTTCACAGGCGGCGGAAGCTGCTCAGGATTGGGGGGGGGGCACACACACATTTTATTCACTGACAACAGGGCCCGACCTTGGAAAAGTCGAGGGGGAGGTTACAAATTCAGCGAAGGCGCGAAGCGCCGAGCCTTCTAGAGGGGTCCGGGGGCATGCTCCCCCGGAAATTTTTATTTCAAGGATGCAAAATGGTGCAATCTGGTGCAATCTGAACCTTGAAAAAGCCATTTGTGATGGTCTGGGACTTTGAGCTTTTTAAACAATTGAACTGACAAACTCTGGGGTACAAAAATTATCCTCTGCCCCTCCGTTAAAAAAACAGCAACACACACACAAACATTTATTTATCAGCAGAGATGTTTTGTATACTATTATTATTCACTACTTTTTGTTGATCGTTAACGGTATAAAGCTTTACCTTGTAGTTTATGAACATCACCACCCTGCTTTCATTTAATTCAGTCTTGCTGCACTAGGTTCCTCCTAGTACCATTTGTGAATTGTATCTTCTGGCAAAACAGTTCACTGCCTCTTTGAAGTCAATATCAACATCCCTGTGCACTTTCAGTAAAGCAAGTCCATTGAGTCTCTGTTGCCCCATTGTAGAGCGCAGGTAGTTTTTCAGGTTGCGCAACTGACTGTTTGAACGCTCACACTCGGCAGTAGTGACAGGCAGGGTGCAAAGTATCTTTAGCATGATGAACAGGTTGGGATAAAAATCCCTGTCACAATGTTTCAGTGCTTCTCATGCCGTGGATGGGATGATAGCTGTCGCATTCTCAGCAGCACTTCGCCATTTGCAAACCCACCGTTGGTATTCTGCATCAGGGGTAGCGTTGTCTGGTTGGTCAGACTCCCACAACATTGCCAGTGTCTTCACCCCTTCTGGAACCTGCATGAAACCATCCTGGTTGTCTATTAAAGTGCTTGGCACCAGACAGAGACCATCAACTTCTAGGCCAGCATTTTTGAACCTCGAGTCCAATTCAGTTGACAGGTGTTCCAAGAAAGGAATGGCATTGCTAATCTTGAAATATTCTTCTGGAGTGGCCGCAGGTTGGTTGTCACGGAGAGTCTGTCGGGATGCTTGACGAGGAACAATAACACCAGTTGTCAAAGCATTTGCCATTTTGCTGACTTCGCCAAACCAGGCAACGAGCGCTGTTTCGACATCTCTTCTAATAGAAGACATGTAGTTATTGACCTCTTTGATTTCCCTGTAGGCATCGACAACATCTTTTGTCCTTTTCTGCAGCTTCACTGTCAAGGGTTTCCATTTCAACGATGTTTTTGGACGATTCAGCGATGGTCGTTTCAATGGATGTTCGTTACAACGAATTGTCATAATTAGCAACTTAACATCTTAATTAATATTTCTAAAAAGTCGTTTTTGGTGGATTAGGGCAGTATCAAGGTGAAGGTGCTGGAAGAGGCTTGCGGCCAGAACAAGAAACTATGGCTGCATTTACTAATTTAGGCTTAGGGGTTGGGTTACTTGGTCGTTTCAACGGGAAAACGCTTTGGACGTTTCAACGGATCCCTTGAAATGGATTTCTGTTGAATTGACTATAACTCTTTGTACGTTGGATCAAAAGTGACTAAAAACTGCAATGTTTTAAAAACAATTTTGAAAAAATTAAAACTCTTTGCATTTAAAAAATTTTAATTTTTTTTTAATTTGGAAGGGGGGTTCCAAAACCCAGGTATCCTCCCCCCCCCCTCCCCGCTCTGGGTCCGGCCCTGGACATTTACTCCAAATAATTTGAACTATTTTCATAGACACTACGTGAGAGAGAAAAAAAAAGATATATCATATATTTCTACGACTGTGCATATAAGAGAGAGAGACAGAGGGGAAGGGGAGGGTAGAGAGAAAGGGAGAGAAACTGAACTGGCAATGTTGATCCATCACAGTAACAAAAACAGCAGTCATGAATGTCATTTGGCATGGGAAATTACACCGTTAATTTTTCAAAGTATGCCTGACGGCGTTCATTTGTATTGATAAATTCGTAAGCAGTTTGCGCTAGGTCTAGTTGATCTACTTTGTCTTTGAACACATGCATTATAAGACATTTATTTAGACGCTCCTGCGTCATCGTTGCCCGAAGGTATGTTTTTACCCGCTTTAGGGCTGAAAAACTGCGTTCAGCCATTGCAGTTGTGGTTGGGATGGTGAAGTACAGTCTGAGAAGTTTATCCACTTCACTCAGCATCCGTCGCACAGTGTCAGAAGCTTTCAGTTCAACCGGCAGTGCTTGGAAGATGGTGATCCTAGAGTTAGCCGCCTTCCTGGTGTCACCCGGTGCATGTGGGAGGATTCTAGCTGGGTTTTTAGTCTGTCCAAGTCGATGTCAGCGGAATATGTATCTTTGATTTCTTGAGGAAGTTTTGGTCTCTTCCCTGCCGCTCCATCACTTAGAAGAACTTAAAAATTTTCCTTGGTAAGTCGAGAGCTATTTGATCAAACCGGCTCTTTAAATGTTCTTTGGTGTTGTCAATGGCCTCAGAGTATTGCTGTCTCTAGTAAGCAGATGGTCAAGAGTAGTTGTGACCCTGTGAGCCATCGTCCAGTCTTCGTTGAGGCTGCTTCTGTGTAGGAACGCAGGGCTCATCACACAAATTTGCAGCTTTCGTTGTGATTTCAGCAAAAAATGTCTCATAACAATCTTCATGCTGCATGCTTTCCAATGTTCTCAGACAAATGTCAGCAGCGTTTACTGCGTCATCACAAGTCGTTTGTTTTCTTTGAAGAACTGTCGCCAACTCTTCAATCACAACAAGGATCTCATCTTTGAATCTTTTTGCAACTCCTGACACATGACCCTGAAAATTACTCGCCCCGTCGTAGGCAGTCCTTCAGTGCTTTGAAAATGGTCTCAGCACAGATATTGTTAACTTGCATCAGTCCAGAGAAAGGGGGGAAATATTGGTTTGAACCTCCAAATAATGTTTTTTGAGGGGCTGAATATTGGGGGGGCAAATGTATAGGTTTGCCCCCCCAATATTTTTCTGGAGGGGGCCAGGGCCCCCCTTGCCCCCCCCCCCCCCCCCCCCGCTTCCGCCGCCTGTGATCTTAGGACTGATCGCACGAAGCAACAGGTCACAGGCTAAAGTTAATTCCATACAACAGAGACGGAAGTTGGTTTTCGCTTGCTTGTTCTTATAGTGATCTCCCTTGTTGCTACGTAGGCTACATGTTGTAAAAGTTATGAATGAATTTTAGCGTGTGACCGGTTGCTTCGTGCATTTCGGAGCGTGAGAGAGAAGATTTTTTGCCATATTTAGCAGTTTTAGTTGCAAATGAGGAGGAAACGTTTGTCAAAGATTGAAACGGTCATTGATCGGGAGGAGGAAGACACTCGGCACTTATTCTGCTCTTTGATCCCATGACAACCCTTGTGTTGTGGTGTCGGCCATTTTTTTCAGTCGCAATGTCAAGGACGCCCCAGCACGTTCTGATTGGTCCGGACTTATGATTTCATCGCAGGAATTAGAGTGTGTTCTATCCTCTGAATCTACGAGGGATTTGCATGAGATTTTATCGTAAGCTTGTTGTACAACTTATTGCAGCGTGTGACCGGGTAAATCTTATGGGAATCGGTAGGTCTAACTGGGGCTTTAGTCTGCCAAATGAAAACCTATCAAAAGGCTCAATCGTTGATGGCTGGTACTGACGCCTACAACACACACAAAGAGGGTCAACACACTCCATTCCTACATTGTGAAATCCTTGAATCAATCTTGACGAAAGTTAAGCAGGCAAATTGCAGTGAGCAAAAAGGTCGTGAATGATAATTTGCATGCGCCATGGACCCCCTACAACGAGCCGAAGAATGGAGTGCTGAAGACAACTATGAATAATTTTCCCGCTTGACTGCGCGTTGGAGAGTTGTCGTACGTTGGCTTATCAGGGCGTGATTTACGCGACACGCGTGTGTACTATGTCTGTTTGTGAAGTATAGACAGGTCAACAGTACACAAACAATAGAATGAGTGCAGACTCAACACGCTGGCAAACTGTCAGCCATGTGTATTTTCACATTTGCTATATCTTGCCTCCCATATTGAAGAACAATAACCCAGACATGCGATTACAATAATTTATTGTAAGGAACGTGACTTTGATAAAGTAATTATTATCAAACATTTTTGAATAGCTTGCGCGCGATATTGTTCATATAATTATTGGTAAATATAAAAGCATTGCGTCAGTGTTATATTGTGACGTCTAAGATGACGTAATCACTTTTGTGGGTGTTGATTTGGAGAAGCTGCTGGTGAAGATGAGGAAGATGATTTGTTAATAGTTTATATTGTTTCTACCCTCTAAAGGGGTAAGAATATTGCATAAAGTAAGATAGAATAATAGGTTCATAACCCCCGTTGGGGTGCCGGGGGTTTCAGTATAAATAGTATCCCATGCACTTTCTGGAAATTTAGTGCTTTAAATTCCCACTGTCTCTGTCTTTCTCATTTGCTTTCTCATTCCTGCTCTGTTCTATCAATCTGCTATACTATCGTCTTCTTCGCTAGACCAATCTCCTACCTTTTTTCTTGAAAACTCTTCCGGGACAAGACTCCTTGTTTGTGTATGAGGTCTGTTGGATCAGCTTGGGAATATTGGACGCTTTCTGCCAGGTGGTCACTAAGGCTTCCTATGATGTTATTATTTAGCATTGTAGGCATTTTATATGTATGTGTTTTGTTGATAATTTATAATGATGTTTGTATTCTATTTTGTTTTTGTAAACGGGGGTTCGATAAGTTGGGGTGAAGCCTCAGCCGTCCCCTGCGTGGGATGTCTTTATTGTAAAGTGCCTGGCTGGTGGAGGGCATTCAGTTTTCCCACTAGGGTTGTTTCAGCAGATCTTTTATGCGGATTGGGGGTTGTCTGGTCCTGATTTGGCTCGGAAGAGTCCGCTGGACCTAAAGCAACAATTATGTAATGTAATGTAATGTAATGTAATTAAGGAAATGGAATAAGTTAGTAAGCTTTTATTTTAGGAGACAATTTAAAGTACGAAGGTTAGAGTACAGGGAGAGGGCGGTTTCTAAGCCCTTGACTCAACTGATGGTAGATATTAAAAATGAATTAGCGTCAGTAATATAATATTACGAGAATTTAGTGTTCTTTCACATTGTCTGTTATAAGTTTTTTTTTAAATTTTAGCCTTAATTTTGGATATATGGAGCGAGTTACCGAAGGATACCTGATACCTGAAGATCATCACATCTATCTCCTAGACTACGACATCAACGACACTTCATCTTCATGGATCACGGACTGCACCATCAACGCTTTATCGTCATGGACCTTCACCCAGATACATCTTGAATCTTTTTATAATTTTTGATCGTATGTTAGGCCCGTAAGCATGCGTATGTTAAATGTATAATTGAAATGCGAGTGATAGTAGTTAATTAAACAAATATTTTAACTAAAAGAATCAGATATTTTATTGTATTGTGTCATTATTGTACATCTTTTCAAAGTCTATCATTCTAATTATTTAGCGAATCCTTGTTCGTTACAACAATATTATACAATACAATATTATGCAATACAAGTCAATACTACACATTGGAATATAACTTTATTGTCCGATAAACCTCAGACGTTCGCCTGTAGTACATGTTTTTTGTATCTTGTATTTTTTGCTGATTAATAATAATAATAATAATAATAATAATAATAATAATAATAATAATAATAATAATAATAATAATAATAATAACGATAATAATAATAATAATAATAATAATAATAATAATAATAATAATAATAATAATAATAATAATAATAATGATGGATGCTATGTAAGCCATTTTCCCCAGTTCACCAATCAGCCTCAAAACGCGGTGATCTGTACCAACGTACGCGCTCTCATGTTTCACCCACTCTCACACACACATCTATCACTCAAGCAGGTGGTGTAAAGACAGGGAGATCGCTATTAGAAGACGGAAAGGAAATCGAATTCTATTATTTTTATTGTTATATTTTTAGATTGACTGCTTCAACACAATTATTGAATTATTTTTCTATTTTTAGATTGACTGCTTCAACACAATTATTGAAGGTACGGAGGAAACCGGAGTACCCGGAGAAAACCCTCGGTGACCTCAAAAGTCTCGTACTTGATCTAACCCGCAAACTTCGGCATAAGAAACAGGCGACTTACCCACTGTGCTACGAGGATTTCGGATTCAATTTACCTGCGCTAAGTTTGCTATGTTGACATTTCCAATGAGGCGTATAGAAAGAAAAAAAAAGTGACAGAGTTAGCTTGGGCTAAGTCTGAGCATGTTCGTGTATGTGTGAATATATTTCTGTTTGTGTGTGTGGGTGTGTGTGTGTGGGTGTGTGTGTGGGTGTGTGGGTGTGTGTGTGTGTGAGAGAGCAAAATGTGAGCAGATCAGAGGACTGTCGAAGCGCCCACTATAAAGATGTCATCAGTAAGACATTCCTTCGCTAGCCGACAAATTACCCACACCAACCGCCTCACTGACCTTTGACCCCGTAAACCTTGTTAAGGCCAGAGATTACAGACAGTTAGACTGTAGCAATTTAAAAAAAAAGTAACATCTTTACTTAAATTGCCACTGCTCGCCTAAATACGAAATTTCTTCTTTCTTAAACACAGAAAGGTCCCTGAACATTAGTGTTGTCCGCAGGTTAAAAACGCTGCTAGAAGTATGCCCATGATAGTAAAAGGTTGTAGGTCAGTGGTCATTTGTCCAGTGAGGCAAGAAGAACAGGCTCAGCGGGGTCACCATGGCCTAGGTAGAGCTGATTTTATGGCCAACTGGCCAGGGGACTGGTAATACGTTGTACTGGCTTCGTTTCATTATTCTCCTCTCTCTCTCTGTCTCTCTCTGTCTCTCTCTGTCTCTCTCTCTCTCTCTGTCTCTCTCTGTCTCTCTCTGTCTCTCTCTCTCTCTCTCTCTCTCTCTCTCTCTCTCTCTCTCTCTCTCTCTCTCTCTCTCTCTCTCTCTCTCTCACATACACACACACATTCCAACTTCTATAAAATTTACTTCTTCTTCTTCTTCCTCTTCTTCAATCTTCTTCTTTCTTTCTTTTTTTAAATATGCCGAAAGATGCGCTTCCTCCATCAATATGAAATTCCCTCTTAGTCTTCGTCCGCTTGTTCTTTCTTGTTCTCAAAGTTGCGATTTCACCGTAGCTCGATGATAGAGCGTTGGCCTAGCACACCGATGACCCAAGTTCGAAACCCGCGATGGGCAAGATAAAAATGGCTACCTTTCACTGTAAGGCTACCGCGCTCCCTTGTCATATCCATCTTCCTATATGCTTGCGTAACATGGATGATCACAGTAGATCTCCAACGAAGAATACAAAGCAAGGAGATGAGGTGCTACAGAAGACTTCGAGGCATTTCCTATATCCAGCACATCATCAATGACGAAGTCCGACAGACCATCACACATGCCATTGGACAACACGATGACCTGCTCACAGTGGTGAAAAAACGGAAACTCCGATGGTATGGCCACGTCACCAGATCATCGGGTCTTGCAAAGACCATCCTGCAAGGCACTGTGCAAGGAGGTAGAAGAAGAGGGAGACCGAAAAAGAGGTGGGAGGACAACATTCGAGAATGGACTGGTTTGACACTGAGCGAAACAATCAGGGTTGCTGAGGACAGGGAAAGATGGAGTACGCTGGTTAAACGATCATCTGTGGTGCCCCAACGACCTCCGAGTTACGGGATAGGATAGAATAGGATAGGACTATAGTCTTCTGTTTCACCTTCTTTGCTTTTCTCCATCTGAAAGATTCGGTTTCAACATTGGTATCAAATTCGCTCCGTTCTCTCCACTTGACACCATGACCCTGTCATATTCCAATGTCCCATTAATTCATTTGACACGACACGACGAGGTGAGAAGCATATGAGAGAGAGAGAGAGAGAGAGAGAGAGAGAGAGAGAGAGAGAGAGAGAGAGAGAGAGAGAGAGAGAGAGAGAGAGAGAGATGATACATACGATACGTTTGCATTGGCTCTGTGTCCGTTTTAGACAATACGATTATGTAGGCTAACAGAGAGAGAGAGAGAGAGAGAGAGAGAGAGAGAGAGAGAGAGAGAGAGAGAGAGAGAGAGAGAGAGAGACAGAGAGAGAGAGACAGAGAGAGACAGAGACAGAGACAGAGACAGAGACAGAGACAGACAGACAGACAGAAAGAGCGAAGAAGTGAGGAAACCGTTTCATGAAAATAAAATATTTTCAGTAACAAATTTTAAATATCTTCAGTAACGTTTCACAATTAATAAAATGTACAGAGCAATGATACAACATAACATTGATCACAGGGGATAATACAAAGGTTAAGTAAATTCGACTCATTTAAACAAAACATTATGCATGTACACCAATAAACACATATTATAATTATTTGGGTCATAATCACAAAAGTTATATTTTTAATAATTTTATCTGTGATAAAAACCGTCAGCAACGTAAGTACAATTCAAATATAATAATTAGAAGGAAAGGGTGAAAGAAGTAACTGAATGCTAGAAACAAATTTCTACTAGAAACAAAATTTAATTATTATATGTCAAACAAAATACACTCTGGATCTTACAAATGTTCTAATATAAATTATATATAATAATATAAAATATATAAAATAATATAAACTTCTGGGCATTTCCTATACCCAACACATCACCAACGACGAAGTCCGACAGACCATCACACAAGCCATTGGACAACACGATGACCTGCTCACAGTGGTAAAGAAACGGAAACTCCGATGGTATGGCCACGTCACCAGATCATCAGGCCTTGCAAAGACCATTCTGCAAGGCACAGTGCAAGGAGGTCGAAGAAGAGGGAGACCGAAAAAGAGGTGGGAGGACAACATTCGAGAATGGACTGGTTTGACACTGGGCGAAGCCATCAGGGCTGCGGAGGACAGAGAAAGATGGAGTATGCTGGTTAAACGATCATCTGTGGTGCCCCTACGACCTCCGAGTTACGGGACAGGATAGGATAGGAATATAAATTATGGAAATTGGAATACGCCCCACCACTTTAAACGTTTACCTTTGAATGATATACCCACACATGCACTTACAGCAATGACTATACTTACTCCCCAGAACCACTGTCCGAGTTCATCGCTTAACCTTGTAACCTTTGATCTTTGTTGAGTTACATTATAACGTGAATATAGTACATCGATGACTCGGGTCCGAATCCCGAAGTGGGCAAAATAAAGGTGGGCTGTCCGTGTTAGCAGTATCATTGCCCTGGTTGTTCAGTGTTGGTTTTAAGTCCCTAACCACATCGCCAATGGTGGGTGTAGAGTGGAGTCAATGGATACTAAGCTTCAATGTTCCTTCAATCAGATATGACAACGCACTACACCTTTTATGATGAGGTTTATGTGCTACACGACGGCGTGATTCTCATTGGCTAAAATATTCAAACACAAACACAAAATGACGACAGTGAGTCGAACTGCTTCTGAATGACTCGCCGTGAGCTGAAGTAACTCGCCGTGATTACCTGTAGTGTAAACCAGATTAGAAGGGCTATGCCCATATAACTCACATGCTCCTTATGGAACTCGCAATATTTAACATGAAAATGAGTGCCCATAAAATCCAAAATGAAATAGTGTCATTAAAATGCAAAGTAATATTGACTTTGATCTTTCTGTGCTTTTGACCTTGAGATGACCTTGACCGCTGGCTTTAAAAACACTCATGTGCTATCACATAAAGTACAGCAACGGTTGTATTATGCCAAAAAACCAGTGACATGGGATGACCTTGACCTTAAGTGACCTTGACCTTGGGATGACCTTGATCCTCACGTGATCTCTCATGCATGTCTGACCAAATAATCCAATGTTGTTGCATATTATGGGTTAAATAAACAGCCATTCCTCTGTACGATGACCTATATTTGTATGTTTTGCAAGGCCTAAAATGACCTTGACCTTCAAGATCAGCGTAAAGGAACACATAGGAAAGATCAATCCATCATCTCTAAACACAACAAGTTTGGACTTTATATCTCTCATAGTTTAGGGTCAAGGTTACTTCGAAGTACATATACAAACCGACATTGGACAGCTCCGGTGACCTTGACCTTGCAGAGAGATTGACCAAATTTGCACAGTATGTGTCTCATTAATATCTTTCATGAATCAAAGAACCCTAGCTTCACTATTAATAACCTAGAAAAACAAGATACATTTTGTGGATTTTTTTTCATTTTTTTGTCTAACATTTGATGGCCCTGTGATTAGTTAGTTAGTTAGGTATTCATTGCTTACAGAGTCTAGCGGACTGCAAAGAGCCGAATCAAGACCACAAAATCAAGACCACAACTTCGCTGAAAGAGGACTCACCCCTAATCCGCATAAAAGATCTGCCGAAACAACCATAGTGGTAACACTGAAGGCACTCCTCCAGCCGGTCACTTTACAATAAAGACATTCCACGCAGGGGACGCTGAGGCTATGCTCTAATTTATCGAACTCCCGTTTACAAAATAGAATACAAACATCATTATAAAATATCAACAAAACACATACATATAAAATGATAACATTGCCAAATAATAACATCATAGGAAGCCTCATTGACCATTTGGCAGAAAGCGTCCAATATTACAAAGCTGATCCAACCTCACACACAAATGAGGAGTTTTGTCCCGGAAGAGGTAGGCGACTGGTCTAGCGAAGAAGAAAATAGTATAGTAGATTGATAGAACAGAGAAGGAATGACAAAGAACAAAGGAGAAAGACGGTGACAGTGGGAATTTGAAGCACACAATTTCCAGATAGTGGGGATACTATTTATACTGAATCCCCCGGCACCTATACGTGACCTTGACCTTGAAGTGAAGTCATTCATTCATTTATCACTTATGAGGTCGCATGAGTATACACCATCTTACCAATTTTTGGTTATGATTGTTGAAATAGGATCTGAGTACGTAGCCACTTTAAAGTTTTTTGCAGAGACAGACGACGGACGGAGGGACTTTTTTTTTCTCGATACTTAGAACCCATCTCGCACAGATTTGCAACAAAACAATTTTGTTTTCAGGGAGAGGGAAGAGGGTGAGCGGGGGGGGGAGGGGGGTGTGTGAGTACATAAACTCACATTGCTATGCACGTGAAATTTTGAAACAAATTGTATTTTTTTTACTAACATTAATTTTTTATCCTGGGGCCTCTACTGTACCTTGAAGTGAAGTAATTCATTCACTGATCATTTGTGAGGTCTCATGGGTATACACCATCTTACCAAGTTTGGTTGTAATAGTTGAAATACATTCTGAGATCTTATTCCACTTGCGAGTTTCACACAGACAGACGGCGAACAGACAGATGGACGGACGGCTACAATTTTTTTTAAATGTCATTTTTGGATTAATTAGGACTCGTCTCACACATATTTGCAAAAATAGGGATTTATTTTTTAAAAGGGGTAAGGAGGGGCGGGGGGGGCAGGGTGAGTACACAGACTCATAATGCTATGCATGTGAATCAAAATGCAACAACAATCGGTGAAACCGTTTTCGATATAGTTCTCCATAGCGCAGCGTGTTTAGCGACCTTTGCGTCGTTATCTGTATTACCACCCGCCTCCCCCCCCCCCCCCCCCCCCCAAAAAAAAAAAATAAATAAATAAATAAAAATAAATAACTAAATCGGTTAAACCGTTTTTGAGATAGATCTATAGCGCAGAACCTGTTTAGCAGCAACAATCTGACCCCAAGCGACCTTGACCTTTGCGGTAGCCTCCCTCTGCATTAACCTGTGCTTACACTAGCAGACCAGTCGCAACGAGGCCGGTTCACAGTCTTTGCTTTAGCGCAATTTTATATATTTATTATTTTTTTAAAGATGAAAAATGCTATCCAAGGAACCACAGGGGTATAATTCAAGTTGGGAGCCTGTAGTTGATCCCCGATAGCAAAACGGCAAATAGCAAAACAACCTTACCAATTCATAGTACAGACGGCTGGTTGCAATCTAACGCCTTGCCATCGACTTGACTAATGGCCCTGTGCAAGGAACTGGTCAACATCCGCCACTGATTCGACACTATAACGCAGTTTTCCTGAGGGTCGAACCTTTGCTTGCTGCAAAATTCGTGCATCTCGTTCTGGCTCATCCAGATCATTCCCTGTTTGAAAACTGTAGGCCTACTGTCTCTGTTCAAACCGCCAACTTTGTAGCAGCGACTGGCGAGGAAGTTGTCAGCTCTTTAATAGTAGTAGTAGAAGTAGTAGTAGTAGTAGTAGTAGTAGTAGTAGTAGTAGTAGTTTTAATAGCAGCAACAGCAGCAGCAGTAGTAGTAGAAGTAGTAGTAGTAGTAGTTTTAGTAGCAGCAGCAGTAGTAGTAGTAGAAGTAGTAGTAGTAGTAGTAGTAGTAGTAGTAGTAGTAGTAGTAGTAGTAGTAATGGCAGCAGCAGTTTCTTGACGAAACAAGCCATGAAGCGTTTTCTCATGTCCTTTCAATGTCTTTTCATTGTCATGTTTACCTGTGTCTCATTTGCTTGCAATTTTACATTAACTTTTTATTCAGCATTTCCATAAATTAATAATGTAAATTTGGGAATTTCTTCCAACTGGATTTTAAAAGAGTTAATGTAAGGTGCATTTTTTTTTGAAATAGTGAAACAGGAAGGTCGTTCCAACAATTACAAGTAGGCATTCGATTAGAAAAATGAATCTTCTTACGGTTAATGTAACAATGTTTTCAAGACAAAGCTTTTCTTCTGTCACAGTGCGGTGAAGGAAAAAAGAAGAAAAAAAAAAGAAACAAGGCTGACCAGCTCGACTCATCGAGGTTAGTTTATATTTTGTACCCCTAAACCAAGCCATCTCTTTATCTACGGTTTCATAAAGAGTGTTAAATCAAGGTACTTAAGGCTGTCTGAGTAAGTCATGTTACGGTTTAAATCAGTCTAGCTTAAATCTGACACAATCTATAGATGGGCTGGGGCTTGTCAGTGACAAATCCCACCTCGCGAAAACGATCCGCTGGTTGCCAGCATATTTAAAATGGGAAATTACTCAAGCACAGTAGGCCTACAGGATCGGTTTCGTCCTGTAATGAGGACCTTCTCAAAACAGCCTGCTGGCCTAAACAAATCTCGACAGTGTGTGGCCAACATTGACAGTGTGTGTGGTGTGTGTGTGTGTGTGTGTGTGTGTGTGTGTGTGTGTGGCTGTATGTGTGTGTGTGTGCGCGTGCGTGTGTTTGTGAAGGTATAGGGCTTGAGCCCCCAACGTTCTTCAGCTGCATATTCTCAAGACAACAAGGCGGAGTCGGGAGTCATTCATTAGCATAATGTGGGGCCAGCATTGTTAAGGACTATGAAGACATTTGTCACAGTCTGACACGCGGCTGCCACTACAACACCACGGCAGGTGTACATTCAATCCACTGCGCTGCCGCGAACACCCAGGGCCAGGGAATGGTGACTTTAGGGCAGTGGGGAGAGCAGGTGGGGTCACACAGCAACCCACGCTCGCATCAGAGTTTAGGAACGACAGATAAGAGTCGACGACTCTTAGGCCAAGTCTTAAACAGCTAGGTGTGAAATCGAAATTCTGTCTCGAGCTTTGTTTTTTTGGAAGCGTGATCAAGTCTTGCGCACGTGAGGTTCGTGCAACACTTCACAATACTTGCAAAGAGCGAGTGGCTCACTAAATCTCACAATAGTAAGTCGAACTCTAATGCCTCAACTTGACGCTCCGAGCCTATAAAACGTCCCTGTGTGCAAAATTACACTTCTAAGTATGAGAATAACGTCAAAGTGTGTGGAAAAATGAGAAGCTCCTTCGTAGACTAACGCCAGAGCAGCGAATTTACAATTTTTGATGTCACTCTGCAACGGAAAGTCTGGAATAACGAACATCACTGACTGACGTCTGAATGTTTATCACAAAGGTCTGAGTAACACATCGTATGGAGCCTCAAGGACGTAACTGGAGACATCATGACCGTCTTCGAATCGGGAATGCATCAAATGAAGTCATAATTAAATCCCAGGAGGAATGTGACGTCATCAGAGTTGTATGGAAAGCTGTAATTTAAACAAAGGGTGCTCGAACCGCTCCAGCATGTGTGAGGAAGCGGACGATGTCTTGCGCGACGACAGCACACATGCAACATGAAACACAGCGTCACCAATTGTCACTCTGGCTTTCCTTGCTAGTAACACTTGTCACCAATTGTCACTCCGTCTTTCCTTGAGGTTAACACTCGTCACCCAACTGTCACTTTGGCTTTCCTTGCTGTTAACACTCGTCACCCACTGTTAATGTGGCTTTCCTTTGCAGTTAACAACAGTCACCAATTGTGACTGTGCATGCTCGCTGTTAACACTAATTGTGACTGTGCATGCTCGCTGTTAACACTAATTGTGACTGTGCATGCTCGCTGTTAACACTAATTGTGACTGTGCATGCTCGCTGTTAACACTAATTGTGACTGTGCATGCTCGCTGTTAACACCAATTGTGGCTGTGCATGCTCGCTGTTAACACCAATTGTTACTGTGCTTCATTGTGGTCAACAGTTTTCCATCATTTTCACGCTGCACTCTTTTTACGTGAACACTTCTCGGTCACTGCCAGCTCCACTGTCTGTCCAGAGGCACTTGCCCTATGTGCCAAGCATTTCTTCTGACAATATCGTTCGTTTGGAGGGGGGGGGGGGGGGGGGGGGAGGTGGGGGGAAACGAAACAACCGTCTTCCTCAGGGAGAACAGGACAACGGATGTGACTCAATGTTCCAACTTGCTTTTGATAAGCTCGATCTCCATGACTGAGGTTTTTGTTTTGCTGTGGTACGTGACCGGCGTTCTGCTTAACACACCTGCACGACAACACACATAATCACATCATCACTGCAAATCATCGTTTCACATTACCGTGTCGCAATGACGTACGTAGCACATTACCTACCGCTACGTCAATAAAAATGCATAAGCGTGCATTGTAACATTTAAACAACAACAACAACACCAATAACAAACAACAACAACCGTTTCTTCACCGCTTCATGCTTCGCTATCAACCATGTTAAAACTTCAAATAAATAATTGTAACAGCTTGCTAACAAAACGAACACATCAAAGACAAAGAAACGCTACTAACCGTCCGTCGAGCCGAACCTCAGGAGTGGCAAAGGAACGATGCTGTTCCTTTGCGAGCGAGTGCCACTTCCGAATGACGTACTTTTCTTGGATAAGAACTCGCGCTGCTTGTCATAGTCGTGGATGATTTTTATATTGGTCCTCTTGAAGGATGTGGAGGGCGTCTCTTCCCCACGGTTTTTCTGTTTAAGGCGCTGCTTCAACTCTCGCCGGTCCCTGAAAGAGCAAAAGAGGAGTCTAGAAAAGAGGACTATCTTATTCCACGTAGAATAGCATATAATAATGATTAACAAAAAATCTATGATGCTATCAATAAACTAAAGTCTCATCTCTTTAATCGAGGTACATGTATCACTTGTGTTTGACACACACTTATGGAACTCGCCAGTAGTCACTTTCTAAACCTAACCTTGATCTAAACTACCTAGACTGCAACTCTAGATTTGAAAGCTGTTCTTGGCAATACATTCTCTTTCAAAAAGTTAAGTTCCTTCCAATTTCCGTGAATTGCCAACCAGTTACATTGTGGATAATTCTTTGATTTTCGAATGAAGATGTTTTCCCCTGAGAACTTCATTCAGGCGTCTTTTTACGCTTTGGAAAATCTGTCCCTCGATGTTCACCAAAGAGGAGGTGGTACATTGACGAGCTGAGGACACAGCGTAATAGCTTTCGGCATCTATGGTACTCATCCGCCAATGAAAATCATTCTGCAGCGGAGAAACAGAGATTGATCTTTTTCTTTTTCCATTCTCATTATTCCACGGATAACAGCATCTGATAAGGATTTTATACAAAATGTTATCAATAAACTCCAGTCCCATCATTTCAGGAAAGACACACTTGATCACTTATGTTTTGCACAAACCATTTTTGTCTGCCGGACTACTGAGAGTTTGTTACGTTTGAGACACGCACGATAGATCCGATCGCTTTGTTTTGCAAAGCATGCAATAACAGGGTGTATTTACCTTGATTTGATTTTGTGTTGTTGTTAGAAGAAGCTTTGTATAATGTTGATAATTTTCGTTGGTAGATATTATTGGGGAATTTTCTACAATTACTTGTTTACTATCGATCGAATGATGTTGATAAATCTAGTGGTACCTATAAGAGATTCTTCTACATTAAATAAAGTCATATGAAGTAAGACAGTGCGTAGTTCCGGTGACGAATTTTATTCTGATTGGCTGTTATTGCGTCACGCCGGAATGTTCGAACATTCTCTCGATAATAGAGGGACTATATTAGCGGTGCATCGTGTCGTCTTGAGTGAGAGTGAAAAAGTGATTGATAGAGATTTGTGATGATTGTATGCAGTTGTTGATGTATGCTGAATAGAGTTGGAAAACTTCATACGACGACTCCTGCCTTGTTGCTGAGTGAACAGGTTGCGTGGAAAACGAATCTGAGTTACACTTATCAGGATTCAAGCATCGGGGCTGAATCAACTACTGATAAAAACAACAACAGTGTAACAGAGTTCTTGCCCACTTTCTTGTTTATGGCGATACCACCTATACATATGGCATCGCATTGTCCTGTTTGTCTTTTAAAGCTGGGACGTCGACATTACCGTATGTTTAATACTGGGGAGCTGTGCAAGTTCCCAGCTTTCCTTATAGGGTCCAGCGGGTTGCAAAGAGGCGAATCGGGACCACAAAATCAAGACCACAACTTGGTTGAAAGAGGACTCACCACTTACCTGTATTAAAGATCTGCTGAAACAACCCTAGTGGTAACACTGAAGGCACGCCACCAGCCGGTTACTTTACAATAAAGGCATCCCACACAGGGGATCGGATGAGGCTATACTCTAATTTATCGAACCCCCGTTTACAAAAACAAAACAGAATATAAACATCATTCTAAAATATCAAGAAAACATACATATAAAATGCCTATATTGCTAAATAATAATATCATTGGAAGCCTTAGTGACCATTTGGCAGAAAGCGTCCAATATTCCCAAGCTGACCCCACAGACCTCTTACACACATGAGGAGATCTGGAAGAGTTTTAAAGAAAAAAGATAGGTGACTGGTCTAGCGAAAAAGATTGTATGGTATAGTGATAAAACAGAATAGGAATGAAAAAGGAGAAAGACAGCGACGGTGGGAATTTCAAGCATTAAATTTCCAGAAAGTGGGGATACTATTTATACAGAAAACCCCGGCACCTCCCCACGGGTGGAGCGTACTGGGGGCGAAAACGAACAATAGTATCTGTCAGCAGCTCACTGTAGGATAATACCCTCCCCAGTCCCCATGTTATGAAGGTTTTTATTTTGTTACCAATTAACTCACTTGAAAAAACAACAACAATAACAATAACAAACCGTACCACCTACCCATTACACATTACGCAGCTTTTTCAGTTTTCTTGTCCCTCTATAACTCTAACAGCCATTTTCTTTCTATCACTCTTTATCCTACCCTCCTCCCTCCTCTTCCTCTTCCTCCCAGTGTACAACCGCAACCACCAACTCAAAACAAGATGGCAAGCCATTCAAATGTATTTCCTGACACTCGCACACATAAACGACAAATAGGCAGTTTCAAAAGGGTTCATTTTTATGACGGCGTTGTGACACGACACTCGGCTTTAAATTAGCGAAGTAACAAGAACACGTGGAATGTTTGGCCTCTATCTGAAATGTCTTAAAGCAAAAAAAAAAAAAATTTTTTTTAAAATAAAAAAAATAAAAAGTAATCAAATTGGCTAAGCCAGTTTTTTTTTTAGATATGTCAGCGAAAAACGTGTTTAAAGAATGGTCAAGCCCAACGACCTTGACCTTTGAGAAAAATACAAATAAGAATGATTTATCATGCTTAGAAGTAGTTGAAGTAGCAAAGTAAAATATGATGAATTTAGGTTCAGTTATCCTTGAGATAAAGCAAAAAGTGTGTTTTTACACCACCACCCCACACACACACACCCTCCACACACACACACACACACATTTCCCACCACCTACCCCCCTTTACCAAACAAACAAACAAATAAAAAGGATGGCTATCGGAGATGGACTGACCGAATGATCGACAACCGGGCTGGTACTGAAAGATGGCCCATAATTTGATGTACCTGCATACCAACATTCAGCAAAGTCGCTTCAGCCGTATTTAAGAAATTCAGCAAAACGTGTTTAGGTACAAGTAGAATCCAGCGACCTTGATCTTTTGCGGTTTCGACCAAACTTCATAGAAATAATACCTTCCTGGGTTGATGGCCTGCCTCCTGTGCCATCATGCATTATTTGCTCAATAAAGGGCGGACTACTAACGAATTCGAAAGTCGCCAATGATCCTTTGTTTATATAGCTAGAGTAGTCCGCCTTTCATTAGGCCCATTAGTAGCCCGCCTTTCATTAGGCTCATTAGGCGACCAATGAGGTGCGCACGCAAGGAAGTTGGAATGTATCCGGAGTGACTAGCGGCGTGGTGTCAAAATTCGGACCAGCTTTTGTGACTGAGTTTTGGAACAAATGTGCAGTGAATTTGGAGCTGAATTCGTTTAAAGTTATACGAATGTGTTGCTATGAGATTCGCTGGCACTCTAGCTCTCCGTTTGAGTTTGAAGTGGACACAAAATATAGGAAAGGTGTGTTTTGGGGGTCAGTCGCTGAAACGGAAGCCTGTGAATGTTAGACCGTGTATAGTATGTAGGAGGCCTACGAATTTACAAAAACGAAAGAAGAGACTTCAGAGCCTGTGTTTTTACCTACTACAGAAGTCCGAAAGTGATCAAATGCTGAGATATGTTGAGGAGTGAAAGTTGAATGACACACTTAAACCAGCATACGCCGGACAACGTCTGGACACTGACCTGATCGCCTTGACGATGGACACTATGTAGCTGAAGAACATGAGAATGGCCAGTGGAATCAACAAAACGATTGCTACCAAAGAACCTCCGGACGCCATTTCGTATTCCGTCAAATACAGAATGACATATTTTCTGGGTACGTCATAGCACGTTGTTTTGTGATGTTTGACGTCACTTTTAGAAAACAGACACAAACACCTCTGTCTGTCTGTTTTTCTGTCTGTCTGCCTGTCTGTCATGGAACTGAATGTAAGCCTAGATACCGTTTCATGAATTGAGTCGTTAATTGTAATTTTTAAAAAAGTTGGAAGAGTTAATACTAACCGACTTGTATAATAAGGACGGGTTTGGGTTTGTAAGTTCAGAGCGATGATGATGATGATGACGACGACGACGACGACGACGACGATGATGATGCTGTTGATGTTTTATAATGATGACGATGATGGTGATGATGAAGGTGAAGTGATGCTCATTTTTAAATCATGTCTCATTTCCGGCTATGAGGACAGACGCGATGACGACGACGACGACGACGACGACGATGATGATGATGATGATGATGATGATGATGATGATGATGATGATGATGATGATGATGATGATGATGATGAAGCGATGCTCGATTTTAAAACACGACTCACTTCCGGCTATGAGGACAGAAGGAGTTACAAGAGAAATCTACCTGTACTACCTGTTTCCGGTTGGTAAGCGACTTCAAAGGGACGTAACCTAGACTTAACCTCTGCCTCGCCATCAACTTAATCTGGGAGGCCGTTTAGAAACGTATTACTTCCCCTGATGTCCGAGGATACCTCGGAGGGTGACTTGCCTTTTGCTTTGTTTCTAGTATGCTGGTTCCCTGCAATTTACAGTATTGTGTTCTTTTCCAAGTATACATTGTTCGAGTTCTTCAAAGATTTCAGGTAAATCCGGGTAATCCCGCTTCCATAAGACAACTAGTTTGATGGACAGCTCTCCCCGGCTTTTTAACGACAACTGCCGTAAGTCGATGGTGTTTAAGACACGGGCCGCGTGCTTGGAGGGCTTTCACTTGATGGCGAGGGGTTAAGCGAGAGGCGCTAAACGACACTTCGAGGTGACCCAACTTGCCCACAGGGTCTAGTCTGCAACCTCCCTTTTAGGAATGGGGATAGAGAGTAAGGGAGGAGGAGGGGGGGGGGGGGAGTGCGTGTCCAGACCTGTCATTCATCCCTTATTTGTCTAACAATGCACGTGACTGGCTCGCTTCAGCTAGTTGCTATGGCCGCAGGTGCTTTCCTAGAGATGAGACGAGATAATAACAAGCTTTAACCTGCTAGATTTAAGAACTATTTTTAGCAATGAATTATCTTGCAAAAAAAAAAAAAAAGAACATTACCTTAATTTCCTTTCCATTACCGTTGCCAACCATCGAAATAAATTGTGGGACCTTTTTCGCATGAACAAGATTGTTTTGTGTTTTTTTCCTCGAGGACATCATTCGGGCGTCTTGTCATGCTTTGGAGAAACAGTCCTTTGATTTTCACCGAGCCAGATACACTGGCGAGCTGAGAACTCAGCGAAAATAGCCAGCCGTATCTATGGCACACAAGTCCACAACTGAAACCGCTGGCAGCAGAGAAGGGGAGATCATTCCCTCATTCCATGGAAGGTGACAATGGGTCCCGACAGGAAGTCCTCTCAAGGATCGCACAAACAACTGCTGCCCTGACAAGGTTGAAGCCCATTTGGAAAGACAGGACCATCAGTCTACATTCCAAAGTAAGACTGCTGCGCTCCCTTGTCATCTCCATCTTCCTATATGCTTTCGAAGCATGGACCCTCACGGGAGATCTCCAACGAAGAATACAAAGCATGGAGATGAGGTGCTACAAAAGACTTTTTTTAGGCATTTCCTATACCCAGCACATCACCAACGACGAAGTCCGACAGACCATCACACAAGCCATTGGATAACACGATGATCTGCTCACAGTGGTGAAGAAACGGAAACTCCGATGGTATGGCCACGTCACCAGATCATCAGGCCTTGCAAAGACTATTCTGCAAGGCACAGTGCAAGGAGGTAGAAGAAGAGGGAGATCGAAAAAGAGGTGGGAGGACAACATTCGAGAATGGACTGGTTTGACACTGAGCGAAGTCATCAGGGCTGCTGAGGACAGAGAAAGATGGAGTATGCTGGTTAAACGATCATCTGTGGTGCCCCTACGACCTCCGGGTTACGGGACAGGATAGGATAGGATAGGATAGAAGGTGACATCTGATAAGGAGTATTATCCCAGATGTTATCAATAAACTCCGGTCCTATCTCTTCAAGCGAGCCGCCTTTATCACTTGTATTCACAAACGTTTTGTCACCTTTAACCTGTGATTTTAGAATACGCAAGTTACTCGCAGTATAACCCCTTGGGGTCATGAGCAATCTTGCCACTGTAGATTGTTCTAACCTATAAAGGGAAAAGTGAAAGCCCCTGTTGAAAACCCGATTCACTGCGGCAACAGTACCCCCGTTGGAGTGCCGGGGGTTTCAGTATAAATAGTATCCCCACTTTCTGGAAATTTAGTGCTTTAAATTCCCACTGTCACTGTCTTCCTCATTTGCTCTTTCCCATTCCTGCTCTGTCCTATCACTCTGCTATACTATCTTCTTCTTCACTAGATCAATGACCGACCTTTTTTCTTGAAAACTCTCCCTGGACAAGACTCCTTGTTTGTGTATGAGGTCTGTTGGATAAGCTTGGGAGTATTGGACGCTTTCTGCCGGGTGGTCACTAGGGCTTCCTATGATGTTATTAGTTAGCAATATAGGCATTTTATATGTATGTGTTTTGTTGATAATTTATAATGATGTTTGTATTCTATTTTGTTTTTGTAACCGGGGGTTCGAGTAGTTGGGGTAAAGCCTCAGCCGTCCCCTGCGTGGGATGTCTTTATTGTAAAGTGACTGGCCGGTGGAAAGCATTCAGTTTTCCCACTAGGGTTGTTTCAGCAGATCTTTTATGCGGATCGGGGGTTGTCCGGTCCTGATTTGGCTCGGAAGAGTCCGCTGGACCTAAAGCAACAATTAATCAATCAATCAACTCGCAGTATACGGTACATTGTCTCAGCTCACAGAACACACTGCGTAGCAGAGGCTAGCCCATGTTTACGTGCGCGCTTTTCCATTGCTCTCCGCGGTTGGTTTACAGGATTGGAGGTTTAGCTGCCATCCTGTTTTAGTCTCATTTAAAAAAAAAAAAAAGTAATCATTCTAATATATAGCGATGTTTCAGCCCGGGAGTTCTCAAGGCGTTGGCCAATTACGGTACGTGTACGTGAGAACGTAGAAGTAAAAAGAAATGTTTTGGCATTAGCCTCCATTATTATACTATTTTTTAGTGATCGGGTGCACGCCGCAACAACCAACCGATCGCTGTTGCAGTGATCCTGCAGTCGTCTGGGCGTGGGACTATGCACCCAAATGTTGCAAGTGGGCGCCTCGGGCTGTACTGCTCGAGTGCAGTATCGGCCAGCGCCTTGAGCAGCTCTGTCTGTCTGTCTGTCTGTCTCTGTTTGTCTGTCTGTCTCTGTCTGTCTCTGTCTGTCTGTCTCTCTGTGTCTTTCTCCCCCATGAGGGTGCCGGCGGTTTCTGTGTAAATAGTATCCCCACTTTCTGGAAATGTAGTGCTTTAAATTCCTACTGTCGCTGTCTTTCTCCTTTGTTCTTTCTCATTCCTACTCTGTTCTATCAATCTAGTATACTATCTTCTTCTTCGCTAGACCAGTCACCTACCTTTTTTTCTTCAAAACTCTTCCGGGACAAAACTCCTCATTTGTGTGAGGTCTGTTGGATCAGCTTGAGAATATTGGACGCTTTCTGCCAAATGGTCACTGGGGCTTCCTATGATATTATTATTGTTATTTGGCAATGTATGCATTTTATATGTATGTGTTTTGTTGATATTTTATAATGATGTTTGCATTCTATTTTGTTTTTGTAAATGGGAGTTCTATAAATTAGAATATAGCCTCAGCGTCCCCTGTGTGGGATGCCTTTATTGTAAAGTGGCCGGCTGGTGGAGTGCCTTCAGTGTTACCACTAGGGTTAGGTTAGGTAGGTAGATTAAAGTCCCGCGTCACATGAGCGAATAGGGGACTGGGAAGGGGGGGGGGGTTGGGGCAAGACATACCACTAGGGTTGTTGTTGTTTGTAGATTATAGTCACACGACACTTTCGCATATGGGTGACTACTGGACCGATTTATACTGACACCAGCGGGCCAGTTGTTGGTAAAGGGGAAAATAATATGATCACACGTTGACCAATCCGGGATTCGAACCAGCGACCTTTCGGTTACTAGCAAGACGCTCTTACCAACTGAGCTACCCGGCCCCACCCACTAGGGTTGCTTCAGCAGATCTTTTATACGGAGCAGGGGTGAGTCCTCTTTCAGCCAAGTTGTGGTCTTGATTTTGTGGTCTGATTCGGCTCTTTGCAGTCCGCTGGATCCTGTAAGCAATGAATAACTTACACATCGCACACTGAATTTCCTCCCAAACAGGTCATATGTATTTTAAAATAAAAACATAAAAAAAATATAAAAAAAACAAAAAAACGTTAAAGCATATGAGTGCGTGTTGACTCAGCTGAGACCTAGGATCAAAAGACAGAGATAGCAGACACAGAGCGATCTTCAAAAGACAAGAAGGCCAGACGTGACGCCAAAACACACCACAAGATATTCATTTTGTCTTGGAGAGATATTTATGGCCACAGCTGTGTGGATTTTGTCATTTGTCTTTTTGAAAGTTGGAATGTTGTTGTTGTCTACAGCTCTGTGTGTGTGTTGTGCGATGTGTGTGTGTATTGTGGAGCGTGTGGGCACACTTACACAGTGTTATCTGGACAAACAGTGCATCTACATAACTTGTATTCCATGCCTACAGTTTTGACGTCGGAACAATGATCCGTTAGGGTTAGGGCTGGGTTAGGGTTAGGGTTAGGGTTCGAACACTTCAAAGTACTTAAAAATGGGGACGAAATATGACCCATTGTCAGCACAACGTATGTGGCGTTTCGGGAAACCCATGATAATACTGTGTAACCTCGGCTGTGTGTGTGTGTTTGTGTGTGTGTGGGTGGTTGTGTGTGTGTGTGGGTGTGTGTGTGTGTGTGTGTGTGTGTGTGTGTGTGTGCCTTCATTTTGTACACGTCCACAGGTGCATTTTAGCTTGAACCATTATGTCTGGTATAATTTATTTGTTCGTACTGACGCTGCTCTGTGCAAAGCCGTGGCTCTGTTTCCCCTTCTTGCCATGGCCAGTTGCGTGGTAATTTATTTTAAAAAATAATTAATTATTTATCCGCATTTCTCTTCTCTCCCATTTCTCACCCTCACCATGGCCACTTACTGTACGCAATTCAACGTGCATATACTAATGGGGAAAAAAAGATTTAAGAAAGGTCACGGATACCCGGGTAAGCCGATTTTGGATCATGAATGAATGAATGAAATGTAAATTTATACGCCTAACCTTTTACAATCCCTAGGCGTTTACAATGGCAAACATTAACACATTCAGACATACAATACAATCTGACCAAACACAGCAGTTGTGTAATATGAAGAGGAAAGTTTAGTGAGGAAGATAGAAGAGATGAGTTTTTAAAGAGGTTTTTAAATGACAGCATAGAAGTGGAGTGACGGAGTGAATGAGGGAGTTTATTCCAGATAGATGGGGCCTGGTAGGAAAAGGTGCGCTGGCCATAGGTTTTGGTGCGTACGGCTGGGATTTTTAAAAAAACACGGGTATCTGCAGAAGATCTAAGAGAGCGATTGGGGGAATAGGTTTCGAGAAGGTCGGAGAGATAGCTGGGAGAAGTCAGGTCAAAATTTCTGAAGCAGAGTGTAGAAATTTTGTGCTGGATTCTGTGCTGTACTGGCAGCCAGTGAACGTAAGTACGTAAGTCAGCGGTGCGCTGTGAGTGTCTTTCTGAAATCGCCTCTTATGTCTTTCAAAGAACAAATCTTGGCCTTTCAGCTCTTTGCCCTGGGTATAAGGTGTTAGAGAATCCTAGAAGCGAGCTTTACCATTCCTCCGGTGCATGTGTGAACGTCGAAGTAAAACAACTGATTTGGTATGCGCCTCAAAAGCGATCGGGTGCAGTCCGCAACTAGACATCTTTGGGTGACCTAATGAATTCATGAAATGGGATCGAACTATAGGGCCTATCACTTACAATCGCTTCAAGTGACCGGCAAGGCATGGCAACTGAATTGATTATTTTCAAGCTGCTTGCAACTTTGTTCGTAAGCTTACTTATTTGTTCACAGTAACAACCGTGCAAAAGTCTCCGTTTTGACATTCATACGCATGAAAAGTCTTAATGCCCTTACTGCTACGTTCACTCATATGCCGGAGGGGAGCAACGGTAATAACAATCGATGCTAAGATTGTATATCAACCTATGCCAAAGTCCAAACAGCAGAGAGGTCAAGATTTTGGTCTTTGAAAGACGCACGTTAGTGGTGATTTTGTGGAACTGCTCACCGCGCACACATGACTTTCCTATCCTATCTTATCCCGTAACTCGAAAGTCGTTGGGACACCACAGATGATCGTTTAACCAGCGTACTCCACCTTTCTCTGTCCTCAGCCACCCTCACGGCTTCGCTCAGTGTCAAGCCAGTCCATTCTGGAATGTTGTCCTCCCACAACATTTTTATGTCTCCCTATTCTTCTGCCTCATTTGCAGGATGGTCTTTGCAAGGCCTGATTTTCTGGTGACGTAGCCATACCATCGGGGTTTCCGTTTCTTCACTACTGTGAGCATGTCATCGTGCTGTCAAATGGTTTTGTGATGGTCTGTCGGACTTCGTCTTGGTGATGTGCTGAGCATAGGAAATTCAATTCAATACAATTCAATATAACTTTATGTATCCACATAGGGCAATTACAAGATTTAGAAGCAGCTCATATTTAAAATAGTTTAAAAACATTAAATGTGAAAAAATGTATTACAACATTGTCACACGATTTCATAAGCACATGTCCTACCATATAAACATAAACCAAACACACAACACCCACACACACACATCGCGAACACTCACCACCGGCAGTTAATTAAATAAAAACATGAAAAATAAGAATATAAGGTAAGACTATCAAGCAATCCTCAAATCAATCAGTCGAATAAACAATCAATTACTGAATCGGGCCATCGATAAAGGCTTGACAAAAACAAAACAAAACAAAACAAAAATGTAAAAATATAAACGGTAAAAAAGAGTTGTTGTCATCATTTTGGTCTTCTCTGCACTTATACTATTCAAAATAATTGAAGGGCCACTCTCATATTTCATTTAGTTTAATTATTTTTTGCTGCTATCAATAATATCGCTTATATTGCTTATTTCAAAACTTATCCTGTCGCTTATATTGCTTATTTCAAAACTTATCCTGTACAGTAACATTCAAGACAATCTTATTCTGACAAGTAATCACATGTGTGAGTTTTGAACTTTCTGCACTGAGTTGAAAAACAAACCCAATTTTTACAAAAAAATAACCTAATTTACTGTTGTCTTGCTAATAAAGCAAAATTTTCAACATTAAAAAGTGATTTGCACGCGAAAGGCTTACATTTTGTGAGTTTAGTTCAACAATCGGCGCTTTTTTCTGGGTGTAAATGGCAGCGCTTTTGCTGCTTTTCTAACCATGCCCCCAAGGCGACGATTGACTGATGCGGATAGAAGCAGAGCTATTGCATGGCTTCATGAAGGGGTGGGGGTGAGAGAAGTTGGCAGGCGGCTGGGAGTGTCCCACTCCGTTGTCCAAAGGCTGCGGGAGCGCTTTAACAACATTGGAAGCGTCCAAGAACCAAGAAGGTCCGGACGCCCCCGCGTTACCACTGCAAGACAAGACCATTTCACACTGTCAGCTCTGAGGATGAGGTCCGCTACAGCAAACACCATCAGAAGACAGCTTCACGCAGCCAGCAGTGTTAACGTCAGCGACCAGACAATTCGCAACCGTCTACACGAGCCAAACCTGCGATCAAGACGACCAGCAGTACGGCCTTTGCTCACCCCAGCTCACCGTGCAGCGCGTTTGGCCTGGGCTCGGCGTCATTTGGTGTGGACTAGGCAACATTGGTCAAGGGTGCTCTTTACTGACGAGTCTCGGTTCTCCTTGTCTTTCAACGACCGTCGAGTGAATGTTTGGAGGTGTCCAAGGGAGCGTTTTGCTGATGCGACGGTGCGCGAGCATGACCGCTTTGGTGGTGGATCTGTCATGATGTGGGGTGGCTTCGCATTAAACTTCAGAACACCCCTGCTCCAAATTCATGGCAACTTAAACGGTATTGGCTACAGGGATGACGTCCTACAACCTAGGGCTCTCCCAGCTCTGCGGGCCATTGGGGAAGGTGCCATACTACAGGACGATAATGCCAGACCCCACCGAGCGCGTATCGTCAATGACTTCCTGCAGCAACAGCACGTCATAAGGATGGATTGGCCGGCTCGATCACCCGATTTGAACACCATAGAACATCTGTGGGATGTCCTGGGTCGACAGACACGGGCAAACCTCCCTCCAGGATCTAACCTTGAAGTTCTGGCCCAATTTCTCCAGCAAGAGTGGTTAGCCATCCCAGGAAACATCCTCCATAACCTGATACGGTCCATGAGACAACGATGCCAAGACTGCATTATGCAAACGGTGGCCACACCCGATACTGACTCTATAGAGTTTTGGTTTCTAAAGTTTTTATTTTGTAAATGATGGGTATGTCCAGTTAAATTGAATTTACTCGAATTTTAAGCGACTGATGTCTCAAATCTTTTTTGTTATTGATGCAGAAATGATTGCAATAAAATATGATGAACTAATAAATTGAATTTGTGATTCTGATTTAAAGAGAGACCCATATGTCCAAGTGGCCCTTGTATTATTTTGAGTAGTATATTTCCATTCCAAAGGCTCTGAAGGTGGTGTCAAGCCTCTGTACCAGCTGTTCAAGTTCCAGCCAATCCATCAATGTTATCAACAAAAGGGAGGTTGGAAGTTGCACTAACCCCTATGCTGACTGTACCTTCATGATCTGCAAGGGCATCTGACATAATGCGCTCTAGGAAGATGTTGAAGAGTGTTGGAAAGAGTAGGCATCCTTGATGCACAGCGATTGTTATTCTGAACCAGTCCCCGATGGCGTTGTTGTGAACAACTGCACTGGTAGCCTTGTCATATAAGGCTTTTGATGACTCCAATAATGTTAGGGCTGATGTTGTACACTCTCATAGTTGTCCACAGAGTTGCATGCCAGACTCGGTCAAACGATTTCTTGAAGTCTACAAAAACATGATATAGATGTTGTTGTTGCAAGTACTTTTCGAAGATTATTCAGAGGTTTAAAATCTGCTTAGTGGTACTTCGCTCTGCCATGAATCCTTCTTGTTTTTCAGCTATGATTTGTTCAGCTGGAGGTTTCAACATGTTGAGTATTATTTTCAGGAGGACTTTTCTGGGATGGCTGATGAGGCATGGTGCGATAATTTGCACCCTTCTGAAGGTTACCCATATATGGAAGGAGTGATGACAAGAGACTGTGTCAATGGTGTATGCCACTCCCCACTCTGCCAGATCGTATTACAGATAATGGTGAGGGCGTCAATCATCGCTTCTCCTCCTGTTTGAAGCAATTTTTCGGGTATGTTGTCAACTCCAGCTGACTTCCCCTTCTTTCGCGATTGCACTGCTGCCTCAACTTCTTCTCGAAGAATTTGGATGATTTTATCTTCTTTTCTGCTCTCGGGAAATGTTAGAACTGATATGTCTCCATTTGGTGTATCGTCGTAAAGGTCAGAGCAGTACTCTGTCCATCTATCCAAGACTTTTTGTTCTTCTTTAAGACATATTCGAGACTGTAGATCGTAGAGACTTTGGGCTGTTTAACACTTGTCAGCCGCTTCCCAATGTTGTAAGTCTTCTTGCAATTGTTCTTGTTCAAACTGTTCTCTATTTCCTGGCATTGATCTTCTATCCAGTTCTCCTTTGCTGTGCGCATGCCTTTTCAGATGCCATTGTTTATTTTTTGGTAGGCATCAGCTTTAGGTGAGGTGTTCCTTTCATCTCTCTTCGTTTATCAAACGTTCAGGTGTGATCCAGGGTTTCTTCTGCGGGAGTGCCGGCCAAGGATTTTAGTGGCGGCATCTGTCACAGCTGAGTTGGTGGTCATGGTGTTGACATTTACTTCACCAGCTCCCACATTACTTCACCAGCTCCCAAAATGAGCAGAGGTGCAAATTTCCCTCCGATTGTGGCTTTGAATATTTCTGCCAACTTCGGGTCTTGCAGTTTGTCCAGGTCGAACAACAGGAGCACTTTGCTGTGTTTACTCCCTTCAAGTGGAACCAGAAAGACTTCATCAAAGGATCGTTGTCACTTCCGATGTCTGCTCCTGGAAAAGTGCGTGTCCTGCCAATGTTGACGTTTGGTCTGAAGCGTTTTTTGACCAAGATGTAGCCAATCTGGTTGTGATGCTTCCCGCTGGGACTGTGTGGGGAGCAAGCGTGTTTGCCAGTATCAGATTGTTGTATCTGGCAAACTCCAGGAGTCTCACACCTCTGTCATTTGTCTCGTTGTTGCAGTAGGGTCCACATGTGTCTCTCCAGTTGTGGTACGTAACTTGGCCAACCTTGGCATTCCAGTCGCCTTGCACGATGACCATGTCCTTCCTCGGCACTTGGTCAAGAGCAGCCTGCAGATGATTATAGAAATCCTCGACTTCGCTGTCGTCATATGTTGGGGCGTGGATGATGGTGATGTTGAAAGGGGCTGCTCTCAGACGGATGGTGATGAGTCTACTGGATACTGGCGGCAACCCATGACAGTGGCTAGAATGTATTTGTGGACCAAGAATCCAAACCCGTGTTTGTGCCTGTCATCTCTCATGCTGAAGAAAAGCTTGTGGCCATTTTCAGTCTTTTTTCACCTAGGTCTTTCCAGCGCAGTTCGCTGATACCTAAAATTTTTCATCGATGGTGGTCCAGCTCGTGAGCCAGTTCTTCTAATTGTCCCTCGTGCTGATCTTGCTAAGTCCTCCATCAGTAACACACTTATCATCCCCATCCTGGTGGCCAACGGAAGGAGCTGTGCCCGGTCCCCCGGGCGACGACCGATCCGGAATGGAGTGAGTAGTTCTTTTCAACATACGGTGTTTCTTTAGCAAGAAAGACCTGGCGGTGCCCAATCCTGACTTTCTTAATCCAAAATAGGTTTATCGGGGAGTTCGTGCCCTTTTAAACAAGACGTTTGTTTGAATGTACCCACGGTATATGCTGTGCTTTTATCGTTTTTTAGAGGGGAAAAAAATCAGAATTTCTCCGCAATCTCATCTCTCTCCCTCGTCGACCTCCCACGGAACTGTGACGAAGTGTGGTGAAGAAAAAAGACGTAAATAATTTAAATAAGGGGATGTAAGCAGGGCCAGTGATGTGTAACACAATATACCCCTCTACAATGCACGGCTTACTACTACGCAATAAACATAAACTGCGTCCAGACCAGCTCGCGCTACCTGAGGTTCCTTACTACAGAAAAGTTTTTTGTTTTTTATTTTCAAAGCAACACTGACTGAATTGGATTGCCGAGCACATTAATTCTGTTCAAGGTACTAAAGGCTATTAAAATGAAAACAACTCTAGCTGGCAGTCCCATTCAAATGCATTCCCAGCAGTATAGATTTAAACAAGAAGGTTTCAGGGTAGCCACGATTTTTACGAAAAGCATTAGTCGAAGAACTAGCTGGTATACCATTCACATGCACTTCCAGCAATATTGATTTAAACAAAAATGCCTTCTGTTTTTAAATGGTCATGCGTGATTAAAAAAACAACAACATCTAAATTCCATTTTTTTAAAAGAGCTATAAATGTACGTCTATTTGTATTCTTGTTACATGTTTGTTTTTGTTTTTCTCTTTATTTTAAAATTTGTAGACGTTATTAATACAGTATCATTGTGTTGTTGTATGTTGGCATCAGGCCTTGTTGTTGTTGTTGTTGTTGTTGTTGTTGTTGTTACTATTGTTGTTGTTGGTGGTGGTGGTGTTCTTCTTTTTCTTCTTCTTCGTCTTCTACTACTACTACTACTACTACTACTACTACTACTACTACTACTACTACTTCTTCTTCTTCTTCTTCTGGTTCTTCTTCTTCTTCTACTTCTTCTTCTTCTTCTACTTCTACTACTACTACTTCTTCTTCTCCTACTACTACTACTTCTTCTTCTACTACTACTACTACTACTACTACTACTACTACTTCTTCTTCTTCTATTACTACTACTACTACTTCTTCTTCTACTACTACTACTTCTTTTTCTTCTTCTACTTCTACTACTTCTACTACTACTACTACTACTACTTCTTCTACTACTACTTCTTCTTCTTCTTCTACTACTACTACTACTACTACTTATTCTTCTTCTACTACTACTACTACTACTACTACTTCTTCTTCTACTACTACTACTACTACTACTACTACTACTACTACTACTACTACTACTACTTTTTCTACTACTTATATTCTTCTTCTTATTCTACTACTACTACTACTTCTTCTACTTCTTCTTCTTCTACTACTACTTCTACTTCTTCTTCTTCTACTACTACTTCTTCTACTTCTTCTTCTTCTTCTACTACTACTTCTACTTCTTCTACTTCTTCTTAATTCTTCTACTACTTCTACTTCTTCTTCTTCTACTACTACTTCTACTTCTTCTTCTTCTACTACTACTTTTACTTCTTCTTCTTCTTATTCCTCCTCCTCCTGCCCCATTAAAAAACAACATCTGACCGAAGGCCTGAAATTAATTGTTCTTATATCCACATTCTTTCTAAGTCGGACTCAATAAGCGGCGATCTGTAACCTACATGCACGCTCACATGTTACAGAATGATACTTTACTCCTGCATACACAACACGTAGACATTCGTCAGCCAAACATGATTGTGATGTAAAAGGCAAGTGGCTATCGGAAAACTGAAACTGGAAATCTAAGATTGACTGCATCCAATATCATTATATTGAAGGGAAGAGAGGAAACCGGAGTACACGGAGAAAACCTCTCAGGGACCTGAAACACCTCGTACCTAGCTACCTAAATCACAAATCAAGCTTGCCCGGCCCCATGCGAGGTCCGAATACGCGACATTCGTCATGAGAGAAATAAATCCCTGAGGCCTCAACACCTGCGCTGCCAGGCGTAGGAAACTCTTTACTGCCAGACCACCCTTTTACAAGTTAACCGGAGCTACTTAGGGCGCAAATGGTGATACATTGTGATGATTGTGTCATCAAATAACCTTCAAAAGCAAAACATCGTGGCCGTAAGTGCAAAACGCGTCGAAGCATTAACGGGTACGTGCGACATGAATGAAAGCCCTGGGGTCGAATTCATGGCCCGTTAAATTATAGGCGATGGTTAACGTTACCAACATTGGTTTTGTAACCAACAATGGTATCGTTAACCATCGTTTAGCAGATCGCTATTCATGAGGGAGTGTCCACCCATTGGTACGTAACCAAGGCTATTTTTGGGCTGTGCGGGAATATCCGTAAGGGGGCATAATTCAAGCAGCTGTTTTCCTTCTTTCGTCAACAAAATAGGCCTATAAAAATGGCTGTGGCAATGGCAAAGAGAAAAGCAATTTTTTCGTACACTGAAACTAATGTTCTCCTTGAGAACGTTATAGAATTTAAACATATACTGATGGCAAGTTTATCAACTGATATCACGAACCGCCTAAAGAACGACTGCTGGAAAAAAATCGCCGAAAGAGTGACTGCAGTTGGTGGTGCGAACCGAACGGCCGAAGACGTGAGGGAGAAGTTTTATAACCTTAAAAAAGACCATCGGAATCGTGCAGCCGCACGATTAAAGTCTGGCAATGGTGGCGTGATTAGCAAGCCTACCGACAGCATGCTGGATATCATAGTGAGCAAGGAGAGCGAGCTTTTTGTTGGGGTGAAAGGAGAGAAATCACTTTTGATCACTTTGTAGTTTGTAATGTTAGGCCTACATTTTGTTTTTAGACTGAGGTTCAATTTCTGCCGTTTCTGGGTAGTTTGGAACTTGAAATGTTGTCTTTATTTCGTAGGGTTGCATTACCCTACGAGTATAAACTATACAGATACACACTAAGCCTACACATCACCAGTCAAAATCCAACAACAATATTTTAATAATAATAATATTAACCCGTTTTATTAATATGACAGATTATTAAAGGTGCCAGAGGCATAAAAACAAAGAGTGAGACACACGTGTAAAAGTGGTGACAAAACGCCTTGCCGATCACACAATTTCAGTCTGTCTACCGCGTTCGTTAACGTGATGATATCATGCCGACGAAAACGAAATTTTGATACCAGTTCCACATCATCAAATTTGTCAAGTGGATTACTTCTGTCGCGAAATACTCTCTCTCTCCTCGGAGCTCGTCTCTGTCGAAGTTGCCACCAAACGATGGCCGCCATTTTTAACCAGTGTTCCATTGGTTATCGGGTGGTCCCCCCTCCGTTAAAATAACCATGGTTAGCAACCGTCGTTAACTCTGCTAAGGCCTCATGAATTTAAAATTTCCAGCTTAACCAACGTCGTTAATTTTACCAACATTGGTTAAGCCTTAACCAACGGTCATGAATACCACCCCTGGTCCACTACACAATACAATTGTTGGTGCTGCGCTTCAGTAACGCTGGGATGCGTTCACCACAATAAATACAGAGCGTTCAGCCGTGGGGATTTAGCGGTGTGTTGTACTATACAAGGACGCTTTTTAAACAGATTGCCCATCCTAATCCCCCCCAAAAAAAACTCCTCACACCAAAAACTCCCACCTCCCCCACCCTATCCAACCCTATTCACTCTACCCCCTGAACGATTTTGCACACCATCACTCTCTCCATACTACCTGCACTCTCCAGAACACCTTCCTCCCCCCTCCCCCCCTTAGCACCCACTTCTTTTGTCTTCCTGTCTTTTCCCAATCTTTCTCAGAAGCCCGCATTCCCGACCTAACCCATCCTACCTTCACCCTTCCCCTAACCACTTAAGCACTGCTATACTCGCTCTTGGTACCCGGATCACCATCCTTCAGACCTGAGATCTGACTATTTATTTATTTATTTATTTATTCATTTATTTAATCCTTGTTATATATGGTTTGTCCCCCGTGGGGGTGCCGGGGGTTTCAGTATAAATAATATCCCCAGTTTCTGGAAATTTCTTGCTTTAAATTCCCACTGTCGCTGTCTTTCTCCTTTGTTCTTTCTCATTCCTACTCTGTTCTATCAATCTACTATACTATCTTCTTCTTCGCTAGACCAATCACCTACTTTTTTCTTGAAAACTCTTCCGGGACAAAACTCCTCATTTGTGTATGAGGATCAACTTGGGAATATTGGATGCTTTCTGCCAAATGGTGACTGGGGCTTCCTATGATGTTATTATTTGGGCATTTTATATGTATGTGTTTTGTTGATATTGTATAATGATGTTTGTATTCTATTTTGTTTTTGTAAACGGAGGTTCGATAAATATTAGAGTATAGCCTCAGCGTCCCCTGCGTGGGATGTCTTTATTGTAAAGTGACCGGCTGGAGGAGCGCCTTCAGTGTTACCACTAGGGTTGTTTCGGCAGATCTTTTATGCGGATCAGGGGCGAGTCCTCTTTCACTTTTCTGGTCCTGATTTGGCTCGGAAGAGTCCGCTGGACCTAAAGCAATAACCATGTAATGTAATGTAATGTAATGTTATATAGCGCTTTTCTAGCTCAAGAGCTGCTCAAGGCGCTGGTCCATAAAGTCTCTCACTCAAACCGCCCGACGCTTGATGATAATGGTGTAGAAGATGATAACGGAGGTTTCGGTGATGGTGGTGGTGGTGGTGATGATGATGACGACGACTGTGACGATAATAATAATAATAATAATAATAATAATAATAATAATAATAATAATAATAATAATAATAATAATAATAATAATAATAATAATAATAATGGATTGTGTACGCGCCTTATATCTAAATCAGACTTAAAACGCGGCGATCTGTCACCAACATCCACGCTCACATGTTCTAAGCACATTCCTAAATACACAACCATCAACCACTTATTCATTACTCAAACATGTGGTGTAAAAGGCACGCCGCTATTAGGAATTAGGAGACAGAAAAGGAAATCGAATTTTAAATGTTTGAAATTCTAGATAGACTGCATCCAGTATCATTATTGAAGGGAGGGGGAAAACCGGAGTACCCGGAGAGAACCCTTAGTGATGTGATCTAAAAAGTCCTGTAGCTAAGCCACCTAAGTTAGTACCCTTGGGGGAATCGAACTCGCGACCTTCGGCACAGCATACCGGCGACTAACCAACTGCGCCCTTAGGCCACCATTCGCGTAGTTTCAACTTTAAGCACTTTACCTTGTTGGAATTTTTTTTGGAAGAGGGGGTGGGTGGGGGGGGGGAGGCAGTTTATTATCCCTTTCTATCGGGAAACTCTAGGCCGCCTCCCCTGGGGAGCCTGTGGCGCGCCCAAACCCAACCTACCTAATATTATTTGTGATTTTTTGATTTTTTTTCTGGGGGAGCAAACCGGAGTCCTATCCTATCCTATCCTGTCCCATAACCCGAAGGTCGTAGGGGCACCACAGATGATCGCTTAACCAGCATACTCCATCTTTCTCTGTCCTCAGCAGCCCTCATGGCTTCGCTCAGTGTCAAACCAGTCCATTCTCGAATGTTGTCCTCCCACCTCTTTTTCGGTCTCCCCCTTCTTCTACCTCCTTGCACTGTGCCTTGCAGAATGGTCTTTGCAAGGCCTAATGATCTGGTGACGTGGCCATACCATCGGAGTTTCCGTTTCTTCACCACTGTGAGCAGGTCATCGTGTTGTCCAATGGCTTGTGTGATGGTCTGTCGGACTTCAACGTTGGTGATGTGTTGGGTATAGGAAATGCACAGAAGTCTTCTGTAGCACCTCATCTCCATGCTTTGTATTCTTCGTTGGAGATCTGCTGTGAGGGTCCATGCTTCGCAAGCATATAGGAAGATGGAGATGACCAGAGAGCGCAGCAGTCTTACTTTGGAATGTAGACTGATGGTTCTGTCTTTCCAAATGGGCTTTAACCTTGTCAGGGCAGCAGTTGTTTGTGGATCCTGGAGAGGACTTCCTGTCGAGACCCATTGTCTGACACAATGGCTCCTAAATATTTGAAGCTGTGCACTGTGTTGAGGGATTGGCCTTGTACTTTGATGTCCGTGTTGATGCCATTGGTGTTGTTGGTCATCATTTTGGTCTTCTCTGCACTTATTTCCATTCCATAAGCTCTGGAGGTGGTGTCAAGCCTCTGTACAAGCTGTTCAAGTTCTTGTTCCTCTTCAGCCAATCCATCAATAATGAAACCGGAGTACCCGGAAAAAACCCCCGCGCGAGACGTTGCCCGAGTCGAAAGTAAATAACATTCGGAGAAATATAACGCCCAGAAGCTGGATCGAGCCCCCACCTGTCAGGCGCCATTGGTTTCTGGCTTGTAGACAAGGCAAGTTAGTCCCGCCTTAGCCTTAGCCACTGGGTCACAACGCTCGGAATTGAGAGAAGGAGAGCGACTGTGGTTGAGTTCCCATTAATTTTAATAACATTTTAAGCTCGGAGAGAAAGGTTTAGATGACAATGGGAAAAATCTAGAAAGAAAACGAAGAAAGGAAATGAAGAGAGATGTAAAGATACACACAAAAAAATCCTTTCCTAATTCTACAGTGTATCGCCCCGCTGGAATGTATGTAACCGGACGCAGACCATACAAACTGCTACAAAAAATACTTCGTTACATTGTGAAATGGAAACCATTCCACCGGCAGGGCTGAATATAGGCACGGTTTTATGATTAAAGGAAAGGCGAACCGGTCCTATCATTGACCTATGGCAACGACACTTATGAAACAAGGTGCTTTATTTTTGTCCTGCGCGGAGATTCAAATTTCACCCCCCCCCCCCCAAAAAAAAAAAAAAAATCGGTCTACGGCAGTCCCACCTCCACATGAGAGGAGATTATGTGGCCGAGCTGTGGTTACATGACCACATTAGATGTGATAGGTGTGAGTGAAGACGTTTGTTACAGTGGTGTAGATGAATGGAAAGGCCAGCTTGGAGATCAGTAACAGGTATCAATTACATACAACCTTAAAAGTTTTCAGTAGTGAAGATGCGAAACACTTTTGAAAAAGTGGAGTGTTAATAAAAAGGAAGGAAAGAAAAGAAACCGAGCCCCCCTACCCCCCCTCCTCCCCTTCCAAGAAAAAAATAAATCTACAAACAAACAAAGTAAGAAAGAAAATTAATAAAATGGTGTTCACTGTACTAACCTTTCGGTCGTTCAGAGGCAGAGAGAGAGAGAGAGAGAGAGAGAGAGAGAGAGAGAGAGAGAGAGAGAGAGAGAGAGAGAGAGAGAGAGAGAGAGAGCACCTTTTTGAGCCGGAATCCACAATACGCTGAGATTCAATTCAAGCTCAGCATGTCGGCAAGACAGACAAACCCGTTGGGGTGCCGGGGGTTTCAAATTTTAATAGTATCCCCACTTTCTGGAAATGTAGTGCTTTAAATTCCCACTGTCGCTGTCTTTCTCCTTTGTTCTTTCTCATTCCTGCTCTGTTCTATCAATCTGCTATACTATCTTCTTCTTCGCTAGGCCTACCTTTTTTCTTGAAAACTTCCGGGACAAGACTCCTTATTTGTGTGTGAGGTCTGTTGGATCAGCTTGGGAATATTGGACGCTTTCTGCCAGGTGGTCAATGGGGCTTCCTATGATGTTACTATTTAGCAATGTAGGCATTTTATATGTATGTGTTTTGTTGATAATTTATAATGATGTTTGTATTCTATTTTCTTTTTGTAAACGGGGGTTCGATAAATTAGAGTATAGCCTCAGCATCCCCTGCGTGGGATGTCTTTACTGTAAAGTGACTGCTGGTGGGGAGCTTTCAGTTTTACCACTAGGGTTGTTTCAGCAGATCTTTTATGCGGATCAAGGGTTATCCGGTCCTGATTTGGCTCAGAAGAGTCCGCTGGACCTAAAGCAATAATCATGTAATGTAATGTAATGTAAAGTCGGCAAGAGTTAGGGTAAGGGTCAGGCTATGTAACCCATGCTACACAGGTACCCCATTCACAGCTCGCAGTGTGGACTAGAGTTTATCGTGCGCCCTTTCGTTCTGTGTGTCGTTCACCTTAGTTGCATCCACGTAGGCCTACTAATTAATTCACTTTCTCATTAACGTTGTAACCGGATTCAACCACGCTTACCGAAACAATAATTGTTCTAACGTGTACTCAAACTCATCATGCTAGGGCTGAAACATTCTAGTGTATGATTATGTGTCCTAATCACTTCATAGAAAAGAAAAGAAAAGAATGAAAGAAAAGAGAGTGGGAGACAGAGAGAGATACAGACAGTGAGAGAGAGAGAGAGAGAGAGAGAGAGAGAGAGAGAGAGAGAGAGAGAGAGACATAGAGACATAGAGACATAGAGACATAGAGACAGACAGATAATTGTAAATTGTAGGGTAATTTACCCGTGAAACAAAATGGTCGGTAAGCTTTAACGTCTGAAGGGAAGGATCGTTATGTTAAAGTGATAGGTGTGCATTACCTCATAAAATGTGACCTCCACGCTGTTGTGACAAACCAAAATATCAGTACTAGCGACGAAAGATAGGATTGCAATTTTGTGCGTAGGTTTTCTACTTGTCTAATTTCAGTGTAGAATTTATTCTGTTTTTGTGTTTTATCTGGAAATACTTTAAAATAGTCGGGAATCAGAAAGGCCAAATGTCGATCCGTCTGTCGGTCTGTCCGCGGGTCTGTTCATTTTCCGCCATATCTCAAGAACATCTGAACAGATGTTGACCAAACTTCATAAGAACACTACCTAGTTTAGGGACCATCATATTTGCTCTACCGCTAAGTTCAAGGTCGTTGGAGTCACTTTGTTGCTGAACTTATCCTCCTATCCTATCCCGTAACTCAAAGGTCGTAGGGGCACCACAGATGATCGTTAAACCAGCGTATTCCATCTTTCTCTGTCCTCAGCAGACCTCATGGCTTCACTCAGTGTCAAGACAGTCCATTCTCTAATGTTGTCTTCCCATATCTTTTTCTGTCTCCCTCTTCTTCTGCCTCCTTGCACAGTAACTTGCAGGATGGTCTTTGCAAGGCCTGATGCTCTGGTGATGTGCCCATACCATCGGAGTTTCCGTATCTTCACCACTGTGAGCAAGTCATCCTGTTGTCCAATGGCTTGTGTTATGGTCTGTCGGACTTCGTCGTTGGTGATGTGCTGGGTATAGGAAATGCCCAGAAGTCTTCTGTAGCACATCATCTCCATGCTTTGTATTCTTCGTTGTAGGTCTGCTGTGAGGGTCCATGTTTTGCAAGAGTATAGGAAGATGGAGATGACAAGGGAGCGAAGCAACCTTACCTTGGAGTGTAGACTGGTGTCTTTCCAAATGGGCTTCAATTTTGTCAGGACAGCAGTTGCTTTTGCTATCCTGGAGAGGTCTTCCTGTGGAGACCCACTGTCTCATAGAATTGCTCCTAAATATTTGAGGCTGTGCACCGTGTTGAGGGATTGGTCTTGGTCTTTGATGTCCGTGTTGATGCCATTGGTGTTCTTGGTAATCATTTTGGTCTTCTCTGCACTTATTTCCATTCCAAAGGCTGTGGAGGTGGTGTCAAGCCTCTGTACCAGCCGTTCAAGTTCTTGTTCCTCTCCATACAATCCATCAATGTCATCAGCGAAACGGAGGTTGGAGATTGCTCTACCCTCTATGCTGACTGTACCTTCACGATCTACAAGGGCATCTGACATGATGCGCTCTATGAAGATGTTGAAGAGCATTGGAGAGAGTATGTATCTTTGGGGCACAGCGATGGTTGTTCTGAACAAGTTCTCGATGGCGCTGTTGTGGAGGACTGCACTGGTAGCCTTGTCATACAAGTTTTTGATGACTTCAATAATGTTGGGGCTGATGTTGTACACTCTCGATCTCATGGTTGCCCATAGAGCTGCATGCCAGACTCGGTCAAACGCTTTGTTGAAATCTACATAAACAGAATAAATTCTACACTGACGCTTTACTTAAAATTAAAAAAAAATGACCGAACCTATTTTGTTGATTTTTGTATACAAGTAAGCCTAGCGCCTACCTCTGCACCTCATGGTCAGTTATTCAGTAGCAAATCAAAATGGTGTGTCCGATCGCTCCAAAATTCACATTTGTTGTTCAAAACAATTTTTTTCTAGCCAAGAATGAGATTTTTTTAAAACTAGGCATATACTGTACCTATTATTAGCTATTTTAAGTCATTAGTATTTTTACTTTCTGAAAGGTCAAAAGTTTGTGTGGGTCATTTTTTGACTTAAACATTGTATCTCAAAATTGGTCGAACCGATTGTAGTATTTATTTTCCTTGCAAATAGATAAAATGGTACCCATTATTGTGCTTCTTTAGGAGAAAGGAGAGTTACAACTCCGCCACAAAAATTAACATTTATGAACAAAGGTGGAAAGGATAGGGTGGGGTAAGGAAGGATGGGGCGAAGGGGAGGAATGGCGATTTTTAGCTATGTATGCCAGTGTCTGGAAATACCAATGAATGGCTTGGCAGCTCGTTTTAATTTTCTTGTTATTATTCCATGTTTATAAATACCTGTATTTTGTTTCGGTGGATAGTAAAATTTGAGCGTCCCAAGTAGACAACTCGTTCACTGTAAACATTACATTTTTTGGGTGGGGGACAATATTTACGAGTGTTGTTCCTATATGTACCAAGAACGACAACTATTAATTTTGATTCTTTGTTATTCCCTCGTGCAAAAAGAATATATTTGTTGCCGTATTATGGGGTCAAATTCACCCCGAAATGACAAACACGCACAGCCTCCCCCCTCCCCCACCCCCCCCCCCACACACGTGTATAAACCGATAAATCTAAATCGGGAATGTTACCAAAACATGGTCCTATCCTATCCTATCCCTATCCTGTCCCGTAACCCGAAGGTCGTAGGGGCACCACAGATGATCGTTTAACCAGCATTCTCCATCTTTCTCTGTCCTCAGCAGCCCTGACGGCTTCACCCAGTGTCAAACCAGTCCATTCTCGAATGTTGTCCTCCCACCTCTTTTTCGGTCTCCCTCTTCTTCTACCTCCTTGCACTGTGCCTTGCAGAATAGTCTTTGCAAGGCCTGATGATCTGGTGACGTGGCCATACCATCGGAGTTTCCCTTTCTTCACCACTGTGAGCAGGTCATCGTGTTGTCCAATGGCTTGTGTGATGGTCTGTCGGACTTCGTCGTTGGTGATGTGTTGGGTATAGGAAATGCCCAGAAGTCTTCTGTAGCACCTCATCTCCATGCTTTGTATTCTTCGTTGGAGATCTGCTGTGAAAAAAACTACCAAAAATACCAAAACTCCTCATCTTAGCGCCACTGTTTCATGACAGGAACTCTCGATCAAGCAGGACAAGATACCTTGAGCGAAATATTGCGTAGCCTACTAGAGAGTTTACAATTTTAAAGTCTACATTCTGATCATGTCGTGCGTACCCCAAAAGTTGTAAACTTGTTTTCTTCGCGTAGTATCCGCAGTACCCTAAAGAAAAAGGGTATGAACCAATGAAACAACTTTGCGAATGTAAGCCTTTGCATGGACGAACACATGTCTTATGTGACAGCGTACCAGCGCCAAAACCTGATATTTACAAATATCATAATGATAATTACAATTATGAAGGGATAATTACAATAATCATTGAAAAATTACAAATATCATCGCGTGATCCTGTTAAGTTGTCAGGTTTTGGCTCTAGCAATCAGCTTGGAAATGCGTCAAAACCGAAAATTGTAATTATCACATAATAATTAAAAAAATTTACTTAATAATTTTATGTGATCACGTCTACTTGTGGCTGCGGCAGCGTACTAGCGCCAAAACTTGCATCTACATGTATAAATAATAATGGTAATTAACACGTGTTCTGTGTAATTCACATAGATGACGGCCTACTAGCGCCAAAACCTGATAATTACACATTTCATGGGATAATTATAAATATCAATGACATATATAAAATTAACACTTAAGAATTGTAATATCAATTAAAAATTAAATTTTTTGGTTTTGTCCCATTTCCAGACGGATTGCTAGAGCCAAAACTGAAAATTAAATATGATCACGCGTGGAGATAATATTTGTAATTTTTCAATGATACTGATAATTAATAATTAACACTGTGGATTACCGGTATCCCTGTTAATTACACAGAACACGTGCTAATTTCAATTATCTCGTGAAACTGGTAACTCTCGGTTTTAGCGTCATAGTCTTATGTCTGCATGTTGTGCGGTGTGATGGATGCTGGGAAGTGTCGCATGAACGACACATGGCAGGATGGCACACCACACGACACGACTGGCGTTATCCGACACGATTTATCTTTTGTAACTCCTCGCCACTGTTGCCGCCCACTCCTTGCCCCCATGATCAGGTTTACCTATTCCCTTCTTCTTGTTCTTGTTCTTGTTCTTGTTCTTGTTCTTGTTCTTGTTCTTGTTCTTGTTCTTCTTCTTCTTCTTCTTCTTCTTCTTCTTCTTCTTCTTCGTTTACTTTCTGTTCTTTTTCTTCGTATTCCTAGTGGTTTTGTCTTCTTCTTTTTCTCGCCCTTCTTCTTCTTCTTCTTCTTCTTCTTCTTCTTCTTCTTCTTCTTCTTCTTCTTCTTCTTCTTCTTCTTCTTCTTCTTCTTCTTCTTCTTCGTATACTTTCTGCTCTTCTTCTTCGTCCTCCTAAAGGTTTCCCCGTGGGGGTGTCGGTTTTCTTAGTATAATAGTATCCCCACTTTCTGGAAATTTAGTGCTTTAAATTCCCACTGTCGCTGTCATTCTCATTTGTTCTTTCTCATTCCTACTCTGTTCTAACAATCTACTATACTATCTTCTTCTTCGCTAGACCAGTCACCTACCTTTTTTCTTAAAAACGCTTCCGGGACAAAATTCCTCATTTGTGTGTGAGGTCTGTTGGACAGCTTGGAAATATTGGACGCTTTCTGCCTGTGGTCACTAGGGCTTCCTATGATGTTATTATTTGGCAATATAGGCATTTTATATGTATGTGTTTTGTTGATATTTTATAATGATGTTTATATTCTATTTTGTTTTTGTAAACGGGGGTTTGATAAATTAGGGTATAGCCTCAGCGTCCCCTGCGTGGGATGTCTTTATTGTAAAGTGACCGGCTGGTAGATTGCCTTCAGTGTTACCACTAGGGTTGTTTCGGCAGATCTTTTATGCGGATCAGGGGCGAGTCCTCTTTCAGCGAAGTTGTGGTCTTGATTTTGTGGTCCTGATTCGGCTATACTGGTCCTGATTTGGCTCAGAAGAGTCTACTTGACCTAAAGCAATAATCATGTAATATCATGTCATTTCCTAATGGTTTGTCTTCTTCTTCTTCTTCTTCTTCTTCTTCTTCTTCTTCTTCTTCTTCTTCTTCTTCTTCTTCTTCGTCTTTGGTATTATTGTTGTTATTTTTCAATCCAAAATTTGAAAATTAAACTTCTATTTCCTTTCTTGTTTTCTAACAGCGATCTCCCTTGCATTTACACCACTTGTTTCAGTGATAGAGCGTATGTTCGTTGGGTATGTGATAGAATGACATGATACAGGTGATCATCGTGTATGTTGATAACAGATCACCCACCCTTGCAGCCTGATTAAGGGTTATTTGGGGTGGGGGTGGAGGGCGCGTCCATAGCAAGCATCGAGCATTGCTTTTATTATTATTATTATTATTATTATTATTATTATTATTATTATTATTATTATTATTATTATTATGGTTGTTGTAATTATTATCTCCAATCATTAACAAGGATTGTCTTTGCTTTTTTATGATATCAAATACTATAATTCCGTCATTTGTGCTCGGTGATACTCTGTGAAACACTAGCGGCCCTGTCTATGCCCTTTGATAACAAGGCATGCAACTGCTTGGCTCGCTCAGTTGTGATGTGTGTGTGTGTGTGTGTGTGTGTGTGTGTGTGTGTGTGTGTGTGTGTTGATGTGTGTGGGAGGCAGAGAGAGCAGGAGAGAAAGTTGGAATAATGTTTACGATGTGGATGAAAGCGAATGATTCGTTATTCCGTTATGGGGGTAATAAAATTGTATTGTATTGTATTGTATTGTATCGTATCGTATCGTATTATTGTATTGTAGGATGGGTGTGTAGTGAGGTTCAGCTAGAACCAAAAGTGAGTGTATTATTCGAGTGCAGTGAGAAAGAAGTGTGGAGCTGTCGTCGCTGACTTTTCAACTGCACAAGTCAAACGGCGTACAACTGGGGGATTATTTTTAATAGCCCCATTTGGCCATAACAGCGAAGATCCACACTGCGCCATCAACGTATTGTCAACTTGTGGATTATATGTAACGGCATGCGCTAACTTCAAAGGCTTGTGTCAAAAACACCTTTAAAGGAGTTATTTTGTTTGTTTTTTGCTCTATGAACTGTCTTCAAAGAAAGAGGCCGCGGAGAATAATTCTCTGGCTGTGTGTCGGTCTCTGTGTCTGTCTGTCTCTCTCTATCTGTCTCTCTCTCCATCACATACACACACAGACACACAAACGCGATCGCACGCGCACCCACACAGACACACACACGCACACATTTCAATATTTAATTTTTCATAAAATCGCACGAACATATGCACTTAGAGAAGTCAGATATATACGAGCAGCAAGCACCATTACATTACTGGACTAATGCCTACATGCACAATCCAAACAAACACCCACCCACACCCCCTCACACACAATCCAAACACAAACACAATCCAAACACCCACCCACGCACACACACAAACGCGCGCACACACACAGGTCTTAGCATTACAAACATTGACATTTGAAGACACAACAACGGCTTGACCAAGCTCTAAAGCAAGGCAAAGTCCTGAAAAGGCGTCTTCATCTTCCTAATGTTATGATATCAACTTTGAAATCCTTATGAATCACACAGTCCTTCCCGACCAAATTGCCCCTGTTTTGTGGAATAAAGATTTTTTTTTTACTTGACCTGACTTCTTCTCCCCTAATCACCCTCACCTTATTCCTCCCACCTTACGCAACAACAGGTTTCTTTGAGGGAGGCGGTTTGGCGGCCAGACAGATAAGAGGCTGATCTCCATGTCGTCTGCTTATGGGGAAACGCCTGGAAAATCTGGGATTAAAAATAAAATTTAAAAAAAAAAGTCTGCATTAGTGCAGATGCTAAAGGGAATTGGAGAAGTCCGGGGGTGTCAAAAGATGAAAATGAATTTAAAAAAGAAAAAAAGAAAAAAGAGGAAAGCTTATACAAGACTTGACAGATTAGCGCTGGATGTCAAAGGGAAGACTTAAGAAAATCGTGCAGCGTGCAGCATCGCAGATCGTGTGAAGCAGTGTCGTGTTGAATCGCACACCTTGCCCGTCGTCGAGTCCAAGGATTAAGACTGCAATTGCTCGCCTATCAATTGTCCCCGTGGAGAGGACCAGCCATTGTGGAGCGTGTTTACAAGCTAAACGTTAAAGTTTTTAATATTGACGTGGAGTATTTGCTATCAATTAGACAAGAGAGCCCCTTACCTGACCGCTGTGGCCGTTCAACAATAAAAGCTTAGCTCAGGGGAGGGAAGAAAATGAAGTCGTTTGCATGAATGAAGTTAGGCACGAAGTATCACAACTTGTCTCTCAAATCTCACACATGCATCACAAACTGCAGACAATAACGTTCTGCGTTGTTCTTTAAACAAAAAATTAATCTCCCCCTTATTCATTCATTCTTTGGAATCAGCTTTACAGTTTCGTGTAGTTGTGTCCGAACCGTGTCGTCTGCCACTCGAGATAGTGACAGTCGAACGTTCTGATTGTCGTAATAGTAAAGTGGTATCTGATGTCGTTTTCGTAGTATGAAGTAGCGGTGGAGGCAACACGGCTTTTAGCTTTGGTTGTGTCAACACTGGTGGTGGCTTGTCCTGAGTGAGGGTTCTTCCCCTCTACTGCGGCGTCGCTTTGATGTTGTTCTAAACGAACTGTGCTATTGTGTGTTGTGCAATCTGTTGTGCTGACCTCTTGCATTGTTCTATGGTCATGGTCATGTTGGGTCATTTGCTTCGTTGTTGTATTAACGTTGTGCTGGCTTATTTTGCAGTGGTGTATGCCGTCCTAGCTTGAATATTACATTATCTTCTGTCAGCATTGTTCTGTGATCAATGATTGCTATGTTGAGTAATTTGCATGTTTGCATAATGATTTCAAAAACTTCCTGGAGCGTATCATGTCAGATGCCCTTGCAGATTACAGTCAGCATAAGGGGTAGAGCAATCTCCGACCTTCGTTTTGCGGATGGCATTGATGGATTGGCTGGAGAAGAACAAGAACTAGGACAGCTGGTACAGAGACTTGACCCCACCTTCAGAGCATATGGGGTGGAAATAAGTGCAGAGAAGACCAACATGACGACCAACAACACCAATGGCATCAACACGGACATCAAAGTCCAAGACCAATCCCTCAACACAGTGCATAGCTTCAAATATTTAGGAGCCATTGCATCAGACAATGGATCCCGACAGGAAGTCCTGTCCAGGATCGCACAACAACTGCTGCCCGGCAAGATTGAAGCCCAATTGGAAAGACATGACCATCAGTCTACATTCCAACGTAAGACTGCTGCGCTCCCTTGTCATCTCCATCTTCCTATACGCTTGCGAAACATGGACCCTCACAGCAGATCTACAACGAAGAATACAAAGCACGGAGATGAGGTACTACAGAAGACTTCTGGGCATTTCCTATACCCAACACATCACCAACGACGAAGTCCGACAGACCATCACAAAAGCCATTGGACAACACGATGACCTGCTCACAGGGGTGAAGAAACGGAAATTATTATTATTATTATTATTATTATTATTATTATTATTATTATTATTATTATTATTATTATTATTATTATTATTATTATATGTTTGATGCATTTTTGACAATTATAATTATTTGTTAATTGTATGAAGGACATTGTAATATTTATACTATATTTTTATTGTTAAAACCCTGGTATTGCTCTAAAGTACTGTTTACATTTTCCCATTTTTATACCAGGATTGTCTCAAGATACTGTACATATGTCTACGCTTGTTATTATGTATGTGGTGTTGGATTGTCTACGCTGATTCGCATTTTGTGCAAATCTGTATGTTGATTTTCATGTAGTAGGCCTGTCATTGTCATTTTGGTTTGGTTTGGTTTTAGAGACGGCTATTGTCATTGCAATGTTAGAATATGTATTATTTTTGTTAGTTTTTAAAATTAAATGTTTACAATTGTTTATTATGAAGAGCAGTGTGCCTTATCGTAGATCAGGAGCCTGCGCTATATAAATCAGATTATTATTTTTATTATTATTTTTATTATTATTATTATTATTATTATTATTATTATTATTATTATTATTATTATTATTATTATTATTATTATTATTATTATTATTATTATTAGAGTATTATACGCACTGTGTCCGGGGACGTTAATCTAACCACAAACCACCTTATTATTATTATTATTATTATTATTAATATTAATATTATTATTATTATTATTATTATTATTATTATTATTATTATTATTATTATTATTATTATTGTTATTGTTATTATTATTATTATTATTATTATTATTATTATTATTATTATTATTATTACTATTACTATTCTTCTTCTTCTTCTTCTTCTTATTATTATTATTATTATTACTATTATTTTTACTATTACTATTCTTATTATCATTATTATTATTATTACCATTATTATTATTATTATTATTATTATTATTATTATTATTATTATTATTATTATTATTATTAGACCATCACACAAGCCATTGGAAAACACGATGACCTGCTTACAGTGGTGAAGAAACGGAAACTCCGATGATATGGCCACGTCACCAGATCATCAGGCCTTGCAAAGACCATCCTTTAAGGCACAGTGCAAGAAGGTAGAAGAACAGGGAGACAGAAAGAGTTGTGGGAGGACAACATTGGAGAATGGACTGGTTTGACACTAAGCGAAGCCATAAGGGTTGCTGAGGACAGAAAAAGATGGAGTACGCTGGTTAAACAATCATCTGTGGTGCCCCTACGATCTCCGAGTTACGGGATAGGATAGGATAGGATAGGATAGGATATTATTATTATTATTATTATTATTATTATTATTATTATTATTATTATTATTATTATTATTATTATTATTATTATTATTATTATTATTATTATCGGCTGGACTTTGTGAAAATCAAGGGGAGATTTTCCATAACATGAGAAGACGCCTGAATTAAATTCTCAGGACAAAAGAAAACATCTTCATACGAAAAAACATATCCACAACTTAGCTGGTTGGCCACGGAACTGACCAAAAAATACAATAAAAATGTAATAAAAAGTCAAATCTAAGGTAGTTTTGAACAAGGTTAGGTTATGTTTTGGATAGATGGACAGAGTACTGCTCTGACCTTTACAAACCACACACCAAACGGAGACCCGTCAGTTCTAAAATGTCCCTAGGGCAGAGAAGAGGAAGAAATCTGTTTAGAAAGCGACTGCTGGTGAGTTGACAAAGGGAGACAACATGTGTGTCATAAAGGTGACTCGCCTCAAAAGATGGGGCTGGAGTTTATTGATAGCATTTTGGATAAAAACCCTTATTAGTTGGTGTCCTCCATAGAATGAGGGGATCATAAGAACTACCCCTTGGGGTCATGAGCAATCTTGCCACTGTAGATTGTTCTAACCTATAAGGGGAAAAGTGAAAGCCCCAGTTGAAAACCTGTCTTGCCTTTATAGGCATGACAGTTTCACTGCGGCAACAGTACCCCTGTTGGAGTGCCGGGGGTTTCAGTATAAATAGTATCCCCACTTTCTGGAAATTTAGTGCTTTAAATTCCCACTGTCGCTGTCTTCCTCATTTGCTCTTTCCCATTCCTGCTCTGTCCTATCACTCTGCTATACTATCTTCTTCTTCGCTAGATCAATGACCTACCTTTTTTCTTGAAAACTCTTCCTGGACAAGACTCCTTGTTTGTGTATGAGGTCTGTTGGATCAGCTTGGGAGTGTTGGACGCTTTCTGCCGGGTGGTCACTAGGGCTTCCTATGATGTCATTATTTAGCACTATAGGCATTTTATATGTATGTGTTTTGTTGATAATTTATAATGATGTTTGTATTCTATTTTGTTTTTGTAACCGGGGGTTCGAGTAGTTGGGGTAAAGCCTCAGCCGTCCTCTGCGTGGGATGTCTTTATTGTAAAGTGACTGGCCGGTGGAGGGCATTCAATTTTCCCACTGGGGTTGTTTCAGCAGATCTTTTATGCGGATCGGGGGTTGTCCGGTCCTGATTTGGCTCGGAAGAGTCCGCTGGACCTAAAGCAACAATCAATCAATCAATCAATCATAAGAACTGTCTCCCATGTCCGAGAGAAAGCTGAGCTAGGAAGTCTACATTGTTGCACGCTTTGTTAACGAGCGTTGTGGCCAAGTGGGCTAAGGCGGGACTAACTTGCGTTATCCACAAGCCAGAAAACAATGGCGCCTGACAGGTGTGGGTTCGAGCCAGCTTCTGAGCGTTATGTTTCTCCGAATATTATTTACTTTCGACTCGGGCAACGTCTCTGGGGGTTTTCTCCGGGTATTCCGGTTTGCTCCCCCAGCAAAAGTGTCAAAAATTCACAAATAATGTTAGGTAGGTTAGGTTTGGGCGCGCCACAGGCTGCGACTACGCCTTCCACGGGGGAGGCGGCCCAGAAATTGCAGATAGAAATGGATAATAAACTGCAGCAAAAAAAAAAGTCTTATGTCATTGTTCCATACTGAATGGTTACGCTGGCTTTATTACATCGTTGTATGCTTTTGTATTGTTGAATAGCTTCTGTCGTCATTGTTCCGTAGTAAACGGTTATGGCGGACTTATTACAGTGTTTGTGCTTTTGTTATGTTGATTACCTGCTGCCGTCATTGCGCCGTATTAAGCGGTTATGCTGGCTTTATTACCTTGTTGAAAGCTGTGTTGAGGTTGTTAGATTGTCGTTCTTCTTTGTTCTATGATAATTACTATGTTTTGGTTTATTGCAAGTCGTATAATGATGATGTTATAGTACGGTCTAGAATGTGCCGTGTAACGAGTTTTGCTGGCTTAACAGCATACTTCTATAGTCAAGTCAAGTCAAGTCAAATAATTTTATTGCCAAGATAAAACACCAGGAATATGTCTCAGAATCGAGATAACACGCACGCACACACACACAAACCTACACACACACACACACACACACACACGCACACGTGTAGCAAGCTAAGACAGGCAGTGGGCTACAGAATTACGGTTCAAGTGACTATGTTACTATACAACTTTTCTAAAAATTACACGAGCTTTTCCTTAAAACGCACATCTATAATAGGCCAGAACCCAAAAGCTTTCGCGCACACACACACGCACGCACACACACACACACAGTTCGCACACGAGCCAACATACTGCATGCAAGCACGACAGACAGAACCACACCCATGAGCCACCGCGAAAACCGTATGCAGAGGTTGAGGTCGAGGGGTCAAGGCCAAAGGTCGCTCTGTCCATGGCTAGCAGTACACACAAACACACGCGTAACGCAGTGTAGTTCGATGTAAAACCGAAGAATTTGTTCTGTGCGAGATTAGAGATAGACTTGGAATGCTGCGTTACGGTGAAATGTCTTTTGATTGTTTATTACATTATGTTATTATTCTGGCGCCACTCCATGTTGAACACGGCTCCCCCACCCACCCCATCCCACTCTCCTGCATGTGCAACGAGCATGTCTACGGACGTTTACGATCTGCGCTATGCAAGACATCAACATCTGCAACATCATCAACGCTGCATTCGTTTGAAGAGAGAGAGAAAACTACTCTGGTGAGAATATAAGCGCACGCATTCCCTCGCATGGACTTTAAAGATCCTGACGCTCATGTCCCAGACAGGCGAGGGCCGGCTGGCTACACAAATACACCCAGCGTGCACTATAAAGTCCTTTCTTCCCATCCTACCTGGTCCTCCAGGACGGTGCTCAGTCGTCTGGGCGTGCGAGTGGGCGCCTCGGGCGCTTTGAGATAGGTCCCGTATCGTCCAGCGCCTTGAGCTGCTCTTGAGCTGAAAATGCACTATATAAGAACGAATAAATAAATTAATTGAATAAAAAAAAAACAGCAGCTATTTTTGATTTATTAATTTGTGTTTAGTGCTTCTTCTTCATTATTGTATGTTATTTTAAAATTAAATCAGTTAATATATTAATTGATTGTAATCCAATCCAACATTTGGGCTGATTGTTCTCTATTTTTATCCGTGAACTTTGACCTGACCTTGGGTTCGCTCGTGGTCACACTGCATTAGCACGCGCCATCAGGGCGGAAAAAAAGGGGGGCGGGCGGAGCTAATGACAAGAAAGAGACAAAAGACGGTGAACAATTATTACCACGCCCAACACACCACTTTTTACTGCGTTGTTGAGAGAGAGAGAGAGAGAGAGAGAGAGAGAGAGAGAGGAGAGAGAGAGAGGATGAGAGAGAGAAAGAAGGGAGAGAGAAAGGCGGGAGAGAGAGCGGGAGAGAGAGAGAGAGAGAGAGAGAAAGATAGATACTTAGTGCCGAATCAGGACCACTAGGAAGAGAGAGAGGTGAGTAGATTTAAAGGGACCTCAAATCGAAGACTTTGTTTACGGTGGAGGTACTAATGAGTTTAGTCAAAAATTCGCAATTGGTATTACATAAAACAAACAAACAAACAATGATTAAGCGAGCTCTCGCTGCGCAAAAAGTGTTGAAGTTTCCTTTTATTTTTTTTCTGACTAGGAGTGATTTCCCCTGTTTAGTCGATACATCAATGCGCTCTACCGTCTACTAGATGATACTAATTGTTAGCATTATAAAGCTAGCCATCGGTCGATGTGATTAACAGGCACAACCGAACTCTTGATTTAAAATGTAAAACAACCAACCAAAAACAAACATCTATACTTTCGGAAGAGCGTGGGTGCTTTGTGTGCGTCTGCAAGCAAACATTTTTCTTCAAAGTAGGGTAACACTCACTGTGAATGTTAAACGGATCTGTCTCGGGGGCGTAGTCAAAATGAGTCCCTTGAAGGGAGGGTGAGAGGGCGTGTTAGATGGAGGTGGGTGAGTTGTGTCGGGGGAGAGGGATGGGAGGATGAAAGGGATGGGGAAGGGGTAGGAAGAGCAGGAGAGGGGGGGGGGGCCTCCAAGAAGAAAATCCAGGTAGCCATTAGTTTTGAAGCGGTTGTGCGTTTTGTTCCCTCTGTTTCATTTTTAGCTGTGTTGCTGACGTCCCTTCAAGTGTTTCAGGCGGCCGTTCCGCGAAAGTACGCCTTCATGCGGCGTCTTTATCAGTTTTTTTTTAAAGGTCCTTTTTTATTTTTTATTTTTTTTAAGTCTAGGTTCATAAACCGATACAGATCACACACAATGACCCGTCATTAGCTATCTCCTTAGAGTGAGTCGTATGACGCGAAACAAAATCAGCGTTTAACTATACTCTATTACTTCTAAAGTACAGTAAGTTGGCGACAACCGAACGACTAATTTCGTTTTTCCTAGTTTTACAGTATAATGGGTTTTCCGCTAATCTTTCGGTCCGTCGTTAGGTAGGGAAGGGATGAAGGGAGGGATGAGGGGAGGGATAGAACGACAGACAGAAAGAAAAAGAGAGGGGAGTGGGAGAACGATAGAGCGAGAGAGGGAGAGAGAGCGAGAGAGAGAGAGAGAGAGAGAGAGAGAGAGAGAGAGAGAGAGAGAGAGAGAGAGAGAGAGAGAGAGAGAGAGGGGCTAAAATCTTCACCTTTCGCCTAATGAAGGTAGTGCCGATTTCATAGCTCTGGCTTGCTAGTTTACCTAACTTTTTGCTCCAGTCAGTACTGGATTGACTTGGGTGTTGCTGTGCGCGGTTTCGTACTGATTAAAAAAAAAACACGTTTTTCTTTATCTATTTATTTGTGAAGAGAGAGAGGAAGATTTATCTCTCTCTCTCTGTATATATATGTATATATCTCGAAAAAGTGTTAGTATTCGTATAATAAGTCATGAATTGTTTATGCTGTTGTTATTTATCAAGAATTATATTACTGTTAGTAATTATTGTAAGTTGTTTAACGGCTGTGCAAGACAAAGTCTATGCATGTGAATGAACTCATGTGTCTGCACTTTCGTAACGCTGCTGCGCTGTAGGCCTATGGAACGATGATCAAGAATAAGCCTAATTATGTTCAAATGATTACTAATGGTTTGTGTAGATGTGTAGTTCATATTTTCTACTTAATAATAATAATAATAATAATAATAATAATAATAATAATAATAATAATAATAATAATAATAATAATAATAATAATTCATTTTCTCAAGCACAAGACAAAACTAAAGTCTGCTTTAAGTGTCCACACGCAAACACATACTGATACAAGAATAAATATTTAAACAAAATTAAAACATGATTCGTCGAGCAGATAACGACAGAAAGATGTCCCTTTGCAACTGTGTACACATTGTTGCTGAATTCGGTGCCACACAGTGAATCTATCCTGCTCTGCGCTTCACTTTCACAGGCGCTATTCACAACTTTCCGGCACCTCTCATAAAAACTCGTGGGTATCGCCATTATAAATTAAAACGAGGTTAGAATGAAACCAAGTTCCGGTCTGGCTTGTTTTGCTTTTATCAAAGCTTGATGCGTGACTTTTAAATATAGTAGTAGTAGTAGTGGATGTAGGACAGGCATCGCTGCCTAAAGCCTCGCGGCTTATAAAGACGTCCCCTCATCAGAGATGAGAATCCTAAAATGACAAAAAGGAGGAAAAATTCCAAAGTCTGTCGAGTGGCGAAGCCACGAGTGCGCGTACCTGCGAAGCAGGTACGCTATGCTAGGGGGGCCGGGGGCATGCTCCCCCGGAAAATTTTTGAAAAGATGGTTAAAATCTATGCATTCTGAGCCTTATTTTATGGGGTCAGATCAGTTGTTTTTGTGGTACTAAAATGCTGTTGTTAGCTCTCCACAGTTCAACACATAGGCCTAATGAATTTATTTCAAACATCAGTTAAGCCTTGTATTACACATTCCTTTTGACTGCAGACAAGAATGGTTTAAATACCAATGACAAGACAAGGCTTTACCAATGCACATAATTACTGTCCAAAACAGAGTTGTACATTTATACATAGAATCAGTATGAAGCCTCACTGACACTCTTACGGTCACACCAAACAATAAAATCATAAATACCTCGATTGACTGTTCGAACAAGGTTTACAATTTCAAGATAATGTCTTGGAAAAACCACAACAAGGAAAGCAGAAATACGGATGCCCGATGGTTTCAGGCAGTCGTTCCTAAAACAGTTCTGATGCTATAATCATATATACATTATGAACAACTTCAGCCTTGAAGTCGTAGTCAGGCACTGAAGTCAGGCTGAAGTTTACAATTACGTCATGCACTAGGATTACAGTTCTTTGTGTATACAACATTCTCATGTTTTTTTGAAGAATTGTTAAAAGTATAAATAAAAACTGGCAGGTACCAACATGCTATACAGTCTGCACACACACAATTATTGAATGAACTATGTACATGTACATGTGCATGTATTTTATAACTGAAGCCAGGCAACTATCCAGTTCTTGTTTTCTTGGCTGGTGGCTTTTGACTTCTAATCTCACTTCTCTTCCTCACCAACACCTGAAGTCGGGCAGTCAGAGCTTTCTTATGAGCCAGTCTGGCTTGTTTCTCTGCCTCTGCATTCAACTCCACATTTCTTTCGATCTTTTTGTCCTTCAAACGAATTAAGACTGTTGTGTTCAACTTTTCTTCTAACCACTTAAAAAAGTTCCACTTGATTTTTACACCACTGTAGATGTGGGTAGCAAGAGCCTTTTCTCCAGGATTTAGTTTTTGAAGCATTTTACAAGTCGCGCTTTGTTCTAGACAATGGCTGATCAACCACGTGATGTTTTGGCTGTTCCATCGATCGCACTACAACTCAGCGCATGAGAAAGGGCTTCAAGCGCCTATTTGAGTGACGTCACTATCAGCGGGAGTGTCTGGGAACAGCCGGAATCTTATGCGCAGAAAAACGGAAGGCTTAGATACGCAACGTCACTTCCGTAATGCGATGGCTAGTATCTAAGAGAGCTCCACGTACGTTTACCAGGACACACGGAAGAAAGAAATCGGGTTATCTCGGCTTTTTACGGCAGCTTGGTGGATCGACGAAAACGAAGTGAGAGCGAACCAAATGACAACAATCCGCATGGGAATAACGAGTGGGAATAAGCTGCGAGATCGAAAATCAACAACTCACCCTAATCATATACACTAAAATTTTCTCACCGGATTTAAACCGATCTCAAAAATGACCCTGGGACCTTCCGAAAGAGCGGATTTCCGCTAAAAAGCGGAAGATTCTCATCTCTGCCTCATTGTTTATGGTATATATAGTTTGCAATATGATTTGCATGCAATAATTTGAAATAATCATTTCTAGTCGTATTGATAGAATAAATTTTGAAATTTGGAATCAGTGTCTATGTAGTTTTTTAAACTATTTACAGATGGTGCAAATTTAATATTTGTTGGTAAAGAATTCCAATAATTAGCTATTCTATGTGCAAATGAAAATTTTCGTTGGTTAGTTCTACAATATTTTATGAAAATTTTACCTTCACACTTCCTAGTTCTGTTAGATTGATCAAGTAAGAAAAAAGTATTAGTATTAACATCCTCTACATTATTAATTATTTTAAATGTCTGATTTCGAAAACGAAAACAAATTGCCGAAAACGACGATTGTTACAGCCAGAAAACGAGTGGGATAAGTATAAAAACGGTGGAGGAAGTACATGCTCAGTGAAAGGATGCAAAAAACAATCGTAAAGGCCTGTATTTGTGGCGACTTCGGAGGTGCGTCGATCATCGACAGAAAGTGAAACAGGACCTGAAGACTCTTGTAGTTTTCCATAGCTTCGCCGTCGCAACCTTCACTAAACACGAAGTAGTTGACTATGTTAGGCGAGCGTTGTGGCGAAGTGGGCTAAGGCGGGACTAACTTGCCTTGTCCACAAGCCAGAAACCAATGGCGCCTGACAGGTGTGGGTTCGAGCCAGCATCTGGGCGTTATGCTTTTCCGAATATTTTTCAAAAATTAACAAATAATGTTAGGTAGGTAGGGTTTAGGCGCGCCACTGGCGATAGAAAGGGATAATAAACTGCAGCCAAAAAATAAAACTATGTGAGGGTACGATACTGGTGGCCAGTGACACATGTTATTATTCTTGAATATTTCATTTGGAAATAACTCACTAAAACAAGCGTAGAAAGAAACCGGAAGTATGTTTCATTGAGGGGATTCCCGTTGGTGCATAGGATAGCAGAAAAGTGTGAATTAAGGCCCCTATCAAACCCATTTTCAAGGGACGCAACTCTTGTAAAAAGGCAAGGCAAAATGACGGGAGTTTTCCTTCTGGGTAAATGGACTGTGCTTTTATACATAGAGCCATTTCTTCTTTGCAGTGGCTCCAGCCAAGTTCTAACCGGCTTGTCGATGCTTAACGTCTGCGGAGAAGTAAAAAAACAAAACATTTGGTGGAATTTGTAAATTTTGAAACTTTGGAGATTGCTCTACCCCCTATGCTGACTGCGCCTTCGTGATCTGCAAGGGCATCTGACATGATACGCTCTAGGAAGACGTAGAAGAGTGCTGGAGACAGTAGGCATCCATGACGCACATCGATTGTTGTTCTGGACCAGTTCCCGATGGCGCTGTTGTGGACGACGGGTAACCTTGTCATATGATTTGTTCACCTTGGGGTTTCAATCTGTTGAGTATTATTTTAAGGAGGATCTTGCTGGGATGGCTGATGAGGCTGATTGTGCGGTAATTTTCACACTCCTGAAGTTTACCCTTTTTTGGGACGAATGATGACAGGCGACTGGGTCCTTGATGTAGGCCACTCCCCACTCTGCCCGATATAATTACTTAGCATTCCCCATAAAGAGTTCCCGTCAAAGTGGATATGTATCAATCCCCCCGCCATCCCCCTACTGTTTTTACATTTAAACTAGGCTCCTGTCCCACATGAAGGGAGGGGGTAGGGAAGAGGATGCAAGGGTTGGAGGGGTGAGAGGCAGGTAGCCAGATCCTAAATCACCCCGCTATAATAGGATTGCGGCCAATTTCAGTGTACCGATATCTAAATTGTTCAAAGTACCCATTTTGTGGGGTAGTTATGAAACAGACTTCCATAATGACACAAGAGGAATGAGGACTGGTGGGTGACGGGGGGTTCGTGGGGGAGAGGGTTCGTGGGGGGGGGGAGGTCGTGAGAGGGTGTCCGTGTGGGGGGGGGAGGGGGAAAGGAGACTTTCATAAAAAAAGATGAATGCTTTAAATGATCACAACGAACAACTACTGCCACTATCATTTTCAGGTCAGCCAACTCTGCGATTATCGTACCTGTCTGGGGTTTATGAATGTTGCAGGAAGTTATATCTGTGGTGTCAAAGGTCCCGCTTTGTGAGCCAACTGCGCCCTCTACCGCCAGACGTGACGGCGACGGCGTGAAGAGGGTGTTAAGAGCGCGGCAGGCTTGATTTGCTATCGACCACCTTAAAAGCACTTTTCTGTTGAAGATTGCACAAGTGCTACGCTGTTTCATATCACAGAGACCATCTTAAGTTTGCGCCATACGCTGTTTCGTATCACACAGATCATCTAAAAAGGCTGCTTCCACACCAAACGATATCTTAATCAGGTATTGAAGGGTTCTGAAAATATAAACATATGCAACACTTTGGCGGCTCAAATCATCTTAATTTCTTCTACAGAAGTGTTTTTTTTCGAAAATACAGGCCTGGAGTTTGTATAAACAGAAGAGGGAGGGGAAGATTTCGGAAGTGAACTCAGTGAGCTTTATAACTCATGTACTTCCGAAGACTGATGAAATACTGGTCAGAAATTTTGTCACATAGTAGGGTCCAAGTGAAGATTCAGAAACAGTGTAGTTAATATTTCTGGTGCTAGTCGACCTTTAAAATCAATAACTATGACGCAGCTGATGACGATCAAATTAATTTTGACACACAGAAAAGTACTTATAGATTTTCCAGGTCAGCGGCAGCTGGGATGAAACCCAAAGATTTTAGTTAGTTAAAATAGATTAACGTCCCCGGACACATAAGCGTATAGGGGACGGGTTGAGACCCCCTATTCCTATTATACAGCTGTTTAGTACAGGCTTCTGGTGCAAAGATTCAACATTACATTACATTACATGATTATTGCTTTAGGTCCAGCGGACTCTTCCGAGCCAAATCAGGACCGGACAACCCCTGATCCGCATAAAAGATCTGCTGAAACAACCCTAGTGGTAAAACTGAAAGCTCTCCACCAGCCAGTCACTTTACAATAAAGACATTCCACGCAGGGGACGCTGAGGCTGTACTCTAATTTATCGAACCCCCGTTTACAAAAACAAAATAGAATACAAACATCATTATAAATTGTCAACAAAACACATACATATAAAATGCCTACATTGCTAAATATATAATAACATCATAGGAAGCCCTAGTGACCCTCTGGCAGAAAGCGTCCAATATTCCCAAGCTGATCCAACAGACCTCATACACAAATAAGGAGTCTTGTCCCGGAAGAGTTTTCAAGAAAAAAAGGTAGGAGACTGGTCTAGCGAAGAAGAAGATAGTATAGCAGATTGATAGAACAGAGCAGGAATGAGAAAGAGCAAATGAGAAAGACAGCGACAGTGGGAATTTAAAGCACTAAATTTCCAGAATGTGGAGATACTATTTATACTGAAACCCCCAGCACCCCAACGGGGGTAAAGATTCAACAAGAAAGAAGGTTGGATCCTGCTGTACGAAGTCGGCAAGGGGCACAGCGTCAAAAACTGTTCAACCCCACACCACCCATCCCACCCCTCACCCCCACTCCCCCACCCCCCTACTCCCCCCCCCCCCCCCAAAAAAAAAAAAAAAAAAAGGTCACGTCCACGACTTTCGATTTTTGGATCTTCATCAAAGAAAGCGTCGCAGTCGGAAACTCGGCGGCTCAGATGTTTGCTTATTAGACAGGAAGTTAGCTCAAAGATCTAAAAAGCATCTGATTAACCGGTTTCGTTCTTTGAGAGACATTCTAAGACTATTCTCGTCGGAGGTCGACGGAGTTGTCCCTTCGGCTTTTTTTGGCCTAAAAGGCAAGGCCGATAGATCGTCCCGATCATTTCGTAATTTTTTTTAAAAAAAAGGTCCCGAGAGGATTATGCAATTTTGTACATTCACGTACCAGCATATGCATTCGCACACCAGTTCGAATTTCCCACTCGGTCATCCTATTCAAGATATCGCTTCTCTTCATCATCATCTGTTTTCGAAGCATTCGGTTAATTCTTATAAAGATGTATCATTACTTTAGGCCCAGAAACAGTTCCATAATCATCACTGCTACTACTAGTGGAAACACCGCCTAAAAATCCAAACAGTTCTTCTTCCGTTTTGGTTTTTAAAAAATACGTCATTCAAGGCGAATGCCGTATCACGTGTCCCTTCATTAACCTTGTGACGTCATATCCTTTGCAATTTGATTTTGAAAGCCCAGGTAAACATACCGATTAGTTAGTTATTCATTGCTTACAGGGTCCAGCGGACTGCAAAGAGCCGAACCAGGACCACACAATCACGACCACAACTTGGTTGAAAGAGGACTCACCCTTGATCCGTATGAAAGATCTGCAGAAACAACCCCAGTGGTAACACTTAAGGCACTCCACAAGGCGGTCATTTTACAATAAAGGCATCCCATGAAGGGGACGCTGAGGAGATACTCTAATTTATCGAACCCCCGTTTACAAAAACAAAATAGAATATAAACATCATTATAAAATATTAACAAAACACATACATATAAAATGCCTACATTGCTAAATAATAATAATAGCATATGAAGCCCCAGTGACCATTTGGCAGAAAGCGTCCAATATTCCCAAGCTGACCCAACAATCCCTATACAGAAATGAGGAGTCTGGGAAGATTTTTCAAGAAAAAAGGTAGGTGACTGGTCTAGCAAAGGAGATAGTATAGTAGATTGATAGAGCAGAGTAAGAATGAGAAAGAACAAAGGAGAAAGACAGCGACAATGAGAATTTTAAGCACTAAATTTCCAGAAAGTAGGGATACTATTTATACAGAAACCCGATGTTGGAGCTCAATAACTCGGTAACCAATCGAATTTGAACCATCAAATTTGGCTTGTCTTATTTTCTCTAACATCTTTACCAATTGCAAAAATAAAAGTCATGTGTAGAATTAGTCCTTTAAGGTTGCACAATACACTGTTTCGTATCACACGAAGTTTAGATCATCGTAAGGTTGCACCTTACGCTATATCGTATCACATGAAAATTATGCACCATAAACTGTAACGTATCTACTGTAATAAAATTTAGATCTTTCTTAAGGTTACACCTTAAACTATAACGTATCATATCAAATTTAGATAATCTTAAGGTTGCATCATATACTGTAACATATCATATGTAATTTAGATCACCTTTAGTTTGCACCATAAAAACACTGTATCGCACTGTACTGCATGCGCACAGCAAAGGAGAACTGGATAGAAGATCAATGCCAGGAAATAGAGAACAGTCTGAAGAAGAAGTACAGTAAGAAAGTCTACCAGACTGTGAAATGGCTGACAAGTGTTAAACAGCCCAAGGTCACCACGATCCAAAGCAAGTCTGGCATATGCCTTACACAAGAACAAGAAGTGTGGATAGATGGACAGAGTATGCTCTGAACTTTACAACCACACACCAAACGGACACCCATCAGTTAAAGTTCTAGAATGTCCCAAGAACAGAGAAGACGAAGAAATCCTCCCAATTCTCCGAGAAGAAGTTGAGGCAGCAGTGCAATCGCTGAAAAAAGGAAAGTCAGCGGGAATGGACAAAATACCCGCGGAATTGCTTCAAGCAGTAGGAGAAACGATGATTGACACCCTCACAATTACCTGTAACAAAATCTGGCAGGGGGGGGTTTGGCCTACACCATGGACCCAGTCGCTTCGCTTTGTCATCACTCTTCCAAAAAAAGGTAACCTTCAGGAGCGTGAAAATTACCGCACCATCAGCCTCATCAGCCATCCCAGCAAGGTCCTCTTGAAAATAATACTCAACAGGTTGAAACCCCAAGGTGAACAAATCATAGGTGAAGAATGAGCATGATTCAGGGCAGGGCGAAGTACCACTGAACAGATTTTCAACCTCGGAATAATCTACGAGAAATACCTAAAGCATCAACGACATCTATAATATGTGTTCGTAGACCTCAAGAAAGCGTTTGACCGAGTCTGGCATGCAGCTCTGTGGGCAACCATGAGAGCGTACAACATCAACCCTACAATTATTGAAGTCATCAAAAGCCCGTATGACAAGGCTACCAGTGCAGTCCTCCATTACAGCTCCACCGGAAACTGGTTCAGAACAACAATCGGTATGCGTCAAGGATTCTACTCTCTCCAACACTTTTTAACATCTTCCTAGAGCGCATCATGTCAGATGCCCTTGAAGATCACGAAGGCACAGTCAGCATAGGGGGTAGAGCAATCTCCAACCTTAGTTTTGCGGATGACTTTGATGGATTGGCCGGAGAGGAACAAGAACTTGAACAGCTGGTACAGAAGCTTAACACCACCTCAAGAGCCTATGGAATTGAAACAAGTGCAGAGAACACCAAAATGATGACCAACAACACCAATGGCATCAACACTGACATCAAAGTCCAAGGCCAATCCCTCAATACAGTGAATAGCTACAAATATTTAAAAGCCATAGTATCAGACAATGGGTCCCGACAGATCTCTGGGATCGCACAAACAACTGCGGCCCTCCCTGCCAAGGTTGAAGCCCATTTGGAAAGACAAGACCATCAGTCTACATTCCAAGGTAAGGCTGCAGCGCTCCCTTGTCATCTCTCTCTTCCTATAGGCTTGCAAAACATGGACCCTCACAGCAGTTCTACAACGAAGAATACAAAGCATGGAGATGAGGTGCTACAGATGACTCCTGGGCATTTCCTATACCCAGCACATTACCAACGACGAATTCCGACAGACCATCACACAAGCCATTGGACAACACGATGAAATGCTCACGGAGGTGAAGAAACGGAAACTCCGATGGTATGGCCACGTAACCAGATCATCAGGCCTTGCAAAGACCATCCTGCCAGGCACGATGCAAGGAGGCAGAAGAAGAGGTGGGAGGACAACATTCGAGAATGGACTGACTTGACACTGAGTGAAGCCATGAGGGTGGCTGATGACAGAGGAAGATGCAGTACGCTGGTTAAACGATCATCTGTGGTGCCCCAACGACCTCCGAGTTATGGGATAGGATAGGATAGGATCGTATCACATGCACGTCGTCTTAAAGTTGCATCATACACGGTATACTTCTTTGATTTACAATTGCTTTCAGTTAAAGGTGTAGTAGTAGTAGCAGCAGCAGCAGTAGTAGTAGTAGTAGTAGTAGTAGTAGTAGTAGTAGTAGTAGTAGTAGTAGTAGTAGTAGTAGTAGTAGTAGTAGTAGTAGTAGTAGTAGTAGTAAGAAGAAGAAGGAGGAGGATAAAAAGAACAAAAAGAACAAGAATGACAACAACAGCAACAATCATCATCATCAGCATCATCATCATCATCAATCGTTCCTTTTTGTATCTTGTATCTTCATTTGTGTATGTCCTTATTTATTTGTATTATTAATTAAACATATTAGAAATAAAAATAAACAAAATGGAAGTTAAATTACATGACGTGAAATTCTACATTTATTGCATTTTGGTTTAGTTTTCCAATCAATCATTATCAATCAATATTTAATTTAACGTCTTTTCACAACAATGTGATTTTAGACAACCATAACAAAGAAACAAACAAACAAATAGAAATTGTTAATTATAGTAACTTAAATAAACCTGTTCCGACAATGATACGCCCGATGTCCTGTAACATCGAACTATATAAGATGACTCTAATATCATCTTGTGCACTTAAAATATAGTTCTAATATATATATATAAAAAAAAATAGTTCTCCAAAAGTGTGCATTTGTGTCCATTCTATACACAAACCTATAGATTCATGTTCACTTTCTTGCTTGGTGTTTTTGTTCACCGTGTGATTGCTTTCCGTTTACCATCCTGTTAAGGATTGATCGCAAGAGATTAAATTAATCGTTCAGTCTACATTAACTCACAAAAGTGTGCAACTCAATCATTTCATACATACCGGACAAAGTGTGCAGCGCTATCATTTCATACATGCCCCAGACCTTGAAAACACGTTTACTGTCTTGTTAAGGGTTCGCAAGAGATTTATCATTCAGACCACTTTAACTTGGAAAAGTGTGCTACTCGCTCATTTCATACATAGAAGACTTTGAATCTTCTTTATTGTATTGCTGCGTGTGCAGAGCATGACTCGCACATCGCACGGACAACCTTAACTCGCAGTCTTTTTCGTTTCGCCTCCGCCTTAAAATAATTACTCAGTCATGCACCGTCCTTAAACGCCGAGGCATTATCCTGATTGCCAATAATACGATAGTATTACTAGTGAAAATCGTATTCTTTGCAGTTTAGTTACGATAGTGTCCAAAGTCGTCTTCTTCTTCTTCTTCTTCTTCTTCTTCTTCTTCTTCTTCTTCTTCTTCTTCTTCTTCTTCTTCTTCTTCTTCTCTCATTTTCCGTCTATTTCTTCAGTAACACCTCTTCCTCCTTTTCCTTCTCATTTTCATCCTCCTCCTTCTCCCCCTCTTTCTCCCTTCGTCACCTTCTTTTTCTTCTTCTATCATTTCCGCCAGTCTTTAATAACTCCTCCTTCTTCTTCTCACTTTTTTTCCCTCCTCCTTCTCCTTCTCATTTTCATCCTCCTTCTTTTTCATCATCATCATCATCATCATCATCATCATCATCATCATCATCATCATCATCATCATCATCATCATCTTCTTCTTCTTCTTCTTCTTCTTCTTCTTCTTCTTCTTCTTCTTCTTCTTCTTCTTCTTCTTCTTCTTCTTCTTCTTCTTCTTCAATAACGTCTTCTTCTTCTTCAATAACGTCTTCAATAACTTCTTCTTCTTCTTCTTCTTCTTCTTCCTTTTCTTCTTCTTCTTCTTCTTCTTCTTCTTCTTCTTCTTCTTCTTCTTCTTCTTCTTCTTCTTCTTCTTCGTCTTCTTCAATAACTTGCAAGGAGAATGTATTCTCATCCAGAAGACAATTGTCAAAACGCTTGATTTAACCTTTATTTTTGCAGGATGAAACCTTTTCAAAGGAAGACCAGTAAGACTAAAACACGGATGACACAGATTCGAAAGGATATTTATGCACTCTGTGAAGTCAGGAACACCCACGTGACGAAGGTGGCCGGCGCCCTCCATGCGACCAAAGTCTTGATCGAGTAGTCCACAAACACCTGACGCAATTTTGTTTTATGACGTCGACCATACATCATTCCTCACTATCTGACGTGTTCAAATATATCATTTCCTGTTGTGTGACAAACTCGAGGTGAGAGATGACGGTGTGAATTGGTTCAAATCAATTATGGCTACGTTGTAAATCGTCTGTCGGGAGTGGGGATTCATCTTGTTTGTGCACCTTGTCGTCTTTATTTCTTTTTTTTTTGCTGAGGTCTACAAATTATTATCGGGTGTAGACAAAGCTTAGTGGCTATAATGTTATGCACCACGCGCTCCGGAGTTGGAAAACGTCGAAAGCAAAGCTTAACTGTAATTATATCTATACTTTTTGGATGGCCTTCTTATAATAAACTTTTAATACTCGCGCAGACAGAAAACATTGCTGTTCGCCTCGTCCTTCGTCGCCTCGTCAATGTAGGGCAACTTCCGCTCTGAAAACCTAACAATGGTTGCCTGTAAAGGCTCGTATTGATTACAAAGTTGCTTCTCTTTGCTTTCACTGTCTGCACACTGATTCCTGCCCCTCTTATCTTTCACAACTTCTCTACCAACCTTCTCGATCACTCCGTTCACAAGATGCAACTCTCCTCTCAATTCCTAGGTATTCGCTTGAGTCCTTTGACAGGAGATCTTTTTCTGTTTTTGACCTAACTCTTTGGAACTCTCTGCCCTCCAAGCTGCGGAACTTCCAGTCTCTTGCTGTGTTCAAAAAGAACTTCAAAACCTACATCTTTTCCAAATACTTTTAGATTCACAACAGTGTGAGTGGATGATCGAATAGTGGTGTGTGTGTGTGTGTGTGTGAGTGTGTGTGTGTGTGTGTGTGTGTGTGTGTGTTTGTGTTTTCCATCAGTGTGTGTGTGTGTTTGTGTTTTCCATCAGTGTCTTTTGTGTAATGTTCTTGGTTTAAATGCTGTACTACCTGTACACGTCTTTCTATTGTTTATTGGAGTTGGCACTGTATGGTTTTAAAATAGTTTGAGTTAAATGTTACTCTGTTTTATATTTAAAAAAAAAATTCTTCTTATGTAGAGCTTTTGAATATTATTTTTATTACTGTCATTACTTCTTTTCCCCGTGTCAGTAAGTGGTAGTTTTTACTTTGAGCTATTTTTATCATTGCTTCATTATTTATTCTTAAAGCTGCTGTCCTCCATTTAGTGTGTGTGTGTGTGTGTCTCTCTCTCTCTCTCTCTCTCTCTCTCTCTCTCTCTCTCTCTCTCTTTAAACATGCTTTTTTATACTTAGATGTGATGTGTTTTATTATTTCTTACGATGTTTAACATGTTTTATCTCATAATGTTGTACCGTATTGTTTAAATATTTATCCTTGCGAATGTATGTGCATGCGTGCGAGCGCTTAGAGCAAGCTTTAAGCTTCTTTGTGCGCTATAAAAATGTGTATTATTATTATTATTATTATCATCATCATCATCATCATCATCATCATCATCATCATCATCATCATCATCATCATCATCATCATCATCATCATCAATCATCAGCATTATTATTATTATCATCATCATTATCATCATCATCTAACTAGTGTTAGTCTCGCTGTCTGCTGCTCGTGATCCAACGTCAATGGATGAATACAACATTGAAGTTCTATCGTCCACACACGCACCATTGGCCGTACGGCAGACGGACATACATCAATGAGGGGCCAACTCTTACTGCCTAGATGACGATGGTGTGCGGGAGTGTGCAGTGATGGTAGGCAGAGAACTCACCACGATGAATGGCGGACGACCCGCGTGAAGCAGGCGAGAGAACAAACAGCGATAAAATGACGACGACCTTCAAGGCTGGATCAGTGGGTCATTTAACGGCCGAGGTTTAAGGTGCTCTGAGTGCCATTTAAAACTGTATCATCACTCCTCCTCTTAATGTCGTTGACAGTTAGATGGCTCTTGCGTGTAAAGACCCGAGTCCACTAAAAAGGAGTAAATCGTTGAAGTATTCTAATATGGCAGTTTACGTTATGCATTATAAAGCTCCTGTAATCTTCAAATCATCCGTCAGTTTACACTGGGACATCGTCTCTTCTCTTCCAACCCTTGGCCATGCCGATCTCTCTCTCTCTCTCTCTCTCTCTCTCTCTCACCCCCTCCCTCTCTCTCTCTCTCTCTCTCTCTCTCTCTCTCTCTCTCTCTCTCTCTCCCCTCTTGCCAGGTTCACCCCGGGTGGCCCATAAGGTGAGCTCTTCTCGTTTAGAGGTGCAAATCCCTCCTGTGTTAGTCTCTTGTCCATCAATGCCATCGCCAGACCTGCCATTATTTACGGGTGCAAATCCACCCTCAATATCCCCTCCCCCCTCTCATTCTCCCTCTATCCACCCCCATTCCCATCCCCTCAGTCCATCACACTGCTAGCTACAATGAAAGTTACTCCTAAACTCGAACAGGCTCCAGGCGCTTGTTTTGACGGGTAGAAATCCACCTGTCTTCGAACTGTGCCCACCCAGCCTGTGTAATGACTGGGATTGGGATATTTCCCCAGGGAAAGCAGGGTCGTGGGTATTCGGTGTGTCGGCGTCTATCGACATTTTGTTGAAGCTGTTGTCAGTGAGTGGCGAGTGAGGGGTGACACATAGGAGCGGTGACGGGAGGACCCCCGTGTGTGCTGCTCTTCACGTTACGTCCTCATTATTATTAGTTCCCGGGCTATAGCTTGGGTACTATAATTTTTGGTTCTGTCCGTCCATCCGTGCGCACCTTTTTCTTAAAAACGAAGTGGTGTTTTAATGAAAGTGGCAGCCAAACAAATAATGAAACGTGCATGTTTCAGTTAAAGTTATTCGTTTTCAGGGATTAGTTTACAGCTGGAAATACTTTGAAAATAGTCGGGAATCCTAACGAGACAAGTGTCGGTATGACGGTCCCTTGCACGGCATATCTCAAGAACCACTGAACGGATTTTGGCCAAACTTCAAAGACACATTATGTAGAATAGTGGCCCGCCGTCCTTGAATTATACTGTATTGTCGTAAACTCTCTCTCTCTCTCTCTCTCTCTCTCTCTCTCTCTCTCTCTCTCTCTCTCTCTCTCTCTCGCTCTCTCTCTCTCTCTGTTTGTGTTTGTGTGTGCGCGTGTGTTTAGCGCAGCATTCTATGTCGCAGATACATGCGTAAAGCAATGCGATATTGGCAATGGCAATTGTTCCTCCAGGCACGGATTTGAGTTATTAGGTATTATAATGTCGTTGTGTTATGAATTGGTAGCACAAGAATAATACCATAGATGCTGCCCGTCAAGTGAATAATAATAATAATAATAATAATAATAATAATAATAATAATAATAATAATAATAATAATAATAATAATAAAAATAATAATAATAACAACAACAACAACAACAACAACAACACCAACACCAATAATAATAATAATAATAATAATAATAATAATAATAATAATAATAATAATAATAATAATAATAATAATAATATTTATATAGCGCTTTTTCCTAAGGAATAATATCAGTTCAAAGCAAGACTCACGCAGTCATTCTTAACATCCGGTTTCCTATCCTATCCTATCATATTCCGTAACTCGGAGGTCGTAGGGGCACCACAGATTTTCGTTTAACCAGCGTACTCCCATCTTTCCCTGTCCTCAGCCACCATGATTATTTCGCTCAGTGTCAAACCTTTCCATTCTCGAATGTTGTCCTCCCACCTCTTTTTCGGTCTCCCTCTTCTTCTTCCTCCTTGCACTGTGCCTTGCAGGATGGTCTTTGCAAGACCTGATGATCTGGTGACGTGGCCATACCATCGGAGTTTCCGTTTTTTCACCACCGTGAGCAAGTCCGTGATGGTCTGTCGGACTTCGTCGTTGGTGATATGCTGGGTATAGGAAATGCCCAGGAGTCTTCTGTAGCACCTCATCTCCATGCTTTGTATTCTTCGTTGGAGATCTGCTGTGGGGGTCCATGTTTCGCAAGCATATAGGAAGATGGAGATGACAGGGGAGCGCAGCAGCCTTACCTTGGAATGTAGAGTGATGGTCCTGTACTTCCAAATTGGCTTCAACCTCACCTGGGCAGCAGTTGTTTGTGCGATCCTGGAGAGGACGTCCTGTCGAGACCCATTGTCTGATACAATGGCTCCTAAATATTTGAAGTTATGTGTTGAGGGATTGGCCTTGGACTTTGATGTCCGTGCTGATGCCATTGGTGTTGTTGGTCATCACTTTGGTCTTCTCTGTACTTATTTCCATTCCGGCTTCATACAAAATAAAATCAGACACTTGCTAACGAATAAGAGACGAGGGAGGGAGGGAGAGAGGAGTGAAGAGCTAAGAAGGGGTAATGGGGTGGGTGGTGGCGGTGGTCTGAATAATAATATTTAAAAATTGGAGGAATGACGACGATGATGATGGAAGGCAAAATTAACATTTAAGGAAGAAAAAATACAACAGTGTTCTCTCACCCCCATCTTATTTTCTGGCCACATACCATGTGGGCTGATAAAAAAAAAAACATTTTTAAAAGTTTAACTTTGCTCATTTTGTGAAAATGGTAAATCACTCATTACACTTTAAAACAATATTGGCTGATGGGAACTGTTTTACTTATTTTATCAAGAGTTATTTATTTTAAAAGGTACGCAACAAAATCAAAAATAATAATCTTCCCACTTTTCGCTCTTTTCTTATTTCTCCAGCACAAAATTGTGCAGAGTACACAAAGATCTAGCACTGGGTCTCTTAGATCTAGCACTGGGTCTCTTAGATCTAAAACTAGGTCTCCTATCCCTTATTCCCGGTTGCCCAGGACTGTGCTAAATTGTCTAGGCTTCAGACAATGCGCCCAAAGGCTGCAGGTGAGCGCCTCAGTGTTTTGTTGTTTAAACTTGTCTTCTTCGCCAAACTGTCTCAAGATGCCTTAAATGTTATTCTTAAAACACAAACACCTGTAAGTTACGGAATGTCCAGAAGAAAAAAAAAAGTAGGTAAAAAAATGAAGGTGCGAATTGTCTCCCGGCCGATGACCATATAATGACAACACGGCAGTTTTACTGATAATCGTTCAGACGCCTCCAATACCTGAGGATACGTCTAGGAAAGAGAGAGAGGTAAAAGAGGGGGGGGGGGAGAGAGAGATGAATACTCGCTGCCATGATCTTTGATTGAAAAATAAACAGTTTCATTAAAAGACAGCGAGCGATAGCGCTGTTTACCAAACAGGTGATAAAGACCCTTAGGGTCTGCTATCCTGGACAAGAGTCAATTGCAGAAACCCCTTCTGTTGGATCCCCCTTCTTTATCAGGCCCAATTATAGTATCTAGGTCAGTATTGTAGCTTTTATCATTGTTGCTATTGTTGCTGGACAAAGCACGGAAGTGGGCTACTGGTCATTTTGACAGCTACCACGACGTGTACTGGGTGACCGACAGTGGACTAGCCAATGACCAAGGACTATGTGTATTTTTACCATTGTCACCACTGTCCTGTGTCCAGCCGGGCCAGTTAAAATAAAAAAAAGAGCAGAAAATAAATCAAATGGAGCGGGGTTGACGTGAGCTACATGTTTGAATAACCGCGAGATGTCATCATCACATGCAACAGCCCCTATCATTGTGTTCTGAGGTGTTTTTTTTCCCTTATAGCTCTGTCAGGGTTGGCATCAAAGGAACATCTCAGGTTGTTGTTGTTGACGAGGCTGCTGCTGCTGCTGCTGATGATGATGATGATGATATAGTTGAGTTGATGAAAATGAAGATGATGTTGCTGTTGCTGCTGCTGCTGGACAAGATGACGATGATGATCATGACGATGATGATGGTGATGATGATGATGATGATGATGATGATGATGATGATGATGATGATGATGATGATGATGAGGATGATTATGACAAAGACGCCAACAGCCACAATGCTTTTGCTGTTAATCTTGCTGCTGCTAAAATCGTGGGTTTTTGTTTGTTTGTTTTTTTGTTGTTTTTTTGTTTGTTTTAAAGAACCGGAATCATCAATGTTAGATCAAAAGGATCACTATCCTATCCTCTCCTATCCTATCCTATCCCGTAACTCAAAGGTCGTTGGGGCACCACAGATGATCGTTTAACCAGCTTACTCCATCTTTCTCTGTTCTCAGCAACCATCATGGCTTCGCTCAGTGTCAAACCAGTCCATTCTCGAATGTTGTCCTCCCACCTCTTTTTCTGTCTCCCTCTCCTTTTGCCTCCTTGCACCGTGCCTTGCAGAATGGTTTTTGCAAGGCCTGATGCTTTGGTAACGTGGCCACACCATCAGAGTTTCCGTTTCTTCACCTCTGTGAGCATGTCATCGTGTTGTCCAATGGCTTGTGTGATAGTCTGTCGGACTTCGTTCTTGGTGATGTGCTGGGTATAGGAATGATTGATTGATTTATTGTTGCTTTAGGTCCAGCGGACTCTTCCGAGCCAAATCAGGACCGGACAACCCCCGATCCGCATAAAAGATCTGCCGAAACAACCCTAGTGGGAAAATTGAACGCCCTCCACCGGCCAGTCACTTTACAATAAAGACATCCCACGCGGGGGACGGCTGAGGGTTGACCTCAACTACGCGAACACCCCGGTTACAAAAACAAAATAGAATACAACCATCATTATAAATCATCAACAAAACACATACATATAAAATGCCTATAGTGCGAAATAATACAATCATAGGAAGCCCTAGTGACCACCCGGCAGAAAGCGTCCAACACTCCCAAGCTGATCCAACAGACCTCATACACAAACAAGGAGTCTTGTCCAGGAAGAGTTTTCAAGAAAAAAGGTAGGTCATTGATCTAGCGAAGAAGAAGAAAGTATAGCAGAGTGATAGGACAGATCAGGAATGGGAAAGAGCAAATGATGAAGACAGCGACAGTGGGAATTTAAAGCACTAAATTTCCAGAAAGTGGGGATACTATTTATACTGAAACCCCCGGCACTCCAACGGGGGGAACTGTTGCCGCAGTGAATTAGTCATGCCTACAAAGGCAAGACAGGTTTTCAACTGGGGCTTTCACTGTTCCCTTTATAGGTTAGAACAATCTACAGTGACAAGATTGCTCATGACCCCAAGGGGTGCTGGGTATAGGAAGGATCACTGTCTTCACATTAATATTGTTTAGTTTTGTAGTAACTTTCACAGAGCTAATTGTAGATAACGCTGCGCAAAGAGTCTATAGACCTACGTGACCATAAGGTGTCAAATTTCCTAAATTATATTTTAAACACCCCTTGTTTTTTTTTTCGGTTTTTTTTAACGTTTATAGCGTTCACCACCTTTTGACCTTGAGCCTCCTCGCCTTCTGACCTCATAGGCATTGACTTCAGTCTCAGCGTAGTAAAATTCAGACACCAAATAATTTTGCTTCACAGTAGTTCGTGTAGGTCGTATGTCCTAGATACATTAAAAAAAAAATAAATAAATAAATTTAAAAAAACAACAAAAAAACAACCACCGCCATCCAAACGATTACATTACATTACATGATTATTGCTTTAGGTCCAGCGGACTCTTCCGAGCCAAATCAGGACCGGAAAACCCCTGATCCGCATAAAAGATCTGCCGAAACAACCCTAGTGGTAAAACTGAAAGCTCTCCACAGGCAGTCACTTTACAATAAAAACATCTTACGCAGGGGACGCTGAGGGTGTACTCTAATTTATCGAACCCCCGTTTACAGAAACAAAACACAATACAAACATCATTATAAATTAATAACAAAACACATACATATAAAATGCCTATATTGCTAAATAATAACATCATAGGAAGCCATAGTGACCACCTGGCAGAAAGCGTCCAATATTCCCAAGCTGATCCAACAGACCTCATACACAAATAAGGAGTCTTGTCCCGGAAGTGTTTTCAAGAAAAAAGGTAGGTGATTGGTCTAGCGAAGAAGAAGATAGTATAGCAGATTGATAGAACAGAGCAGGAATGAGAAAGAGCAAATGAGAAAGACAGCGACAGTGGGAATTTAAAGCACTAAATTTCCAGAAAGTGGGGATACTATTTATACTGAAACCCCCGGCACCCCAACGGGGGTAACCAAACGATTAGGAGAGTTTACTGGGTGTTTTTTTGTTTTGTTTTGGTTGATATTTATTTGAAGATGTCGAAGGCGTGTGGGGGTTGTGCCTGGCGCTGGGTGAATGTGTCAGGGCATGTGAAACCTTTCATTAACAACTTTTTTTTTCTCGCCCACGAGTGTTATTTTCAGCTGCTTAAAATTCCTGACGGTAAAGCACGGCTCCGACTTTAAATACATTATCAACCCCTATCGTTTTTCCATCTAATTTATCTTTGATGGATGGTGGTGTATGGAGTGTGATATGTTGATGTTTCTCGCCTTTTGTCTCTCTTTTGCTCTTTTTTGTCCCTACTTCTTCTCTTCCCCCTTCGTTTTGTTCTTCTTCCTCACCCTCCATCTTCTTCTTCCTGTTGTTCTTCCTGTTGTTCTTCCTCTTGTTCTTGTTCTTCCTCTTGTTCTTCCTCTTTTTCTTGTTCTTCCTCTTGTTCTTGTTCTTCCTCTTGTTCTTCCTCTTTTTATTCCTCTTGCTCTTGTTCTTGTTCTTTTTGTTTCTTCTTCTTCTTCTTCTTCTTCTTCTTCTTCTTCTTCTTCTTCTTCTTCTTCTTCTTCTTCTTCTTCTTCTTCTTCTTCTCCTCCTCCTTCTCATCCTTTTTGTTTTTTTGTTATTCTCGTTGTTCTTGTTCTTGGTCTTCTTTTGGTTGTTGTTATTGTTGTTGTTCTTTTTCTTCTTATCCTCCTCCTCCTTCTTCTTCTCATCCTGTTCCTCTTCTTATCATCCTCACCTCTTCCTCAGTTGTCTTTTTTTTCTCTCTTCTTTTAGTTTTTCTTCATTCCGTACTTTTTTTCTAGTCCAAAATGAACCGAGAGCTACTCTTTAATTAAATCTTGAGAACAATTACAACTGTTGACATTTTTTTTCTGACTTCCATTCTGTTTTATCGATATCTCTCAATGGACGCAACAACCCCGCGTCAACCTACTCTCCCCTCTTCGGTCTATCCCCGACTACCACCCAACTAATTCAAAAGCTGCATCACATATTTGTTAAAATAAATCTGAAATTGGAAGTACTTTAAAACCGGTCAATGTTTTGTTTCCTTCCCCCCACCCCCCCCCCCCCATTCATTTTGACTTGCCAACGCTATTGCTCTCCAGTGTTCATCCTCTCCCGACCCAAAATACACCATCCGTCTCTATATAGATGATTTCAATTGCAATACACATGGGAAATGGAAAAGAAAACAAATTGTTTAATAAAATGTGAGATATTTTGAAGATGTCCCATGTTAAATCTTTCTTTAATTCTCGCTTTTAATCATTTAGACCCCTCCACCCCCCCCCCTCTTCCCGCCCCCACCTAATCCTTCCTAGATCCTCTCTTCCGTCCCCTCCTCCTCCCGCCCCACCCATATCCCTCCCCATCCTCTGATAATCCATAAAGCTGGTTCACATTGTTATTTAAAAATATAAATCTAAAATGGGAAGTACTTTAAAATCCTCCCAGAGAGCTTCGACAGTTCGTGCGCTTTTAATAAGAGCAAAGCTGCTCAGACTGATTTAAGGTTCCCACTTAGACTGCGAGCGAAAACTCCCTTAAGACGGCATGATATAGGTTCCTATCAACGTCGGCAAGTTACTGTTTAAGCTACTTAAGGGTTTAAGGTTTAATCCGCAGGCAAACAAGCCCACCACGACGTTTTTGAAGTGAAGAGAGAGACAGAGAGAGAAAGAGATGGGGGACGCACAGAGAGAGAGAGAGAGAGAGAGAGAGAGAGAGAGAGAGAGAGAGAGAGAGAGAGAGATGCAGAAAGAGATCGATTGAAAGAGAGAGACCGAGAGAGAAAGACCGAGCGAGCCCGAGAGAGACAGAGACAGATGCAGAGAGAGAAAGAGAGAGAGAGATGGGGACGCAGAGAGAGAAATAGAGAGAGAGATACGCAGAAAGAGAGAGAACACTGAACATTGGATCGTTTAATAGGATAAACAAAGAGAAAGAAACAGACAAAGAAAAAGAGACAGCGACTTAAAGAGAGACAGACACGGAGACAGTGACAGAGACAGACAGAATTAAAGAAATAGAGAGAGAGAAAAAGAGACAACGATTTAAAGAGAGACATAGGGAGACAGACACGGAGAGAGTGACAGAGACACTGACCGAGAGAGACAGGCAGACCCCACCCCCCACCCACCCCCCACACATATAGATAGATAGATAGATAGATAGATAGATAGATAGATAGATAGATAGATAGATAGATAGATAGATAGATAGATAGATAGATAGATAGATAGATAGATAGATAGATAGATAGATAGATAGATTCACATACACACAGACACACGCACACACACAGAGAAATAAAGAGATAGAAAGACATAGACAGAACAGATATACAAAGAGAGACAGACAGATAAAGTGATGATGACAATATTAAACACAGCTTCTTAAAGGCAAATACAACCACCACGAAGCCGGACTCTTAAAAGAGTAGGGTAATGATGACAGTCTTAATGCAATAAATCTCCGTGTGGGGACAAAATGAGAGCTGTCGGGGCTGTGTGTATTGGGTGGTCTGTTTGCACTAAAAAGTCAACATTTCGGCTTTAAGACGTCACGTCTCTCAGTCTATGTACCGCAAGAGGGAGTTAGCAACATCCACTGTATCGTTTTGCTGGCTTGAGCCGTGTGTCAACTTCTTTAACTGTATATTGTTCCTTAAACCTGATCTGTGTGTTATTTTCTTTAAACCTGTGGTATTTTACAGTTCTGAGCTGGAGGAACTCTGTCCTTGAACTGTGGTAAGTAATGCTTCCCTTAGCTGCAGTAACCCTTTTCTTAGCGGTAGTAACCATGTCCTTAATAGCAGTGGAACAGGTCCAGAGCAACCACTCCAAAAATAAACTTGTCACCACTACAGCCCTTGCCCCGGGGAAGTTATACTAGGACAGGTCCAGAATAGCCCCCAAGAATACTTATAAAACACAAAAGGGGAGGTAAACAGGAATAAGTCTAGAACAGTCCCTCACCCCATCCCTTTCCCCCTTTTAAACATAACATTTAACCTTACTACAGGAGAGTTAAACTGGGACAGGTCCATGTCAGCCTCCAAGCGCACTTGAAGCCCCAAGTGGTAAGGGATTCATTTCAGCGCGTTACACCGGTTTTGAAAAAAAAAATCTACCTGTTTCTGTATTGATGTCCTGTATGTTGTTCTTGTGATGACGAGGGGTATCCCGGTAGCGCAGCTGGTTTATGCGATGGTTTTCTATGCCAAAGGTCGCGTGTCGCATCCGAACTTACGTGGCTTAGGTTCGATACTTTTTTCAGGGCACGGACGGTGTACTCCGGTTTCCTCCTTCCAATTAAAAATTGGTATTGAATGCAGACAATCTACCGAAAATAATTCAACAAAGGAAAAAATAAATTAAGAAAAACCGCGTTCACCTCTTTCTAACAGCGCCTTCTCTTTCTACACCATTTGTTGTAGGTGTACGACTGTGATTTTGGGTAAAATGTGAGCGTGTATGTTACATGTATTAACGCGTTTTGAATCAGATTTAGGAGAACAATGGCGCGTATAGCATCCATTATTATTATTATTATTATTATTATTATTATTATTATTATTATTATTATTATTATTATTATTATTGTTATTAATAATAATAATAATAATAATAATAATAATAATAATAATAATAATAATAATAATAATAATAATAATAATAATAATAATATTATTATTATTATTATTATTATTATTATTATTATTATTATTATTATTATTATTATTATTATTATTATTATTATTATTATCATTATTATCATTATTTACTTTCCTAACTTACTTTTTATGGGTCTCGCAGTCTCCGGACACCTGAATTTCCAACTTCAATCTTAAGATTCGTCTCAGCATATCAAGATTATTGTGTTTCTTATAGCATACCAATAAACACAATACAATACAATACATTCCAATACAATACAATACAATACAACATCATACAATACAATACAATACAATACAATGCAATACAATGCGACTTTATTTGCCTCACGCGGAGCAATTTAATACAGCGGGAGCGCGTAAGTATTTACACATTTAATATGTAAACGAGAAGAAGAAAAAAATGCATTTCACAACGCACAAAAGCGAACAGTAAAACAGTAAAAGCAGAAGTAAAACACTAACACTACACCACCCTAAGTAGCGCACTCGCACTCACAATCTCATTTTAAAAAACAAAAATGACATTCTAACTTTGTTTTGTCAACACACGAAGGAAAATGAGAAAATAAATATGAATGATTTTCCCAGAAAAAGCAGCATCAATTTTTTATTAATGTATGAGAAATGTGACGTGGGTCAATGAGGGCGTGGGCGGGCGTGGGGAGTGGCATTGACAAGCACCCGTTGTGAGGAAACGCTTGGTCCAGTCCTATTTGTATTACAGCTCAACAGCAGATGAATGTGGAACTTTAAGACACCTTGCTTGCCGCTGTAAGTGTATGATAGATGATGTCTAGATGGTGTGTGTGTGTGGGTGTGTGTGTGGGTGTGGGTGTGTGTGTTTGTGTATGTGTGTGTGTGGGTGTATAAATAAGATGGAAATGACCTAAGGTCTCCTCCCTCACTATCTCTCTCTCTCTCTCCCTCCCTCCCTCCCTCTCCCTCTCTCTCTCTCTCTCTCTCTCTCTCTCTCTCCCTCTCTGTGAATGATGAATAATGTGTGTGTCCCTGTGTATGTTTGCCAACGTCTAATGTAGCGTTTATCAAAGTAGCCTACCGTTAGGCTTTATTATGTTTCTAATGGAAATGGTAACTTGACTAC